>OX940931.1:22429690-23629690 GCA_954870645.1 Agrotis clavis | reverse complement strand
GCCCTTTGAAACACAAAAGCGATGACACACTTAACAATTCCCAAAGTGTAACCGAATATTAAGGCAACAATGAATCTCGAGGTGTGGGCGTGCGCCTGACGTGAACTGTACGCCTCGCCTTATCTAGACTACGACGTATTCTGACACTTACTAATTATTTGAATGCACGCAACTACACCCTTTTAAAGTGGTTTAAGATGTGGTGAATCATTTGAAAGATGATTAAATTTTAAATCGTAAGACCGGAAATTGCAAAAAAAACGTTGCCATGTACACCAACATGGCAATTTTTTTTTTGCAATTTCCGGTCTTATATACACCAATCTACATAAATAAGCATGAAATGTTAGTTTTACAAGTTAAAGGGATGTTGAAGGGTTTCAAAAGGATTTTCCTTCAATCTCTTGTCCCCTGAAGTCTTGCTTTAGTAGGTATGTAAATTTTGTTCACATGACGTGTCACATGACTTTTACTCAACTATAGCTCAATATTTGAATTAAAAAACAGGCTCTTCTTTCAAACAATCAGTCCATTAATTCAACTTATACCCGATGCTTTATCACGAGATTACCGTATTTTACTAACAGGGTACTTAAAACATTTACGGTGTTATTGTATGGAAAATGTAAAAGCCTCTAGTGTTCGAATGAGGATTTTTTTTCCATCAAATTAATGTCAAAGTTTCCGTTCTTGTGGTAAGGCGGTTTGTGATTTACCTTCTGCATCTAGCGTGCGTGACCCAGGAACCTTATTCCTATGTTCCCTTTTTCTCTGCTACTTTCCATAAAATATACCAATAATAAAATCAATCAGAATATGTCTTCCACAAACAGTTTGATTACGTTAAACTTGGCCGCAATCAGATCGTGCGCATGCGCAGTATTGTGAGGTATTCCACCAATGCGCATCCACTGTGGGAGACATATTTGTGTGATAAATATCATGAGGTTACGTCATCCTTAAGGATGTTGGATCTAGAGTTGTTTTGATGATCTAGTGTTAAGATTCTTGAGTAGCTACGTTGTTATTTTTTTCTGGTTTAATACCCAAGTAAGTAGTGGTTCGTAATATGTAGTCGAATATCAAGTAACACATATTAGGACAACGACGAGGGCCTGTCTCATCAGGTAACCATGACCCTGGAACGTAAAGGGCTATTGAAGGATCACCGTGGATGTTTCAGTCAGTGCGAGTCTGACAGTTTGGCCCGTCCCGGGACTCATTTGATGATTTTAACACGATGAAAATAACATGTATGTTATATTTTATTAGTCTTACATTTCAGTATTAGTTATTTTATTGTTAAAAAGAGTGTTATATTTTATTTGTGGCATTTCCATAATGTTATTTGAACGTGATATAAATGTCAATTTTGACATGAGAGGGCGGGAAGATTATTAGGATTTTACACCGGAGGCCGGAGGCAATTGGCTACAGTTTTTGTTATTGGAACAAGAGATAATATAATATATATTTTGTGAAGAATAATATAACGAAGAAGTTAACACTACTGTGATTTATTTTATTTCACCTCCTTACTTCTGAACTTTTTACGTATGACAACCAAAAGGACAAGATGGCCTTTTTGTAAGTAAAAATCTGAGAGTTCATCCTGAGTGGAGCGGAAATCTAGGTCGGGTCATAATTTTGATCATTTTACCACGCCAAAAATAAAATAACACAACGTTGAAATTTTTCGTTCATCCATTATTTTTGGGTAGAGAGGCATGGGGTCATGGTTCATTAAGGAATGGGTATCGACGTACTATTATGATTACAAAGTTCAAAAATCCTCCTCAGGAATGCTTTATTTATTGGACTTCGACCCACTCTGCTCTCTAAAGCTTTAGAACTTTACATGCACGACACTCGTAAGTACAATATTTCTCAAACTTAACCGTCAAAAAATAAACATAAACCACAAAGTTCACACGAACTATTAATCCTCGATCCATTAAACTCTATCTCTTATCACAACTTAATAGCAAGCAATTTGAAACTATGATTTGGGATATCAAAAATACACAAAAACCAAAATACTCAGACCTCCGATTCTTCATCTAAAGTTTATCCTTCTGTACTTTTGGACGGGATGGTAGAGGTCTCATTAAAATAGGTGTAGGCCTATCTCTGATTTAGAAAAATAAGTCTAATGCCAAGAATAATAGATGTGTCAATGCGTTGAGAGATTGTAATAAAGTAAGCCTTTGTTTTTTTGGTGTTTGATTGTGGTCACAGATGGTATATTTTACTGTGATATAGAATAATAGTCAGATTTGTTAGTATGTTCGTTTTGTGTTTGAGTTCGGTAATATTAGATGATTTTTGTAAAATAACATTTGATTGAAAGAGTATCTATACTAACATGTCACTGCCATTTGAGGATATTTTTATTGGTTACTTTATAACACAAAAGTGTCAGAAGCCCGAAAGTATTTTCAAAGTGTTATCAAGTAATTGTCAAAGATATACTGGTATTCCAATGCATCAAATAGGGTATTTGAATCACCGAACATTTGAAATACTTTTTGTGATATACCAAACGCTACTCCATTTTTATTCTATTTTGCGACTCTGCGGCAATAGTACCTAATCTCTGACGTTACTAACTAGCTAATTCATGATATTACTATTTATTGATTTCAGAGCTATTAAAAATCTAATAAAACAGTGTTTTAATAATTAACCGGGTTTCCCCGCCTAAAAATTGTATTTTTATGCCCAATAAAACTGAAAGCTGACTACAGCATGGTTGCGATCATCATCATCATCATCATCAGCCTATAATGTTCCCACTGCTGGGACATAGGCCTCCTCTCTGTGAGAGGGAGTGGGCCATAATACACCACGTGGGCCCAGTGCGGGTTGGTTGGGATAAGGCGAAGCAAATTTTATGATGAACTTATATGATTTAATAATATAAAGCATTTTAAATTTAGCTAATATATATTTTGAAAGAAACGGGACTGAATCATTGCTAAACGTAGTATCAAAGTTATTTAATACTTTACTACTCTAATCTAAAATAATCTACCTATACTATATACAGGCAAAACATTAAGATACGCAATAAAATTGCAATACACACGTTATTCCTATTATATCAGTGGTGAATTAACCTTGTACAGCAAATGGTCCATTCATGATTGTGCGCCGACATATTTATATGTATTATATAAATAGTGAAGTAGTCTCTCACATAATAGCTAATGTGAATTGTAATAAAATGTTCGCGGGACGAGCTTGAGCAAACGGGCTCAGATAGATCTGTATCCGAACTCACGGAGTGTGCGAGACGTTGGTTTAGTGTGGATGTGACTTTGAGTAGTATCTTTTAAATAAGTACTTTTTCATAACGGAATTTTGCCTATAACTTTGCCACTACACTGCATTAGGAATTTCTCTTGTAGTGTTATATTTTTAGA
The DNA here is from genome assembly GCA_954870645.1 of Agrotis clavis. Lineage (NCBI taxonomy): Eukaryota > Metazoa > Arthropoda > Insecta > Lepidoptera > Noctuidae > Agrotis > Agrotis clavis. The sequence goes on along the minus strand of OX940931.1, from coordinate 23,626,265 downwards.
GAATTGAACTTACAAACAACACCAACCAGACCTGCTAAACTGAAACCGCCTTTAGCTAAACAAATACTTTTTACATGCGGGAATTGAACTTGCGACAGCCACTGCATTCGTGCTGCCAAAAGATAAGTTATTAAGATAAATCAGTTGGATTTGTTCGTGTCATATTCAATTAACTCTATCTATATAGGTATCTTTATCTTAATTTTTTATTATTTAAAGCTTTCCATCTCACACCATGCCTTAATATCTCCCTATGTGGTATAATAAAAGGTTAGACAGATTACTTCTTGGGTAGTCCGTTGAAGTCAGATGCATTACTAAGGAACTGAAAAACTACTATCAACATAGTTGCTCGCCAGTCATTGCGATTCCAAATACTATTTTCGACCAATTTATTGTGTGTGACTTAATAGGGCAAATAAAAAAATTACTACATTTTAATTCAAGTATCATTGGCTTTTACCTACATTGAAAACACGCTCAAGCAAACAAGTTACATAGTCATTCAATCTAAAACAATTCATAACGTTTACATTAAATTAATTATATTAAATTTTGTAATAAAACCAGTTTAACTTATCCGCAAATCAGTGCTTCCCTTAAAGTTCCAATCGATAAAACAATATGACCTTATAATTTCGAGGGATTGTCCCCACTACTCTTTCGTCTCACATTGCGTGGGCCGTGATACGCCACGTCAGCACATCTGGCACGACTCGCAGCTCCCAATGCTCGCTGATACTATTGTCATGGGAACCCCGGCCATATCCGGTGATTCGCACAACAGATTTGTTTTTCATTCATTCATGGGGACTTGTTATTGTTAGGAATAAGTTTTACTAGTAAATTATTCAGAAGATGTATTTAGTTGGTACAGAGCAATGGTGGCTCGGTGGCTACGGCTCCGACGTGCGAATTCAAGGGCGCGGGTTCGAAGATTCTGGTGCATTACTTTGTATTATTTATTTCACCACTGCTCTCAAAAACGGCGAAGAAAAACATCGCGAGGAAACCGGCATTTTCTATAGCAAAATATGCAAAGACATGTCAGCCACATGACATGACATCTACATACCTGAACTGGGTACGAGAACGAGTAGATTACAGTCTATTTACTTTCACATAGAGGAGCCCTATGTCCCAGCTGTGGGAATATTATATGCTGATTATGAATGTGATGGTTTTGAAGAGCCCAGAGGCTTTATCACGACTTATCACGTTTTTGTAACTTAAAGTAAACGATGACTTTAAAGTTACTTTGATAGGAAAATAGGTCCTCGTTCGTACAAAAGAGGCGCTTTGTCAATTTCCATACAATTAACGTTGTAATACCTCAAGTACGCTGTACGTTAAAATACTTAGATCTTGTGCTAAGGTCTCTGATTTTAAAAGTAAAATATCTATTTAATGCAAATGTATCACTCGATTTCCAAGCATTTTAAATTGTTAAGTTGTTTTTATTGACATCAACAACATCTGCAGGCTAATAATTTGTTCTGTGTTTTCCAAAATAACTAGAATATTATAACGTTTCAATTGTTTACAATAACCGAATCATGGTAGTTTCCGTGTGATCTTTCCCGTGACGAGACTAATGACTTTGACAGCTTTTTATTTGTTTTCGTGAAGGGTGAGCGTGTCAACGGTAATAAACCGTATTTATGCTTGCCTTGAAATAAGTATTTTTTCACCAAATTACTTGCACACGATTAGTAGGATAAAATAATCAAGATTAGGTACGTTATGTACAGAACCTAAAATAGCTACTGTATCAGTGTCAGCTAAATCGTTTTATGAGTATCAACGATTATGTATTTCTATAGTTCTTATGTTCTTCATCACTGAAGGTTTATTTAACACCACAGTCGGCAACGTGCAGGTGATACCTCTAGTGTTTCTGGCGTCCATGGCTTTTTTGCGGTAATAAAACCATCAAATGAGTTCTCCAACCCAAGGCAGGGCGGGAGGGACTGTCAAACTTGTACTAAATAAAAACCACGATGATCCTTCAATAGCCGTATACTTACCACAAAAAAAGAAAAATAAACAGTTGATTAGCTAGCCGACGGACCCCTAAATCTACCAGGTGTCAATATAGGAAGTGTAACCCCGTTAGTGACCTCTTTCCGGCACTTTTTGCTCTTCACACCATCAAATAATGTCTGATGGTTTTTTAATAGATGTCATCGAAACTATTCAGTTGACTGTTGAAATTATTTGCTGATTACAGATATGGAGTGGCGATGAGCTGGGAACGTTTCTATTTTAAGTCTTTTTGTTCTGATTCACGGAAGTAAGGTGTCATTATTATTTTATGTTACGAGTAAACAAGTTTAGCTTTAATATCATTATTGGTGTAAGACTGTTATAGGCAAGAAAAAGTTATTTGAATTGTTGCCATAGTATTACTTAAAGTAAAAACGGAATATTTACAACATTTATTATTTTTCTGTTTCAAGTTTTAATTATAGTTTTAGTGACCCATTGACCATATCAGGATAAAACCTTATAGTGGTCCTTCTTATAATAAAACAAAAAAATATGTGGTACCTAATCATACCTACCACTTTCATCATAAATAATAATATAATCAGCTTAAACTTTGCCTTGCTTCTGAGAGCTTCAACTGTGTATGTTTTGCCTCTGAGACTCTGTTAATCTCTCTAACAAAAGGTCGCATTTCTTCGGTTTTATTGATTGTAGGACGAAGGTCGGTTAAACTTTGTTCATTTCTACGTTTTTGAAAACCCTTTTTATAACTTACTTTCATTGTGCGCTAAGGATTGGAATCCCCCTGCCGGAGTTGAGTGTGTTTTCGGAGTTAAGTGATGACCAAATGTTGGTCGACGATAAAAAACGATTACTAAGAAGTAAATTATTTACTGTTGCAACAGTGAATTTAACTTTAGGTGAGATAGCGGTCAAAATGCGAGGCTATCGCTAAACGAAAGAAAAAAAAAGTTTAGCACTGTGATTTTAAAACGAAGTTCTCTTTGGAACCTGCTATAAGATTTACTATCACTATTATCACTTTACCAGTTTTATCTATTTTATACTCCACTTTACCGATCACCTACTATTTATAAAAAGACATTAACATTTAGTTTAAAAAATATATATATACATATATATTAAAATTCAAACTGTAATGGCGACTGGCGTGGCTATCTAGAAAAATATGTCTAAAAATAATATAAAATAACGTTGAAATTAATATTATCGTGTACGAAAATTGTCTCGCTAATTAACTATAATGATAGCTATTTAAATACCAATATGAGATGAGATAGCAAACGCCATTGCGTAATTACTATGTTTGAAAAATACGAGTGCCATAATACTACACAAAGTTGATACACAACTTTCAAAACTGAAAGTTATTCCAATATGATTCTTAGTGCGTTGTGTTTAGGTTCGAGCAGGTTATGATTAGGTTTTTGATGCGTATAGAAAATGGTACCAGTGTTAACTCAGTAGATATCAACCACCTGTATATGTGACACACTGCCGTAAAAAATAGCCAACTAATAACAAAGTTCTTAATGCAAAAGTAATGGAATAGTCATCAACATTTTGCAATCTTTATCGGGATTTTCAAAATAAAATTAACTTTACGAATTTTACTTCAGTTTTGAGACAATAGACTTATCCACAGACAAATCTCGGCTTGCTTAACTTTAGTGACCGATTCAAAAACAATTGCTGCTTATCCTTGCTCACCGATCCAAAGACAGACTATCTGACATTACGTGACGTTACTCTACCACTGTGAGTAAAGAACAGGGTTGGTCAAATCAAATAGGACCACAGAACATATATACCCCTAAAGGGGAAGAATGACGACTCCGTACTAATTTTGTGAGGAAAATTTTCCTTACCGACCAGCGCCATCTATGTTTAGCCCACAAAAACATGGCAGTAGAATCCAGGGCGGGAATTTCAAATACTACAAGTACTTTACAGGTTCTTTGTATTGCATTTTATGCACAAGTACATCGCGCTTCTCGATAGTTTCTTTCAAATTACTATCGAGAAACACAATGTACTTGTGCATAAAATGCTGAAAGATAATAAGTAAGGAGCAGTTTAGTAAAACAAACGATTTCATTTGACTTCTTTATTCATATAAGCTATAAGCTACAATGACTTATTGTACTAAGGTTCGGAAACAGATGTAAAGTGATGCTGGGATCTTTAGAAGGTGAAGTTCCACACATAGCACAGATTGTAGTGTTTTCTTCCTACGAACTCATCGGGAAAAGGCACAAAATCAAACAAGAGTCACTGTCTCAACACCGGGTCTATATCTCACAAATACGCACATATTTTCACCAAAACACAGACACAGAGTAGCAAGCTCGACTCACATTAACAATATTGTATGTAGAATTAGATGCAACTGTTTTATTTATTACAAATAAACACAAGAACAAGATATAAATAATGGTGCGATAGCGATGGCAGACATTTTTTCCTATGACGTCAAATAGCCAATAGACAATATGGCGTTCCAGTGTTGTTATGTTGTCATATTATTATCTCCTTTTTGTTTTGTGTATTCATCAATTTAAATGTTAAAAATTTCAAAACAAACATTTTCTCGTATTAGAATAAAAGCAAAAATAAATTTTAAGGATAACATACTTTAAAATCAATTAATAAGCCTATTATTAGATTGAATGTGATTGAATGTGAAATAGTATTTTTGTTGGCTACATTATGTAATTCATCTCTTTTACTCTAATGTTGACGTCTCTTTCTTGTTTTCTAGCCCACCTACATCTTGTTCGTAGAACAAAGTCGACACCCCCTGAATAGGACGCCCTTTTTAACTTGACCAACCCTGTTCCACTTTCGTAAGATGTAAATCATCATAAAAATACAAAACAATAAAGATGTTTTAATAAATCGTTCGAGCATTTTAATCCTGTAATTTAAACTCAGAATGTAGAACTAAAATCTGTGCTGACTTATTACAGAACGCTATTAACAAGTGCAGAAAAAAAGCCAAAAAGTTAGCTATCTTACCCACCCATATTGCTCAAGGCTCTTCAGCAAAAAAATAATAAGTTAAAGTGCAATACTAATGCGTTAGCAGATATTGGTATCTCCTCGATTTGTGCGCTACTACTCGCATAAAATCGTTTTTATTAACACACACTTATCGATTTAATGAGAGCATCTCGACCAAGTTGACATTTCGATTCGTTATGGAGCTACTAGTTTTTAATTTTCCTACTTAATAAATGGTAATGGGTGGGTTATCTTTTTGATGTGAACCTAGGGTGTGGTAAATGTGAGGGCACAGTATAAATAAATAACCAGTAAACTTACTGGGATAATAATTCGAACTATAAAAACAAAACACGTGTGCTCTGGTTGCTAACTTATATTGTCAAGTGTAAACGACCTATCTGCATGACTCTCATGCGGCTTGTTCTTATGGTAGCCATACACCATACTGCCTATTTGTCAAATTGGCATGATACTGCCAATTTGATCAAATAGAATTGAACGTGTATGGGCGTGGAATGCCAATTTGATGGCATGACATGCCAATTTGATAGGTCATCAAATCGATTTGACACAACGTCAAATCGGCAGCAGTGATGCCATCTTAGCAACTTAAAAGCTAGTTAGCTAATTTTATAAAGGTGCTAGAAAACAACCTAAAAAGTGTAACTTGTGGCTAAACTGTTTAGCTACTTTTCTACAGGGAAGGTTAGGCCACGTTCACACGGCGATTATTTTCCAGTATACCGTATACGAGATTTTATCGAATAGTGTTGACCACTTTTAGGACAACTTCGCACGGAACACGGTAAAATGTATTTCTCGAACACGGGATTTTCCCGTATGAACGCCGTGTAAACTATTTTTAAGTTTTCATTTATATACTGTTGTCACTGCTCTATTCGATAAAATCTCGTATACAGTATACGGGAAAATAATCGCCATGTGAACGTGGCCTTACCAGGAAAATTAAGGCTTTTCGCACATGGGTTGCATGTACACTCGTAAAAAAAAGTGTTATTCATTTTATTTTAAGCTAAAATACGATTGAAAACTTGAGAGGTGTCAAGGGACCACGAAAGCAAGTTAAAAAAAGGTTCAAGCGATTTTCGACCTTATTGACATTAATGCAAACACCTGATTTTAATGAAGGAGCAATGTTAACGAATGAGAATGTGAGAAAACCAAACTAAATTTTAAATGTCAATAAGGTCGAAAATCCCTTGCACCACTTTTTTTTAACTTGCTATCGTTAAGAAAATGTTTTCCGACCTTCAAGCGATTTTCGACCTTATTGACACTGATGCAAACACCGGATTTTAATGACGGAGCTAAGGAGAATGTAAGGAAAAGCAAACTAAATTTTAAATGTCGATGAGGTCGAAAATTATTCGGTCTGTTCGGTCTGTTATTCATCCTTCGTTACTTATTTACTGGTCTGTACTTGTATCTACAGTACTAAATTGCGAACTTTGGTAATGAAAGAAAATGGGGGTGGCCGGTGGCGACGACCGACAATTTTGTAACTAAATTACATCGCAATTTAGCGCCACCTACCGACATCGTTAGAAAGAGATAGGCATATAAATTACCAGTATATGTATTGTTACTTTTACCGATACTCATTTTAGTTATTAGGTATCGAATTTACAGATATCGTTATTAATATCGTTACATTCTTATCGTTACCATAACGATAATTCGGTACGTTATAAAAAAAATAACGGTAATCCGGTCCCTTCTTTTCTAGCACCTTTTCATCATGAGACTTTCAAAATTAGTCAAGTATTAGTGTCCCGAGTGGAAAGACAAGATAATGCAACAGTGGCTCATTCTGCATAATTATAAATAAGTGGCATTTTGAAGAAATAGTTCAGTTTTGGGTTTAAATAAAAAAAATGAAATTCTTCCGGTAGCTGTCGTCACCGAATAATAGCGAGATCTAGCTATAAAGTTGCTGAGTAGGCATCACTGCTACAGATTTGCCGTTGTGTCAAATCAATCTTACGATAGGCAGTATGGTGTATAGTGTATATGGACGAACTGCCGATTTAAAACAATTGCAAGCGTCAAATCGATCGTTCGATAGGCAGGATGGTGTATGGCTACCATTATAGAAAGATTTTAAAAGAAGCAGTGACCTCTGAATTTGTTTACGCTGTTTCTTACCAAAAATAGTCAAACGACACAGCAACCTCATCTAGTTATAAATCATAACTTATCTTACTGATGTGTATTTATTTGTTAAGCAGTTTCCAGATAGCTGCAACCTTGATCTTTATGATAAGAGTGAATAGGTTACTGAAAAACAACTTACTGAAATAAATAAAAATTAGGATAAATTAAACACTATCATTTGTTACTTGAGACATGTTCAAAATTCGTAAAAAATGTCGCATGTGTGTGAGTAAATTCTGATGATTTGTTTCAAGTTGAAATACTGTATACTTACACCAATATCGCTTCTGTGGTGGAATAGATGTGATGTTAGAAGTATAGGTGTTATGTAGGTATCACTTACTTCCTTTGAAGTGCTAAGTATGTAATTAAAATAGGTATCTACTAATTGGGATTTATAGTGAGTAGTTGATGTGATGATTAATCAAATCGAGCATTACGTATTCTGAGTAAGGTTATGATTTTAATGATACTGTAACAACTGATATGGAGGATGAATACAAATAATTTTGTACGAACTATAGCATATGTAAACAGCTTATAATGTTTCCACTGCATGGACACAGGCCTCTTCCCTGTGAGGAGTGGACGTGGAATCCACCACGCTGGCTCAGTGCAGAGTGGTAAATGTCACAAATCTTCGTTTAAAAAAAAACATATATATTTCAAAACGGTCGACAGATTTGTTTTCTTACACCGTTTTTAGAGTAGTGGTGATCGATAAAATAATATTTTGTAGTATCACCTAGCTGGGTTGAAACCTACGACCTTCAACTTGTAAGTAAGCTTTCTATTATATTCAAAAAGTCCTCGAACAGGCTTTTTCACTTCAAAAGGAGATAGATTATATACAGAACATCACAAGCTGAATACGTGTTTATTATAAAAGATGTTTCTACAGTAATATTCTCATTGGTATAAGCTTAATCAAAACCTTCATAATACTGATCCGTAAACATAACATAAACTCAGATGACAAGCAACCCTGTGCCAAAAGGTGCCAACGTCTTTATGAACAACAAGTCATCATCACACTCACTGTTAGCATTACCGTAGTTCCACAAAACATACCATAATACCATTCACACCATAGAAACACCATAAATAATTCAAACAACACGGGAATCGTGAAATGGAGCCAATCAAGCGGAACAGACGTACGGAAACCGTTGACGATACTGCTAATATTATGAAATTTTTCAATATAATAACAATATAGCCTTAATAAGACATCGTGAACCATAAGAGCGTCCCATCACGACACTGTTAAGGCGAGTGCAGAGGGACACGGAATTTAAATATTATGGTAAGTTTTATGGGATGAAGCGTGGGTTGTAACTTTGACGGTATGGTGGAAGAGATTTTGCTGTGCAAATCTTAGTAATATGTGTGGAATATTACTATTTAAATTGCCTTTCTTTTTGGGTTAAAAAAAATACTATCAAATGAATTCTCTGGCCCTGGGTGGGCCGGGAGGTACTGTCAGATTTGACTGACTGAAAAACATTATGTTCCTTCAGTGGCCCTTGGATTTCAGGGCCCCGATAACTTCTTTAGACATCGCGACTCTAGCGCAGGCTTTTGGCCCTAATGGGACTCGTCAAAAATAGGTCAAATCATCAAATAGGTCCTCCCACCCAGGGCAGGGCAGGAGGGACCGCGGTGTCCTTCAATACCTTTACGTTTCGGGGTCACGGTATTCGTTAGTCCCGTGACGTCAAAAACAGGCTAAGAAGTAATTCTATCGGAATGATTAGGTATATCAAGTTGAAGAACACCGAAACCCGTCTCTGGCCCGTTGTTCATAACTATGGCAAATTACAGTCTTTTTGATTAGGAAAATCGTAGTTACTATAAACCCAAAAAAAAAGTATCGGTGGCACAGTAGTAACTGCCCTGACTTATGAGGTAATGGTTTCGGACCCAGGCAAGCACATTTTCCTGAATACTCGTAGCACTGCTCTCAAAACGGTGAAGGACATTATTGTGCCGAATGTTCTAGCCAAAAATAGAAGGCTTGTGGTATGCCAAGCCAAACTCAGCTCTCGAGTTAGAATACAGTTCACTCCCTCTCACAGAGAGAAGGCTTGTGACCCAGCAGTGGGCAAATTGTACGCTGATGTTGATAAATGCAATATTTGCAAAAAAAAAATAAGGGTCAAAGACACTAAGGACCAGAATTTTGGAAAAAGATCATTCATCATCAATTTTGATTAATCAATCATTGTGAACCTTGCCTTGTGGAGCGGTTTTCAAACGCCCCCTGCGCTCCCATCGTAATTCCAATTCAATATTTGAACGCCGCTCTGTCAACGTTACCTTTAGGATGGCTGCAAGCGAAACGTTTTTAAAACGTTCTTATTGCGATTATGGAAAATATGCGAATGCGAGATATTATTATGGTTATGATTACCTTTTAGTTTGTAGGAAAGGCATGTCGAGCACGCCTTGTAAGTTTTAAAACCCCAAATATTTATTGACGTTGCAAGCGCAAGCGTTTGAGTGGTCAAATCTTGCCTAAGATGTGAATGACGGTGAAGCACGGTTTATGGTAACTTATTTACTCGACGTGCGCTTTCACAATTATCAGTATTACCACCTGATACACGCACCTGTGTGTAAAATAATAATATGCTCATATCTCAAGAATTTGATCCTAAAATTAATCCAGAAAAAAAATACTTTCTTTCAACGGCCAACGATGTCTAATACCACAAGTTCCAATCTGAAAGTTTTCGTTTCCTTAGAATGTTGACATTTCTGCCTTGATGCAAAACTTGACCTTAGCCAAAGCCATGGTTCTTGATGGAAGACTTGACTGTGAGGGCTAAGAAACTAGGTCGCGGATCTGCCCATAGCAGGTAACCGCGTGACCCTGAAACTTAAATGGCTATTGGAAGGAACACGATGGATTTAGTCAACACGAGCCTAACATTCCCTTTCGCTCAACTCAGGGCGGGAGGACTCATTTGATGATTTTCAAATCTAAAAAACAAGGGGTTGGGAGCTACATGAATTTCTACCTGTAAATTTTGTCGCAACCGCAGCGTTTGAATCGCGCGTCCAAAACGCCGTACTCCAACCACCTTACCGCAGTTGTCGTGCGCCGGCGCAACGATAACACGCTCCCCGCCAACAATCGTGCGACATTCCTCCACTAAAGCGTTATAACTCATGAATGTTTTAATACTCCAAGTCCGCATCCGATGTCGATAATTTATTATGCTCCTCAGCTATTTTAAATAAACGGGAAGCTTTGTTTTATATTTTCTAGTTTGACATCTCTCACGCTCCGTTTTGAGGGTTAAGTCATTCAGCCATTTGTTGTCGAGAAGTATTAACATTTGAATGTGGTCAAAGTTCGCCTTCGTAGAGTGTTGATTTATTTGGTTTGCAATGGATACGGAAGATATTCTATAACATCCATCCATCCAGCTGCATCTTTCCGAGGTTCGACCATCGTTCTTGGGATCACGTTGCCACCGACCCTCAATTTCGGTCCATTCATTGAGGCCAAGGCTCAGTTGACTGATAAACAGTTGGGGATCCTCTCCAAGGTGATACGATACTTCACGCCAGAACAGCTGCGTAACTTGTAAAAAGCGTAAGTTAAGTCATGCATGGAGTACAGCTCTATATGAAAAGCACAGGTTAGGTTTTCTTATGTTTAAATATTTACTGTACCTATTATCTACAATGATTTCAAGTTGTCGGGTTCAAAGATTTTCTACTTTAGCATTTGTCATTTTGCGTATCTGTGGAAACTGCTGTTGGTTGCCCTCTTGTATAGTTTGTCATATTCTATTTTCATGTAATATCTAGTGTGTAATTATAAAGTTCTTCCCAATAAATAAAATAAAGCAAAGAGAGAAGTAGCAAAGGCTCAGGAATCACAAGCAGTTTCACTTTAAAACAGTTCCAATTCCAAACAAAATTAAATCAAAACAGTGAACGCAAGTGATGGAAAGTGTATGCTCCATAAAAGGTATTATTATTCACGGAACACACACGTGATTATGTGAGTTAGCACCGTTTAAGGGAAGGTGCTCCTTTTTACGTAAAGTGTGAAATGCAAGGCGCCAAGGCGTTAAAGGCGCTACGATTTTATAGAGCAAATAACTAGTTTATATTGTAATTGATTCAATCGGGGTATTAAACCAGTAGCCGTCAGTATTAGGCAATGTTTGTTATTTATTGCTTGTAAAATATAAACGAGTTTGACTTGAAGTGTGTCTGTTTCAATATTATCAATATTAATATATCCTAGTTTTGGTTTAGCCGCGTAAGAAGGGACGCAATTGGAATACATAGTGCAACATAAAAACGTTGAAAAGTTTTCCAAATTAAACTAGAACAATATAACTTCTTACTATAACAATACTGTGTCTGTGAAAGTTTATCTATTTGGAATCGATGTTTGCTTATTACTCAATCACGTCAGATCAGCTGAATGAATCTTAATGAAAGTGGCCCAGAGATACACGAGACACGCACAATTATCCGATAACACCCGGGGGAAGCCTATGCATCAGCTAGAATTTTTTTAAAAAGCTTCCGCTTTGTTATTACTATACAACGTGTAATACCAAATGCGCAAAACCTCTCGTGGGGTAACTCAGCCCATGTTACTGAACAATTTTTGTTGTAAGACGTTTGGAAATTCGCAAAAAAAATGCTAAAAATTGTTCAGTAACATGGGCTGAGTTACCCCACGAGAGGTTTTGCGCATTTGGTGTTACGCGTTGTATATTTATGCCAAGATAACATTTTCAGCTATAATGGTCTCACCAGTTGGACACGGATTCTATCTCATAAAAGGAGTGGGCTGCAATCTGCCATGTTTTAGCCCAAAATCGGCTTGGTGGATGTTACTATCACTACATAATATGACTGTCTTTCTTCACCGATCTTTGAGCAGCCCTTTTTGAACACACGATGAAATTGCACATGTCAACATTTAAAAAATATATAAATTCTTTGTGTTCTAATACTCTTATTCAATTATTTCTCTTATCTGACAAAAACGCACTATACGCTCTTTTTATCTAGTCCAATTTATACTAAAAACATCTGCAGATTTCATTCTTTTTTCCACATTTATACTTATGGCAGTATTTAATCTCGGTGCTCGCTATCTGGCCGGGTGTTATCGGTTCATCCGCGATGCATTGACGCCATTAGAGCTAGTCTTGTGATGCCATTAAACCTATTTATAAGTAAAGTAAGACTGTTTTTTATTCTGCAGGTTTGTGGTGATTGTATCAGCTGGTACAAGGAGTAAACGTGATGTAATTCAAATTTGGTTTAAAACTGAATATAAAAATTGTCCTTGGAAGCATGGATCAGTTAGATAAAAAAAAAACATTGCCCCACACTAGCAATTTCACCTGTATCTTGGGTGTATTCACAAACAGAAACTAACATACACAAACATTTTCATACAAATATTTCTTTCGTGCGGGGGTCGAATCCGAATCACGCTGCTCAATAGTCCATCACTCAGCCACTGCGCTAACCGTGCCGTCAAAATAGGGGGCATGGACAAGGTCATTTGTTAACTTTTTAACCCTGAAGAAGGTGGTGCATATTTTATGGTTCAAAGGGTATACTGTATGACCCAAGTTTATGTTTTCAATCACTTCACATCATCATCAGCCTATAATGTTCCCACTGCTGGGACACAGGCCTCCTCTCTGTGAGAGGGAGTGGGCCATAATCCACCACGCGGGCCCAGTGCGGATTGGTGGATGTCACATGTCTTCGAATTTTTGGTTCTAGGACATGCCGGTTTCCTCACGATGTTTTCCTTCACCGTTTTGAGAGCAGTGGTGATGAAATAAATTACACAAAGTAATGCGCCAGGCGGGGTTCGAACCCACGACCTACAACTCGTAAGTCGGGACCGATACCACTGGGCCACCACTGCTCTGCCACTTCACATAGTTATCAAAGAATAGTATAAGAAGTAAACGTCGTATTTTTGTTAATTACGTAACGTAAGATAAAATACATGAAACATTTTTTGTTAATTTACTGTTAACTGACTGAGATTTTTTCTGTACACAAGTCTATTGCAAAAATGTGCCTATATTATAGGAAACATCTGAGCCTAATCCTTAACGGTTAACAAGAACTTGATGTTATGTTCTAAATACGAAACAAACTTTTGAAAAAATCTCTTCAAAAATATTCCCAACTTTAAAATAAATCTTTAAATAAAACTGAGAAAATTGTGAACAATTCCCTCACATAGCACGGAGCGTGTCTTCGCTCCCTTTATGGATGGTATCGGGGTTCGATTCCCGGTGAATGGGCGATGTTCCATTCAGTGCACACCCGTCTCTCACTACACGCTATGTCGTTTTGTTTGTCCGTTTGTCTGATGGTTTAAGCTACAGGAGTACGGTCGGAAAGTTGTGATTAGTGATATATATAAATAGTCTTAAAGTCCGTTTATCCTTGTTATTACAATACTGACGACACTATTGGCCTGTTGGTCTACTGGTTAGTGACCCTGACTGCTATGCCGGGGGTTGTGGGTTCGATTTCCACCCAGGACAAATGTTTGTGTGATGAGCATGATCATTTGTTCTGCGTCTGGGTGTAATTTATAATAATATTCCACAACTATCACACAACGCCATCTAGTCCCAAGCTAAGCAGAGCTTGTGTTATGGGTACTAGACAACTGATAAACATACTTATATATTTCTAAATACATACATATTATAGATAATTTTATCTGCTTAGCTTGGGACTAGATGGCGTTGTGTGATAGTTGTGGAATATTATTATTATTATTATTAATGGCTGAGCGATCGACTGCTGCGCAGCTTGTCGCGGATTCGAACCCCACACGGAACAAATATTTTTATGATGGCAAGTAGTTGTTCCGCATATTTTTGTATGTGAGTTTCTATGTTTGTAAATGATGCACTCACGATACATTAAGAAATTTCAAGTGTGATGTTCCAACGTTTAAAAAAAAAACGAAGGAGACAAAAGATTAGTCTATTTTTTTCTCTGTCTGCTCTGTTCCTGGGCAAAATTCTCGCTCCACCTTTCGCGACATAGTGTGTCCTCCTTCAAGTCCGGACGGAACCTAACTGGAAGGAGACGTTAATCGCTTACGACTTCACAAAAATGTAGTCTGACCTGTGTAAGATGGTGTTTCTACATTCATTTTGCAATGTGTGGATTAAGGTATGGTTTATGACATAAACAAAAGCAACATAACATAAAAATTAAATCTAACAAGAAAAAAAAATACGTGTCCCCTTTGTTCGTCGGGAATAGAAACCAGGACTTAATGGTCCAGCACACACATGACAATAATATTCAGTAACTACTGATGAAAATTCACTTAAAATAGTTTAATTATAATTATGTATTTTCTAGAACCAAAACTTCGAAGACATGTGACATTCACCAACCCGCACTGGGCCCGCGTGGTGGATTATGGCCGACTCCCTCTCACATAGAGGAGGCTTGTGTCCCAGCAGTGGGAACATTATAGGCTTATGATGATGATGATATGTATTTTCTCACATCACCATTAGATAAACGATCCAAATTCTTAGACCGAAGCACAAACAAAAACCTTAAATTAAAATCTACCACCCTGAATTCTAAAGCCAAGTCTCAGCCGACGATAAGAACTAATTTCCCAAAGCATGCCATTACCTGAACTCATTACTGTAACTCATAAATAACAATTTAGTTCTAGCGCTAAACTCACCCGTTTATGTGGCATAAAACCAGGTCTAAGTCTTAGCATGGAGAATTTAACGAGACTTCATTTTGTTATAATATTTAGCTTTAGTAGTTGGGTGATTGGGCGATGTGTGGGGTATCTTGAGTGGAACAGAGTTTTGTGGTTACGGGATATTTTGAAAATAATTGAACATTGAGTCTTAAATCTTTTTTTGCATAGAATGCATATTCATCAGCATCATCGCTCATACATATACAATCTCACACGCACATACAGAAAACCACTTTGGTACACTTGCGAAACTGTTTTAAATTCATCTTTAAGTTTTGTTTTTCGAGTCACTCACTTTTTTTGGAAATTTTGTTTTCGTCAAATAATTCTTATGTTATAACTAAATGTAGTAGGTACTAAGCAAATTCAATTTGCATCTTGAAAGAGGTGGGGACCTGGTGACCTGTATGACAGGTGTTACTCTACCTACCACAGGCACCAGCGATCCACAACCAGAATAATATAGGCAAATAACTAAACAATCCGATACTAGCCCATGAAGTAAAATATAACGTTCACCAGCTTGGCGGAGGTTATCATACAATTTAGCCCGTATAGTTGCTATCTGGGCTGCTTTGAATTTGTTACAAGTTCGCGTATATCTGGAGATGAGGAACTATGAGGATATTAGGATGTGCTATGTGTGGGAACATGGTCGCGGGACTAATGAATTACCGTGACCCCGGAACGTATACGGAATGTATACGGCTATTGAAGGACACCGTGAATTTTAGTCAGTACAAGTCTGACAGTCCCTCCTGCTTTAACCTGGGTGGGAGGACTCATTTGATGATTTTATATTGATAAAAACGTGGGAAAAAATGTGTGGAAATACGGCTTTTGCTAAACCTGCAAGTTGAAGGGTTTTATAATTGAGGATAATATTTACTGTTACTGGCCTGTTTTTGGGTGTTAAAATCATCAAAATGAGTCCCTGGATGTATGAGAATATATCCTGGATGGAAGAGACTGTCAGACTCTTACTGACTATTCATCCACCCTGTTTCTTCGCTTGCCCTTTGTGTACCACGGCCGTGGTCTCCTTCTGTGTCCGTCCCGCGACCGCGGCAGGCGGGCCATACCCGTCAGTTTGCTGACAAACTTTTACTGGCCTAAACGTTGCGTAATCAATACAATTTTAATAAATTAATAAAAGCTCATGTTCTAAATAATTCTATTCTTCTTGGATCTTGACCAAAAACATTGTCTGGAACTATTTAACTGGGTGAGTAAAAATAAGTAAAATTGTATTGATGATTATCTATATAAATAAAAATGAATTGTTGTTCGTTAGTCTGATTAAAACTCGAGAACGGCTGGGCCGATTTGGCTGATTTTGGTTTTGAATTATTTTGGAAAGTCCAGGGAAGGTTTAAAAGGTTTTTTTTTTAATCGTTTCTCAGGCGGTACGGAGTTCGCCGGGTCAGCTAGTTTTACATACAAATAAGCTTATAAAAGTTCATTATGAGAAATAAATGGTCTAAAATTGTCAACAACTGAACAAGGCGACTGATGGTTATTTTATTTCTCATAACACGAAGATTGCTTGAAATTCTGTAGAACAATTTTGTAATATTGTTTTTTTTTTCAGAATCGATCCCGCGACTCGCAGCCCAGTAGTAAATCAATCGACCACTACGCCAACCGTGCCTATAACAGTTAGCAGCAACAGCAATAACGATGAATACCTGTTTCCTCTGTAAGTAAAAACAACAAAAAAAAAAAAAACCTGAATTATTTTCTACGCAAAGGAACATCCTCATATTCGCAACTCCTGCAACGTATTAGCGATGCGCTTCGTCCGGCCCACGCTCACAAAAGGGCACAGATGATCGTCGAACTCACGCCCCTCCGAACTGTGCCGATAATAACTGAGCGTTGCTTCTAATGTTATGCCCTAGTTCCGTTGGATGTACCGGGATTGTGTGTGGGGAAATGGGAGTACAGGTTTGAGATCTTGAGATTATTGGTTTACAAGTATTTGAAGCTATCAGGTTATTTTAAAGTAAGGAACTGCATGAGTGAATATGAGATGTCGGGGTTTCGATAACGTTAAGTTTTGTTTAGCGGTGCCCATATGTGCCCATAGGTCATCTAGTGTAAAATAGTGTCTTTTGACGTTTAAAAGAGTTTGCCAAAACCAATTTACTGAATAAATATCATTTATCATTTATGGCAATGTTACTGTGAACTGCCCAAAGTTTTTTTTTTTTTCATTTTAGTAGCTAAATACTCTAGCTGCTTTAAATGGTATACTTAACCAGTGTTGGTGAATTGTCTAAAAAGAGCTCCGCGCTATGATTTTCAAAGAAAAATTAAAAAAAAAGAGTGATAGTCCCTTCCGCTTCTCCCACGATGGGAGGATTCATATTTTGGTGATTTTGAATTCAAAATAAACGACTAATTTCGAACTAGCAGACGATGTATATCAACAATTTTAATTTTACGAATGGGGATGGGAAAGGCGTCTAATGTACAAACTTCTTGTAGTAACTAACTGTTGGTTATCATACTCATGCTTTAATGAAACTTGGCTATGTAGGTAGATAAATTTTCCAGTTTAATAATATTTCCACTAAAATTGTTACGATTTTAACGTAATTTTCCAGAGCACAACAAAGACTACTTACCTAATAGACACTTAGAATACTGCTACCCACAAAAACCTACCACACACTCAAACTAATTAACATTTAATTACGTCAAAACAATTCTCGCGGCTCAACTAACACTGGCTTTGGTCCGAAGGCCGTACATTGTTGGTTGTACACCAGTTGCCTCTCACGATCCCCTGACCTCTGGGTTCACGTGGGCAAATGAAATCAGATGCATCAATCATTTTACAATCACGTGCATATATTGTAAGCTGCATTATGTTGTGTTAGTGCGCAGTGGTTCCATTTAGGTACTTATTATGTTCGATCGAGGTAGATTTGTGATGAGTATATTTTGAAGCGCAGTTTGAAAAGGGTTTGAAGAATATATTGGACCAAAAGGTGCTTTTAAAATGTGGCTCGGTATTTTTCATCATTTATTTTAACCAATAAAAAGACGATTGCAAAGTAAGATAAGCTACATTTACGAAACCACAGCTTCGTAACTTATTTAGCACGCAGATAACTGCACTATTCTCTAAAAAGAGTTTTTAAAGCTATTCGCTACAATGAGCTCGTCGTCGAAAAAGTTTTAGTTTTAGCTTTGAAATAGTGTCGCGATACGTTGCTGTCATTAGCTTAGTGAATAACAAACTGTTGGTTTGACGCTGGGGCATCGAAGCACAAAAGGCTGTATCCTGTAGATCAGTCTGTGCCTACTTTACGTGTCGATTCGAGGCTGATGCAAGTTGTCTTTGAATACCTATAAAGTTCCTGAACTTGCCATTCTTTACAATGTTTTTTTTTCACTGTTTTCAGTGTAATGATAATGAATTACACCTAGTACCTTCATGGGTGCAAACTCACAATTCGTGACATGCAGATATGATTGTAGCCACAATCACTAACAATTAGCTACTAGGTATTCTGTAAAATACCTGAAAGATAAAGTATTTTGTTTAGATTCAATGGGTGATGGCTCTTGACCTTAATATAGCCCAGAAGTAAAGATGAGATCTAAGATGGAGTCAGCTCACCTAGAAAGAACTAGATTTCCTGCGCATCGACAGTCGTTCCTTGTAGTGAAAAGTTTTTGGTGTCAGACTTTGATAGGATTATCGGATTCCGACGGTCCAGCCGGTGGTCGTGAGTCTATCACCGCCAGTCGTCATCACAAGTTACAGCCATAATCACAGCTATTTCAGGCACACTAAAGGTTTATGAAGAAGAATTTTAGAAAACAACTAGCTTCTGCCAGCGACTTCGTACGCGGATCCTGTTGCTTCTGCCAGCGACAATGGGGTCGTCAAAATCGAAGATCTGAAACGTCTGATGTCGAATTCTTAGAGCCTGGCGACGTTCCAGATCTTTCATTTTTGTAAGTCAACAGGAAATGCCCATCAGACTAAACAACTCTTGCTAAGATGTTATTCATAATTATGTTATAGTGTAGCTGGGCTCTTGGAATTCCACATCAGTTGTTCCAGATCTCAATTTTCATACGTCAACAGAGAGTGCTTATTAGGCTGAACAACTCTTGCTAAGACGTCATTCCTATATATGTTATAGTGTAGCTGGGCTCTTGGAGTTCCACATCAGGTGTTCCAGATCTTCAGTTTTTATACGACAACAGGGACTGCTCATCAGGCTGAACAACTCTTGCTAAGACGTCATTTCTGTATATGTAATAGTGTAGCTGGGCTCTTGGAGTTCCGCATCAGGTGTTCTATATCTTCAAATTTATTTTCTCAGCAGAAAATGCTCATCACGCGGAACAATTTTTGCTATGGCGCTATTTTTGTATCTCTTATAGTTTAGCTGATCTATTGCAGTTCTGCATCAGGTGTTCAAGTTTCCAAGATAAATTATAGCCTATATGTTGCCCAGACTTAATAGCTATACAACAAAAAAAAAAAACCAATCAAATCCGTCCAATAGTTCCGAAGATTAGCGTGTATGGAGTAACTTCTCCCGTTTTCCTAACATTTCCCTTCACTGCCCTGCTCCTATTGATTGTAGCGTGATGAAAAGTATACTATAACCAGCGCAGGAGTATGAAAATAATTGTTCCAAGTTTCGTCAAAATCCGTCGAGTAGTTTTGGTTTCTATAACGGTTATACAGACAGACAGACAGACAATAATTTTATTAATTGCATTTTTGGCATCAGTATCGATCCCTAATCACCCCCTGATAGTTATTTTGGAAATATATTTCATGTACAGAATTGACCTCTCTACAGATTTATTATAAGTATAGATAGATATAGATAGATAGATAGAAGATAGATAGATAGAATAGAAGAAGATAGATAGATAGATAGAAGATAGAAGATAGATTACAAAAATATCATCATTTATTTTTTGCTTCACACCATCTGAAATAGAAACATTACATAATACACGAAATAAACAAAAATTAACGCAACAAAATCATAAAACACTTTGCCAACTGAAAATTGTCCAAATTACATATCAATTTCAGCGACACGACTAACGACATTCGCACATTAGTGTCGTGCGACAAAATTAATGTAATGCGACACGAGAATTCGATCGCAAGGTCGTAAGAACCTTGTGGCGTCGCAAACGGATATTGCGACTAAACAAAAAGTTGTGACTTGCATTATATACGAAATTGGGGTCAGTGGGGTCATGTAATTTGTTGTGCTTCGCTTGCCACTGGGAAGTTGGAGGCTGGTTGATCATTTTCATAATATTTCAGATTGTTGATTATTAATGTACATTTATAGGCTTGTCAATTATTACATCGATGGTGTGCTCACATGCCCTCAATGTGCACACGAAAGACAACTAAGCGGAGCTGAAGCAATCGCTGATCGATTGCTTGAGCATCATCGCATCATCGTCAACATCAGGCTTGTTAAACTTATGGGATAGGTTCTCACTGCTGGGACATTGGCCTTCTCTCTGTGAGAGGGAGTGGGCTGTAATGTCCATCAACAAACGCGGGTTCAATGTGATTTTGGCAGATATCACATGTCTTCGAATTTCCGATTCTAGATAGAGTTTCCTGAAGATGTCTTTCTTCACCGTTTTGCCAGCAGAGGTCTTTCTGAGTTCGAACTCACAACCAGCCTACTATTCATAAGTGGGAGCTACAGTGTATTTCAACACCCAAGCTTTGACGCTGAATGTTTAGGGCCTATGCACACCAAACGGGCCGTTTTTATCAAACAGAGCAGTTTGTTGTCGTTTGTATCGCGTCAAACGCGCGGCAAAGGCGCGTCTGTATGGATACAAACGCGCCGGTTCCGCGTGTTTTTGATTTATAAATGTGTGCAAAGGTCTACAGGCTGCGTCTGA
The DNA here is from genome assembly GCA_954870645.1 of Agrotis clavis. Taxonomy (NCBI): domain Eukaryota; kingdom Metazoa; phylum Arthropoda; class Insecta; order Lepidoptera; family Noctuidae; genus Agrotis; species Agrotis clavis. Next base: position 23,605,390 of record OX940931.1, on the reverse strand, counting down.
CTTGCGTGCGTATCGCATCTGTATCGCTTCAGACGAGCGTCAACGGCGCGTTTAAAAAACGTGGTGTGCATAGGCTCTTAGAAAAATAAAAAAGTTTTTACTAAAGAGATGATCTATGAAGCAACTTTTTCAAATATCCCCTTACGTCATTGCTACTAAGAATTAAAACTGAATTCATCGGCCATCACGATGGGTTTTGTGTTCCAAAGAACATTGATATTTGTAAAAAAAAAAGCAATTTGAAAACAAAAATGAGGGAATAACCTTAATAATTAAATTCTTCAATATCATCTGTGATGAAATGTCATTCAGAACAACCTTAGTACGGCACGATTATCCAAACCTCAACATTAGCAGAAACACGCTAAATTCATTAAAGAAATAACACAATCTTCATTATTCTGTGTTTTAAATCACTACATTATTGTTATTAAACATACAAGGCTGGCTGTAAGTATACCATTATGACACAGAATAAAAAATTACAGAAGCCTCATTTTCAAAATGAACTAAATTATATTCCATTTGCAATGATTTTATGTTCAATCAAATTGGCCTATAGCTATAATGTTGCCAAGTCTGGCATGACTCTGTCCATCTGGACAGAATCATGTTAGACATTGTTCCTGATAACATTGTATAAATAAAGTCCAAGGTAGAAGTATTTTTGCCAAAGACACATTGGTAAGGCAGAAAGGTAAAAGCTACGCTAGCGTGACGATTTTGACAGGTTTCTGACTGATTGAACAGAGAAAGCAGAACATATGAAGAGGTGGAAATGTATGGGGATGTTTTTGTCCAGCAGTCGGATAGTAGATACTGTTAAAAATAATTAAAACTGACAGAACACTTTCAAATAAAAGATGTTTTATATTGGTAACCCTTTTAAATCACGTCACAATGGACCTTCTTCACAGTCTCCATTATGATTACCCGCCATCATTACAACAGATCATGGCCAAATAACGTCGCAAGATCGTAAAATAATAACGCAATGGTGTTAAAATTGTTGATCTACCCGCAAAAGTGATTGACGCCAAGACCATGATAGGTAGCCAGTGTCAATCAAACAGTCACAGCGACCACACGTCCGGTGCAAAGAGGACTGTACCTAAAATAATTGAAGTAAAAACAAATTCTGGTCTAGTAATTTTGTAATTAATTAATTAGTTTAGTTTTTTGGTGTTCTTCTTTTAGATGGGTAATTGACGGTAAATGTCAGAGCGGTGGTTTTTTTTTGTTGGATAATGTTGCTTGTTAAATAATTTGGAACTTTTGGAACATTATGGAAGATAATAAGAACGAGATTAGGATAACTTGCTTGAGCAAAACATAAATTACGAACGATTTTGGTCGTACCTAAAACTTCTAGAAATTGCCACTAAACGATTTTTTTAAAGATTTGTAGTATTTCTTTACACATGGCCAAATGTGATCTGATTTTGAAGCAAATAAAACTAAAAATATAAGTTTTTTATCTGGAATGATATCCATTTAAAAACATAACTACATACAGTATTTAAGACATAAATATAAGCTAAATTAATTTAATATTTAATTAAACTGTAAAACAGCATGATGACCTCCTCTTCACTGTCACGATAATTTTGACCAAAAGCATAATAAAAAATAACATAACAATGTATTATTTACCATACCATACCACCATAGAATTAGAAAATTACTAATTTTGTAAAACTGTTTTTGGAACAATTTTGGTGTATACAATCGACAAAGTGGAATCATAACCCACTATAAGCTTCTTTTCCTGCAGACATTCAAATACAATTAGGTCCACATCCGCGTAAACATACATATCCATGGCAACGACTTTCATCATCATCATCTCAGCCATAGGACGTCCACTGCTGAACATAGGCCTCCCCTTTTGATCTCCACAGATACCGGTTGGAAGCGACCTGCATCCAGCGTCTTCCGGCGACCTTTATAAGGTCGTCTGTCCACCTTGCTGGTGGACGTCCTACGCTGCGCTTGCTAGTCCGTGGTCTCCACTCTAGTACTTTTCGACCCCATCGGCCGTCTGCTCTGCGAGCAATATGGCCTGCCCATTGCCACTTCAGCTTGCTAATCCGGTGGGCTATATCGGTGACTTTAGTTCGTCTACGGATCTCCTCATTTCGGATTCGATCACGTAGAGAAACACCTAGCATAGCCCTCTCCATAGCTCGTTGAGCGACTTTGAGCTTTGAGATGAGGCCGATAGTGAAAGACCACGTTTCGGTGCCGTAACTCATCACTGGTAACACACATTGGTTGAAGACTTTCGTCTTGAGGCACTGAGGGATGTCGGACGAAAAGACATTGCTTAGTTTCCCGAACGCTGCCCAACCGAGTTGGATTCGGCGGTTGACCTCTTTCTCGAAGTTGGACCTACCTAACTGGACTACTTGTCCTAAGTAGATATATGAGTCAACAACTTCGAGTACCGAGTTTCCAACAGAGACTGGGGTGGGCACAACATTGGCATTTGACATAATTTTCGTCTTGTCCATGTTCATTTTCAAGCCCACCCGTTGTGAAACTCGGTCGAGGCCATCGAGCATCATGCTGAGTTCCTCCATCGACTTTGCCATGACTACGATGTCGTCGGCAAACCGAAGGTGAGTGATGTATTCGCCGTTGATGTTGATGCCAAGTCCTTGCCATTCCAGGAGCTTGAAGGCGTTTTCCATTGCGGCAGTAAACAGTTTCGGGGAGATAACGTCCCCCTGTCTTACGCCTCTTCTCAATGGAATCGCCTTCGTGCTCTGCTCCTGTACTCGGACCGACATGGTGGCGTTATTATACAAGCACTTCAACACCTCGATGTACCGATAGTCAATATGGCATCGCTGGAGTGACTCAAGTACCGCCCATGTTTCCACCGAATCGAAGGCTTTCTCATAGTCCACAAACGCTAAGCATAATGGCAAGTTATACTCTTCGGTCTTCTGTATAACTTGCCGCAGCGTATGGATGTGGTCTATGGTACTATAGCCTCTTCGGAAACCGGCTTGTTCGGGAGGCTGGAAGTCATCAAGTCTGTGTTCGAGACGGTTCGTGATAACCCTTGAAAACAGCTTGTAAACATGACTTAGAAGCGTGATGGGTCTGTAGTTCTTCAATAGGCTGTTATCACCTTTTTTGAAGAACAGCACCACATCACCTCTACTCCATGTTTCAGGCGTTTTGCCCTCGGAGAGGACGGAATTAAAGAGTTTCTGGAGGACTTTAAGTACCGGTGTTCCACCCGCTCTCAGAAGCTCTGAAGTGATTCCGTCCTCGCCCGGCGCCTTGTTGTTCTTAAGCTGCTTCAGGGCCATCCTAATCTCGTACAGACTGATGTCCGGGATATCTTCGGTATAATGTCGGGACAGCTTGGCTCTTGGATCTCCTACCAAGCTGTCAACGGGCTTTGCGACCGAAGTGTATAACTGTCCATAGAACCTCTCGATCTCGCCTAAAACCTCTGCTTTGGTCGACGCTATGCTGCCATCCTCCCGTTTCAGCTTTGTCATCTGGCTTTGCCCAATAGACTTGTCCTTTGCGAACACTTTAGAGCCTTTGTTTCGCTGTATGGTCTCTTTAACACGATTCGTATTAAAGAGACGCAGATCGTGTCGCAAGGACTTAGATATACGTCTATTGAGCTGCCTATATGACTTCGCGTCATCGGAAGACTGCAACTGTAGCAAACGTCGTTCAGCCATGAGGTTTAAGGTTTGCTCGGTCAATTTCTGAGGTCTATCTTTACGGCAGGGTCTAAAAAACTTAGACCCTACCGTGCGGACAGTTTCCACTAGCCCGTCGTTGATCTCGTCCACTGACACTAAGTTCTCAAGGCAAGCAAAGCGATTAGAGAGCTCGAGTTGAAAGCTTTCGGGGTTTTGAATATGGGGCCGAGTAGGTCGGAGCGTAGACTTCATCAGGCTGGACCTTTCAAGTTTAACATTGATATTCAGCGAGCCTCTTACGATTCGGTGATCGCTACCGGTTTTTACCCTGTTGATCACAGAGACATCACTGAATATCCGTTTCTTGTCGGTCATGAAGAAGTCTATCTCGTTTCTCGTGAAACCATCGGGACTCAGCCAGGTCCATTTCCTGTGAGGCGGCTTCTGGAAGAAAGAGTTCATCATGAAGAGTTCCTCTTTCTCCAGAAAGTCGGCCAGCCTCTGTCCCCTAGGGTTCCGTTGCCCATATCCAAATTGCCCCACTCTCAACTCATCACCGCTTTTCTTGCCCAACTTTGCGTTAAAGTCCCCCATAACAACAGTGAAGTGGGTTTTGGAGCTATGTATGGCCCTACTTACGTCCTCATACATAGTCTCCACTTCATCATCGGAGTGTGATGAGGTCGGTGCGTATACCTGAATGACCTTCAGCGAATATCTTTTGGATATTCTGAGTATTAGGTATACCACCCTGCTCGACACACTGTCGATGGTTATTATATTGTTTACGAGGGACTTGTGAACGAGAAACCCGACACCACCTTGGGACTGTTGGTCGCCCTCCCGGTAGTATAGCAAGTTACCAGACTTCAGGGTTACGGTGTCCTCCCCCTCTCTACGGACTTCGCATAACCCCATAATGTCCCAGTGTAACTTGCTCAGCTCCTCTTCCAGCTCGCAGATCTTTTCGTCAGTCCTCAATGTGCGTATGTTGTGTGTTACCAGGGCCAGTCGTCGTTGGGGTGGGTAGCCGGATCTCTTCCGGAGATTCTTAGCACCCCCTGCTCCGCCGTTACCTTGACCGCTACCCGCGCCAGGGATAGCGGAGCTGCCGGGGACTGGGGGCCTGGTTTCTGTGGTTTCCATTAGGGGGTAATTTGCCTTAATCGCCACGCTTGGCAGGCGGGTTGGCGATCGCAGTGAGGATGTGCAGTACACGGAGGACGCTGCTGCCCGACCTCCGGTTTGTCCCTTAGTCGCCTCTTACGACACCCACGGGATGATTTGGGGGAGCGCAATTCTAAGCCGGCGCCCCACGACTTTGATCTTTGTCAATATGACGGATTCAAACGATGTATTGTCAAAATGGGTCATAATTCCACTCCCCATCCCACTTCCACTTTATTGTCGATAGTACATTAAAGTGTATCCAATCTATCTAGTTCAGTCTCGGGTCGACGGACGGCGCCTTGTGTTTCACGCGGGCCTCAAAGACCTGACAGCAACATGACGGGGCCCGAACGAGCTACCGTGACCCCGGAACGGAAAGGGCTATTGAAGGACACCGTGGATTTTAGTCAGTACAAGTCTGACAGTCCCTTCTCCCCAGCCCTGGGTTGGAGGACTCATTTGATGATTTTACCACGTAAAAAAACAAAATCTAGTTCAGTCTCGGTGTCATGATAGTTGATGGTCACCACAGCGTACGACACCGCTAATGTCGGAGCATTAAGATTAAGGACGCACCAGACGTACCTAGTTGTTACTTTACCGGAGATCGTGTTTTTTACACCACTATTATAATTTCAATGGCTGACATTCCAGTTTGTGTTATAGGTATTATATCATAGATTGTTACGATAGCTACATATTTATATGAAAAGGATTGTTTATTAAACGTAAACCATTTTTTTTAATTGCCTTCTTTCGTATTTACTGTGAATAAACGAATAGTTTTTAACCGGATTAAAACCGAAACCATTATTTTTTTCGTGGTAAAATCATATGAGTCCTACGCCCTTGGGTGGTGTGTAAGGGACAGTCAGACTCATACTGACTAAAATTCAAGGTATTTCTTCAATAGCACTTTCCATTTCAGGGTCACAGCCACCTGTTTATATTCCAGCGACAAAAATCGAATCCCATACAATACCATTTCACTTGTACTAGGTACTCTAGATTAGGTGGGGCAGTTTTAACATCTTACCGGTTTATGGTAATATTCGTCTAAGTATTAAAATGTCCACGTATCAGAATAACCTAATGTTATATTTCTATTTGGTTAGAATGAAGTTTTGCAAAAATCAACAAGTGTTATAATGTCTAAAAGTCATATTATACATGGCTTAAAATCCTAGGTTTTGTGATAAAACGACGCCTGGTTTTTTTTTAGATAAGTACCTAATAGAACAAATTTCATTATTTTTTATTTCAAAAGCCCTTTACGTTCCAGTTCCGTTAAACAATTTAATTTGTAGATGTAAAATGATTTTCACTTTTTGTCGTATGGAGATTTTGTCACTTGGTCTTTATAACAAAACCTTTGACTTTTTTACGTAATGACATGTGGACAATTTAACACTTGGACTAATGTTACCTTATTTCATCAAAGACATTTATTCGTAGAATATGGTAGCATATGGCATCTTACCATAATATCACAAATACCATATCAAATTCTCAACTAACATAATAGCTCATCCTAGTTCAATATCTTTACAACGCAAACTGCGATCACAGCGAGTCACCTTGACTTTTCCCGATCGGTATATAAAATAAAATAATTTGACATAATACACAACGTCAATCATTATGTACGCTGCCATTACTGATGCTACTAATGTTAACTTTAATTTACGTACATTTTTGTTTTAGAATTCACTTTTATTTGAGGGTTAAAGACACTTCCTTGTAGACAGGAAGTAGAATTGAGGTTGTAAAGTAGTCTGTTATTTTTTCGTTTGTATATGGCTACTTCGTTGCTGGTGGCCTAGAAAATTTGCAGAGAAAACTGCTCAGTGGAAAGCTATAGGGGAGACCGTTGCCTAGTAGTTTTATAATATATTATAAGTTAATAAAAGGTTAAAGAAATGCATCGTGCTAGATTTTATAAATAAACAAGTTTATTGTCATTTCTTTCGTCATACAGCTTTCATCAATATCTGATTTATTTACCAAGCAGATTTCGTCAAGGCTTTATTATAATAATAATAATAATATAATAATATTCCACAATAATATTTCACAACTATCACACAACGCCATCTAGTCCCAAGCTAAGCAAAGCTTGTGTTATGGGTACTAGACAACTGATAAACATACTTATATATTTCTAAATACATACATATTATATTATTATAGATAAATTACACCCAGACACAGAACAAATGATCGTGCTCATCACACAAACATTTGTCCTGGGTGGGAATTGAACCCACGACCCCCGGCATAGCAGTCAGGGTCACTAACCACTAGACCAACAGGCCAGTCGACTATTGTTTCCGATTCAATACGGTTTCCTTGAAGACCCCATATTGGTTGACATAAAAGCCTGTCGTCAACTACAGAAGCTTTGCAATATAAGTAAATCTTGTAGACTTCAAAAGGTCGCTCTTGCTTAGAAACTAAGACAAACTATCATCATCATCAGCCTATAATGTTCCCACTGCTGGGACACAGGCCTCCTCTCTGTCAGAGGGAATGGGCCATAATCCACCACGCGGGCCCAGTGCGGATTGGTGAATGTCACATGTCTTCGAATTTTTGATTCTAGGACATGCCGGTTTCCTCACGATGTTTTCCTTCACCGTTTTGAGTTTCAGTGGTGATGAAATAAATTCCACAAAGTATTGCACCTGGCGGGGTTCGAACCCATGACCTACAACTCGTAAGTCGGGACCGATACCACTGGGCCACCACTGCTCTCAAGACAAACTATGTCACGATGAAAATTATCGCCTACATCGATGAAAATTTTGTTGAATAAAATTGCAACCAAACAGATTCATCAAAGTACAGACACCCACTAAAGTGTTCACAAAAAACAACAACTTTATTGCCCCAAGCCATAGGTAGCACAAATCGTACCATGAACTGTCGTTTAGTGAAGTGACACGCATTTAGCGTGATAACTGGCTATTAACAATTATTTCTTTAATAGCCATACGGTAAATATTAGCGTGAAGAGACTTACCTGCGCGTACGCACATTATCCTTTACTGCTGGAAGCGTGACTGATGGTGGTAGTACCTACTTGTTATTAATTTTAGCAATAAATTGAAAAACTTATTTTTGGAAGTTGTGTATGTGCAAATAGTCCTGTCGATACCATTTACAAAATAATATAATAATAATATTCCACGACTATCACACAACGCCATCTAGTCCCAAGCTAAGCAGAGCTTGTGTTATGGGTACTGGACAACTGATAAACATACCTATATATTTCTAAATACATAAATATTATAGATAAATTATATATAACAGAACAAATTATCGTGCTCATCACACAAACATTTGTCCTGGGTGGGAATCGAACCCACGACCTCCGGCATAGCAGTCAGGGTCACTAACCACTAAACCAACTGGCCTGTCGCCTGTGCCCTTAAAATATTATTATATTTGATACAAACGTGTACATGTGAGTTTAAATGTTTTCGGACGCAATGACGGCTCAGGAATAATTAATCGGTTCAAGCGTTTGGAAACATTTCCATAGGAGAAATTTTACATCTCTGCATGCACTATATAAATAATTTCGTGGTTATATTAATACAAGGGTGTGTAGTCCATACCGATGTAATTGAACAACTTCATAGAACCAACATCAAAACCAAGATGAAAAAGTTGACCCATACGGATGGATTTTTAATAAATTAATTAATTTTATTTCGCTCATGGTGTGTGTTAGAAAACATGTATGTCAGAAAATAAAATAAACAATAATAAAACTAGTGGAATAGGGTAACACCTATATGATGGACTGGGACAGGTGGGCCCGAAGACGGGCGTCGCAACCGTAGCAGGAAATTTTTTTTTTTTTTTTTTAGCGTGGTAAAATCATCGAATGAGTCCTCCCACCCCGGGCAGGGCGGGAGGGACTGTCAGATTTGTACTGACTAAAATCCACGGTGTCCTTCAATAGCCCTTTATGTTCCGGGGTCACGGTGAGGAAATAAAATCCCGCGACCTCGGCAGGCTTTGGCCCTCTGAGAGGGGGCCCCGTCATTTTTACTGACGCTCTTTGAGGCGCGCGTGGAACACGACGCACCGTCGACCCGGGCATGGTCCATGGTCGGACAGCGAGTTGCCCGTTACTCGCTGTCCGCATGCCCGCGCCTACGGTGGCCGGAGATCGTCTGCCGACGTCCGACGCCGCGGGCGTCTACCACTGCGGTTGGGGCGGAGGGAGGACGCTGTCCTCTCTCTCTCGCGGCCCGCCTCCTTCTTCAAACCGTAGCAGGCCTAAGAAACGCCATCGCCGCGGCGAGCTGGACTACTTCTCAAATCTTTCATCATTATTGTATCTTAACTTTTCCGGCCAGTCTAGGATTCTTTCTTTTTTTGATTTCTATGATTGGAAGGATATCAGAGAGTGCTGCTCCTACCAGTGGCATAAAAGGGGCTATTAAAAAAAAAACAAGTTTCTTATAATAAATGTTTCTCATCTATAAAACTTCATCATCTGTTTGCCTTTTCCCAACTGTATTAGGATCGGCTTCCAGTCAAACCGGATGCAGCGAATATCAGTATTTTTCATGGTGCGACTGCCTATCGGACCTCCACAACCTAGTAACTGGGTAATACGATACCCCATGGTAAGACTGGTTGTTAGACTTTAGTACTTTTGACTAACAGAAACGACTGTCAAAGATCTATAAATGACAGCCGAGACCAACGGCTTTACGTGCTTTCCGCTATTAAAGATAGTTGAGCGTAAATAAGGTAAAACACATCAGAGAGAGATAGTTTCAACAGCCTTTCAATTGGTACTTGCCGGTTCAAGATAAACTATGATTAACACATCTTAAATGCTAGTTCAATTTCTTGGAAAGTATCAGCTTTTCATTCTGCTGTTTTTATGAGGAATTAAAAGGCCTCTTTAAATGGCGTTAATTTGTCATCCACAAATGAAATCTTACTTGTAACGCTGGTTAGCCAGGTTCAATAGAGAAAAAACATCATGTCCAAATCAAACGACATTTTCTAGTAAGTATAGAAAATATGAAGTTTCGATTCGTAAAAATTTCAAGAAGATTTATATAATTTTGAGTAAGCGTGAGCCATAACTCGACACGCCCTTAAAATGAGCAAGATTAAATTTTATTACCGTTACATCGAAAAATAACTTTATCAGACATTAACCTCTCGAGCCCCGGGAAAAAATTTTTGCCACCAAAACCTGTACGATTTTAAGACTTATTTTTCCAAAAATACAGTTTAAAATCGGTCGGGGTTTGGTGGCACAAAATTGTGCCATTGGGGCGCATTGGGATCCGAGAGGTTAACACCTATGCAAGTGTGAAATTGCAAATATATTTCTAAAATGACGATAAAATTTTACTTTTGTATTAAAAAGTTGATGACACCTGTCATTATAACACACAAGTGTCACTTCATTGCGTGATGTTAGCCATAAAGGGTTAAAAAATAATTGCTCACACTTTTACGATGATTACCCATGTCGGATTTGAATCAATTTGTCACCGTAGGGTGATTGTTTTAACTTTGTGAAAGTTTATTGTGAATTATTTATTATTTAACACTTTTTTGACTAACTGTACTTTACTGTCAATTGTGTTTTTATTGGTGTTAATTTTCGGGCGAGATCAATTATTGAATCAGTATTTAAGACTCATCTTTCGTGTTCAATAGTTCAAACTATGGTTCACACGGAGTGAATGGCCCCAGAAAGATGGAGAGAGCAAAATGTAAAATAATGTTGTCAGTTATAGCTTGTGACTACATTTCTCATATCATATCGATTCTAAAAATGGATGGCTAATTAAATGGATGATTCTTGAATATACTTTCATTACGTGCCAGATGATAGCGCTTTACAAATAATACACGTCGGTATCAGGTCGACGTAGGGCTGGCGAGATAAAACTTTTAAATTCTATTTTAGAATAAGTATAAGTAAGTTTTCGAAATATCCGTTCTCGGGCTAAATTATAGTCTTAGCTGAGAAGAAAGGAAAAAGCTGCATTATTGTAAAATTTAAAAAAAATGTCTACGAAACTACTCCTTAACCAATTTTATTAAGAAGAGCAAGGAATAAAATTGTGGAGTGATTTCTACGGTGTACATTTTTAGCAGTTCTCATTTTTTGTACGTAATACCCGTACTTTTCACGGACTGACTGCCTATCTTATCAACAGAGACTGACTGTGATGAGACATAAAATTGTAACAAACAAAAAACATATCCATGTGTGGGTTATCCATGACACAAAACCAACAGAATTGAAGAGATTTGGAAGAGAACTATTAATACTCAGCATGGACTAACTGAACGTTGAAGAAGAAAAAGAAGATACAAGTTTGAAAATAAATTCATGCCAAATGTGGCAACCCTACATGAAAAGAAAACTAAAAAATAAGCCATAAAGCACACGTTAACGCCGATCATTCGAATGATTAATACATTTAGAGTTGGTAGTGAAAAGTGCTCATTAATGCTCGGTGCTCGCTCGGTGCTAAAGTTCAAATATTCACGCCTTTTACTTTCGTCGGGTGAGCAGGTTACTTAGTATCACTTTGTGTGATGATGTCTTTATTTGATAGAATGACTTTTGATGATTTGCTTTAATCTGAGATTTAGATATGATTTATAAAATATTTACTTCAAATTCCTCAGCGTTGTAATGTGTGTATGTTCACGTTCTTACACATTAGAAATAATTAGAATAATATAAATACGGGATGTGAATGTATGTTCCGTTTTCACGGCAATGCGACAGAGCATCCAAAGTTCCAAACGGCTGCTCAGATTTTGATGAATTTTTGTTCAAAGCCTATTTTTCTTTACGCTTTGGAATAGACATCTGCAGTAATTCTACATTTATTATGTCTTTTGACTGGGACTGTAGCAATATAGTTTTTCACTTTTTTATTTTTGTTTTTTCACAGTTCCAAAGTGACTGTAACTGGCCTATTTGATAAAAATGTTTTGGTTTTACTAGTGAAGTCGCGGTCAACAGCTTGTTTAGAATATAAGTATGATTTGTAATAGTTTTATGCAGACAGAAATGTGGTAATAAATTTGTCATAGACACAAGTTATTTTTAAGGCCCTATTACGGGGTGAGAAATGTATATTAATATCTAAAATATGCGTATTTTAAATTAAAAATTAGCCACACACGTTATTAAATTTTTAACAAAAAACATAAACATCTCCTTTTAACAGCTTATAATAACCACAATTCATAATTATAATCGCAATTAAAATTAAAAATAATTACTAATATTTAACACTAAAAATAAATAATACAACGTCCTAACTTTACCTCACACATTAACTCAGTCTCATAAATTCTCTAATTACGTATCAAATAGATAGATAATAATAGCAATTTCTATGCAAATGAGCTTTAAAACTAGAGTGTTAATGGTCAAAATGGCTTGTATATTTTGAACGGTGACATTTACTCTAGAGGGTCATGTGCACATAAAATGTTCTAAATAGTGCAGTTTAGATAAAGTCTGGTTTAGTGCGTCTGGGTCGTGGTCGCCCACGTTTGGGTCGGGTTTTAGTGGGAGCGGAGAGTAATTTACATCATAAAGGGAGCAGAAACGATGAGTCTACCATTCGATGCGTTCGTTAAGCTTTTTCACTGAATAAACTCTACGTATTTGCTTTGTGATTCGAATATTATATATTTGAGTACTTATTTAAATAAATCGTATAACTGAATGTAAAATAATTTGAAAGAATTTTATTTGACTATTGCATTAACAATCAAATCGTTTGTAATGAATAACTGATAATATATTTTTTTTAAGTGTACGAAACATTCTTAAATACTCCAAAAACTTTATAAATGGTCAAAGATACAGACATAAAAATTTAACAGCAGATAATGACTCTTTCATTATATATTTTTTTAAATAAATCGCTTGCAGTGGAACCGCACCTGAAAATTAATAAATTGTCATTAAATACATAAAAATATTATAAAATAAATTAGTCTAGGAGACTGGCTTTTGAAAGTCCATTTACGAACTGTTAGCTAAAGATTTAAAAATGAGTCATGAAACCTTTTATACAAAATCAAATGGATAACTGGTCTATTTGGCTCAAAATCACCAAGGTTGCAAATTTCAAGATTGATTTTATGACAAAAAAAATTGCAAGCTATTATGATAACTCTTAGTTTATGTTGTTGCAAATTTTGTATATTAATAAACTTTGACAGGGCAGCGCACATAATTCTATATTTTTCTTGTTATATTGGTTTTAAGTGAATGTTACACAGAAAATCATCAATTCGGGAACGTTTTTCTAAGTTTGATAAAATGAAGAAAAACGATACAAAGTACGTCATTTAACCTTTGTTTATAACGTTGGTATATAATGTATCTATATTTTTATAAACAATAATGAAAACAGTACAAAAAAAATCTTTTACAAGCAAAATACGTTAAAAAATTAAAGAAGTTGCTATTTTCGTGGATAAAATTTAAGAAATTTCAAAATATTCAAAGCTCTCATAATCAAATTAACTTTACATGAATAGAATGAAAGTTCTCTAATGTAACTAAATATGTTTTTCCAAAAAATATCTCAATTAACGCGTATTTTGTTGAGATATTTTAGTGTTCCCAGAAAGGACTTCTCGTCATTCCGGGAACGGTTGACGTTCCCGGAATGACAGAAGTTTTACCGAAATGATGATATTGATATCATGAGGTATTACTAAGGAAATATTTAAATTATAAACAACAGTTTAAATAAGAAAGTTATTTATTTATACTGCCACATTGTTTGCACTTAAGAAAAATTAAAATTACTATTAAAAAAATCTTGTTACAATTAAGTTTAATATTTTTATAAATCAGTCTAGTAGAACTTCATAATCATAGTTGTATCTTCGTAAAATTTTAATAAATTCTTACATTATTGAGCGTATTAACTTAAAAACACAGTTTTCTTCACTATAATTCTACAAGTAATGGAAAAAAATATAAATAACGTAAGAAAATCAACAATATATTCGGTCACAAATGACAACATACAAAGAAAATTAAAATACAAAACAAAACCTATTATTTTTCGAAAACATCAATATCACTATCAAAATAATAATTTAAATAATGATGCATCACCCACGATCATCGGTGATGAGGATGTACACCCCGCAATAGCGCGGGGGTCGAGGCTCATTAAATGCGAAGACCCTACACAACCGCGAGGTGTGCAGTCTCAGAGAATTTTTTTTTGAAAATGGAAGTGGGTTTGCACCGAGATGTGATCACAGTGGATAAGGGACTCACCCCGCTGTCCATGGCTAAAGAGAACTGGTGCAAACTTGTGGTACTTAGTACCGAAAATTGCAAGGAGGTATGGCAAGGCAAGGAGCTTCACGGACGCTTCTACCGGGCTCTTCATGGGCCCGATGTAGATTTTATAATGTCCCATGTCCTGGCTACGTTTCGGTGACCTCTTCGGGGTAACTGAAGGTTTAATCTGTGCAATTATGGACGAAATTATTTTGACGAACTACCGGAGATATAATTATTATGAAAGACAGGACAGTCGACGTGTGTCGGGCATGCCATCGTCCGGGTGAGACGATCAGACATATATTTATTATCTCAGGTTGCTCTCGTCTTGCTAACGGCGAGTACTTATAACAAAGTGGCCCGGATTATCCACCGGCAACCTGCTTTGAAATATAAACTTGTGGATTCTGCGATATCGTATCACAATTATGTGTCCAACCCAGTTCACGAAAAATACCATGTCACGATGTACTGGGATCTACCTATCGTTACTGAGAGGACTATTATTGCTAATAAGCCTGACATAGTATAATAGTGATAGGCAGATCAGCGCGACGCGTAATGTTAATCGATGTTGCATAGCGCACGACGAGAACCTCGTGAAAGCCGAGATAGATAAACAAATAAAATATCTTGACTTGGCGCACGAGGTTGCCGAAATGTGGAATGTGAGCTCGGCTATCATTGTGCCGATTGTTGTAACGGCCAATGGCCTGATGGCCAAGACTGCCCTTTGCGCGTTAAATTTTTTTCTGTTTATCAGTCATCTTATCTAAAAACGTTCTTTATCTAGTATTTGCCTTTTCTCTTTACGGCAAATAAGCTGCACTATCCGTTTTAAGCTTTTTTTGTTTTATTTTTCTTTTTCTGAAGTCTCCGTTGCGCTGTAATTAAAAAGCAATAAAATTGGAAAATTATTAATGAAAAAAATTACATAAATCGCTCTTGGAAACAATAATTTATCATTCCGAGAACGCGACAGTCATTTCGGGAACGTGCTATCATGTCCGGGAACGTTTCCGAAATGACCGTTCACGAAATGACGATTTCAAATAAACGAGCGCTTTCATTTTACGGCGACCATCTTAAGTGTGACCTGATTTTGTCAATAATAAAATATTGGCGGTTACTTTGTGATTTCGTGTCGTAAAAAGAATTTTACCAATAATTAAATGTAATAAACACGTTCACGAAATGACGGGCTATTGATGTACGTTTTACAAATTATGAATTGAATGGTACTTACTACTTAGATACAATTTTTTTGACGACAAAAACACTAACAGCGGGCTTTATTATAGTTTTCTTCCACTACTGACATTTGACACCAAATGACTGCGTACACTTAAAAAATTTTTTTTTCGATTATCGATGCGTTCACTGAAATGACTTGTGCGCTATCGGACAAACTATTTTTCGCATTTTTATAATGAAAAACAAAACATATTTTAGATTCCTTTTAAAAACTAGATTTTGCATTAAAATACGGTATATTAGTTAATGACAGCTTTTAAATACCTTGATTTTTTTATTAATATTTTCGACTTTGTTGTTGAAGATTGCACTTTAGGACGCGTTCCCGAAATGACTTTCTATGCATTTATATTGATTTAATTTAATATTTACTTTATTAATAAATTATATTGTTCGATGTACAAACAAAACAGGTTAGTTAAAGTATTTTATTAATTTTCTTTTCTCAATAAACTGAAAATTTAACATATTAAATTGCTCGCAAAGCTAATTCTGCACCTTGGTGATTTTGAGCCATTTATAGTCACTATAACAATTTGGATATGTATTAGTAATACTAATACATAACAATAATCTCCTGGCGCAGTCGGGTAAAAAGGCTTTGTTGTTATTTTTTATCATAACTGTCTCAAGTAAATACTTTTGATGTCACCTTCATTGTTTTGCGTTTAATAATAATAAGATAAGTAGTCTATAATTTAATGGAGTGTGATTGGAGAATCTTATGTCCAGCAGTGGACTATTATAGGATGACAATGGCGATGAATTTTCCCACAGCTGGTGCACTGTCCTTCTCTCTGTGAGAAGAAGTGGGTTGTTCTGTTATCCACCACACCTAGTCTGGTGATAGTGTATTACCGGTGGCAGTATAGGTGTTTGTAGATGTCACGTGTCTTCTTACTGGTTCAGTCGTCTAGGTAGGTTCAAATCCATGACCTACAATTATCACTTTGCTACTGCTGTTCTTTTGCGTTTAGTCCAGTTTGTATGTCTCCAAACATCGTCTCCGTAATTAATTTCTTTTATACATTACATTATAGACATTTTATATTTTAAGACGATGGTCTTTTTACACTCCATTGTCTAATATAAAACTTCAAAAACAGATCTTAAAAATACCCATAAATAACGACAATCATTTTGAGATTAACTCGACCAATTTTTTCTCTGCCATAATTCACAAATTTTTTGACCAATCTCAGTACCTACTTGGTGCCACAAAAAACTAATCAACCTCACAATTGATGTATTAGATGTGTTCGTAATGAGTCTGTAAACTTTATTATTAGTTAAATGATTTTAATCATGAGGAAAATCACAGGTTGATCCAAAAGATTAGTGTTTTTTAGATACACTGTGGAGATCTTTTTATTTGAAACGCCATTGAGTTATACCTGTATCGACACTTCCAATTCAATAGGTTAAAAATACAGCTGAATACACAAAAAGTTACATAATAAGACTTTTAAATACTAATTTATTCATTATAAAAACTTTTAAAACCCACAAACTGGCCTTTGCTTGCTTATCTCATCAGGTCACTGTGACCCTGGAACGTAAAGGGCTATTGATCGATCACCGTGGATTTCAGTCAATACAACTCTGACAATATTTTTCGGCCCGACGCGGACGTTAAAAAAAGATGAAATCATTTATTTATTTATAACTTCATTCATCTTATAGGTACTACATAGGTTGACTTAATTCCTGAGGCATTCTCTACCTGTCAACTAAGGGTGGAAGAATAATTCTGACGCCATTCATAAACGGGTTGCATTCGAAGAAATTGACAAATAGAAACCCACTGACATTTGATTAAAAATTCGCGGCATTTTTGCCGACAACTTAACTAAATCAGCACGTTTACACTAAGTAACCAGTTCGTGATGGAAACTGTCAATGTCTACTCCTGAATAAACATAGACTTCAATGTAATCCGATTTACTATTCCGGAATTTCACTTCTAGAGAAAAAATACTTCGGGCGGCAAAATTATACGGTCGTTACCCTGAACTACTGATTACTGTGTCATTGGGTAGGCGCCTAATTGATTGTGACGTCATTGGTGGCATTTGCAAGTAAGTAATTAATTAGTAAGCTATTTAAATATTAGAGAAACTATTTCGTTACGTTGGTCTAACAGTTGGAAGTTCAATATCTGAGCATGTGCCCTGGGTTGAATACTTAGATCGTAGGTGGTCATACAATATAGTGTGTTTCCCGATTAACTTATTAACCAAATTAGTACTTACTTATAACTTATGAGAAATCCAAAAATAGTATTGAGACCTCTATAGTAGTAAAGAGAATTCAGCTATAAAAAAATTATGATAGACAAGAGTGATTTGAAAGTTTGAATGACATTCAGTTCTAGTCTTTTCTTAATCAATTGATGCTCACCTAGATATCTAAAACTGTGAAAATCTCTTTTTACAAAAAATACTCGGACCAATGTCGAACAGTTACCGTCTTTGTGGTAAGACGGCTTAGATTTAAATGGAGAATGGAGAAGAGTGCTGAAGCTTGACTTTTTATCAAACTTAAAATTCAATGAATTTTGATCACTAGGCGACAAACATGATGATTTTTTAAATTAAGGAAGTAGTAACACAACTAAATCATAAACTACCAAAGTCGTAATCTATAATCCAATACTTTTGTAATCCATTAACAGACAAGAAAGTTCAATGACTTAAACAGTAAAGTACAATACCATAAAGAGAACCTCGTCCTAATCTAGTCTATTTAAGTAAGATTGTCATTCATAAAGACGGATGGAACACATGTAGCGGCCATTGTTTTATCCATTCATCGCCAGCCGATCTACTTAGCGGCACACGCTGCATGCTGGTCCGATGATAAAACGGTAATGTGGACCACCCAAACACTGCGTATATCGGTGGTTCGGACTTTAATGGTGGATTAGTGTGGACTCTAAAGCCTATGGGACAATTCTACAGTCATATTTACGTCGAATTAACACGGGTCGATATTTTGGTCGATTTTCCTGGTGACTTAGCCGTGCGGGTTAGTGGCATTGGTTGTAAAAAAAATAGCCCAAACACTGCGTATATCGGTGGTTCGGACTTTATGGTGGATTAGTGTGGACTCTAAAGCCTATGGGACAATTCTACAGTCATATTTATGGCGAATTAACACGGGTCGACATTTTGGTCGATTTTCCTGGTGACTTAGCCGTGCGGTTAGTGGCATTGGTTGTAAAAAAATAACCCAAACACTGCGTATATCGGTGGTTCGGACTTTATGGTGGATTAATGTGGACTCTAAAGCCTATGGGACAATTCTACAGTCATATTTATGGCGAATTAACACGGGTCGACATTTTGGTCGATTTTCCTGGTGACTTAGCCGTGCGGTTAGTGGCATTGGTTGTAAAAAAATAACCCAAACACTGCGTATGTCGGTGGTTCGGACTTTATGGTGGATTAGTGTGGACTCTAAAGCCTATGGGACAATTCTACAGTCATATTTATGGCGAATTAACACGAGTCGATATTTTGGTCGATTTTCCTGGTGACTTAGCCGTGCGGTTAGTGACATTATTTGTAAAAATAGTAGTAAAAAACTAGTTGAATTTTCGTTTAGACGTTCATACTTTGTCTTCGTGCCATCGTCACTGCAACATTTTTTTAATTACCCTAAATCTGATTTTAGAATTTATTAATTGGCCGTTTTCAAGTTCGATTTAAATAAATTACCTACTTCTGTCACATCCACACTAATCTCCCCAGCTCCCATGTATTTCATTGTAATTGGATTAAACGATTCTTTTTCTGTCATTGTTTCCTGTGGGCCATTGTTCTTGTTTGTACGTCTGTCGGGCTATAGCTACGGAACTCGTGTGCTAATAAGCTAATGTGGATCAATTATTCATGGAGATTGTGATGTTGTATATAAATGTAAAGCGTAATGGACAGATTGTGTTTGAACTGTATTTGGGCGAGAGGAAAAAATGTATCAGTGGTGATATATGGTTACGGTGATTCTGTCATGAGTTTGTCAGATGGGGATTCGTTTTTGGTGGGACGGTAAT
This sequence comes from Agrotis clavis, assembly GCA_954870645.1. Classification (NCBI taxonomy): domain Eukaryota; kingdom Metazoa; phylum Arthropoda; class Insecta; order Lepidoptera; family Noctuidae; genus Agrotis; species Agrotis clavis. Next base: position 23,585,904 of record OX940931.1, on the reverse strand, counting down.
GGGGATAATGTGTCCCTTTTGTTTTGTTTTAGGTTTGGTATTTGTGGTAGGTATTCGATATTTTGTAATGAGTTTGAGTAATATAGAACATTTTTTATGTGGCGAGCCTCTGATGTCCAGTTAATTACGTTGACATGGTTTTAGACTGATATTAATTAATAGACCAATGTCCGTGATGGGCAAGAATTGAAAAAGATCCATTGCACTTGCCCGAGTTTGAACTCGCACTTCTTACATGAGAGGCGAGGTATTAACCTCTGGGACATCATGACCGGGGAATTTTGAAGTGACCATTTCTCAAATTAGTAGGTGATTAATATATTCGTAAATCCAAATAATAACGTCGCCTATTTCACAAATTGATAAAAATGAACTCGCGATAATGTTTGGTGTCATAACATTGGACCTATACATAATTGGAGAAATAAAATGAATGAAACCTCTATTATTAGGTACCTAGTACCTAGATCTCTGCTACGAACCTACATCCGTGAAAATGTTTTAAGCAGACAAAAACTAAGTTGCAACTGATTCATCGTCATCATCAGCGTATTAGCAGGCCACTGTTGGACAAGGGCATCTCCAATCATTACTAAACACACACTTAGTAGTTTAAAACACACTTGTACTCCATTTTATTTCAGCTGCTACCGGTCACCTTCAAAGATCGTCCACATTGCCTAGGGGCGTATCACTCTAATTTTGCTGACTGATGGTTTCCACTCGACAAGACCTTTACCTCAACAGTCGTCATTTCTATAATATACAAAGTGTAACCTCGTGGGGTAACTCAGCCCATGTTACTGAACATTTTTTGTTCCAAGACTTTTGGATTTTCGCAAAAAAAAAAAAAAAAGGTTGCACTCCAGGAGTGCCGGTAGAAGTGAAAACTTTTTTGTTACTATGTTTTATTTTAAAACTGGAGTAGTACAGATATGAAATTAACTAATTTGAATGACGTCTTACTCATTTTCGATCAGGGTCACGTGACCCTGACGCGAGTTTTAAATTTTTTACCCATTACAGAAAAAGTGTACAACGCCGCTAAAGAAGTTTTCACTTCAAAAATGATTTTTCGTTCAAAATAAGAAATTGATCGGGCCCATCTGAAAAAAAAAATGAAAAATCTTTTTTTGAAGTGAAAACTTCTTTAGCGGCGTTGTACACTTTTTCTGTAATGGGTAAAAAATTTAAAACTCGCGTCAGGGTCACGTGACCGTCAGGGTCACGTGACCGTCAGGGTCACGTGACCCTGATCGAAAATGAGTAAGACGTCATTCAAATTAAAAATAAAACATAGTAACAAAAAAGTTTTCACTTCTACCGGCACTCCTGGAGTGCAACCTTTTTTTTTTTTTGCTAATTTCCAAAAGTCTTAGAACAAAAATTGTTCAGTAACATGGACTGAGTAAACCCACGAGAGGTTTTGCGCATTTGGTGTTACACGTTGTACGAGTATATGGCTGCCCCATTGCTACTTCAGCTCGTTTATTCTATGGGTTATGTCTACTGCATTCATACTCCCTCTTTGATCTCCTTATTACGTTTCGGAACTACTCATTAAGCGCTACCGATTACAACCAAAATATTTCTCGAATCGTTCTCTTGCGGTTAATACCTTCAATACAAGTACGTGGTCATCATTATCAGACTTCTTAAACTTTCGCCACAATCTTACATTATAACGTTAATAATCATGTTTCTCATGACCAACCATTACTGATCCGAGCCTCATAAATTCATCTACTTACAAACTAATCATACGACATTGGCCAATCAGAACTAACTTGCACCCACCGGCCAATTTTTTTCCAATATACAATTTGTGCACATTATAAAAACAGGGTTGGCCCACTGGGTATAAATTTTGCGAAATTGGACCCGGGTTTGGGTCGTAAATTTCGGAATTAAAGTTTTCGGGCGTGGATGGTGATTGTATGAATTAAGAGCTTTCTTCATGGGTAAAGTTGGCACTTTATACTGTAATTATTATGGTGTTCTGTAATTTTTGTTGCCGCTGGGTTTGGTTCTTTGGTTGACCTAGTTGAGTTGTGGTTTTTGTTTTTTTTTTTGTTTCATACAAAGTGTGGTTTCTGTCAGCGAAATTATTTTTGTGTGGTTTTGTTTGCTCTCGAAGACATAATCATCAGAAACTCTAAAGTATGATTTGTTGGTTATTGGACTTAAAATTTTGAGGATTTTAGTTTAAGTAAATAAGACTATAAAAAATGAATGTGTTGCTAAGCACAAAACTCGACAACGGTTGGTCCAACAGAGAAATTTTTGAAGTGAAAACTTCTTTAGCGGCGTTGTACACTTTTTCTGTAATGGGTAAAAAATTTAAAACTCGCGTCAGGGTCACGTGACCGTCAGGGTCACGTGACCGTCAGGGTCACGTGACCCTGATCGAAAATGAGTAAGACGTCATTCAAATTAAAAATAAAACATAGTAACAAAAAAGTTTTCACTTCTACCGGCACTCCTGGAGTGCAACCTTTTTTTTTTTTTTTTTTTTTAGCGTGGTATAGTCATCAAATGAGTCCTCCCACCCCAGGCAGGGTGGGAGGGACTGTCAGACTTCTACTGACTAAAATCCACGGTGTCCTTCACTAGCCTGTCATGTTCCGGGGTCACGGTAAGGAAATAATCCCGCGACCCCGGCAGGCTTTGGCCCTCTGAGAGGGGGCCCCGTCATTATGCTGACGCTCTTTGAGGCGCGCGTGGGACACAACGCGCCTTCGACCCCATGGTCTATGGTCGGGCAGCGAGTTGCCCTTTACTCGCTGCCCGCATGCTCGCGAACAGAGAAATATGAAAAAAATAAATGGAAACTGACCTTTTTCGTTTCATTTCCTTCCCTAGTAAATTGAACCAATGTGTAACCGGGGCAAATGGCTAAGTAATAAAAAAAAAAAGGTTGCACTCCAGGAGTGCCGGTAGAAGTGAAAACTTTTTTGTTACTATGTTTTATTTTTAATTTGAATGACGTCTTACTCATTTTCGATCAGGGTCACGTGACCCTGACGGTCACGTGACCCTGACGGTCACGTGACCCTGACGCGAGTTTTAAATTTTTTACCCATTACAGAAAAAGTGTACAACGCCGCTAAAGAAGTTTTCACTTCAAAAAAAATCACATACTGAGAAACTTCTTCAAATACTCATAAATGAGTGTGAGTTAACTTTCTGTTTTATAAATACGAGTTTCATTAATAATATTTATCAGTTTATCTCATCTTTTTATTGTTCACAGTATGACAGCTTCGATTACAACACAAAATTGACCATCAACCTTTAAAATGTCATCTTATGCAAACACAACATATTATAAATATCATTTATATCAAGAAATGCTCATTATCCAAAAGTGTACATAACAATTTATTAAAAAAAAAAAACTCTTGTCCGTGGTTTCGTTCGTGCTACTTTAGAATTTCAAAATCAATTTGTACTTGTGGCGCCATCTATTATTATTCTATGAACGTTACTATTGTTTTTCTCGGGACGGTATCGTTTTTCGGAATGAATAGTTTTGTCTTTACAGTCACAAATAATTTATAATAATTTATACTTTGCCGAATTCAAAAGCGACGTTCTCCTACCATATTGATTAGCTTTTTGCGTTTTTAGCCCCCGACGGAAAAAGAGTGGTGTTATAAGTTTGACGTGTCTGTCTATCTGTTTGTCTATTGGTCTGTCTGTCGGTCTGTCTGTGATATCATAGAACCCGAACAGATGTAGCGATTTCAATTTAGTTTTTTTTTTTTGAAGCATCTGTTTTCAAAGCCATGTTATTACAAAATAGGTCTTATTTCAAAGTGAATTATGAATTTTGTTAAGTGTATACACTTGGGGTGTTATGACAGGAAACCTCCACGTGCGCCCGTGGATTGGAGTTCTAAGATGCGGTCAAAAACTCTTCTTTAGGCACTATGTGCCTAAGGGGTCTCTTTGCCCGTATGCGAATAGCCTGTCGTGTGGACGCTCCAACGCGTGTCCCTCTGATCAGCAGAGGGCACAGCGACGGAGCGGGCTTGCGGACGGTAAGTAATGGGTAGCTCGCCGTCCGACCAAGGACCAAGCCCGGGTCGGTGGCGCGTCGTGTTTCGCGCCAAATGCCTGCTGGGGTCGCGGGTTTTTTCTTAACCCAGGATACCGTGGCCCCGAAACGTAAAGGGAATAGGAAGTAACACGGGTGGATTTTAGTCAGTAAGAGTCTGACAGTCCCTTCCGCCCCACCCAGGGCGGGAGGACTCATTTGATGATTTTACCACCTAAAAAAAAAAAGTGCATACACTTAAATTTTGTTGCTTGTGACTGTACACCTTTTAGCGGATATGAAATAATGTACTACTTTTTTTAATTATCAGGATGATCGGTTCGGTCAGTGGTTTGGGCGTGAAAAGTTAACAAACAATCAAACTTACCTACATTCGCATTTATAACATTAATTAGTATAATTATCATCCGTAAAGAATTTTTATTGTCATTCTTTAAGTCAAAAAATAATCGACTCTTGATGTTAAGATAATTGAATACCATCTTCATCAGTTACGTAATATCAGTATCATAATTAATATTTCATTGCGCGTGCAAATATCTCGATCCATAATCATTTCGAATATCTGTAATCGATACTTTTTGTTTTATAAATATTGAATTGTATGACTTTCTCACAGTAACTGAGAGGCTTGTTGACTACTTAAAATTAATATTTATTGTTGTAATTCTCAACCTTTTCTTGAGGCACAATATTGTACTTTTTCGGTTTAAAAATTGTGTGCAGTGCATGGCTCCTTTTTCAATTAAATGTGTTCAATGTTACCAATAATTATATCTAGTTTAAATTTTAATCCATATTGATTTGTAATTTGGTCTGTCTAGACTTTTAATTTGAGTCTGCAGCTTAATCATTATGACTTGTAAAAATGGCAAAATATTTGGATTAGAAATCTGTATAAAATGCAACGATTCATTATTAACCATTTTGTATGTATTCTTAATTCAAATACCAATCTAAATTAAAGCCCAATCAAAAAACCGAATCAATTCAAATAACCAACAATAATTATTGATGCCATTTTAATTTTATAAATCGTTTTGCAAATCGGATTTAAATAACTATTTGCTTATTCGACCCAAAATAAAAATCGAAAAAAGTTTAAAACCCATTTTTCGCTTCAAACTATCATTTATTATGATTAAAGAGAAACTATACAATTAGGCTACAAATATTAATATAACCATCGATATTTGAATAAACCAGTGAAATATTTCAACAAAAAAAATCGATACCTACAAAAAATTCGCTCTCACTTTGAATAAATTAGCCAGACGAACGATATGATATCCATCACTGAGTCAAGTTTAAAATAAATAAATCATCGATGTTGAGCACAATAAATCAATCGATTCATAGCATCGATCTAAATCGATTCATCTCTCGATTGTGGCGAATCGGCGTGAAACAATCGTAACTTCGTAAGTATAGACCACTTATGAATAATTCGCGTATGAATGTAATTGAGTGATTTATGTTTCTACATTTGTACCTGGTTGTTTAGGTAACTGGTTAGTAAATTGGCTATAAGTGTACATGTAGAAGTGGTTTTTAATTAGATGCGTATTAGGTTTAATTTCGCTAGTAAAAGTAGGCTAGAACTTATGTAGTTGTCTTGGACTACATTCATGTGAACTAAATAACAGTCTCCGAAAAAATCAGCCTTTTTCTTCCTAGTGTCTAATTCTTAAAAAAAAAACCGTAACAAAACATTATGATTAGGCGATTGTCAAACAGCGTGAATTTCGTGGCGCGACGCTGGCGTGGCGTGTCCTTGGCGTGCCTCATCCCTCTAAACAGCGCCTGTGCTAGCGTGGCATGTTCTTTGTGACGACTTAAATATATATTCATAGTATAAGCACGTTAAGAACACGCTAGCGTCGCGCCTGACTGAGATCGCTTTTTGGCAAAACCTTAAATCCAAGAAAATAAACCCATAGCTATCATTGATTTTAAGTCATTGTCATGATCAAGCAGAAACTGTACTGTATAAACAATCGTCAGATCATTTTCCAGTGAGTTATTATAGTAGTATAGTACTTCACTTTCATCGTAGCCGCTTTTGCAAACAATAATCTGACATGCCCAAACACCAAATAATAATCTTACGAATGATTTATGTTACGATTTCTAGTGCAGAAGTATAAGGCTAGTTACATTGAACAACTAATCTGAACAGAAGGTAAAATAGTTACTTTTATCCTTACTTGCTGACTGAATTTTTGTTATACTTTTTGTTCTTCCTACTCTATCATTTTTTATACTAAGTAGGTAAGAACTAATTTTTCATTAAGATCATTCGATTCAAAATGTATCAAAGATTTTTTGCTTTTTCTCCGTTTTTGTAAGTAATTTGATGTTACAAAAGTAAATAGATCTATGTATTTACTTCGTAACGTCAAATTACTTAGACCAGTAGCGAGTGGTTACGTCCACCACATTGCCAGTGGGAAGCGTCTTATGACGCTTATTCTGGAACTCTAGAAAATGGGCCATGATCATTCGAGGAATGATGCGACGGGGTGATCTTTTCAGGAAGAAGCCTGTTAATTCTAATTTTGAAAAATTAGGTTTCTATGCATTCGTAATAAATTACAGCAGCCTTCTTGACCAATCAATGCCTTATCCAATACCACAGATCAACAAAAAAAGCGATGATTCCCGATGTCCACCCCCAGCTGGTCCCCCGCTGGGGGACAGCGCAATTTTTTCTAAAAAATGTTCCCAATGTCCCCCCCGGGGTGGACATTAGGAACTTTTTTAGAAAAAGTTGCACTGTCCCCCAGCGGGGGACAGTGATACGATTTAAAAAAAATATTTACGCTAAAAATGAGAATTCTCAGTGTCCACCGCGGGTGGACGGAGATACTTTTTTTATTTATTCCCTTTTAATTGTTTTTGTAAACTTTGAGTGAAGACTCGTTACAGATTAAAGACTTTAGAAGGAAGATGATGAGATTATTAAAATAATAATAAAAACAAATTATGTCAATCAAAAATCACGTTTATTTAAAAAAAAAATCTTCTAATTAACACCATAATTAAAAATTCAAAAGTAGGTTTATTTATTGTAATAATTTTGTTTTAGAATTTTCTTTTGAAATTGACTAGGATATGACATTTATTTCTAATTATATAAACCTGAAAAGTATTTAATCATTTAAAATGTTCATACAAGGAAGAGTAACATTATACCAATTTTTCTAATCCAATTTTACAGGCTCGCTTTATTAAAAGTTTACATCTAACAACCTTATAATAAAACGAGCCCAGAAGAATGCTAACTAAAACTTTACTAGTACACACGGCTAGTTAGTTTGTTTATTTGGTTACACATCAACCTATACAGTACCAGTTTGTCTTGATCTCGCTTTGTGAAATCTTTCCGCACACTCAACGGTCAGCTTATATTGGTTTTGCATAGTTTGATGTGTAGCCAAACAAACTAAGATATGTGTGTACAAACTAAGATAATATGGTTTTAAACAAAATGATCTACATATTATGTGAAATTGTTAAAATAGTACTTTTTCATAACTAAGCTTACATTTACAATCTTTATATTTCATTACTAGTTTTTTTTTTCAGTCAAAGTATTAAAAATAGTTAAAAGGGCCCGCTACCGGGAATAAATAAAAAAAAATATCTCCGTCCACCCGCGGTGGACACTGAGAATTCTCATTTTTAAAATTGTAGCGCTGTCCACCCGTGGGGGACAACGAAAATATTTTTTAAAAATCGTATCACTGTCCCCCGCTGGGGGACAGTGCAACTTTTTCTAAAAAATGTTCCTAGTGTCCACCCTGGGGTGGACATTGGGAACATTTTTTAGAAAAAGTTGCGCTGTCCCCCAGCGGGGGACAAGCTGGGGGTGGACATCGGGAATCATCGCAAAAAAAGTCAGTGCCTTTCAAACATTAAAAAGATATGAAAACCAGATGATCCAAATCCCTCTCCGCCTCAACGTTCCATTACACTCACTATTACTACACAAGTTTAATAATAATAATAAAAAGAATCAGTATTGTTAGTGCGTGCGTCCATTGTCTACTTGCGCCCACGCAGCTCCAGATAAATTATTAATAGTGAATTTGTAATGAATTGTAGATCAATGGGAAAGAGACGGGACTGTAATATTTGTGGTGTGATTTTGAATGGACTTTGAGTGATTGTGGTGTTTGTGTATGTAGACTTTCAATACAGCTTTTTGCGTTTCTAACATGCTTTTTTGATGCTTCGAATACGAAAAAAATATCATCAAGTATTGCTGAAATTAATATAGATAGAATTAAGTGACCTATGATCGATTGTTTCCCAATCCTGATACTAAAGTTCTTCAAAGACACTTTTAAATCAGTGGTGATGGATAAATAAATGTTGTATTTCTTTGTAGGTTTGTATGTAACTACATACAAAAAAACAACTTTAATTTCACACCGAAAACCAAACTTCGTTCATTAAATTATTTAAAACTACTGTTCTGACATGACATTGTGTTCTGATTTTCGTTTACTACTTAAAACTATCTGTATATCGTATCGAATAGAAGTTTTCCAGTTTGTATACCGATCTTCAAAGCATTGAAGGTCACATTTTGGCACAGATCAATCAAATTGAAAAAAAAAAAAAAAAAAAAATTGAAAGACCCGGGAAATAATCTGTTCCGAACGCGTTCTATTTTATGTATCAACCTATTCCATACCTGACTAAGTTTTCCATGCCGTGTTTAATCCCAATTACACCTAACACCGAACACAAACCTACACACCACACCATCTGTTCCTACAAAGACAAATCCCCTTCATAAATCACAATTAGTACGCCGTCTGCGCTAATTAGTCTTTGCGTTCGTCTAGCAAGCACGGTTAGTCACCGCATGACAATGACGGCGTTAGTAACATTATACCGACTAAGATATCGGCTCTATAAGGTATTTAGTTCGACACCAGTTAAATATAACCCTTTAGTTTATATTTGGGTTGTGCATTGTTTGTTTTGTCGTAACTAGCGATATAATAATAATAATAATATCTCACAACTATCACACAACGCCATCTAGTCCCAAGCTAAGCAGAGCTTGTGTTATGGGTACTAGACAACTGATAAACATACTTATATATTTCTAAATACATACATATTTTGGATAAATTACACCCAGACACAGAACAAATGATCGTGCTCATCGCACAAACATTTGTCCTGGGTGGGAATCGAACCCACGACCTCTGGCATAGCAGTCAGGGTCACTAACCACTAAACCAACAGGCTATCTATAGCTTATGGCTATATATATCTTTAGCTTGTCTACGTTTTGGTGTATTGTTGTACAGTTAATTCAGCTTTCTAATGTTAAGTTTGCCTTTTTGTGAACTATAATTGTACAGCCCTTCGTACACAAGGCGCCGTCATTCTCTGATACCTTACGACTTTGGTATTTAACCTCTCGAGCCCCGCGAAAAAATTTTTGCCAAAAATCCCTGACCGATTTTAAGACTTATTTTTCCAAAAATACAGTTTAAAATCGGTCGGGGTTTGGTGGCACAAAATTGTGCCATTGGGGCGCATTGGGGTCCGAGAGGTTAAGCGACTATCGTAATACCAATCCATAGAGGTTCGTACATGGGCACCCGTCAATGGATGCCAAAGTCGTAAGGTATTGGATACTTGCGTCGCGTTGTGTATGAAGTGCTTTCCACTACAGAGCAACGATGGCTCCCATAATGTTCTACTCTTTGGTTAGTTGGTTTATAAACTATAGATCCTAACTTAGTGTCATTAGTTAAGTAAACAAAAAAAAAACGGCCTAGAGTCGTGCCGGATCGATGGCAATCGATTTGTCCCGTAAATATTAAGATTTGCAGAAAACTCAGCTTTTGATTTATGGGAATTCCAACCCCGTAAATAAAAATCATATAGGCAAAAACCTTGCAAAGAAAGTCGCGGGCGGAATAATGTAGATAATAATAAAACAATTGATTTTATTTATTCGTATTTAGTACTAGTAATTTTATTTATTCATAATTTAGTGCTAGTAATGTTATTTATTCATAAATATTTGGTTGACCGAACTTCGCTCGGTTTTTAAAATGTCTATATCTTGGGAACCGAGCTTTTCTCGAACCTGGGACTTGATAAATCGATTCCTTGAGCCGAAAAACCCCTAATCTGTAACTTTCATGAAAATCCTTGGAGCCGTTTCCAAGATCCTGATTATATATAAATAAATATACAAGAATTGCTCGTTTAAAGATATTAGATTACATTCTGCTAAAGTAGCCTTTTTAATTGACGAAAAAAAAGGGGAGATTCTCAATTCCACATGTATATTTTTTAACCCACTGATCATTTCAACTCCATAAGCATCGTATCGCATTCTCAAACACACCACATCTTAAATTCAGCAACCAGCTTACACCACACCCATCTACTGACATCGTCATCTATAACAAACGGCTAAGATTACTATCAATATCCCATAACTGGCCAATAAATAAAGATTTTTTTCTATAAACCTTGCTTTCAAATACCATATATTTATGGGACTGCTGCTAACAAATCATGGTATTGTTGGCAATGTATGGGTTGTGTGGCTATTGAAAGTTGACGAAGTGTTTAGATTTATTTCTCTGTTTATGCCATAGGTGTGTATCTATGGATTAAACATTAGGGTATGATTTTATGGGTATGGGGATCATTGGAAGTGGCGATGGGAGCATGTTTTGGAGTATTTGAAGTTTAGTTAGTGTTACCACCTTTTTTTACGGTTCCGTGCCTCAAAACCCTTATAGGATCACTTTGTTGTCCGCCTGTCACGACCATTTTTCTCAGGAAATTCTTAGTTTTTTCTTACGGCTTTCGTTCAAGCTGAAATTAATAACAAATACTCACGTCTACAATCCCTCTAGTCTTGGAGCAGAAAAAAAATTAATGTCTAAGTAAACCCAATCAAAAGAAACGGCCATTTAAGATCTGGTTTGGCGCATATTTAGATTTTCCCGTTGATCTAAAATTATAAAAGGTCAAAAACAAGACAAACTGAAGAAGGGTAATTTATAAGTAGTAAATTAACTAAAATAACATTACAAAGATCATTTCAAGTACGTTTTAGTTCATTTTGTTTATCATCAAGGGATTTCGACGAGTTCTTGCTGATTCTTTTTGAATAATAAACTGTTTCAGCAGCTGTTTCCACTAGGTACTCGTTTAGTTCTTTTATAATAATTATTAAAATGAGACTACAACGTTTCCAATACTATCTGAATCTCTTTGTCGGTGACTTCATAAATGTCAAAATATTTCGACCCTCGCCATCACGGGTTAACTAGGGTGACAACCGTTTGTAGGGCAAAGAGCCTAATTTTATTTATGTACCGTGATCTCTCGATGTTGTACCAAAAGAATACACTTTATAGACTCTTTTTACAAACTTACTTTTACCGCTCCAGTAGCCCTACGCATTCCATTATCGCCCTCAGGTAGTTGCAATACGTGTGTAATTGTTCTGATAAAAGTGTGAATTTAAGTTGGCCTTCGTTTTAGAGTGTCCATAAATTTTGCTTTGAGAACAGAATTGTAACAATTGTTCGATTTAAAAACTACTTATTGTAAGTTAGAAGGCGCGTCAAATGTATTGACAATTTGTTCAGGCCCCTAAATAAAATCTAATATGATTTTACTAGGGCAGAAGTTATGTAGAAAAAATTGGAAGAACTTTCTTTATAAGCCATTTATGTTTTTGGCTAATATTTTATTCGATTTTAAGATGGTTACGCTGATTTAGTTATAATACAGCTGTCTCGAGTACGTATAAATGTTTTGGATTGTCATTCGTTCGTTCAAAAAAAAAATATCAGTAAGTTTTGTTGCTACCAATACGGAAAAGTTGAGCAGTGGTGGCCCAGTGGTATCGGTCCCGACTAACGAATTGTAGGTCGTGGGTTCGAACCCCGCCAGGCGCATTACTTTGTGTAATTTATTTCATCACCACTGCTCTCAAAAGGGTGAAGGAAAACATTGTGAGGAAACTGGCATGTCCTAGAACCTAAAATTCGAAGACATGTGACATCTGCCAACCCGCACTGGGCCCGCGTGGTGGATTATGGCCCACTCCCTCTCACAGAGAGGAGGCCTGTATCCCAGCAGTGGGAACATTATAGGCTGATGATGATGAATACGGAAAAGTTATGATAATCTAGGACTCCTTTACCTGGTAACCGTAATGTTGAAAATGAAGGAACAGGCTAGTTTTTCGTGATTCAAGTCTGACAGTATAATAATAATAATTTCATGATTTTCTAGTTAAAGAAGGTGCTCTGTCTGATATTGTTATAGATTATGTTAAGTACTCTTGAAGCGTTTCATATTCCTTTAAAGAGTTTCCTTACACTTAGCTTCTCGGTATCTTTGTTGATCGACTTCTGATGTTGTCATTTCCAATATTTGAGATTTAGTTTCTAGCCTCACTCATACCCATAGCGTAATAATATAATTATGGTTGATACTTTTCCCACTTATTCCAATAAATCCTAAAAGTATATCTGAAAAGTGCTGTCACATTACAATCATTGGAATAATACTTACTTAAATATTATGAAAAATATTGTCTCACTGAAGCAACACTAAATATTTTTCATCCCATTCAAAGTCGTGCCAACAAGAAACGCCTCATTCCTTATTTTTCGCGCTAAAATCATCAAAATAATGAGTCCCCTCACCTAGCGCAGGACGGGAGGGACTGTCAGACTTGTACTGACTAAAATCCACGGTGTCCTTCAATAGCCCTTTACATTCCAGGGTCACGATAATTCGTTAGTCCCGTGACCCCACCAGGAACGCCTGATTCCTTAACTCAAACATACCACTTAATTTCCTAACACCCAATAACTTAAACCAACGAGTCAAACGTAGCAATTTACAGCACGATTCAGTTCAAATCTTAATAGCTGACGTGATTGGCACATATAAAACTGGCAGGCAAGCAGTCAAGCAGACAAGCGAGTGTTTAGCGCATTAGTCACCGGAACAGCGCAGATAATATTATGGTAATAAGGGGAGGCAGGAGTAAATCATTCTGCGGCCAAGGTTGGAGCAGTGATGTCTGTGGGGTAGTGTTAGTGATTGGGAGTAGGTATATTTTTCAAGAGTTTCATAAAAGGGGCTTTTTAAATTAATAATAATTGCTGGATGAGGAGGGATGTCCTCATGTGACTAAGAGAGTGATGAGTAGGAATGTTTATGGTTCTCCATCCATCAAGATTCATACTCATCACTCTCACACTCAGGAAGACGAAGGCCAAAGAAAAGATGGATGGAATGTCTGAGGAATGATATGAAAGAAAAAGGAGTAAATAATACTGTGACGTCTGATAGAGGAGAGTGGAAGAAAAAAATGTGTTGCGCTGACCCCAAGTAAAATGGGATCAGGACAGGAAGATGATGACGTCGAATCCTGGACATAAGCTTCCCCCAAAGAGCGTTTACCTTCTTAGACTTGGGCTGTCAGCCACCATCCGGGGGTATTCCCATTTGAGCAACTATTTCCTACTAATACTAAAAATGCTTCTATGAAAATAGTTGCTCAGATGGGAATACCCCCCATCCGCTGCCAAGCACCTTCTTCAAAACATCGTTCCATGAGGACGAAGCTTTTTATTAACATGATAATAATTAGGAATTATGATTTTAGATGTTCCAATACAGACATATTACAAATTGATGATTGTCCAATAAATAAATCTCTCCTTCTAAAAATATTTGCTCACATCGTTGCTACTAACGCCATCTGTTGTTAAACCAGCGTACTTTTCAAAACCTTCCTTTTTAATATCTTTCAAATGTTAGCTTAATAAAGAAGTAGTAATACTAAATAGTAGTACCCCAAAACCTGCCTACATCACTATCAACTCCAGCGCACCGCCCACGCGTCATTTCGCGCCCGATATGCGCGCGCGCAGCGTTACGCAACTGTTGACACCTAGATCAGTGCGCGAGCGCCGGGAAGCATTCTATTGTTCTACAGCTGTTATAATGACAACGTGTGAAACTTAGGATTATAAGCGGATTTTGTGTTGATAAAATATGTACCTAGATTTATAAGGAGTAGACAGAATAGGCAGAGAGAGATATAATATAGAGAAGTGATTAAAGCTTTGTTGCTTCGTGCTGTCAACAAAATGCTAAATTATTTTTAATGAATTTTTAAAACTCGTGTCGCAATTTATATCTGAAGTTACTTAACTACTGATCGAACAACTGTCCTTTATCAGGTATTTTATCATTTCTAATTAATTCATAATAAATAACATAGATTCAAGTTAATTAATAATGTTTAATAATGACTGCTAAGCCTAGGAAAGTGGTCCCGGGATTATTACCTTACCGTGACCCCGGAACATAAAGGGCTATTGAAGGACACCGTGGATTTTAGTCAGTAGAAGTCTGACAGGACTCATTTGATGATTTTGCCACGTTAAGCCTAGGAAAGTGACCTTTTTTATTAAGTTTTAAAATGGTACCAACGCGTAAAAGCATCTCTATGTTTTTAGGTCATTTCAAGACAAGGATCTGAGAACAATTTACGCCATACTAGATTCCAATTAACTGCCTGCTACTGGTTGCGATTTCATAAGTAGCGAGAAAATTAAAAAAGGATAACTAAAACCATAAGAAAATAATCACGGTATAAATAAATATCAATCCTAAGTAGACAAAAACAGCACCATATCACCCCAGAATATTCCGTATTATAGTGCAAATCATTTCAATAAACAAAAACTCAGTAATGAAGTCGCCTTCATTCCCCTTTCACACAATAGTGGCAAAAACAGCAGTAACCAATAACCATAGAATCCCATTGATGAACGAGAACCGTCTGCTAAAGATAATCTAGCGTTAGTAAAAACTGAGATGTTTCAGCTAACGAACTGTATTGTGCGATATGGATCCGCGGTAAAATCGAACGGCGGTTGCGTGTGGTGTAAGTAAAGAGCGTATAGCGGATTGGGTGCCCTCTATCTGGCAGGCCCTCTATCTGGCAGAAACTTGTTTCTCCGAAACCTATTTGGCAGAACTCACTTGGCAGAAACTTTTTTAAACGAACATTGTTACGGTATAAATTTTTTTTAATATAATTGTTTTTTGGCCTCATGTTTTTATGTCCGAATTTAAATTGGGATACTTTTAAGATATCAGAATTGTATTGGGCATAATTACTTTTGTCAGAGTTACAATTTTGCATATTTTCATTTAGCATAACGTTTATTTAGAGCGCCGATTATTTGGAATAATTTGACTTGGTATACTTCGAAGATCACAGAATTTCAGAATAGAAATAATTTAATAGTCATAATAAAAAATAAAAAAATTGTTTTATAAAATCAATATGGTGTGCTACAAAAGTTAGTGACAGAAATGAATCGCTGCAAAACCGACTTCACGTAGTCTTGTCTGCCCTACCCCTAGAGTGTAATTTATAATCGCGTAGGCGCGGAGGGGCGAGGCGGCCCGTGAGCTGAGGAGCAGGTGGTTTTAACGCACACCGCTGCGGCTGAGGCTGGCCGGCTTGCCGGCCAGTAAGCCGAAGCTGCGGTGGTGGGCGTAAAATCATCTGCGACGATTAGCTCGCGTGGGACCGCCAGAGACCCGCAGCGCCGGAGCCGTGACAGAAGCCATGCCTGCTGCATGTGCTGAATGCTTGCTGCATGCTTACTGCATCATCTTACTGTCTGGGAAATAAAAACCACACAATTATGCAAAAATGATTCTGGTTGTGAACTTTCTACGAAATGATGGTTATACTTATTGATTATGATGGAAATGAAATTTATGCCTAAAGATGATTCTGACTTACAAAATTATGGGTTTCGGTGTTATGGTAAATGAGTGTATGCCAAACGATTTTCTGCGAAAAGAGGTTTATGCTATCCGTTGCTATGCAAAATAAAATTATGACGTAAAAAGGTCTGCTATAAAGGGTGGACCCATAGCGGATTAGCATTTGGTATACAGCACATATCTAAAACGTATAATATTTATTTATTTATAATATTAACTTTTGCTCAGGTTATATTTCCGTTCATAAACAGACCTCATAAAAAAAATGTTAATGTCGATAGAAAAGCTTATTTTGCATGTTTTTTTTAACCGACTTCAAAAAAAAAAAGTAGGTTCTCAGTTCGACCTGTATGTATGTATGTATGTTTGTCCACGATTATCTCGCGTTTGGCTGAACGGATTTTGATGCAGTTTTCAGGAAAGTGTTCTCTACATTCTGGAGAAGGTTTTAGTATATAACACTAATAGATATCTCGTGACGTTGCCCGCGTGGATCCGTTTTGCTTACTTGGATCGTAGATTTTCAGGGACGATTGCATGTTTGTCCGCGATTATCTCGCGTTTGGCTGAACCGATTTTGATGCAGTTTTCAGAAAAGGGTTTGTTACATTCTGGGGAAGGTTTGAGTATATAACAATAATGGATATCTCGTGAAGTTGCTCGCATAGATCCGTTTTTGTTGCTTAATAGGATTGTAGATTTTCAAAGAAGCCGATTTTATGAAGATTTTTGTTGAATATCGCAACTAAAAAGGGAAAAATAAAAAACTTTTTGAAAAAAAGGGAACCGACTTCAAAACCAAACACAAAAAAAACGATAAAATAACTTTTCTTTCGGAAGTCGGTGGCCATAACTCAATGAAATAAAAAAAAACAAAGCCACCGACTTCCGAAAGAAAAGTTATTTTATCGTTTTTTTGTGTTTGGTTTTGAAGACGGTTCCCTTTTTTTCAAAAAGTTTTTTATTTTTAATTTATTTGGGTTTGCTCTTGGCTTCAATCTAGTTTACAGGCACAGATAAGGCCCAAGTTGGACTGATCTCACCCAGAAGAAACTGGAACTCTTGGGTACAGACGGAACTCTGGCTAGACTGTTTGGCACCGGTCTTCAACATTGTTGAAATACGGCCAGTAGGTATTCTATATTTCATAATGTAATTGAGTTTGAATTCACCTCTCTGGCGCAGTGGATGCCAAATGCATTCGAATTTTACATTAAAAAAAATAAGATGATATCTAATACATAGTTTTGAATTATTTGATGAATATAAAGTTATTAAGGCAAGTTCTCATCAAGAATTTGAATGTATTTGAGTGTTAGCAGCTGCAACCAACGAGTTTTATAGTTTTTAAACTCGCTACCTGTCATAAAATGGACAACCTCCATACAAATCCGAGCAAAATCGAAGTGGCACGCAACAATAGGGCGTCCTCAATACAAAATTGACAATGGCTGGAGTGAGCACCAACAAATTTATCACCTTCTGTTTCTTGCAAAACGCTGTCAAATACACTGTGACTAAATTGTTGAAAAACGATGTTGTGTTGTTCGCTGTTCGGTTTCATTGAAGAAAATAGGAGGATTGTGAATGGTAATAATAGTGATTTAGTTTGCGTTGTCCTACTGTAAGGCAAAAAACTATTTATACATTTTTTCTCAAAAAGTGGGATTCAACGGGAATGAATCGAATTTATGCCAACATGGTTTAAGTTTGCCTATAAAAGTTGAACTTATGTTTCTTTTATGGGGTAGTAATCGCGGGAATGTCTGATCACGTAATCGTGAACCTGGAACGTAAAGGGCTATTGAAAGATCATCGTGGTTTTTAGTCAGTACAGATCTGATAACCCCTCCCGTGCCGCCCTGGTGGGAAGACATTTGGACGATATTATTATCAGGATAATAAAAATGGAGCAGTAAGATTTCAGTTCTTTCAATAAAGCGTATTCTGATCTGTACGTTTAATTTTTGAGCCGATGAATTTCACAGCAACAGAAATATACCTAAGTCTTTAATTTTCAAGTCCTATATACTCGTAACCGTCATAATATTTATCGAAATCAACTTATTTCTGTTACTGAAAGTGTCAATTGAGAGCATTTTCCAAGTATTTTAATTCTGGGCTAATGAAAATAACTGGTCGTTGCTTTTGTGTTTTTATTTGGATTAATATAAAATAATATTAAAAAATAATATTTACTATTTTATATAAATAATTAATACACACATCAAAAGTGTCTAGGGATCAACATATATTTTTGCAATAACTTTTCTCCTGATTGATATTAATTAAAATGTTCTTTAAGGATTCATCAAATAAAGTGTTATCGTTTGTCACAGTAACGATAAACCAAGTCACCTTTGCATTCATAAAGAAATTTGCCATTTTCCTAATAAAGGGATTTTTGACATTTGAACCACTAACATTAAAGTTCGAAAAAAAGACTGAAATAACAGTTTTCTTTAAAATTTTATTGGGTAACTTAAACAATTAATAATCCGTGTTTCTACCGCGAACACTAACAACACAAGAACATCGGTTTGGCATACTCAAAATGAGTTCATCCAAATCACGCTGTGGAATGGCCGCCCATGTTCGTTGCAACAACAAAAAAAGGTCTTCTTGCGACTGGATACCCTCCATATTCGGCAGAGCTCTTCTCTGTAGCATATCCCATGCATGCTCAATCGGGTTCAAGTCTGGCGACTGAGCAGGCCAGGGCAGGACATTGATGTTAGCTGCGGCGAGAGTCTGTCTTACAACTCTTGCGGTGTGCGGTCGTGCATTATCATGCATTAACTGAAATAAGGGACCGATTTGCACTTGTAGAGGAACGATGACGTCTGATACAATCGTCTCAGCATAAATTTGAGCGTTGAGGTTGCTTCTGATCCAAATCAACTCAGTTCTTCCGCCGATCCAAATACCCGCCCATACCATGATGGTTCCACCACTATAAGGATGGACTTCCTGGCAGGATTTTAATCGCTGTTGGCGTCCAGGGGTTCTCCAGTGTCGTATACGTCTTGTATCCGGTCTCATACCAAAACGAGACTCATCAGAAAAGCACACGAAACGCCATTGTTCTTCTGCCCAATTTCTGTGTTCAAGAGCCCATTGATATCGAATCCTACGATTGTGCATTGCTATAGGTGGTACCCGTAGCGGTCTTCGGGAATGAAGGTTCACTTCATGCAAGCGGTTTCTGACTGTTTGGTCGCTAATTAAGTTCCCTGAAGAGTGATGAAGCCTCACGGCTAACATCATGGCGGTTATTGTTGGAGCTCTTCGAGTTAAGATTTGAATGTATCGGTCTTGTCTCCGTGTGGTGCAGCGATACCGTCCTCCATGGCGCTCAGCCACGGTACCAGTGCTTCGGTAACGTGTCCAAAGTCGACTGATAACACTCTGACTTGTATTCAGAGCTAAAGCCACAGTACGTTGCCGGGAACCAGCTTCTATCATTCCCACGGCTCTGAGCATTTCTTCCCTGCTTAAATGACGTCGCCGCTCCATAATAACGTTGGTTTTAATCAGTAGTAGGGAAACAGTAGCACTAATAATGTCTTCAATGCGTTGTATGTTTTTATAGGGAAAATATTGACAGCTGATTTTCATATTTTACTCGAATTTGATTTACAGTTCCTGATTCAAATTATGAAATGCACCAAAAAGGATCCATATAAATTTATAAAATCATAAATTTATTACAAAGCCACATCTCAATCTCAAGAAATCCGCATAAAAATGCTTGATCCCTAGACACTTTTGATGTGTGTATAAAATAGTAAATATTATAGTAAGAGTGATTACCACATTCAATCAATACCTTCAGAATACAAGTAGTTATTCGGTGATAATGAAATGGCCGTGCAAACAACAAAAAAACATCAAGATAAAACTAATTCTAGAAATTACATCGTCTAATCCACAAATTATCAACCAGCAACAAAAAAAATGTTGTTAAGACGCTGAACTGGAAAGGAAAGGGCATAAATATAAACGGCGAGTACATTTCGCATTTACGATTCGCTGATGACATAGTCCTTATGGCGGAATCGCTGCAGGAGCTGGAACGGATGCTGAACGACCTAACTGATGCTTCTCAACGTATAGGTCTCGGGATGAACATGGAAAAAACAAAAATCATGTTTAACGACATCACTATCCCGGGACCAGTCGTAGTAAATGGTGTAGCTCTTGAAGTTGTTCAAGAATACGTCTACCTTGGACAGACAGTTCGGTTGGGTAGAAACAACTTTGAGAGGGAAGCCAGCAGAAGGATTCGGTTGGGTTGGGCAGCATTCGGTAAACTTCGTCAGGTCTTCTCGTCGTCCATACCACAGTGCCTAAAGACTAAAGTCTTTAATGCGTGCGTCCTACCAGTAATGACCTACGGTGCCGAGTCTTGGACACTCACAGTGAGACTAGTTCACCAATTTAAAGTCGCTCAGCGAGCTATGGAACGAGCTATGCTCGGAGTAACTTTGATGGATAAAATCCGGAACGAAGTCATCCGTCAGAGTACCAAAGTTGCCGACATAGCAGAAAGAATTAGTAAGCTGAAGTGGCAGTGGGCTGGCCATATCTCTCGCAGGACAGACAACCGCTGGGGTAGACGGGTCCTTGAGTGGAGACCGCGACTCGGTAAACGTAGTGTGGGACGCCCGCCGGCCAGGTGGAGTGACGACCTACGAAAGGCGGCCGGCAGAGACTGGATGAGGAAAGCTCAAGACAGGGCTCAGTGGCGCACATTGGGAGAGGCCTATGTCCAGCAGTGGACGAATGCAGGCTGATGATGATGATGATGATGAACAAAAAAAAAACCGCGATCACATTCCCTCCCAAAAAAATAAATCAAAATTCTGTTAACACATTTACGACCACAAAAACTATTGCAAACAAAACACACCCTACATTGGAGGAAAAAAAAACAGAATATAATATTATCACAGATCAGTAAAATCATTGGAAATCACGCGTAAATCAATGGAATGATAGAGATCAACCGTGCGGCTGCTTGCCGGTCGTTAGTACCCACACGTCGGTAAACAGATGCTTCGGCCACAATGGACGAATATTCGGTAGGCGGTGACGGGTCTACGGGACAAATGTGGTAGCGAGACACTGGTTGGAAATGTGTGGATAAGATGGACTGGTTTTGAAAAGAAATTGTCTATAGTTTGCTAAAGAATTCTAACAGCAACATTAGCATTTTTATCTAATGTAGAAGATTTTTTTTCTCGGGCTTTGTATATAATTATGTTCATTATTTTGTTTGCTCGATTTTTAAAATACTTCTCACGAAGTTTCAGTTTCACTTCATAGGCTAATTAATTTTTAGCATTTTATGACTAAGTTAAAACACTAGAACGCGCTGAAAGTAGCTCTCGTATCAATATTGTCATGAGCTACTGCCGTATTATGTAATCTTAACGCTTCGAAAGCCGCTATAAAAGTTGACTTTTATTTCTTTTGAAAGAAGTATCCTATAAGACCTTAAAAAAATCATAATGGTTTGACAAAAAAGACTTAAATCTGACTTATTAAAGAGTTTCTTCACGGGATCATTAGTTTTCCTTAGTTTATGATTTGCCTATTTATAACATTGTACAAGCAACTTTTAATATTTTGTCTGCACACCACATCCACACTAACTCAACACACTTAACTAATCGTAACAAATTATACTACATTATATTACACAAATGGCAGCAGTAATTTATCTCCCCCGACCACAATGGTAACGACAATATTGTTCAAAATATTGACACGTTTTTGTTCACAAAATACTGTCAAGGGGTCCGATAGACCCCCACTTAACATTGCATTGTCTGTTTAAATATTGGCAGTGTAGTGTTAATAGGTATTACGATTTCTTGTTGCTAACTGAAATCTTGGAGTTAAACATTAAACAGTAATTATTTAACTTACGTGTTGGACTAGAAGAGCTTAGATTGATTTAAAGACGAGAAGCAATTTAAAGTTAATAGTTCGATAAATGTGGATTAAACAAGTACAATTGAAATAACTGCTAATGAGTAGTTGTACTTCTGTTTTAATTCTATTTGTATTTTAAGGAGTTTACTATCTAAAGATTAACTAGAGGTTTACCTTAGAAGGTTCAATCTGGTGATTTCTGTAGGCATAAGAACAAAAAAAAAAAAATCGAAATCTTAAAATATTCACAGACCTTAAAAGCGTTTATTGCCCGTGGTCCACCCGCTTGGTTCACCTAGGTGTACCACGGGAAATTATTTTTGCCCGTGGTTCACCTGAATGTCCATATGTTTTTATCGTAGTATTACTAAAGAAAATAGTGATATTACAGGGTTGGGTTTAGTAATAAGCGGCAGTCGGAGAAGGTAACAAAGGCTTAAAACGGGTAAGGTTTAAGTCCTCGATTGTAATGCTACCACTATTTTTACGCGGAAATGTATTTTTCGAGACATTCAAGAAGAAAATGTTTCTAACCTCAAATCAGATAAAAACCGAAAACGGAACGTAAAAATGGGCGATTGACAGGAGGACGGAGATGGCGGGGTCTTCCAGACCCCGCCATCTCCTTTGTCTTAGATTATTACTTTAGACCTTGAACGCAGAAGTAGGAGCCCTACGAAGCAGGGTTCCGTCGAGTCACCTTGGTAGGTAGTACTCGTAGCCAGTTATTTGACCTAGGATGCGAGCAAGTACCGAGACTTGGACAACCCCGACACGGAAAGGTTAGATTCGAAAGGCGGGGTCTAGGCGGTGCCTTTACATGAGAGTGGTGCCAGGACACAGAAGGCACCCCCTCCTTATGATAAACGATACCAAGTTTTTGGAATACGCCTATTATGTGACTACCTATAACGAGTTTTGAGGTTAGGTTACAAAACCACATTTCCGCGTATTTGGTCGCGGGTTTGGTATCGGGGGGTAGGGGGCTCCCCCCCCTTCTCGGCTGCCGCTGGTTACTAAACTTTACCCACTTATCTACTTATGTTTATGTTTACCTACATAGATATACATTAAAATATTAACTAAATTAAATAAATCATACTTATGCCGTCAAAATAATAATGAAATAAAATAAAAATAAAAAAATGGACGGAACGGATGGAACGAAGTTACTGTATACACTCAACAAAAATAATCGTCGCGACTCCACTCCAGTCCAGTCCAGTCCGGTCCGGTCCGGTCCGGTCCGGTCCGGTCCAGTCCAGTCCGGTCCGGTCCGGTCCGGTCCGGTCCGGTCCGGTCCGGTCCGGTCCGGTCCGGTCCGGTCCGGTCCGGTCCGGTCCGGTCCGGTCCGGTCCAGTCCAGTCCAGTCCAGTCCAGTCCAGTCCATTCCATGGTAATAAACACATTACCCTCCTTTGCGTCGCGCAGTCGGATAAAAGTGTCGTGCCAACTTTTCGTAAGAATTTTTTCCGTCCAGCCCCCTTTCACAACGCGCGATAAGGAACTTCGTTCCAAAAGAAGTTTAAAAAAGTACTTTTACACGGAGTAGAGTTGGAGCCCCATGCAACTCATCCACGTCGAAACTGGGCCCAGGGACAAACCCCTGAAAATGAAAGATATGGTGCTACTACCGTCGCTCGTCCACTTCGTTGCATGGGGACTAGTTTCACCTTTTCTTTTTAAGGCCGTGAATTCCAGTTAAACGCTTAGAAAATGAAAGACTAACCAGCAAAAGTACTAGGCTGGCATGAGTTCAAGGTGGTCTTTTTTTAATAATATGGTAATTATTTTAATCATTTATACTGTCTAGCAAAAGTTCAACACCAGTCAGGTGCAGGTACTATATAAAAACATACCACCTTGAACTTATGTGAGCCTGGTACTTTTTCTGGTTAATAACATTATTTCAGTTTCTAAGCTTGTAGCTGGAATTCTGTGCGGACAGTGAGTGAGCTACCCACGCATGAGGTGCAACTGGTTCCCGTGAGCCCTCTTGAATGTGGCAAAAATATTAGTCGAAACCTAGAACACCCACAAAAAATAATTTGACGTGGCACACCTAGGTGAACCACGGGAACAAATAATTACCCGTGGTACACCCAGGTGAACCACGGGCAAAAATATTTTCCCGTGGTACACCCAGGTGAACTACGGGCAAAAATAATTTCCCGTGGTACACCTAGGTGAACCAAGCGGGTGGACCACGGGCAATAAACGCTTAAAAGTGCTTTTATGTTTTTTTGGGATAGTAAAATCATCAAATAAGTCTCTAAAGTGAAGAAGGAACTGTCGGACATTTACTGATTATAAATCTTGTTCCTTTATTTGACCTTTGCGTTACAGGGTCACGGTGTCTTTTTAAGATGTTCTCGCGATAGCTTTTATGACAATTTTAGTAATATAAACGTGAATACAAAAAATTAATAGCTATTTCGTTAACTAACTTCAATGTGGCAAAAAAATCGCTACCGCTTATGACTCAAATCGCTTCACATTGCGCATTTTGATCCATAATATTATGAAAGATAATGTCAAATGATTGTATCTGTCGCTATTGGTTTAACACTATATCCTAACAACATTGACTGCTCTGATTCACTGAAATATCAACCCCAATATTTGTGAATAAGGGACATAATCGATTGTGAAAGAATTGTCGGGTACTTGCATAGAAAATTGAACGTAAATTGTATTCGAATTTGGAATCATTCGTCAAGGTACTTGATTTCTTTGTAACGATTTTTTTCCTTTTCTTTTCGGCCAGTTTTGTATTGATTTGGTAGTAGAGTATTAATACCCTGCTGTTTTGAAAAAGGCCAGTGTTTTGTGTTTCATTTCACGGTAATGTTTCTTGGTGATAGTTAATGGAATGTCATGGTGGTGAATGGGGAATAGTGGGCCACGTTTGGTGGCAGCTGTTTTTTGGGACAGGTGGCGCTACAATTTTGAGCTATTAAAAACTTGTACGGGCCATCTGTAGGCTTGTTAATATGTCTAGAGATTGATCAAATCAATGAAAATATGATTCATCATCATCATCAGTCTATAATGTTCTCACTGCTGGGACACAGGCCTACTCTCTGTGAGAGGGAGTGCCATAATCCACCACGCGGGCCCACTGAGGGTTGGTAGATGATAGATCACGTCATATCTTCGATTTTTTGGTTTTAGGACATGCTGGTTTCCTCACGATGTTTTTCTCCACCATTTTGAGAGCAGTGGTGATGAAACAAATCAGACAAAGTAATGCGCCTTGCGGGGTTCGAACCCACGACCTTACAACTCGTAAGCTGGGACCGATACCACTAGGCCACCAATAATTTAACACATTCGGGTAGGTTGACCTGCTTGCGTCTGTACTTCGGAGAGTGTGCCCAAGAACTCTACAAACTCATACCTCTGGCCCACTTCTACTGTTTGCTATCACAGATTGGAGCCCTGCGTTCCAGCAGTGCGATATCATAGGTTGATTATCTAGTATGTTTGTTAGGTAAGTAGTATTTTTCCCAAGTGCCTAACATAAGCTAAATCATAAAAATCACTGAGGCAGCGATATCACGATATCAAGCGTTTGCCGCTTCAATAAAATATCACCAACACAAAAATGAATGACAGAATATCTCAGAACTGACGCAAAAAAATCGCACCACATTGAAAAAGGATGGTCCAAAAACGATAAAAATTCAACCGATGCGCAGGCGCGCATTAATCAAAATGTGGATCGCAAAAAAATGTTGTGTCGTGTGGGCGAACTTCGGTGTAGCCGAAAAAGGTTAATTGTGAATTTGAAAAATGTTGGAGGTTCCGTATACCTAAATACTTCTTATGGTTTTGCTAAAAATAAGTGCAGGAAATAAAAATTACTAGTTAACCAAGTTTGAAACTTAGTTATCTTACTTACTTTACCTTTTGTATTTATATCTTTTTAGTTAAATAGAGATTTACACTCAGTATTAAGTTTCTAAAGTTTAAAGATGAAGTTCAAAATGTTCAAATTAATTTGCTGATGTTGAGGACGGCAATGACCTATTTTTAAAATCTGGAGATATCAATTAAAAGAGACTAATTATTATGAGTTCACTGAAGATTTCGGCTGAATAAATAAATTTCTGAATATTTGGTGCCTTATTGAATTAAGTCTAATCTTTTATCAATTTAAAACATTAATACAATAAAAACTTGATGACACGGAACCCCAAACAATTTTTGATTTTACTTTTTTTCATTTGCAACGTCCGTTGCCCGCATTTTTTATCATATTACTTTGAATTGGGACAACAATAAAATATAGAGCAAAATATTAGTTTCATAAATAATGACATGTCTTGGGGAGCCATATTGTCTATGGTTGTTTTGTAGAATTCTTTGCAATAAAATACAAATACCAAGAATTTGTAGGTAAGGTTCAAAGGTATTCTTTTTTTCAATAGTAATATTAATGGCATTTAGATATTATTATTGTATGTAACATGATATTTTAATAATTAGATACAATGATAATGGTGATGGTATAGGTTATATAATTATGTATAGTAACGTCACCACGTTCCACAATTTTTAATACCTTAGTCTCGTTCAAAAAGGAACACCACTCTATTATCTTAATATATACTAATATTATTATCTTTACTAATATTATCAATACTAATATCATAAATCCGGAGACGAACAAATGTATTCGATATTGGTAACGACGACATCGTGAGGGTCGCGGGCAGCCGATGGATGCAAGTGGCGAATTGTCGTTCGGCGTGGCGGTCTAAGGGGGAGGCCTATGTTCAGCAGTTGACGTCCTCCGGCTGATGATGATGATGATGATGATGATGATGATGATTGGTAACCGAGTTATGGAACTCAAATGGAGTTGGGCAGGACACCTGGCAAGGCGCGGTGACGGCAGGTGGAGTAAAGCTGTGACAGAGTGGCGTCCAAGAAACGGAAAGAGAAGGGTTGGTCGTCCGGCGGCGAGATGGGCAGACGATATTGTTGCCATTGCGGGAGTGTCCTGGATGAGATTGGCGCAAGATCGTGGAGCTTGGCATAAGCAAAGAGAGGCCTATACCCAGCAGTGGGTGAAGACGGGCTGTGGATGATGATGATGATGAATATCATAAAGAGGAAAACTTTGTTTGTTTGTAATGAATAGACTCAAAAACTACTGGTCCGATTTCAAAAAATTCTTTCACCAGTTGATAGCTGCTTTGGTCCTGAGTGACATAGGCAATAAGAGAGGAGGGGGAGCGAGGGAAGCCGCTGGGAAAAGCTAGTCAGGTATAAATGCTTTCATAGCTCCGGAGGGACTGTCAGATTTGTACTGACTGAAATCCACGGTGTCCTTCAATAGTCCTTTACGTTCCAATTCACAGTTACCTGATAAGAGTCCCGCGACCCCAGCAGGCTTTGGCCCTCTACGGGGGGCCCAGTCAGGTTGGTGACAGCTCTTTGAGATGCGCGTGGAACACGACGCGCTGTCGACCTTGGCATTGCTTCATGATCAGACGGCAAGTCGCCTATTACTTACCGTTCGCATGCCCTGCCATCATCATCAGCCTGTATTCGTCCACTGCTGGACATAGGCCCCTCCCAATGTGCGCCATTGAGCCCTGTCTTGAGCTTTCCTCATCCAGTCTCTGCCGGCCGTACTAAAATCAAGATTCTGGGCTTGTTCTGGGCTAAGAAACTCCTGATAGAATTACCCAATAACAACACAACATAGGAGCAGTGGTGGCCCAGTGGTATCGGTCCCGACTTACGAGTTGTAGGTCGTGAGTTCGAACCCCGCCAGGCGCATTACTTTGTGTAATTTATTTCATCGCCACTGCTCTCAAAACGGTGAAGGAAAACATCGTGAGGAAACCCGCATGTCTTAGAACCAAAAATTCGAAGACATGTGACATCTACTAACCCGCACTGGGCCCGCGTGGTGGATTATGGCCCACTCCCTCTCACAGAGAGGAGGCCTGTGTCCCAGCGGTGGGAACATCATAGGCTAATGATGAACACGACATAACTTGACCCTGGGATCTAAACCCGACACTAGGGACCATTAGAAAAGCAAGACAATAAAATTGAACTGCAATTAAAGAGCCCACACTCGACGAGCGTTTATTTTAGTGAAACTTACTGGTTTAAGGCGAGGTTACAGTACAGTGTGTGTAAAAGTATGAGCGCAAGACCTTAGTCCCCGCCAAAATACGAACCAAGAAGCAAAATACCTATTTTCATAATTTATGTTGCTCGTTTTTTTTTTTCTCGTGGTAAAATCATCAAAATGAGTCCTCCCACCGAGGGCAGCGCGGGACCCCTCCCGCGCTGCCCTCGCATGTATGCTGACTCTTTAAAGTTTTTTGTTTCTTGGAGAAAAATAAAAAAGAAAGTAAAATAATAATGTTTTCAACATTTACTTTAAAATAAAAAGCTGTATCTATTGATATAACTTGCACATTTTGTGATGGAATCTTTTAACAGTACACCTTCAAAATAATTGTGATTTAGTACCTAGTTTGTTTTTTTTTTTTTATCGAGCCAATGAATTAAAAACCAAATCGCGTTTCTACCTTTAGTATTTAGTTATTCGAGAATACTTTCTTATTATAATTAATTATCAAAGTTAATTAGATTTCAGACGTTCAAAAATCTTAAAAACTGCAACCTCTCCTTAAAAACTTAGCTTGTTTCAAAGGCTTGTTTTACAAGTCATAGTTTTAATTATTCCAGTCGAAACACACATTAAAAACGACTACTTTGTACAATATGTTAGCTTATAACTTCACTTCTTTGTAGTCCTTATCCAGATTGCAAGCTCATGTAAGTTAACAAAGAAAGTTTACGACGTTGTAAAAACACAATAAACGTGTAATCGTACTAATACAAGCATGATGAGCATGGCGTGTTTACATGTTACATTAAAACTATGACAAACTTTGTCGTTGCTGTATTCTGGATGAAGGTTCAAGGGATAAGCGATTTGATTATCGTCATCATCGGCATTTAAATCTTAAAATGGTCCCACTGTTGGGACGCAGGCTTTCTCTCTGTGAGAGGGAATGGGCTAACTAAACAGGCCCAGTGCGTATTGGTTTTCAGCGATGGATTGCATCTATCTCATATTAGCTAACTAATTAGTTGGAATACAGAATTTTAGTTAATTAACATTATTTTTTTTAATCTTAAGCTGGGTACTCACTTAGCAGCGTAGCACGTAACGTATCAGATACGGTATCAACCTGCAAGTGGGTACGGCTCGTCCGCGCACACTGCGAGCCGCCTTTGTGTTTGTATGACTCGCCGAGAGGCAGTATCACTGCGAACTAACAGCGAGCGGTTCGCAGCGGGCTCGTGCCTACGTACTCACTTGATACCGTATCTGATACGTTACGTGCTACGCTGCTAAGTGAGTACCCAGCTTTAGACCGCTTATACACAAATTACTCGAGCAGATAACCAGTGAACAATATGCACGGACTGCTCGAGCATTCAGTGTTTGTCTGGCGGCTGCGTCAGTCATTTCGATCGTCTAAAGTAGTTCGACTTCTCGAACAGTTCCGTGTATGTAGAAGACTGTAGAATGTCATGCCTTCGCAGCTTTAAATAGTCCATTCTGATTGCTTAAAGATGAAACACCTGACAACGTAATCAAAATCTCAGGATGATCTATAAAGTGGTTTAGGCGTGAGAAAGTATCAAACAAACACACTTACTTTCGCACTTATACTCTTAATATAAAGTAAGGAAGTGAGGAGCGAGGTTGTGATTAGAAGCTAGGTAAACGGAAAATGTTTTCCTCAAAAAAAACACTCATCAGTACATGACTTGAATATACTCATGCATATTCCTCCCTACAAATGTAATGTTTGTTTATAGCAGTAAGTTGCAGTTTTATTCGCGCGTGGGTTCAAATAGTGCAGTTAAAATTATCTCTGTATATAACCTGGCATGATGTTTTCGCTGCAATTAATTTTATGACTCGCTTCCCTGAAGTTCTTTTATAGGATGAGTTTAGCGTTGCTTTGATCCTGTAGGCTTAATACTTGATGTGATTAATATTTTTGTCATGGCCGATTATTATTATGACTGTGTCCTAGACTTTCGACGTAAAATACAATGTTACCTCATCTTTTACTAGAGATTTTGAGTTTTTTTATTATTATTTCAATCTTTGTAATGGAGGCGAGCCCATTGCCATTGGTCCGACACAAATCCAGACTCCTTATAAAATACTTTGTCGCAGTTGGGAACCAAACCGAAAATCTTATGCCCCGCTTGCGACCACCAGAGCAACGATGTTTTCAAGTACTCGTATTTTTAATCACAAACATTTTAAAGTGGCTTTTTATTTTTTACAATATTTGGTGCCTATATTTTTTTAATCATTCATGATTCGTGTGTATTTTTTTACAGAATGGTAACAGTCGCTAACATTTACTTTGGTTAGTTTTTAATAAGGTGAATGATTTATCCAAAATCTACATTCCCACCAAAAAACGAAGTCCCTACATCAAAACGCTACACCTAACGCCATCTGTCGCCACACGGCTGAACTACGTCGACAGCACGCTCACTTGAGTTACTTGAGTGACAAGTTGACGTGCGCGCGCGCATCCCAACGGCAAACCTGTGAGTTATGCGTAGGAAGTATAATTATGGCGAAGTTTATAGTTTGCAATATGTTTTTGTTCTTCATTTGTTTCTTTTTAGGTGGAACATTTTTTTTGTGATTGGTTTGTAATGTAGGAATGTCTTGTTAAAATAAGAATGACATTTTAATTGGCTTCGGATTCATATACCTAAATTATTTCAAGTTGCGTATTTCAAATGTTTGCCATGCATGTGACATAGCGGTGTGTCTGATTTTATTCATTCATTGTTAATTAAACAATTATTTTATGAGGAGTTTACAAAAAGAATAGCGTAGTCGCTGATATTCATTTTGAAATAACTTGAATTTCTGTGTAGATATTGCATTTTCATTGTGATAGAATGAATTTATTGAAAGATCATTTTTATTTCACTCATATTTACAGATTAGATTTTTTTTTTGGTTGATAGCGGACAAATTTTTTGATGCCCTGTAACTTTTTTGTTTTCATTTATTGTTTCGTATTTCTACATATTTAATTTATTACTTTATTTAATTTAGTAAAATGACCTCTTACCGAATAACAGTCAAAGTCATTTGATAGAGATTTTAGTTTTGATTGCATACTTTAACTTTGCTGTAATATTTTTCAGCTCAATACAAAACTTTTATTTAATCCTTTAATTGGCCTCACTTTCTTTCTGAACCAATTTGGAGTCGGCATTGAACAAAAAGAGATACATCTTACTGCATTGATAGCACCAAACTTACGAAGGCTGGGAATAATATTTTTATTCAAAGTGGAATAAAAATGTAACCAATATAAATAAATATTGGAGCGAAAGATACCTACAGTGATTTATTGTGTATACTTTAATCGGCTGAACACTTTTGAACCAATAATTTATAAGTGCGTGATTATACAAAATTGTATTTTATATTTAAGATAAGCATATTGAGATTTGAATTGGAAATCTTAATTATTCCAATTGGAATGTTAAGTTAAAATAACCGTTAAATTGGGTAATACTGATTAGAATATTTTACTAATATTTGAATTTAAAACGTATGTGAACTAAATAACTATGGATGTTGACTAAGATATTATCTCTTTATAATTATTTGATTACGTAATTAACCTGTTACGTTCCAATACCTTGTAGTTAGGCCTCCTCTGTGTGAGAAGGAATGGCGTATGCCATATTTTCCAGATTCTTAGATTGTAGTAGGTATTACATGCCTCACAATTTTTTCCAATCCCGTTCTGAAGATAAGGCTATTAGTGCGTTGCGTTGCAAACTTGCTTGCTTGGGTTCGAACCCAAGACCAGAACAGTTTCGTGAATTCGCGAGACTATCTTAAAATGGCACCGCCAACCTGGAATGCAAAGGAAATTGAAGGAGAAAGTTCGCTTTTAGGAAGTCAATTCTGCTCAACCCTGGGCCGGAAGACTAATTTGCTCATTTTTAAATAACTAACTGTTGCCAGCGGCTTCATCCGCTACGATTTGAAAATTATCCCGCGGGAACATAAAATCGGGATAAAAACTATCCTATGTGTTAATCCAGGTTATAAACTATCTGTGTACCAAATTTTAGCACAATCCGTTTAGTGGTTTTGCGTGAAAGAGTAACAAACATACCTACATACACATAATACATACATACATCCTCACAAACTTTCGCATTTATAATATTAGTAGGATTAATAGCAATACCTTTTAGCCACAGCTAATTATGATTTTACTTGTATATCACTACGAATCGTCAAGCCCGGCTGTAATTTGAAGGCATTTGATAGTCGTTTCTGTGAAAATGAAGCGAGTACCTATGGTGTTACTCAGTCGCTCTATCTAAAATTATGATATTCAGCTGGATCTGGTTCAACTGAAACCCACGCCAACATTGTTGGAAAAAGGTGATGATGATAACTACTAGACTGAATGAAAAAGTAATATTGTAATTTAGATTATAATTCAGATAGATGTATTTGTAAATGAATATAGGTTTATTTAATGAGATCTAATAGGATTCGTAGAAGAATAATTTTATAGGCATGTAACTACTGCGGCCAATCTTTTCTTATTCAAAAAAGATCTGATTGGAAACTGTTGATGTCTTGATCATTCAGAGGTACTCAAGAAGCAAATATCCCAAGTAAAAGACTCTGGTGAATACAAAGTTACAAACACACCGGTTACGAGTAAGTGCGCACACTATCTTTCTGAAATACTTCACCAATAAAATAATGGTAACATATAAATTATTCTACAAAAGTTTTTAATTTACACTGCCTGTTACTATCAAATAACGCAACATCGCAATGTCACACAAAAGTCTGAGTATATCGACCAAAATAACGTAAAAAATCTCAACAAATTAACAAAGCCCTTCTTTTAAAATCCCGCTATTTGAAAACCTCACTTTTAAAACTTCCTGCAGGCCTCACCACGGCCCAAACTCGGCTTGCGACAAAAAAAAAAACGTCGACTGATTCGCAATTTGTTGCAGCGGCCGGCCCAACGATAAAGCCTTAAACGTTCCTGGCGACAGATTGCGTCCCATGTTTGAAATCCGATTATAAAGTAGCCTCCTTTGTGAACAGCCCTTTCTCTTTGGCAATTGCCGAGATTGGCTAGATGGTGACTTTAATTTTAAATGATTGGTATTTTGTGTGGTTGATTAAAGGGTTTGAAAGGAAGACTTTCTTTTCTTTCGAATATGTCTTGTTTTCTACATATATTAGTTGGATAAATGTTCCCACTGCTGAGACGTATGCATCCTCTTTGTGAGAGGTAGTGGGCCGTAATCCACCTTACGGGTCCAGTGCGGGTTGGTACACGTCACATGTCTTCGAATTCTTGGTTCTAGGATATGCTCGTTTTCTTATGATATTTTCCTTCACCGTTTTGAGACCAGTGGTGATGAAGTAAATTACACAAAGAAATACCACTGGCTGGGTTCGAAACTTCGAACCCGCTACGTACAACTCGTAGGTCGAGGTTGGTACCACTGGGTCACCACTGCTCTCATATTAGTTGAATCATTTAGTTTATATTGCTACTTCGTTAGCATTTGACTAGCATTTCCAAATCCTGTTTCCAATAAGATGTCCTTTTAGATTAATAGTGAACTGTTTTATCAAAATCATAATCTGCCGAGCCTTTTCTCACTTTGTTGGGTGAACTATTAACAAAGTATACTCTATTTTACTCCTTTAGAAAAGTTCTTTCCAAAATATCTTCCTTAAGGCTCATTGAGGCTAAATGAGGAATTTTCAAGAACATTGCCAAGCAAAAGATTAAACATTGTCATTTGGAGTGATGGTCTAAAGGAGGCCTTCCTTTGTTTAGCTGTGGACGTCTTCAGGCTGATAATGATGATCGAAGCAACGGCACAGTTAAGCTATTGTCAAACAGACAGGCGTGACGAACTCGAAGCGAGGCGTTTTTGTTTGCAATGTATGCAATTGTTTGAAGCCCGTCACATACACTATCGGATCGCTTTCGCTTTTCTATGCGACTGGATTCAAACAATTGCATACATTACAAACAAAAACGCCTCGCTTCGCGTTCGTCACGCCTGTCTGCTTGACAATAGCTTTAGCGCAGTGGCTGAGCGATCGAACTGCTGTGGTGTCACGGGTTCGATTCCCGCACGGAGCTAATATTTGTATGATCTGCAAGTAGTGTGCCGGGGCTGGTTGTTTGTGTATGGAAGTTTATTTGTTTGTAAACGCACCCAAGACACGGGAGAAATTACTAGTGTAAGGCAAACTTCATTAACAAAATGCGGTGTTGATTTCAATGACTTTAATTAAAAGTAGCGACTTTCGTTTTGTGCTACCGTCTTTTGATCTACGTTTGCTATGTACTCGTATTTGACATTTCCTTGTCCTATAAGAATAAGTTCAACTTGCAGTGATTTCAAATTAGTATCCTTCTCGAATTCAAATTCTATTAGTTTATTCATAAAATTCAATTTGAAACCGATGAGTATTGGAATCGTCTTCAGTACAAGTATATACGATATGCTCGTTAAATAGTTTACTGTTTTATGCAGGTGCTTGTGAAAGATATCTATAATTTTGTGTCAACTAGTATTATTAGAGATGTGTAGCTTATCGATAATCTTTATCGATAGGTTATGTATGTTTGTTTTATAAAGTTTTGCTTTTTCGATGACATCGATATTGACGGCTTGGTTGGTAGAGGGGCTGAGCGATGCAGTGTGTTGCAAGTTCGATCCCCGCATTTGAATGATTTGGGGCAACATTTTTTTAAAAGGATAGTAAAAGACATGAAAACTGACAAGTCAATGCCACAGACATACATAATACAACGCCTTTTTTAGGTGTTTGAATCATCAAATTAGTCCTCCTGTTCTGTGGATGGAGCGGAAGGGACGGTGAGACTCGTACTGATTAAATAAAGCCCACGGTCTTCCTTCAATTGCCCTTTACATTCCAGGGCCACGGTTTTCTGCTTAGACAATCCCGTGACCATAATGTAACGCACATAATCCCTGTTGGAATAGGCAGTAGCATATTTTTTTATATTTATACATTTTGTCGGTTATGTTCAAGAGAACTGCGGTTAAAAACACCACTAGTACCGTTGATAAAATAAGCAATTGAGTAGATAATTAATAAAAAGCAATTGTATCACGATTCTATTAGCAACATTGCTGAATTGGCATTTTTGATCCCCCGATATGTGTCGGCGAGTGTATTGCCATGAACTGGATGTCAATTCTGGTTCCAAAGAATTGACATCCAGTTAATTATCAGCATTTAATAAACGTAAGGGTACAGCGTTTTGTTGCTTTTGTATGGTTTTTATTTCAAAAGTAATGTTGCTGTATAATTCTTACAGCAGTCTCAATATTGTGAATTTCACAATTATTTATACAATTACGAATTAAATACATGTCATAAATTACTAACCATACCTCTAGTATCTAATCTAACACCATCTGGATGTCCCATGAAATCAACAACAATCAATCGAACAAAATACGATGACACCTCTAAATATCAAGTTACATCAACGTATTACCTCACATAATGTTATGCGAAATGGTCATTGAACATAAAACCTAGACTCGGCGACCTATGACACACATTCATGCAACGGGGCACTAAAACCAAGCTCGAATGCCATTATAGGCCCGTTTTAAAACACGTTCTAGAATGTAACTAAGTTTGTGACCTTTCGGTTTGTAATGTAATGTGCGGGGAATCAAGTGTTGTAATTGAGTGAAATTTTATAGGGACTTCGGTTTTTTTTAATGGGAAAATCGTTTTTTGTGATTTATAAAATTTACTATAGACCACAATGCTGATGCAAGCCGCTTCTAACCGGTCCTATTGGAAGTCTATAGGGGAGGCCTATGTTCAGCAGTGGACGTCTTACGGCTGATATGATGATGATGATAGTTTATTAAGGCTCATCCCTAAATTAAAGCTTGACTTATCTTTCTTACTTCTAATTAATCTCCTCTCTTACTGATATTGTAAATGCGAAAGTTTGTGATTATGTATATAATTTGTATGAGTGTCATTGT
Organism: Agrotis clavis; assembly: GCA_954870645.1. Classification (NCBI taxonomy): domain Eukaryota; kingdom Metazoa; phylum Arthropoda; class Insecta; order Lepidoptera; family Noctuidae; genus Agrotis; species Agrotis clavis. The sequence continues at coordinate 23,549,927 of OX940931.1, read as the reverse complement.
TGGTCTTTCACACTAAAGCTATTGTCAAACAGACAGGCGAAGCGAAAGCGATCCGATAGTCTATGTGACAGGCTTGAAACGAACGCTTCGCATCGCGTTCGCCACGCCTGTCTGTTTGACAATAGCTTTAAAGTACTCAACGGATTTGCACCGAGTTTATAACCTGGATTAACACATTTAGGACAGTTTTTATCCTTATTTAATTTTCCTGTGGAATAAATTTCAACAGCAACAGTTAGTACCTACACATATTATAGGGTTTTGTGTAATTCAGTTATTAGACAGTGCCCATCACTTAAGAACCAGTTACTCCAATCTGGCATTTCATTGCCTACGTTTGGTTTGACAGAAAGCTGATTCCAATATCATTATCATCGGAATGTCCACTGCTGAACAAAGACATTCCCTTTAGACCACCACGCCAAATGTCAAACCGCCACTTGTAAGTATCCATCGATTGATCGCGACGATAGATTTGGTTAATGCTAGGTATTCAGTGCTTCTTCTTCTCACCAAGAAGATTGCTTACTTTGTATTATGCGATAACAGTTGCTGTGCTCTTTAAAAACAAGGGTTTGGCTGCATTAGATGGATAGACAAGATTTTGTCTACAAAGTCAGTGTACCTAGCGCCGACGACGCGTTGTGTTCCACGCGCGCCTCAAAGAGTGTCAGCATAATGATAGGACCCCTTTAGAGGGCCAAAGCCTGCCGGTGTCACGGGACTTACCTTACGAATTACAGTGACCCCGGAACGTAAAGGGCTATTGAAGGACATCGTGGATTTTAGTCAGTACGAGTCTAACAGTCCCTCCCGCTCTGCCTTAGGTGGGAGGACTCATTTGATGATTTTACCACGATAAAAAAGTCAGTGTACCTAATAATTATAATTTTTTCACGCTTGTTCGGAATTATCAAACTTTATTTTCTCTTTTCAGGTGTATTTCTAGTCCGGATAAATCCGGTGCTGCAAGTGCTGCAATACCGTGGGATATATCCAGGTATGGGAAAGTTTTATTATTTAAAAACAAGCATTCACAATCTTTCCATAGACAAGAACCGTTTTCAAACATAATATTTAATTATTTACAGTTTTGTTTCCTTTTTTTTTGTAAAGCATTTTATTTTGTCATTGGCTCGCGTTTCATCACTGTTTCGACTGATGATATGCAGTGATGAGGTCGACGGTGATGGACGCTTGCCTAGAACTAACCTAATTTGATATTGCGAGACCTTTGACTGGAGATACAGAATGAAGATTAATACTATACGTAAGTACCAGTTATTTCTTGTCACTGAGTAATATCAAGTACAAGGGACGCATTAGAGCCTCCTGTAGCAATAATGTATTCAATTTCAAAATACTCGTTGAAGAAATGTTAATCACATAATTATATCTTATGATGTGATTTGTCTTGTTCGTTACATTCTATATGCGTTTGAGATTTAGTTTCCAAACTAATAATATACATGCGTATTTGTATAATAGTAGATTCATTTATTTAGAAAATATGTAGTTTATGCTAATATAATAACAAGAAATACATAGTTCATGTCAATTCGGAAACTAGGATTTTACCGGATTCAAATCAGCCATGAGCATTTTGTAATTTTAATGTAATTTAAATTAGCTGCTAAGATTTATTTTTTAACTGTAGTTTATGACGATGAAAAAAATAAACAAACAAAGAGTTAAGGATTCTGGTGATTTTTCAGACAACTTTAAATAGGTTTTTTCTTAATTATTTTAATTTTGTTGTATTAGTTAATTATTTTAATGGCACGTGTCTTTTAAATTCATATTTCATGGAACAGAATGTTAAAATTAGAATGGCGAAGATAACAAAAAAGTTTTTTTTTTTAAGTTAGGTAATATATTCGTAGTTTTTTTTTTATAATTTTTTTGCGGTAATACCAAGAAGCCACGTGTTTAAAGGTAATTCAACTTTACTTTGAACCAGAAAGTACGGTCATTTCAATCAATATTTACCCGAACTAATTAGTATGTACCGCGGACCATGTCGCTCGTAGACAAAGTAAATAACCAAATTGTATTTACCATTAACGGTACTTCAACACGTTTTCCTTGTGTTACATTTGCTAAATTACCTCAAGTTTTCTTCAATTATAACATAAGTAGGTCACAACAGATCAACGTTATATGTAAATATATTAACGACACATTATGAAAGGGCCGTGAGCAGTTTTAATTAACCACCACATGCCATATGTCACAAGTCTCCACCAATTACGCGATGATCCACAAATCCCCACTTTTAGGGGGGCAGTCATTGCCCCCCTGTAACGGTACAGGCGGGGCCTGCGCGGGACACGCCAATCGCCGCAAATGCTGCGCGCGCGCATGCCGATGATCTAAGCGAATGATCTAGCGTGCTTGTCATTTCGCGAGCACCGGATTGGTCCGTGATAAAATATTTCGTTACGCGAACACGATTCGGTGCGATCTAGTTTCGGTCGCGCGCTATCTTATTTTTTATTGATCGTAAATGTCTTGTGGCAATTGACATTTTTACGACATAAATAAACTTTGACCTAGTTAAATTCATTCAAGAAAATGTCATTAAAAAATAAAACAAGAGGGACCGTGTGTTAATGTGTGATATAAATCATGATTACAAAAGAACGGCGCATCAATAAATTGAGGGTGCAGCACCTGTGCATGCGCAGCAAACAAATAAATTACCCGTGCAGCGACGAGACGACAAAATAGCTGCTCACACTGCCATACGGTACGTGTTTTATGGTCCTACAACATAGAGAAAGTAACGGTACAGGGAGCACGGCCTTCCCACCCGATGTCCGACCGCTAACTGACTGATGGGCGAAGCTTAACCTCTGATAATAAGAAAGCGGGACGGCAATACTCTTGCTTCGTGCGCGAGAACGAGACGCGAGATGTATCTTCTTCGGTGATCGTGAAGTGCAAGATGAGTACACAGTCACACAGTCACATACGGACCACATCCGAGTGAGGCCCGGCTTTGGATTTTAAAAACGAAACGCGCGATCCGCGGTGCGCGTACGCACGGACGCGCGGCCGAATTTCGGATTCGCGAATTTTATGAAAAATTTTTTTTTACTATGACGTTTTGAACTGTTACAAGTGATTTTTATTGTGATTTATTTTTGTGTCGTTTTTGAAGTGTAAATATGAGGAACGAGAAGTAGGGGAAAGGTGTACGAGATGATTCCCTTAAGGGAGATTGCTTGTAGATTAAAAGATATCCTACTTAGCGCGAATGTAAATACGTATATACATAGTAAATTTATTTATCTTATTGTTGGCATACTCAAAATTTTGATTTTTTCGATGCTTTACTATTAAAAAAACACATTTTTAAAACGTTGTCAAAGGATCATCTTGTACACCCCGGTGTCCAAGATGATCCCAGGATCCAGGAAGAGAATAACCCACATAAAACCATAATCTCGGTTTATTTTTTCACCTATATATTTGATTGTACTGACAGCCACCTTATTTTTGACTTTTGCCCGCGTTTTTAGTGATAATACAGGCAATCCAAACTGTGCTATATGGCATGCCATTTTTAACAGCATCCAGTGCTTTGATCATGGAGTGTTCTGACCACAATCCGCGTTTAGTTTTTTTTTATAATTACGAGGCATAGTCTTAAACCAAAAATTTATGAACTTATACATAATAACATACAAAGGTTAAAAATATCCCCGTAATAGTAGGTATTTTACCGGTTTACAAGAAGATCCGTGGGGATCATCTTGTACACCGGTAACATAATCATCTTGCCCCAACATAAACTTTTTTATTCAATGTTCGATAACTTAAACTATGTGCTTTCAACTGTTACCATGCTATTAAAAAAACAAAATAGAGCAATTTTCAAAGCTAACTTATACCACAGCCTAGTAATAAAGTACCTAGAACAAATTAGATATAAACTTCAACTCACCCTTACCTTAGATCAAAGTAACGGAATATTTGTTTTTTTTCTCAAAAAATTTAATTGTCACTCTCGACACCACTACTTTTGACTGAGGCGGGGGAATATCGGGGACTACGTTTTACCATTAAAAACAACTAGATGACGCTACTGGCTTCGTTGCAATATCAAAGGATCATCTTGCCTCGACGGATCATCTCGTACACCTTTCCCCTAGCTGTTTAGTGCAGAACTATTTAATTTTTCGCAAAAATTAAGGAAGTCCAGTTATCAGCTGTCAAGAAACAGGTGTCAAGGTGAGTGTTTGATTTTTACAGTAGTATATGACTTGTGTAGTCATTATATTTTACGAGTTTACAAGAATATTAAATACACATTAATTTTTTATACTACATTAAATTTTAGTATGTATTTACGCGTTTCGAATAATAATTTTGATTTGACAGATTTTATAAAGGATGGGAAAGTTTTTCTATTCATCAATTTTTTATGATGGTGTTTTAATGTAATATTTTACGGCTATTAGCAACTATAAAATATTTTTGTACTTTTATTACTTTTTCATGGATTCATAAAGAAAGAAATATACAACTATGTGTTGTAAATTTTATAAAATTCGTGATCGTTTAAATTAAAATTTTAGGTGCTAGGCATAAACTCTTGAAAAGGTTGCGTTAATAAAAATACGGTTTTATTTATAAACTCGTGACATCAATTTAAAACCCTGGTAGGATTTTATAAATCAAGATAACTTTATTATGGAAAATCGTTTCCTTAAATTTTGAGCTTAGCATATTTATTTAATTTTCCTTGATGCTTTTTTCTGCTGTAACTTATTTTCATGAATAAATTTTTCAACACCTTCCTATAAAAGGTTTTCAGTGTCGAATAAACCACAAAATACCCACTCACATCAGATACGTATTGGTTTTAATTAGATACTATAACGTTGCAAAAAAAAAAAACAAATTATATTTTTTTCCGTAAATATAGGAAGCGTAAAAATTGCTATAAACCTTTTTTTTATCTAGTTGCTATCCGCTTCTTTTAATAGGTAAGCTATCTGATAATGAGTCTGATTACTACAATTATTTACCTACTTTTTGTATCGGTGTTAGTTATTGTAAAACATTAAACTGATTTTAACTTTATCTTTGCAGAAGATAATTCCATAAAGTTATTACTTTTAAGAATACGAAATAAGCTCGAAGCTTTTGCTTCAGGTTATGGTTTATAAGATTTTGGTTAAAGTATCGTTGTTAAATTATGAAAACCGCAAATTGATAAGACATTGCCTTCCCCGTAACTAACCGTCGTCAGTATTAAACGAGCAGTAACTTTGTAACTTTTCATAGTATTGTCCCATAAATATGCTCTTGTAACTGAAAATACACTTCAGTAAGCTACACTAAACTTTGTTTTCAGCAACATGAGCAGAATAGTAATTCCCTTCATTAGATTGTTCATTTTCAAAAAGGATGATAGAACTAGTACAAAGAAAAATCTTTTTGATAAGAATCGATAACTTTTTGATAATTGTTGTAATTATGTACCTAGTTGAATCACTATACTGCGTTAATATAAGGTTCAGATTTATTATTTAAAATTAACGTATGTTTGTTGTTAAGAAACGAAATAATAAATAAACTACTTTGATCTTTTGAAAAAGTTTTCTCCTCAACTAAAAATTGCTAAAAATTATGAAAATCGATATTTCGGATTTCTGAAAAAATAAGCAAAAAGTCAGAAATGACCCACACAATCACAACTAAAACCTCCATGCAAGAGAACTATCGAACTATGGTAGGTACTATCAAAGTTGGCGCCAAATATTTCCGTACGGCGATCATTAATCTTCCTCAGCTGGACCAGTGAGGCATTCCGATCGAGATAAGATACGAGATCAAAGTTCACACCTACGCGGTACTTATTGTTTTTACTCCGACATACTTGTCGAGTTATAGTCATGAAAAAGTGGGGAAAATTATGATGACTATAATAATAATATAATAATAATAATAATAATTTGTTTATTTCCAAAAACTTATAACTGTTTTACAAAGGTAATGTGGCAACTATTTCAATTATGGCGAAGAGATTAGCATCTGTAGCCGAACTAGGCATGGCCTGTATTTCGGCTATCAGTACCGTACCCCTCGAATATTTTTGAATACATGGATGGCTGCCAAGCAACATAGGCATACATACAAGAAATAGTTTAATACATACAATGATAATTTACAACATATTAGTAAAGTAAGTTAAATAGGTAGATAAGTTAATTTCATTATGTGGAATTAAGTATGTGTGAGCGTGTAATGTGTGTGTGTGTGTGTGTGTGTGTGTGTGTGTGTGTGTCAGTTAGTGTATGTATGAGTGTATGTGTGTAGTGGGGAAATACAATTTCATTTTATGTACTCTTAGACGCATTCTTAGCGTGGTAAGTTTAGTAGTTGTTCTGTCTCCTCGTAGTTTAATTTCTGTAAATATTGGCTTACTTTCAGCTTACATTGTTTTAAAGTCATGGAGTAAATATGAAGTGATTTATTCAGCTTATTATAAAGGTAGGGGCCTAGGAAACATATAAATCTTTTAATAAAGGTTGTTTTAAATGAGGTGGGATAGTCACATATGTGATGTTTTCGACGTCTCTTTAATAAAATTGGGTCATACGGATGTTTCTTATGTTCTTGCAGAATGACTTTAAGAATGAACAGCTGTCTGACTGTCAATACCTCGCACATCTGAAACAGTGTAAAGGTGGGGAAAAGCCTTGGTTTAAACGTGCAAACCTTTAGTATTGCTCTCTGGGCAACCTCGACTGCCTTGAGTGTGGTTTTACAGATTCCTCCCCAACAAGAGATGCAGTAGGTAAGAAGCGATTGGCACAAGGCCTGATATATCTGCTTCAGCAATGCTGGGTCCGCGACATGACGTAAGTTTTTGAATACGTATATTAATTTACGTACTCTATTACAAAGAGTTTTGACGTATTCTTTAAAGTTGAGCTTATTGTCTAAGGTAATTCCAAGGTACTTTAGAGTATTGACGCGTTCCAGAGGCAAACATACGCAACTATCCGTAGAATTGCACTCATGTGAGACAATTCGAAGATCGCCGCGGATGTCCGCCACCTGCCTAATACTGAAGCAAATGTACTTCGTTTTCTCAACGTTCAAGGTAAGAATATTTTTTTGCAGCCATCTCTTGGTCATATCAAAGCCATTTTGTGCAAGAGCGAAGACCTCCTCCCAACTATCACCCGCGAACACCAGCGCAGTGTCATCAGCGAAAGATATTATTTCACCTTTGTTAAGTGAAAGAGAGGTAAGCTCGTTTATATACACTAGGAAAAGGCTGGGCCCCAGAATACTTCCTTGGGGCACGCCATGTGTAACCGGAAGATGTGTACTTTTGTATTTATCCACTCGGACACACTGAGTTCGCCCAGAGAGATAGCTCTTGAATAGATCAAGCTGTGTTCCCCTTATACCCAGTGCCTCCAATTTGTTGAGTAAGAGAGAGACAGAAATCGTATCAAAGGCCTTTGCCAAGTCAAGAAAAATGGACACACATTTTTTCCCATTATCCATATTAGAACTAACAAATTTTATAAGTCTGTCCACTGCCTGTTCTGTAGATTTTCCCTGTCTAAACCCAAATTGGTTTACCGAGAGCATATTGTTTTTCTCAAGATATTTTACTAGTCTGGTATTTATGATTTTTTCTAGAATTTTGGATAATGCTGGTAGTATGGATATAGGTCTGTAGTTGTTTATACGATTTCTGTCTCCGTTCTTATATATCGGGCACACTTCAGATTGTTTAAGGGAATCGGGAAACACTCCGGTTCTCAAACAATCATTGAAGATTCTTTCAAGGGGAAGTACGAGAATATTCTTATGTTCTTTTAGGAATCTACTGCTGATATTATCACATCCTGGCGCACTATCAGTTTTAAGATCCATGATAAGATGTCCAATTTCGTCTTTGTCTGTCTCAGTAAGGACGAAAGAGTTAGGAACATTTAGTGCATTATTTTGGGTGAGAACAAGTGGAGGTTGATTCTGTACATTTATATTTTTGTGGTTAATTTTATCCGCTAGTGAGCTGCCCACATTTACAAAATAACTGTTTACTGCATGAAGTGAATTTTCTGGAAAAGACGAGAGATTTAGAAGGTCAGTGTGGTGTTGTGTTGTTTTCCGCGTATGTGTGATGGTTTTAATGACTTTCCATAATTTTTTGCTGTTGTTTTGTGCTTCAAGGATTTGCTGTTTTTCGTATTCTCTTTTTAATCTTCGTAGTAGATTATTGCAATGATTTCTGTAACGTTTGTAAGTAATTTTCGAAACTTCGTTTTCCGGATCAGCACATGCCTTTTTATGCAGTTGATCTCTATTCCTCATGCAACGTAGTAGTCCTGGAGTTATCCACGGTTTGATAATTTTTTGACGCCTTGATAATGTTTCGGTTTTGGTATTTTTTTCTATTAAGTTTTTTAAGCATTGTATTAGGTAATTTAAACTAATATTTGGGTCTTCTGTTTGATAAATGGGCTCAAAGTTCATATGTAAGATTTGTTGTGCTATTGTTTTTTTATTTATTATTGTTTTAGTAAAAGTTGCGAATTGTCGTGGTTTTTTTAAATTTAAACAAAGTAATACGGGATGGTGATCAGTTAAGGTTGCATTAAGGACTATGGTGACTGACGAGACTTTACTGTACTATACTGTTTTGTTTTTTGTTTTGTTGTGGTAAAATCATCAAATGAGTCCTCCCGCCCAGGATGGGACGGAAAGGGCTGTCGCATCAGTAGTCTTAGCCCTTTGAGGCGCACGTTGTACACGATGCGCCGTCGACCCGGGCATTCTCCATGGTCGGACGGCAAGATACCCATTACTCGTCGTACGCATACCCGCGCACAATACTGTTGCTAGGAGCTTTTTTGGTGTGCCGTTGCGATTTATTATAGTTTTGTTGGTGGTTGCAAATATTGAGCATTAAATACAAAAAAAAATGCGATTATGGGTCGGTCTTTCCGAATAATTGTTTAATTAGCCATAATGTGGTGTAGAAAAAATATATAGTATATGTCATAATGCATTTTCTATTATGTTTATGTTCAAAACTGGAAAAGTTACTCCATCTATAAGATATATAATATTTAAATATTAACTAGTTTTTTAACAATTAAATTAAAAGCCTCACCTCAGTCTGGGTACTTATCCAGAAACACTAATTTCCGTCAATTTTATCTTAAACTATCGTGTAAAGTCACAATCTCATTAATTGCCAACAAGTAATGAACAATTTTACGTTAACAGTACACTCGTAAGTTTTACGTCTTATCTTGATTAAATCCGTAAAGCATTTTTATTACAATTAGTTGGTAATCATGTTGTGTGATAGTTGTGGAATATTATTATTATTATTATTATTCTTTAGAGTAAATGATTTATTTATATTCACGCATAGCGCACTTGAGTACTAAATAACTTTACTGTTTATGACTTAGTCCCTTTAGACACAAGGCGACGCTAGTCTCCGATGTCTTACGACTTTCTTATTCAGGCGACTATCACTATATAACATTATTTTTAGTATAATTGTGCGAAACCTGAATATAGTTTGTTCAGAATCAGTAACTGATTCGATTCCAATATTTTTTATACCATGTTATATTTTTTTTCAAAAATATTTTAATTAAATTTTATTACCAGTTATAATAAAATCACCGTACGGTTAGGTATCTATTGCCAAACTATTATCACGAGTGTATAACACAGTAGATGCGGTTTACGCGGGTGTACCGCGAAATGAGCATGTTTTTGAACGGACCACCACGTAATATACAAGCTTATAACTTTGTGATTTTTTATGATACGGTTTTCAAATATTGTACATAGATTCTTTACACAAAAATATTGGACAGGTGTATCGGGTTTCGCATAAACAAAAAATAATGTTGTATATAAATGCTGTGCAATGCTGAATAAATATTGTATGATCTGCAAGTATTTGTTCCGGGTCTGGGTGTTCGTGTATGTGAGTTTATATGTTTGTAAACGCACCCACGATACAGGAGAAATTCCTAGTGTGGGGCTTTTTTTTAAAGTATTATTGGAAATGTAAGAAATCCGTAGAGGTTTGTACACAGGCACGCGACAATGGATGCCAAAGACGTAAGGTATCAGAGACTTGCGTCGCATTGTGTATGAAGGGGCTTATGGTATGAGTCTTATCTTGACAGCACGCTGCAGTCCTGCCTCTGTACTGTACTCTGGCGCCCATAATAATTATTATCTATGTGCTGTGTATTCGATGACGGCCGTGGCGCCTTTTATAGTGACCACATTAGGGGGATATAAGATCGGCCAATTTCTAGCTTACTAGAGTTATCCCGGTAGGTATTATGTGTGGTTTATATCCTTGGGATAATGTTCGAGTTACACGAGAGCCACTGGAAACAGCTTGTATGGCATAAGGACTATTTTCGCCAACACTTAATGATACTTAAATGAAAGCCTAAAAGTACTCTAGTATTGAAATTTGAACCCTAGAAGTCGAGCTTAGAGTTTGTAATCCAATGTAATGGTTCTATTGAGTGTTATTGAAAATACGTGATAGCCTAAGTGTTTGATAGTAATTCGGAACTGTTTATTGATAATTGTTTTTACTCTTTTTAATTAACCATGCCCATCAAATTGTTAACGACTGATTAAATCCATTATTTGTTGTTGATTTAATGACTAATTAACGTCGTTATTTATGAGTTTTCTAATTGATTCTAGATAACAGTATGGTAAAATTGAAATAAAGTTTCAGTTAACCATTTATGTTTGTTTTGTAATTTTATATCAGTTTACAAAACTTGGTACAAAAAAATATAATACTTAAAATAAATAAAAATCTTTGTCACGCTTATATCTGAAACTAACCAAACGATTAAAAAAAATGTGTTAATAAGGTTTACAATTGGTTCCAGATTAAAATATTGGAGTTTCGTTTTGGCGTCAACAGGTGGCGCTATGCAAAGCAAATGCGAACAACTGGTTTATGATAAAATTGCAACACCTACAGACTGAAACATTACGACATTTCCATTATTCTATACATTCATACATTTTGAACATAAAATTAATAAAAAAAGAAAACAAATATATTGACCCACTGCTAACAGAAATAGTACCTAATAAGCTACGTACTGATGGTCATGGCTCCAGAGACAATACGCCCGAGCCGTGTCCAGAAGACCGAACTGTGTATTAAGTTCCAGAAGAAAACTATTTTCTTAGGATGCAGCTATGTATAGAGCATAAAAATTGAAAATCTACTAAAAATAAGCTGTGATTTCGACACAATGGCAAGTTATTCTATTCTTGTAGCACCATCTTCTCATTATTCGACGTTTTAGTGCTATAAATAAGTCATTTGTCATGTTATTGATAGCAGTATTTTATTTCAATTGATATTTATTCATGTTTAATAAAATTATAAAAACTTGGCTGTGCAACATGACGGACCCTCTAATAATATAAATCTGTAGGTACCATTTAAAAATACAAATTCAAAGCGAGAATTACGTCAACCCACTATATAATTGTAACGTTCATTTAGCACATCACACTTAGATGAGCGTCATGACTTTACTCAAGTATGTACAATAATAAATAATAAAGCACCTCAAGGTCCGAAACATCTTGATTATTAATATGATCGTGTACAGTCGTGAACTGAAATATGTGTGCGCTTAGCAAGTGTGTCTTGTTAAATAATGACGGGTAATAATTAATCTGTGATGAAACCTATTTCATTTTACAACAGTTGTTTTTTTTCCCATTTGAATGTCAAATATGCCTACTGAAAAGTAGTATCTAATTTAAAAGTATGCCATATAAAAATACCGGGTATTTTACATAATAAAAAATGAAACGGTGAAATGAAAAAGTGTAAATAGCAAACCAACATTTTGCCAGTTATGTCACCCACATAGGTTGCGAGCCTCTTATGATAAGTGTGCTGGTAGGTACTTTTTCATTAATGTATGTTATTTTAGTTGATCAGCTTGTACAAGTACATAGTAGTTGTAACACTAGAAAAGTATACAAGATGCTGTATGTTACAGTATCGTACCAACCGATTGGTATGTGGAATGAGATGGCAGGCACAGTATTGTATTAATTACAAACATAGATAAAATACACAAGCAATGTTCATTCCTAAATTCAATCAACAAACTTTAGAGGAAATGTTATCAGATGAGATGAAGAAATTGCTTTGAAGATAGATAGAAATGGAAGTTTCAATATGTTTTATGCGAACCTTTCGTAATTGGGAACGCACAATACGTGCACACATATTTATGCAACTGATTGTACTAGTGTCTAACATGTTATTAGGAAATGTGTGTGTATCAATTCATATATGTGTGTGTTAGGTAATCAATCATATACTGTGATATATCTGACACATGTTAGAGATCACATTCATGTGTTCATGTCACGGATGTTTGTAGGTTTTTGTTCATTTGTTTTTTAATTGTAAAGCACTGTCTATAAGGTTGAGTTTTGTTTGTTTTTAGTTGCGAGTTGTGATGTTTTGTTTTGGCGATTTTAGAAAGAAAAGGCTGGGAGAATACTTGAGTAAACAAAGTATATTTTGTCCTAAAAGGTACAGAATTAGCAAATAAATATTCGTCTTCGTAATTAGCTTGTAGAAAGGACTAAAAATATTTTTAGTCAAGCTTTTTTTTAAATAGAGAATTAAGTTTTCAGTTTTAAGTAGCGCAAATGCCATTAATATTTTAAACCCTGTTTATGAGTAATATTAACACAAGATTTGGTTATTTTATCGTGCAGTGTACTTCAAGTTTTATGACTTTAATTGTATGGAAAAACTTTTTGAAAAAAAGGGAACCGACTTCAAAACCAAACACAAAAAAACTATAAAAAAACTTTTCTTTCGGAAGTCGGTGGCTTTGCTTTTTATTTCATTGACATATGGCCACCGACTTCCGAAAGAAAAGTTATTTTATAGTTTTTTTGTGTTTGGTTTTGAAGTCGGTTCCCTTTTTTTCAAAAAGTTTTTTATTTTTTCCTTTTTTATTAGTTGAGATATTCAACAAAAATTTTCATAAAATCGGCGTCTTTGAAAATCTACAATCCTAGTAAGTAACAGAAACGGATCTATGCGTGATGCAACTTCACGAGATATCCATTATTTTTGTATATAAAAACCTTCCCCAGAATGTAACAAACACTTTCCTGAAAACCGCATCAATATCCGTTCAGCCAAACGCGAGATAATCGTGGACAAACATGCAATCGTCTCTGAAAATATACGATCCAAGTAAGCAAAACGGATCCACGCGGGCAACGTTACGGGATATCTATTAGTGTTACCTATATACTAAAACCTTCTCCAGAATGTAATGAACACTTTCCTGAAAACCGCATCAAAATCCGTTTAGCCAAACGCGAGATAATCGCGGACAAACATACATACATACATAGGGTCGAGTTGCATAAATTGGACCGGCTCGTAATTTGTACCACCTCAAAATCTAGTAAACTGTAATGTTTAGTTTTAAATTGGCAACACTAAAAAGCAGTACTACCAACATGACGCAACCGCTGCCATTCTGGACTTGATAACATAAAAGAGTAAATTCCAGTAAACAAAAATATTTTTTGCGGCGTTCTAGTATTATTTTATGGGAGTTTTCCTAAGAATTTCTTCTGACAACGGTAAGGACACTGCAACTGTTATATATGTTTTTGGAAAGTAGGCATATTAGTGACCTTTTTTGAGACTAAAGTTTTATGTTTAGCATTTCGAGGTTTTAATGCCGGCTCACATAAAAATAAAACTTAGTGTTGCCTAATTTGTACCAAGTGTGGTACCCCTAAAATGTACCGGTACAATTTAGGTGTATGGTAGTTTTTCAACTTGATGGTCAACTAGATTTAAATGTTTTTAGATGTCTGGAGAAGATAAAAAGTATTACAAATGGACACAAGATGACTTAGAAAAGGCCCTAGATTTTTTGAAAAAGAAATCTATGGGAATTAATGAGTGTTCACGCACGTTCAACGTACCTAAGCCCACTTTAAGTAGACATTTATCAAGTTTGAATAAGTATGCAAAAGAAAATACAATTTCCAAGGGCAGGCCCACTGTTTTGCACTATGATGTTGAACAAGAGCTTGTGTCGCATTTGTTGAACATAGAAAAGTACCTATGTGTTTGGGCTTACGAATAAAGATGTAAGAAAACTGGCGTATGAGTATATTAAGTACATAATTAATGTTCAAACCTATTTAAATACTATTTTTCATAAAGATGTTTGTACTTTTAGATAAGAACCACTTGAATCTCATTTAAAATATGAAGTACAATTTAGGATGCCTATGGTATCTACAATTAAGGGAACCGGTTTCCTAAATTGTACTTTTTCAGACTTTTTAAAAAACTTTAATTTTCATATTTATTTTTGAACTTCCACATTTTCTTTCAATAAAAAATGATCGCTAATAGAACAACCTTCCTATTTCTAGTAATATATTTTTTTCAAGTTAAATAGTTTTTGTGACAGCTTGTGAAGTTTGTTAACTGGTACAATATCGGCAACTTTACCCTACACGTCGAACTGAGAACCTACATTTTTTTTGAAGTCGGTTAAAAATGAAAAAGTGTCCCTAGTCTAGTATACGAACGATGAACAATTTTTTTCTCATACATTTTTTTTTCTGCAAACGTTGCCTCACCCTTGGATTTTTTTCCCTGTATCATGGGTGCGTTTACAAACATAGTACTCACATACACAAACACCCGAACCCGGAACAACTATTTGTAGATCATGCAAATATTTGTTCCGTGCGGGGATCGAACCCGCGACACACTGCGCACTCAGCGACTCAGCCACTGTGCCTACCGTGTCGTCATTAACGTCCTTTCACTTTACGTCACAAAAACGTGAAAACCCGTGACCTCTGAAACCGATAGTTTTCCAGAAACTTCAGATTTCACTCTTTATCTAAAGTTACAGTTTAGTATTCATGGATTTCACGAAAGTTTCTGTTTATCATCATGCACTGCTCGTTAAATTATTGTGGGTAAGGATACTTTCGCTACAGTTCTAGAACTTAATGCTTTCCTTTCCGTACTTGAGTGATACTATGCGCAGGAGTACCAGTTCCCACTTTTTAATTTTGGCTAAGTTGAAGTCAAAAGCAAAAACAATGTTAAAAAAAAAATCATCAAGCGAAGCAAGATATTTCATCGTTGATGATGCCGAAGGTATATTAATTAATTAAGCTTATTATTATTACGTTAGATAATTAAGTCTTTTAATAAAATTTAATAATTTAAAAAAGCTTTAAATTCAGTACAAGCACTTCAGATAAATTGATATCAAACAATTTAATACTGTTTTCTAAAAAATCCTACAAATTGTGGCAATTCGAACGTGACAAGCGATAGTATAAAACTTTACATGTGCTTTACATTTCGAGTAATACTTCTGCCTACGCTATAGACAACACGGACATAACATAACCTTTTGAACAACAAAACTATAATTATATGTCAACAGTGCACGCTGGTCTTTCAGACCGCACAGAGTTTTATGTCATTGTGGTAGGGTGTAAGTTACAAAAATAGAGCGATTTCAATTTCAGTATTTATTTGTAATTTTTATTCAGCTTAAACCTTAACATTAAGTCGAACTTTATAACCTCACAAGCTAGATGCATTTATCTAGTTTTATCACGTCAATGAAATTGAAGCTTCATGATAATGCGATTAAACTTGTCACCATATTTCTCTAGATAAGGTACGTAAACGTGAAAATCTTGCTGGCATGAGAAGAGAGAGATTTTAAAATATTAATCAAAACACTAATAAAAGTAAATTAAGAAATGCAACCACTTGAAATATACGTACACAAAAAAGTTATTAAAAACGAACAAAACAGAATCACCACTCAACAGTAAATGTCAACTTATCTCCTATTAACAAACAGCTTAGTTTATGACAACTAACAAAAACACTGCCTGTCACCATGACAATACATTTGGTACGTCATGACAGTTTGCAAATGAGACGAAAAAGCCCTGTCATGTTGGTTTTACAATAAATGTAGCGATTGAAATCAGTGAGTTTTGGGTTCGTTATTCTTTTGGACATAACTTATTTTCTTAAATTAAAGGCGTTGAATTGCCATTAAATGCACTCCCATGCATTGTTTTATTCGCGTTTGAAACTTTCAAGTTAATTGATGCTTGATTAATAAATAGTTTAACCGGATTTCACACATGTTAGCGTGCATGCATTTAATGTCAGTTAGTATCTTGTGAAATGTCACAGGTTGTACCATAATAAAAGTAACATTCCCCAAAGAATTTCATGTCTTCACATAAACATATTACTGCAGTTAATCGAGAATTTGATTAGTGTAAGAGAAAAAATTAAAATATTCGGATATTACTTAGAAAAAATAACAGAATATTTCTATATAAGAGAATATTTCTATAAACTTAAATGTAACAAAACAACTGCTGTATTACTAGAATTGGGAAATCAGTATTATTTTACCAGTAATTACGATAAACATTTAATTTCTACGTGGCCCTTCTTACACCAAAAATGTCTCCAGTTCAGGACAGTTTACAAATATTAAAACTCAGATACACAAACACTCTATTGAACTTTATAGCATCATTTACTTCCGCAAAACCTATTTACACTTGAAAAAAACGCTATCCTCTTATAAATTAAAACTCATCCTCGAATAAAGTAGAAAGTTAGGAAACGAGTATGGTTTTTACAACAGGGTGTGTCTGTGGTCAACTAAACTTTACTAGACAACCGATGCTATTTTCACCTCTACTGATTTAATGGCGATGCGTCTCGTCTATGTCTTGCAATTGTCTGCCTGTTTGTCTATAAGTTGGCTCTTGTGATATGCTTGGCTAAGCTTTAGACACTTGTGTTTTTACGGTTTGACTTTAATGATCTGTAGTGTTTTGTTGTTCTTTTTGTAATACGAGGAAACTTTTACTTCTTTTATTATGTATTTATTTATGGTAACTTACTAGAAAAATCTCAAGTTATGTCTACTCCGGAACTATAAAGTATATAAAAATAGTCATCGTTTTTTTTATGCTGATTTGTTGTTTTTTAATAATTAAACTGCATGTCGTGTTAGGTACACTGTTGAACATAGGCCTCTACACAATACCACATCGTCCAATTTCTTTTCTGTCTCATCAAGTAACCGTGACCCTGGAACATAAAAAGCTATTGAAGGAACACCGTGGGTTTTAGTCAGTACAAGTCTGGTAGTCACTTCCGCCCGGCACTCGGACTCATTAGATGATTTTATCACAGTAAAAAAAAAAACCGTAAATGCGTTTTTCGTTCTCATATTCATCCTTTTTCAAATATTCCCTGGTTCTATTTTAAAACAATCAATGTTCCTTTCACCCACAAACTAATTTACACAAAACATATTAAAGTGGATATCCGACTTCTGTCCTCTCTTAACGGTATCGAAGAGTATCGATAAATTTATTTCGTAACACCAAAGTATTGGGATTCACCGTATACTTAAGATTTCAACTTGTAGTGCGATGTCAACACGTTCAGTGATTAATAGATTTTGAGGTTAGAATTAAAATGAGATGGGACCGTATCGGTTTGTAAGGCACCTTGTATACTTACTGGCGGTAAAATGTTTTCGGGTATCTGGTTTCAGAAGTATCGAATATAATAATGGTAATATATACCTAATGGTTGTTTTGTGGTTTCAGCTGTAAAAATATCTCCATTATTTATTTTCGAAGATAGCATTACATTACACAAAACAATATTACCTCTTTCTAAGTTATAGGTAATGGTTATTCCTTGAGTGTCAATATTTTCTTAAATGTAGAGCAGCAGAGCCTGCGCATTTAAAATTAATGTCGCATTTAGAATAAATGTAATTCGTATGATTTCCTAAGATAAATATGAATTGAATTCTTGTTTACTATTCAAATAATAAATGATGGTCACAATTAATTTTAAACACGAACAAGTGTCGATGCTAATTGGTTACCAAATCAAAAAATAAAAAAAAGCTAAAAAAAGTATTTATTCCAATTCTTCGATCGACATTTTGAAGGTGAGAAAATAAAACAAAATACAACAAGTAGAACAAACTAATAAAATATAAATTAACAAAATATGATTTTATTTCTGCACATCGCATTTAATTTTAAAATCTATGTTATTCAATCAATGTCATTTATGTGTCAGGTATTTAATACGACACGGGTTTTTAATTCTAAAAATCTTTAAAATTCACACAAGTTTTTTTTTTATATTATGTTTTTTACGAAATATTTTTATATTATAATTGATGTTGGGTTAGGCTTCATTCATAATATGGGATTTTTCTCTTTCAAAGTGCGTCACTGTTTATTTTTGAGATTTTATCTTGTTAATGTTTAACATAATCAGCATAATATTAATGAACGAACATAATAGGTTCGCGGCTTGATGAATGTTTTTTTGGCTTACTTATTTTTTCTGGTTTTACCAAAAACAAAAAATAAAAATCAGAAAAAAATTATTAATATGGAAAACAACAAAATTCCATCAAATAAAAAATGATTATACGTATTATTATGTGGTGTATTATTGTGGAGGCTTGTATTAGCAATATAATTATGTATTTGTTACCTATTATTCTGTTATTAGTAAGTAAGACTTCTTAAAAAAAAAAAAAAAAAGCGTCAAAAGAAAGCTCAAACTCTTCTATAATTAAAGAAATTCAAACAAAGTTAAAAATTCTCAAACCGTCAAGTGTGCATTCTCTCTAACCGACCGGTAAAGTACAAGGAATGCGCCATCTGCTTCAACTAGTTAATGAGAAGCCAGTTAAGATTTATTTAACCTTATTCTTTTACTTTTTACTGCTTATCTTAAGTGAAAGCTTTATTTAATGCATGTCTTATAGTTAACGTATTACTGTGTGGTGTTAACGCTTTGATAGATCGGGAATTGATTCAAATAAAATGTATTGGGAAGTAATTTTATTTTTTTATCTCTAGACCGTTTTTCTTTGGGATTTATTCATGGCAGTAAGAATTTAATGACTACGTAGTAAAAGTTTTACAAAACCTTGTTCGTATAGATGGATATACGAAGGACATACGGAAGAATTCGTAAAAAAATGATATACACACTTTTTTTTAAATTCAATTAATTAATAAATATTACGACTATACATGAAATAATAACAGTCAATATGACTTAAGAAATCGTGGGAATAGGACAGTTCATTACATAATTTACGAGACACTTTACTGCCAAACGTTCATTTTTATCGATAATCTTCTCGATCAAAGCTATTTATTTATTAGTATTTACATTAAATAAATACTAAATCTAGATTAAATCTAGAATTAAACACTCGTCATTAGAGATTTTATGGTAACGTATATGAAATAATAAAACTTTTATTTCCGTATAAATATAAAGTAATGGCATAGTTTAATTAAAGTTATATGCAATAAAATGGCTGAAGCAATTATTCAGTAAGTAAAGTCTTGGTGTTTACTGCTCAAGTAAAATGTGATGTTCAGTGATGTCCACGACTCCACATGCCTTAATTGAAAATCTTGTGAAATAACAGTTCGTAATAGATACGTTAGTCTTTAAAAAAAGGGTGACACAATAATTACATTTTGAATTATAAAAAAAAAAAAATAAGAAAAATGTAGAAGCGTTAAGAAAAAAGGAACGGTATCGTATATCCGAAACTAATCACTGTCTCATCCCTACGAATGTTGCAGAAGTACTTCTTAGCAAGTAATTCCAAAGAAGATCACTAGTTTAGAAAATTACGGTTTTATAATAATTATCTAGGTTTAGTAGAAATTCAACCGTTTTGCATGTAAACTTTAGTGATAAGCTGTCAAGTTGCAAACTAGATTTTTTACCAGTAGGCCATCAGAATCTGTTCTTACTCTTTTTTCCTGTCAAAATCCTCATTTACTTTTCCGCGCCTCATGAATGACAAAACACACACTGCGCACTGTGTCATCTATTGCCTTATGGGAGTGGGGTCCACTCGCGCAGTCCTTGGTAGGCCCCGAGAATCGGTGACTGTGCGATGAACCCGTATCTATCTTCCGTAGGGGAATAGTGTATAAAACGGGGTCGCGAGGTATAATGGGGACATACACACTTAAGGCAAACTTAACTCAACACTAACGTAGCGCAAGCGCCAACAGTACGTCATGTGGCGCTTGCGCTACGTTAGTATTGTTTTAAGTTTGCCTTAAGTGTGTGTTTTCCCATCATACCCCGCGGCCCTGTCTTATAAATAGGGTGACTGGTATATACTGGTATAATTAGTGTACGATACTTAAACACGTGATTGTGCTCATGATAACCAACAACTTTTAAGCTATTGTCAAACAGAGAGGCGTGCCGAAAGCGAAGCGAATCGTTTTCATTTGTAATGTATGGAATTGTTTGAATCCAGTCACATAGAAACGCGAAAGCGATGCGATAGCGTTAGCGATCCGAAGGCGTTGGCGATATTACAACTCAGCGAGGCGTGGCGAAGGCGTTTGCGAAGCGTTGCCGAACTATTAGTAATGGCTGGCTTTGTATGCACGACGTCAAACATAGAGCGATTCCGAAGCGAAGCGTTAGCGAGGCGTTTCCGAGGCGAATCCGAGACTTGACAGTGCCACAGTGACACTGTCATGCCTATTTAAAAACTAATATTATTTACAAATTAGCTGTTCTGTATTGTGAGAAATGTGGAATAATCGAGGACGTGCATCAAATATCTTGACCGAGGATGAGTGGAGCGAACGCTTCTGGTGAAACCTGTTTGATCATCACGCTGGATATTGACGACAAGCTCAGGATGCGCACGGAATTTACTTTCACTGGTGCTGTGTAAAGCTACTGCGTAGAGTAGCATATAGCCCGGGAGTGATGCTGAGGGAGCTGTGTGGTGGAGGCGGCACGCGCCACCGCTTGCTGTGCCCGGTGGTCAGGCCCAACACACTGACCAAAACACCTCTCACTAGAACAATCCCTGTAATGAACGAAGATCATGAGCGGTTGTATTTTCATGCGGCTTGAGTGAATAACGCGTACAAGTTCTTTAAAATGAAGTTATTTATGTAAGAAATCTATGAATACATTTTGTTGTTGTAATTATTTTGTATTTTTATGTTGTTATGTGACACATAACTACCGGTCTGGTACAGCAGCAGGCAACAGTGCTGCGCAATAATAACACCTTTACAGAATATAATATAAATTATGAGGATCAGTACCTAGTATCACGGTATTCGTTTGCTATCCATTTAAAAAAAAAAAAAACTAACGTACGTAATAGGGGCACCAATGTAAAAACCAAACA
Source organism: Agrotis clavis (assembly GCA_954870645.1). Classification (NCBI taxonomy): domain Eukaryota; kingdom Metazoa; phylum Arthropoda; class Insecta; order Lepidoptera; family Noctuidae; genus Agrotis; species Agrotis clavis. Next base: position 23,528,553 of record OX940931.1, on the reverse strand, counting down.
ACATAATTATTATTCAATTATTTTATTGTGATAATATGATCTATAACAACAACTTCAAAAATCCTGCTCTTTAACATTTTGTTGATGGTGTAACACATTACCATACAGAAAACATAATCATTACATTTTTTTTACAGAATAAGCACGAATGAACAGTATTTTCAATCAAATGATTATGATAATAGCATTATTGTTTCCAAAATAGGCCTGAAATTTTTAAATTTATTACATTGAAATCATGCTTCAGCAGTCAATTGATTAATTCAAAGACAATGTGACACAAAGTCTTGGCATTCAAAATATCATCATTTTAATCCTCCTTTTGATGTGGTACTGTTCTCATCTTCAACAAAACGGCGGCTGGGCCAATGCAAATTAAAGATACTTTTGGTAACTCCTCAATAAAAATATTACTTAGGTATTGTTTTCCTTAGGTAAACCAATCCAGTTTTCGAATAATCCGTTAACCGTATCTTGAGAAATGTTAAAGTCTTAAGACAGTCACAAATGTAAATTCATGTTGTGTTTAGTCAACACTCAGATCCAAGAAAAAGTTAAGGTTAATGAATATTATTTACAAAACTAAATTGCATAACGGATACTTGGCAATTTGGAGAACTAAGTATGTGCACACACACAACAGCTGCACATTTTCTTGTTGCATATTATTAGATCATTACTTTACGCAGTCTATGAGCAAACAATCACGGAAAAACATGAAATCAAAAAATAAATAAACAATCAGTATCAATAGACGTCAATCTGTGACAAGTTTACGGTATCACTCTTTTTTTAAATATTTTTTTGTCATGACTTCAAGGCCTTTATGCCAAAGGGTGTGGCACAATGATATTAAAGCCACAGACTACATAGAAATACAACGTATGTCAAAACCGCATGTTTATTTTTAAAGGAGATGAGTCCTCCCATTCAGGGCAGGGCAGGAGGGACTGTCAGACTTGTACTGACCAAAATCTACGGTCTCCTTTAATAGCCTTTACCTTCCGGGGTCACGGTAGCTCGTAAGTCCCGCGACCCCGGCAGGCTTTGGCCCTCTAAGGCCAAGTCTAGAGAGCCAAAGCCTGCCGGGGTCGCAGCCCATCATTATGCTGACACTTTGAGCCGCTCGCTTTATGAAGTTTTATGTCATGGGTATCGTTTTCATGGTTTTCGAGGGTGTTGAAGCCGATAGTGCTGTCAAAGTGTAAATCCAAGATGGCGGCTGCAAAAATTATCAAGTTTTATGTCATGGGTATCGTTTTCATGGTTTCCGAGGATGTTGAAGCCGATAGTGCTGTCAAAGTGTAAATCCAAGATGCCGGTTGCAAAAAATATCAAGTTTTATGTCATGGGTATCGTTTTCATGGTTTTCGAGGGTGTTGTAGCCGATAGTTTTGTCAAAATGTAAATCCAAGATGGCGGCTGCAAAAATTATCAAGTTTTATGTCATGGGTGTCGTTTTCATGGTTTTCGAGGGTGTTGTAGCCGATAGTGTTGTCCAAATGTAAATCCAAGATGGCGGCTGCAAAAATTATCAAGTTTTATGTCATGGGTGTCGTTTTCATGGTTTTCGAGGGCGTTGAAGCCGATAGTGCTGTCAAAGTGTAAATCCAAGATGTCGGTTGCAAAAAAATATCAAGTTTTATGTCATGGGTGTCGTTTTCATGGTTTTCAATAGTGTTAAAGCCGATAGTGTTGTCAAAATGTAAATGAAATGTGACTCACGCCAAAACTTGTAAAAGGTTACGCCACATTAACAAAGCTCACAAGTTGTTGTGTATTAATATTAAACTGTTCCGAGTTATAAATCTTTAACTGGTGTTAACCGAAGTCATGAGATTACCTATTATTTGTAAACTGTTATTTTAATTCGATTGTTTGATCACTACAGAACACAGATGTTTTACAGTTCAGTTTCAAAAACTTTATGAGTGACAACCCTTATGCTGCAGAGGAGCGTAGGTAATTATTTCTAAAGCTAGGCCTAGTTTCCTTAAAGTCCATATTTGAACTCGTATAAGTGCGGGAGAATGATATAGAAACTTCTTACTCATTTTGTCTATGAATGTATTACTCTTAATTTTGTTTGTCATTAGTGCTGTCACTAATAAGTCTAAAATATTTTGTAAATTTTAAGCATAACAAAACTTTTTATCTAAGAAAGGTTTTATCAGTTAAATCCCTAACCAATCGTGAGGTGCGAACGGTGAGAGTCGTCCTGTCACGTCGAAAAACACATTGTAGATCCAGCTATGTGCTTTCTTATTGAGAATAGCAAAGCTAGGCAAAGGCGACTGAGGCAACGCCTACGATGGAGCGAGCTTACCTAGAAAAAGCCTGTTCACTCTAACTTTGAAGAGATAGGAATATGGATGACAAATTCAGTAAACACTTTGTTATGCCTCTCCAAGCTGCATAGAAGCTTCGCTCTAATCAGTATCAGTATTTGTGTTGAAGATGAGGACATGGAATAAGACGATCACGAGAGTTTTATCTCTGGTAAAAGTATCCTAGTCGAACGGAGGGTTTAATGGAGGAAGATGATTTATTGCAAGTCTTTGCCACATGATACTTTAGAATTATTAATCAATTGATTTTTGGAAAATGACCTATTTGGAAACAACGCGATTGTCATAATATTTATCTATTTAACATTTAAAACTATTCAGTTCAATACTTCAAGAGACATAATTATTGCCAAAAAATAGTAGGTATGGTAATGTTTTAGTCATTAACAAAATATTACTGTTTGGGCAGGATTCCTCGATATTGTTGATAAAGATGATTAAATAAACAATTTTAAAAATGTTGTTTTTATTTTTACATAGTACACCTATTAAGTATTTTTATATTAGAGGGTTGCAAAAGGGCCACTACCAGCCAGCGCCGACTTACCAACGGGTTTAGAACCTAACGGCTCAGTTCATGACGATGGGAAGAGACCAGACGACATGACGTTGGGATATTGGAAGGCGGGTGGGCCTTTGGTGTGTGGCGGTATTTGTGTCGACACCGTTGCGCTATATTATATGCAAGCACAGCGGGCTGTGCTGTCGCATTTGCTGTGGTTACATGGACCCTCAAAAGGCGTAAAATATATTTACAGCATTTATACCACTTCAACTGCATTTTTGACAGTGGTAACCAGCGATGACATCAGCTGGCGTTTTAGTGGACCAGGCAAAAGCCAGCCGATGCCAATTAGGTAATATTGTAGGTTGATTTGCTGGCGTCTGTACCACGCGAAGAAAACTTGAAAAACCTGAGTCGATTTCATCGATTAGCGCACCTTAACTAATAAAAAAAATTCAACCAGTTTTCTCTATGAAATTTCTCAATAAATTATCAATGTTTTACAAGAAACATAACGAAGAAAAAGAAAAATCTGGCAACACAAACAACGTGCACGCTTCGGTCTCGCTTTCCCGTATTTGCTCTGTTTGACGTCGTTCATATAAAGCCAGCTAATACAACTGTCACGCCTCGCTTCGCGGGCACGCCTTTCTGTTTGACGTGGTCTCTGACGACTTCAGTTTCGGCGCGATATCGCTTCATATTTCCATACATGACGTAACAAAAACGCTCCGCTTCGCCTTCGGATCGCTATATATTCGGTACTGGCTTCATACAAAACGACGGTTCGCTGCACCCAGTTTGACGTCTCCTTTCGCTTCGCATTCGCCTCGGAATCGGATCGGAATCGGATCGCCTCGCTTTCGCCTGCCTGTTTGACAAAGGCTTTACTATGGGAACAAACCTGAAAACGCGAAAAATATCAGCTGTTCAGTGCATTTATGTTCGCTTAATGTACTGAACAGCTGATATTTTTTTCACAATTTCAGGTTTGTTCCCATAATAAAAGTTGTTGGTTATCATGAGCACAATCACGTGTTTAAGTATCGTACACTAATTACCAGTCACCCTATATACTGTTCCCTTATTTAATTTTAGCTTCCATATCTTCCAAAGAGCCACTGTTTTCAAATATGTCATAATATAAACTAATAACCGCCTTACATAAGAACCACGTTATAAGCGCAGTCTACATTTCGCACGTTGTTTGAGCGTGCACTATAAAGGCACTGGTCGCATTGCCTGCGTTCTAGACGCATTCTGTGTCGGTAGTATGTTTAGTACTGGGATAGTACTCGTTCCAGTACTAGCTTGAGTTTTATGGTAGTGACAGTTGATGTGAATATTTTGAGGAAGTCTTTTAAAAATATGTGTCATTTTTTGGGTGTTTATTTTGTTAGATTAAAATTACATAAGGAAAACTAGTTTAGATGTACGGTAACACTAAGATATCAAAGTCAAATTCAAGGTTCAATGGGAAGTCCCAAATCAAGGAAAGTTATTTATGAAGGAACGAGAACCAGAGTAAAATATTTGATGATAATTAAAATCGATTTAAGTCTCCACTGTAAAAACACCTTGTGCAATAGTAAATATTAACACACCTACACTCAGAAGCTCAGCTACCATATTAAAAAAATAATTAACATAAGCTAATAAAATTAATGAGTTTGCTCTACAAATTCTTCCTTTATCATTACCAAATGTGGGCATTGTCCTTTGAAAATCATAACATAATATTATTTTTGCATATTTTATTACGGAATATTAAATAGAACCACCGAATAACCCCACACACTGGTCAATAATCATAAAAACATAATTAAGACGACATTTTTTATACTAAACAGTTTTAATTATCATATTTTCCGTGAAGGTTTTAATGCGTTAGGTGGTAATAAAATGTAAAAATATGTGCCCTGAGAAGCGTTGGGTTCATCACGTCATAAAATCATAAATCGCTAGGCCACAAGATGTAGAAGAAAAAAATTAACATTCTTAAAAAAATATTGACAAAAATGGGTGTAAAATCATCACACTCATTAGAATAGAACCAACTACACGTATGAGATCATACGGTAACCACAAACCAGTGTGTTTGGATGTTTGATTGGGTTTATTACCCCAAAGGTCATTCATTAAAGCGGTCAACGGGGAAGCCCGTGCCCATTAAACGTCCTTGACTACGTTAGTATTTATTTTTATACCTAACTGTTATATTTATCTAAACCTAGTTTCTGGTATTTTTAAATAATGATCAAGAATGTCTCCATGAATCAGTGATTCTTTGAGTGATCAGGATTAGCACAGTACGCATAATATAAATCTAAATGGCAGCTCATAGTAATTACTGGTAGTAAAAACTGCTTTTAGCTTTATGGATAGAAGCATTTTTAGGGTTCCGTAGTCAACAAGGAACCCTTATAGTTTCGCCATGTACGTCCGTCCGTCCGTCCGTCCGTCCGTCCGTCAGTCCGCAGCTTAGCTCAGAGACGCTCAGTACTAGAAAGCTGTAATTTGGTGTGAATATACGGATTTGTTGCTCCGAAAAAGTGGTAAAATAAAATCTCGTAAAATAATTTTTTTTAGGGTACCTCCAGTACACCTAAAGTGGGGATGTTTTTTTTTTTTCTCGCATACCCCTTAGTGTGGGGTATCATTAAATAGGTCTTTAAAAAATATTGATAGTTTTCTTAAACAATTTTTTGATTAAAAGATTCGTTTGTGAAATATTAAGCTTTAAAGTGCTAATTTTTGCTCGACTCGAGTGTCCCCCCCCCTCTACCAGCTAAACGGTTATGTTTTGGGGTGTGAAAAAATTCACAATAGTAGTATATATAACGAAATTTAAAAGAAAATTATCATGACTAAGTAGGCTTTACAAGTTTACGAGTAATAGTCGACCAACTTATAAAACGTACTTGAATAACATATTTTCCCAAACAAAATGTATCGGAGAACCTGTTCTTCAACTGCAAATGTAAGTTTGTCAACTTTATTTTTACAGCTATAATAGGTGGGTATGTTTTGGGGATAGGTAGGTTTTTATTGTCAACTATTTTTAACTTACTTCACAAAAAAAAGGAGGAGGTTCTCAATTCGTCGTAATCTTTTTTTTTATGTATTTTCCCCGATTTCTCAAAGACGCCTGGACCGATTTTGGAAATTCTTCCTTTTAAAATTAAATTCAGCGAATCTGTTTAGTTAGTTCGCATAAGTATTTTGATGGGCAACTACGGAACCCTACACTGTGCGTGGCCCGACACACACTTGGCCGGTTTTTTCTTGATGCAAAATGTTTGTAAGTTTTGTTACACCGGTCTCTGCCCATTTCTTTATTAAATACAGCAATAAACTTGTACTAACAGTAATATTTGTTCAAGCTCACTACCATAAGCTCTCTACTATCTTAAGCAAATAATGTTCCAGTAACTACATCAAGTCAGTTCAAACGCAGCACGATGGGCCCAGTTTTGTAATTACGTCCAGTGAATAGTGTTAACTAACCTAATGCGTAATCGTCTAGTACTAAGAACGCATAGTGTTAGCAGAGCAAAACTTACTCGTCTTGATTATCTCAGTTTTCCTTTAAAGAAATATCGACTCATTTGCCTAGTAATTACTGATTCAGACGTACTGATTGCGTACGTTCGATATGGACTGCTCAACAAGTACCGGTAATGTTTCTATGTTACCGCAATCGTCTTTAGAGTGACTTTGCAAGCATCTGCTTTTAAGATGTAAAAGAATGTCATTGAATAAAATCAACATCCGCTTCGTCTCGTTCTTGTTATAATGTCTTTTGCCTTTAATGCGATGCTTCCTCGTTTTGTGTTAATTGCTTTTAAGTTCTTTGAAAACCAATCTGGCTAGGACAATTTTATTGACTGGTTTTGGAAACTATGCAAGAGATAGCTATTGGTGAAATATTGTGGAATAGACATGGTCTTTAAAAAAAAAGTTATTGTTTTAGATACAAATACCTACTGAATGAATAGTAAACAATTTCAGATTCACTATGTTGAATGTAATATGGTCGAAATTTGCGCGTTGATGTCTTTTACACCGTGTCTTAATGAAAGAAAAAAAACATAATACTCTTCCTCAAATGGAACGAATCATCCCTAATACTGAAAATAATGATAAAGTTTGGATTAAGAATGGATGTTTGTTGCGTTAATACGGCTCCATTAGATCTGATTCTGTAAATTCGGCATAGTCTGGAATAACACATAGGATATTATGTTGGATCCCGATATAACATAATTATGATCCAGTGGGATTCTTTTGAATGTAAACGTGGTGGAAGCCGCAGTCAAAATCTTGTTTATTAAAAAACACAAGCCCCACCTTAATAGTGACTCAATTAATTTATGATAGAAAGGTCTCGATTACCATAAAACAAATTAAAAACAGACTAATGAAGGTAAAAAGAAAATTATGAAGAAATGCAAATCGCAACATTTAATTACCTCACCAAAACAAATATCAATATTTTAATATCTCGCTCTGAGCTACATTAAAACGGCTAATTTAATCAATTAAATACATTCAAGTTCATTAATTTAAATATGTCGGTCGAATAAAAAAACCAAGTGTTTATATCGATTGGATAGTGATAGAAATACAAAAGGATCATAAATACAAAAATACTGATACATTTGAATTGATAATATTTTATGGATTTTATTTTAGTTGTTCAAATATTTTGGGTAATAAAAAGCTAGTCTTTTTTAAAGTATGGCCTTTTTTTAATAGATTTTTTAAATAACATTTTATATAAAGGACTACAGTATACACTGTGTCCTGGTATATCTTAGTTCTTTTTTGTGTAATTCTGTGCCTTAGCTTTAATTTTAATAGTGACATTTGGAACGTGGTATAATAAAAGAAATATTCATAATAATTGTACAGTCTTTCAAGACAGTTTTACCAAGGGGTATCGTCGGACGATACTCCTATGAAATACCTGAATTGTGAAAGTCAGACAGAACAAGAGCTTTACATAAAACACTGGTTTTCAGATGCATAGAATATTGTTATTGGGAAAATCCCACCGTACTATTATTAAACCACTGCAACTCCTAAAAGCCAGAATCAATATTGGCGACCACTAGAAAAGCCGGGGCAGTGATGCTTGAAGAAGTCCCGGAGTGTGAATTTAACTGTCTGGGATCCCATTACGAAATTAATCAGAAGAGGAGAAGTGTGAAAAACAAGGTTTGATTGAAAGCTGATACTGAAGCTACATATTTCAGAAAAAGATAAGTAGAACAGATATATGTGAATGGAGCATATAACTTTTTGACAGTACCTTTTTAATATTTAAAGAATAGTCATGAAATGCGTCCTCCTCCTCTCGTATAACTTACTAAAATTCCACCCTTCATTCCAGGCCCACGGTGCCCTATTAACGGTACCTGATATTGGTATAATACGTAAATCTAGATGAAGGTTATAAATAATCTTTGTTGTTCTTGGTTATTGATACAATATTTTCTAATTTAATTCTCAGACTGGAACAAAGATTTGAACTTTACAGCCATGACAGTTTTTTTTACCCATTCTAATCTAATCGCGTGCTAGTCGAAATTACAAATGTTAAAACCCGCTACCGGTTTAAAAAAGGTTGCACTCCAGGAGTGCCGGTAGAAGTGAAAACTTTTTTGTTACTATGTTTTATTTTTAATTTGAATGACGTCTTACTCATTTTCGATCAGGGTCACGTGACCCTGACGGTCACGTGACCCTGACGGTCACGTGACCCTGACGCGAGTTTTAAATTTTTTACCCATTACAGAAAAAGTGTACAACGCCGCTAAAGAAGTTTTCACTTCAAAAAAGTCAGTATCGTAAAAAATAATACTATCAGTTTTATTATATGAATTCTGGGTCAGTTGTGGTGTAAATAATTAAAAATGTTAATGATTATTATAATTTTAATGAAAACTACAAAATGATAGCATCATTTTTGAATAATCATGTAATTTATATTAGATCGATGTTAGGTCCGTATCATATTGTATGATTTTTGAATACATACGTATATATGGCTATCTTTAAATAGATCTGTCTCATCTCAAACGTGTTTGAGATAAAGAAGAAAACGTGTGTTGTTTTCTTAGTTATGATTCATCGGAATCGGTCCAGAAGTTTCATAGTCATAGTGATTAAGTTTACGGTAAAACCTGACTGGGATTTTCAAATTAGTTATAGTAATTTATATACGTTGAAGTAAGGTTATTTGGTGAGGAAGGAAATTTGGTGCTAGACTCTTAAAAGTGTTTCAAGATGTTACCTATGCACGCAGTATCGCGTAATAATGTGTCACTACGTCTTGTCCACTTAAGTGTTGAACTAGTTGCATCATTTCGCATTACTGCATGCATAGGTGACGTTCTGAGAGACTTTAAAGACTCTATCACAGAGTTGCCTGTCTCACAAAATAAGCTCCCTTCACCCTACAGTCTTTGCGTTTGGTTTTTATTTAAAGTTTCATCAATTAAAGGCAAAGTAATTATCAATTATGTATTAGTATTTTTCTTATGATGATAGTTATGAATTACTCCAAAGTTTTTGCTATTATTTCTGTTATATTTAACACCTTTTTATTCTGGGTGAGTTTGCTCTATCTTACCTCATCTTTGCCTCTGGGCTAGATTGAGCCCAAAACCAAGCCCATTAATAAAAAAACTTCGAAGATTCACCAACAGCCTAACCAATTGTCAGTTTACTATTCTAAATTAAAGTTACCTCATAATATGAGTAACTTTGATTCTATGAAATATCTTATATAATGTACAATAAAAACATTTGAAATAATTATTCTCAAGTGATACTCGTACTAGACTAAAGTACTAGGAAAATCATCAAATTAAAAATTACCCAAGAGTTTTGAACTTGATTACCTGTAAATCAAACAATCGGTCACGATCACACGCTTGACGTGCCGATGACGTGACGGTGACGTGCTCGTCAAAGATCGGGATATTTCGTGACGCATCGGACTAGATGCGCACGAGTTACATCGGGTGGGACTATAGTTATAAACAGAGCGAGTTTGATGTGTGTGGTACAAGTGATGAGCAAAAGCTTTTGGCGAATAATTATCTGCATTAACTTTTGTAACTAAAGAAGGCAAACATAAAATAATATAATATCCGAAATCACACAAAGTAGATATACGTTTCTGAAATAATTGGTAACAAAGCAAATCGTTAGTCTTCAGAAAACGAAAAATTCTTTGCTTACATTTAAATATAATTTATTGGTGAAAATATTAAAGCGTTTACACCAAAAGTTTGCATCAAGGTCCATTCTAAAATAAAATGAAGAAGATACAAAAATATATAAATAATTATACTAATTTCTGTCCTAATTGCTGCATGCTATGATAATTGCACTAACATCAATCAATGTCACTCCTATTTCTACAATTTCGAAATACTAAAACGTCTCATTTTAAAAATCATAATCTCGACCTCATATTAACATGATCGCAACCTTAAAACGTGTTTTTTTTTAAGTAATTAAAGTGGTATGATTTAAATGGATATTAATAGCAATTATTCGATGACAACATTGCGAAATTATTTATTTATAGTGTGACTCATTTGTGTGCAAAAGATTATCGAGTGTTTGTAAACCGGAACTGTTTAATCGATCAATAATCGCTAAAATATAATCGATAATCGGTTGTTGATGTCATAAAAAATAATTACGATACTGTTTGTTTGTATTTCATTATAATTATATGGATTTTTCAGCTTTGAAGTATTATGCAGCGATTTAAAGATTGAACTTTTTATGATAAATATTGCATGATGCATTCAGAGCGTGGGAATAGATTTGATTTATGCAAGAGTTGCATAAATACTAGATGCTTAAATATTATCTTGCTTATAATAAATTTTATTTTATGTGCTGAGTCCATCAGTTGAGTTGCAATATTTTGATATCTAGGGATGTTATGTAGTTTTGAATCTAAAAGATATTAGTATTTAAAAAAAATGATAAATAATTTAAAAGTCAATTGATATAGCATAAAAAATACTTGTTTATATCTTTATCCTCAAAATACGACAAAATATTCCTAATCTCAATTAAATTAAAATGCACAAAACAAAAAAAACAGGTCTTCAAAATTACCATAAGAAGAATCGTGATCTAATTTAAATCGTATTTCATTGTGACGTACGAATCTTAACGAGCGATCGTTCGGTTCGTTTCGGCCGTCATCTTGCGTACGCGCACGTTGACACCGCACGTCAAAATCAACGAAGTAGTGACAGACGAGTTAATTTGAACCCAACACTTTAACAAGAGATGGGTTAGGGTTCAGTGTTAAACGCTGGTTAAATGTTTAAATGGTGGTTCAGTTTTAACATTGAAAGTAAAGTTGGCAAGTTAAATAGAAAGTATGTCGACTTCATCAGCTAAGCATAATGTACATTTTGAAACTGTTTAATCTAAGAATGTATTTTCCTACATTTACTTACTTACTAATTCACATTGAGCAGTGGCCCAGTGCTATCGGTCCTACGAATTGTAGGTTGTGGGTTCGAACCCCGCCAGGCGAATTACTTTGTGTAATTTATTTCATCACCACTGCTCTCAAAACGGTGAAGGAAAACATCGTGAGAAAACCGGCATGTCCTAGAACCAAAAATTCAAAGACATGTGTAACATCTACCAACCCGCACTGGGCCCGCGTGGTGGATTATGGCTCACTCCCTATCGCAGAGAGGAGGCATGTGTCCCAGCAGTGGGAACATTATAGGCTGATGATGATGATGCGACTTATTAATTTAATTTTACGACACCATTTTGCCAAATTCACGATGATTATAATCCTCCTGAAATACTCGTAATAAGCGTTATCTAAATTATTGAACCTGAAGACTCTTTACAACGAGTAAAGAGTCTTCATTTTTGTCTGATACACACGTTTTTAATAAAAAAAGAATAATTATATAAATTAAAAATATCTCTGGAAAGCAAAATTCTGCTTGCTTCCATTTACCTTATGGTACTACGGAACCAATCCCACAAAAGACTGTTAACCAACAAATTAAACGAAACCACAACTGTCTCGATTATGAAATGTTCTTAAACTTTTTTGGTTCTCTTTTGGGCATTGTCAGTCTTCATAATGAGTTCGGTCTCATGTTTACAAAATAAATTTGGAAGTCCACTTCGAAGGCCTGGCTCAGTTGACAGTTTGACAAACCATTGTATGTCGGTTGGCTCTCACCTACGTCGAAGATGTAGAGGAATGTTTCAAGAAAACTTGTGGAATAACATGGAAATCAATAATATAAATATGTGGCTTCTGTTCATTCATAACTGCCTGGTACTTCGTGACTGAGAACTTGAGTTTGTGTTTGAAGAATGATGATATTTGGTGATGTCACTATGATGTCATCAATACAGATCCTGATTCTCACACATTTGAGAAATAGAGCGAGAAGATCCCATATCCGAAGGGATTTGGAGACTTCCTTACAAATAAATACGATTTTTAATCCTATCACTTAAATCAATACGAGAAAGAAAACATCTATGAAACATCTTTCATTGATTCATCACTCATGAGTCATTTAGAATATGTGACCATCAAGATCAATTTTCAGACAAATCAGAACGGTAAGACCTGAGTAGTTGAGAGTAAGCGCAAAAATTAAACTAAAAATAAAAGAACTATTTCGTAAATTTTAACAACTTTCTATACTCGTATACCTTATTTATGATTTGACTTGAAAAGTAGTGTGCTGAAGTGACAAAGTGTCTTGAAACCGGAGCATTAAGCATTCTGTAGTTTCTCTTAACCTACGAGGTATTTAAATCTTTTATGTATAGATGATGGACATGTAATGTAGTTACATTGCCTATGTATCATGCAGCATGTGTGTGCGCAGTTGCACATTGGCAAAACCAAGCCATATTCTTGAAACAAATTCAAAACTTCACTCAACGCTTACTACGTACGTTAAACTTTCATTTACAAGTTTAGATACCTCACAACTTACATACAAAGGGTCAGAGCCCATTCGTACCCTAAGATTCGCACCCTGTGCCCACTCGTACCCTGGAAGTTTTGAGGGGCCCACTCGTCCCCTGAAGAATATTTATTTTTATTCATTTATCATATTGGTAGTCCTGGTACAGTCGCGCAGAAAAGGGTAAAATAAAAAATATAGTAATTCGGATTCGGATTCCCCGCGCACATCTGGAGAGTATACTTACCAATTTTAATGCAATTTTTGGAGCAAAACAGAATTAATGTTAGAACGTTGATTAATTATTTTTAACCGACTTCCAAAAGGAGGAGGTTCTCAATTCGGATGTTTGTGTTTTTTTTTATGTTGGTTCGGGCATAACTCCGTCGTTTAAGAACCGATTTGAAAAATTCTTTTTTTGTTGGATAGGGTATACTTCCGGAATGATCCCATTAAATTTTTATCGAAATCGGACTATCACATTTTGAAAAATCAAGAAAAACCTAAAAAGTTTTCAACTTTGTCTACACCGATTACTCCGAGGTTTCTGGTCCGATTTCGATGATTTTTTTTTTTTTCGATATACTTAGTATATCTGCCATTTGGCCCCATAAAATTTGGGTTGAATAGTGAAACTAAAAAGGATAAAATAAAAAACTTTTTCAAAAAAAAAAAGAATGTAAGTAACCGACTTCAAAACAACCACAAAAAAAGTTCAAAATAACCTACAAAAAACTTTTCTTTCGAAAGTCGGTGACAAAAACAAAAAGTTTATTTCGTTAGGCAAACTTCATTTAATAAAAGACCAAAGACACATTGAACAGTCTCGTATTCGCAGTCACTTTCAAGAACCAATATGTCACCGAGGCAGCCATAACAGACAAACAAAACACCTTATCTAATTTCGTAACCCGTTTTTTTTTAACAAGCCATATATTATTATTATGACGGATATCATTCATCATAGCTCTTTTTTCAATGAGCTGTTATGATTTATTAAATTAATTCCGTTAATAAACTGTTCACAAGTGTACTCTGTTAACCGTTTCTTATGTAAAATATAGCTAATTTTATCTTAGGGGACCAATAGGCACCTGAATAGCTGCCGAATCTTTAACTTATATTGTAATATATTAGAGGGGACGAATGGGTACCTTAGAAATAATATTTTTTATTAAAATATTAATTGGTACCCTACCAGGAGACCATTAGGCACCTATATAGGGGCCGAATCCACAACTTTTATGCTGGGGTACGAATTTTAGGGGACGAATGGGCTCTGACCCCATACAAAATATACGACAATTTCAAAACTATAGTAACATAGTTTCATTCATAATAAACACTACACTTATCAAGTACTCGAGCAATCTATCAATGGCCGTTCAACTGTCTCCCACATCTTTGATGAAACGTCATAAAACTGTAGAGAAATGTATGTCTATGGTCTTTATGGTCGCAGGCCCATTTGTGGGTAATTGTGAAGTCACACATGTCTGTGACATTTTTGTCACTGGTTATTGCACCTAAAAGTTGAAGGCAAGATGGATAGGCATTTATTAGCTGGAGACGTGCAAACTGCCTATGAAGTATGGACCTCAGTAATTATCTAAGTTGGGTAACTGTTATTAAAAATGTATTTTATGGTTGGACTTTAATATCATTTCAACAGATGTATGGAAAAATAATTATGCAAGTGGTTAAACACAGTTGTAATCGATTTAGTTATAGTAGATTTTTTCTACTCGTAAATTCTTTGCTCTTCTGTATGGCGTCTCATGGCAAATCTTTAAACAGCACCTGCCACAAGCCTTAGATTTTTTGTTCTTTCTGAATTTGAACCTCCTTTTTTATCGAGTAACACGAGCGGAATATCCTTCGATCCAAAAATTACTGTTGCGTTACTTTTCATTTTGACAGGAGTGTCCAAATCGGACCAGATATGGGACAAAGATATCAAGACCTTCGAATTTTAAAATTGAGACTCAAAAAATGCATTACAAGTTCCCATAACACAGTCCCCTTATCTCAGTACTGTTGATAACATTCGATATCTGACAGGGAACACAGTTTTCACCACCGATGTCAACCTTTGTGACCCATATGTGGGTCAAAGTGATTTCCGTGGACGGCCCACCCAAGATGTGACCCCTAAACTTCAAGCCAGTGCTGATGGGAGCCAGCAAAAAAAGTGGTTGCTGCGTGTGGCATTTTAATGTCCGGCGGTTTGGTTCTCGGCTGTGACTTTTTTTCGAGTTAATCTGGTTTTTATTAAATTGATTTTTCGCGGATTTCGGTGTGGGTTTGAAATTGTCCGGCGTGTACTTTTTTAGGTGTATTCAAGGAAATTATGTTAATTTACGAAGCATTGATACTGAGTGCAATTTTTTTTCCGTTTTGCCAAAATTGGGAGATGTTTTTGGTTTTTATCGACACCGAAAAATAATTACATCGGCAATATTCAGGGCATATTTTGGTAACACAAAACCCTTTTAATTTCTCCCAAGGAACGCTAAAAATCTGTCACCATTAAAGGTGAATGGCCTGATGTGCACTTCATGGAGAAATTCTTAGCCATCGGGGTTACTGACACCGGGCCAAATAAATCCACATTTTTGTGCGAAACTGTGTTTATCGATTGAATCATTACTAATGGTCGTGGGTTCAAGTCGTTTGTGGTGAAATCTAGTTTTTTTTTGACTACTACAGATGTAATATTATATCACACCGAAATAAGTAAGTAAAAGTGAATATGTTTTGTACATATCCGAGTATTATGGTATGGCGTGAATTACTTACTACGTAATTATAGTGTGTCTTTGCAATTTCAGAAATGAGTGTTGAGAAAAAGTTGAAAATACTAAAACCCAACAACGTTAAAGCCGAAACAATAAAATAATTCTAATACAAATTCAGAAATACACAGCTGTACAAAAATGGTCAAGGAAGAACCGTGATAGCAACCACCGTATACTATAAGTACTACGATTCATTGCGATTTAAAAGTTGGAGTATTTCTCAAAACCTGAAAATGTAGTTAAAAATGAGTTTTGGGTACACTATGTCAAACTTTTTTCATTTGAATGAAAAACAGTTATACGGTAAATCTATTTCAGTGACCTGTACCCTTAGCACGAATTTTCAGTAATTTTACTTTACAGAACGGCTCCAGTATTTACAGCGTTTTTTGTATGAAAAATGAAACAGCGCCTCTGGTGTGCAGAGCAGGAACAATTTTTTCAGTAAATCACAGTAAATTATGAGAACGCTGTGTTTGGGACGTAAATTTTACAGCGATCCCATACAATATGCAAGTTTACAGCTGTTTACAGCAAAAAATGCTAGCACGAGCATGCAGCAATTTACTGTGGAGTACGTTACTGCAAAAATTCTGTAAAATGTCAATGCTATCTGTCACGTATTTATTGTGACAGATGTTATTCGAGATAATAAACATGAAAATACTGTTAAAATAAAAATAAATCCGTTATAATGGATATATTTCGCGTCTTTGTCAATTTTATCCAGCAAGCAATGAGTCAAAACATATACGGGACGTCTGGTAAGTTATATTTGTACAATGTTTGTAAAAGTTGTTGTTGCATTTTGTATTCTAGTTTTTCCTATTTTTTATTATTAAAATCCTTATCTTACTTACAGAATAAGCAAGCGCAGGGCCATATAAACGCAACCAAGTACTTTCAATGTGTTGAATCTGTGCAAAACCGAATTTAAAACAGGATTTCTACTAACAGAAAACGACCAACTTTATGTATGCTAAAAAGCAAACTACTACAGTTATCAGCTTGGAAATTAAGGTAAGAATAACCAAAGATTATTAACCACACCTACTACTACCATAAGTTTATGCAGGATGTGATGATATACATCAACAGCTATCAAATGCAAAACCATCGCTTCATTCATTCATATGTTATCAACCATTTGATTACGTTTATTGGTGAAGACAGTCTCACGACCCATTTCTACCCCTTTATAGGTACTGGTAGATTAAAAACGTACCTATATGGTGTGCACTTTTGTCCGAATCTGTCACACTATATAAATTAACTGAACTACAATTCACAAGCAAGGGCCACAACCACTCAGCCAGCATCTTCGCTGTACTATTTTAGTTACAAGTCTTTTACACTAGAAAAATGGGTTAATTTAATGGTAATTTCTTTATGTTTACAGATTATTTTATCTTTGGACGGTAACTCTACTGAGAGCAAGGATTACTCTCAATTTCGCTGCTGCCCTGTGAATCATGCAAGAAAAATACACTGAATTATATGACAAAATATGTAGTAGTTTACCTAATATTAGGTACATTTTGTGTTTTAACCAATTTTTTAAATAAATACAGAAATATGAATAGTTATATTTTATTTACAAATCTTAGGCCGTGCGCTGCGTTAGGCGGCGCCCGCGTGGCCTCGCTGTTTCATGTAATCTCATAGACCAGCGCTGCGTGCAGCGGGTCGCGCGTCGATGAGATTACATGAAAACAGCACGCCACGGGGCGCCCGCGCCGGGCGTCCAGCTAACGCAGCGCACGGCCTAAATAACTCGTCGTCTCATCGTTCTCCTGCCCTTATTCTAATTCAACCGTCTATTTTTCTCTACTCATTATATCAGTAGTCACCTTTTTACCAATATTTTCATGCAAAAATAATTATTAAATATTTATTTTGCTCTGACAGAGCTGCTTAGCTTTTACAATTAAAACCATATCAAAATGAAAGTCGTTGGTATTTAATACTTTAATTATTTACATTCTGTAAGTTACAACAGTTTGTCACTAAATAACTATTACTAATTACAATATTGAATATGATATTAGAATAATTTCACTTCACTGAGATGTAAAATTGTACATTTTTTGTTAATCAAAGTACCTAAATCCATGATGAAGAATTACACATTGATCCAATGGCTCTCAACTTTCTGTATCAAATTGTTTGCATGAAGTAATTAGGAAACATTTGGATCATACAGTAGTGGTTTCACACTAGGTATATCACTGTGTCAGCTGGTTTTATCTTTCACTTTATTCATGTCTGAAGAATGGCAGGTTCTACGATTATTTTGTGCTGATCCTCTTCTGCATGTCGATGGCAATCTAAATTGAGTCGGGCCAGAATTGGACCACGAGTTTTCCAGATAATAATATTTTTCCAGAGCTGAGTCGTCGATGATTTTCTCCCTTAGGTAGGTATCTACGCTTCTCGATTTTAGTGAAACGAACCACACAACTTTATTTGTTGAATTTCATAGCGTATTTTAAACATTTTTTTTTTATGTTTGTTTATTTACGTAGGTACACATCTTTGACATATTTGGTACACATTGATTGATTTAATTGAATATTCGTTGTCATAGTTACCGTATTGTCAGCCTCTGATTTGAAATTTACCCGTATCCTTGTGAAAAATGTAACTGATTGTTTTCTCGTTTTTATATAAAAATAAAATTTCTCCTTAAAATCAACTTTGTTTTCGTGTATTTTTTGTTAATTCTGTCAGCCTGTCTGATAGAATTCAAAAATGGTACACGGCAGCCCACCAGCCAGCAATAGAATTGCAGTGATTTGAAAATTAGTTTTTGGGTAGTTAATTTCATAAATAAAATAATAAAGAAAATAATAAATCTAAGGAGGTCTCCTTAGATTTATTATTTTCATGATTGATTTAATTGAATATTCGTTGTCATAGTTACCGTATTGTCAGCCTCTGATTTTAGATTTCCGCGTATCCTTGTGAAAAATGTAACTGATTGTTTTCTCGTTTTTATATAAAAATTAAATTTCTCCTTAAAATCAACTTTGTTTTCGTGTATATTTTTTAAATTCTATCAGCCTGTCTGATAGAATTCAAAAATGGTACACGGCAGCCCCCCAGCCAGCAATAGGATTGCAGTGATTTGAAAATTGGTTTTTGGGTAGTTAATTTCATAAAGACCTCCTTAGATTTATTATTTTCTTTTACAATTTTTTCGCTAAAATAATGAGTTGTCATTATTTGAAAGGACCCCCTAACCCTAAATAA
This sequence comes from Agrotis clavis, assembly GCA_954870645.1. NCBI lineage: Eukaryota > Metazoa > Arthropoda > Insecta > Lepidoptera > Noctuidae > Agrotis > Agrotis clavis. Next base: position 23,509,652 of record OX940931.1, on the reverse strand, counting down.
AGGGAAAATTTTATAAAGTGGGAACACTGCCTTATATTGCATGTACGCATGTTAGACATGGTGCGTTTGAAAACGTTTGTCTACTACTTTAAATGTGAAATGAAATGCGGAAATTTTTTGTTTAGTTTTTTAATTCAAATCTATTAAATAATTAACACTTTTTGTACAAATATTTTCTTATTTAGTCACTGAATTTGGATTAGAACTGGGTATTTTAAAATTAAAATAAATATTAGTCAAAAAGTCGAGTTTCAGAACGATCCTATGGAGCAGCCATGCCAGCACTCATGACCTTTAGACGTGGCGCTAGTGTCTATTTCATTACATCAAATTGCATTAAAAAATTAGTACCTCGAAATTTCCGAAAGTCATGAGTGGTGGGTCGGATTTTAGTGACTTCTCAGTGACGTCAGTTCGGCTGACAATAATCCCAGTATTTTTTACAGAAACTTTGCAGTATTTTACTTTACAGAGTCTGAGGTAGCACGAGTTATACAGAGAAATCGCAGTATTCCATCAAATTTACAGCAAAGTTCCAGTTTACTTTACGTCAAAAAGAGTGAATATTCGTGCTAAGGGTACTGGCCTTCGATGTCTGAAAATAAAATGTCTTTATTTCTATTATTTTATTTATTTATTAAACAGGCTAGGCAGATGATGATTTTATTTATTTATTAATACTATGGTCCACACACGCTAAAATATTGTAAAACTAGCTGTTGCCAGCGGCTTCACCCGCTACAACTCGAAAATTATCCCACGGGAACATCAAATCGGGATAAAAACTATCCTATGTGTTAATCCAGGTTATAAACTATATGTGTACCAAATTTTATCCAAATCCGTTCAGAGGTTTTTGCGTGAAAGAGTAACAAACATCCATACATCCATACTTACAAACTTTCGCCTTTATAATAGTAGTAGGATTACTTCTATCACTTCGCTATATAACCACAAGTTAGTGTCCCCATATTTTTTTATCAATAAAACTAGACACATCTTACTAAAGTGACTTTAAAACCTAACTACCTACAGACGACAGCTTTTTTAATATTCCCCTATGGCACCTTTCTTAAGCTAATAGAAATACTATAAAAAATTGTGCAACATCAGCTGCTCATGATACTCATCTAAGTGACAATTTAAGTTTAAGTAAACGGGTAGTTAAAGCAGGTGGTGCAGTGTTTTATGTTTTATTGCGATCTTTGAGCGTTGGTCATACTAAGGGCGGATAGCGATTTAATATTGTGTGAGCTATTTTACATTTGGATATACTGTAACTTATAATGGGATAAGGATATTTATATTGTAATTATACACATTTCAAAATATTTTTAATAGAGAGCGCACTTATGACTATTAACTGGCTATTAAAAGTCTATTATTATTATTTTGTAATCAATTAAATTAAAGCAAACTTTTTCAAAGTCAAAGTCAAATCATTTATTCAAATTGGGCCAAGAGGCACTTTTGAACGTCGATTTTTCCATGCTATATACACTCACAATAGGTTAACACCTTACAATTAAATAGTCTCTATGCAGACTAGAATACTAAAAAATGAACCTAATTAAAATAACGAGCTGGCGTACTTTAGCCTTAAAAATTTGTCTAGCTTGTAAGTGACTAAAAAAATATTAAAACACTCAGGGAGTTCTCTCTGAGAGTATTGATATTGAGCATCGATGCTTTACGGCATGAATATCGCTCCCGCTTCCTCACGCGGTGGTACCTTTCTCAAGGTGATGTTTGAAGTGACAGTATATGAACTTTTACGATATTTAAGTTCGATATTTTATTACTATCATTCGTATCAGAATTGCTTGAAGTTTTCACATCGTAAACGTGACCATAATTAGAGAGCCATAGATTAGAGTATTTATACATATATTTTTATGGAAGGCCGTAAAGCTCCTCCCGGATGAATTTGCTCGGAGAATTGCTACATGTCTTCAATATCATAATTTGAATTTTAAATCAAAATTATTGTCAATTACTAAGTTATTTAAATCTGTTAAAACAACCGTATTTATCGTCAGTTATTGACTACTTAAACCAGGAAATGCATTATACATTAACACAACGTATTATAAATGTTTCGTTCCATCACTTCTTTACTTTTTGTAAAAAAAAAAATCTGCTCATGTATTTATTTTAATTATTTATTTTGGTATATACAGAGAAAAACAAAGGATTTGTTGCGAATATATGGTATTAAAAAAAAATACTCGTTTTTTCCGAGGACTACTTATGTAGATGATATTGTAGGAACCCAACTAAATTATATCCCTTTTACATCAAATATTATTATCCATTCGTATGTCATAGTACACAAGTTCCAGTCCATCTTTATTCCCTACTAACACCATAAACAAAGCGAGACATCTCCGTAGAAACCAAACGTTTCCAGTCAACAGTACTTTTCCTGCATTTTATGTCAAAGGAAAGTTGGTGGTTTGAGTAAGTAAGTACTGAGCTAAACACTATTGTTGCTGAGTTTCCCTAAGACTGAGTCAGTCTTTTACCTTACATTGTAAGATTCTTATGGCTGTGCAAGTAAATCATTTGAGTAAGGAAAGTTTTGTTTGTCATGTCGAAAATAAATATAAGCTTGTATGATGAGTTTTGAACTGGATTTTGCTAGGCTTTTGGTCATAATATCAGTTCGTGTTTCAATTTTTGCATTTAACATCAAAGTCTTTAAGTTAGTTGTCTAAAATAAATGTATTTTTGAGTTCATTAGTTCACAAACCATAGATTTTCAGCTGATTTCTCACTCTCACATAAAAACATAAAGACGCGTAATCAACATAAGAATAAATCACATTACATTATCGTTCAGACTTAAAAAATATAGGATACATAGTCTACGATTTAAACCGCTTCAATAATTATAATGTAACATGATAAATTAGAAGGAAAAGAGAGTACCACAACCAAATATCAGCCCTGCCCAAATTGTTGACACTTTAGACCGTTTCAGCGACTTAGTAATTATTGGGTTTATTTAATTAGTAATTGTAATGTTTTCTTTTTTACTTTAGTTTTAGATGTGTTATAATTGCAGTATTTTCGCTGGTCTATTAATTTATTAATGGATGGTATTTAAAAGTATTTCAATTTATTCCCATTTCATTTACCTAATTTTGCCTGTGTTCCACCAAATATAATGTGCACCAAAATATGTTCATTAAAATATGTCATAACGAGGTGTAATAAAAAAAAATCTACATAGGCAGGGTCGACGAAGCCCCGCTTCGCGGGGCTTCTATTTCTGTATACAAGGTTTAAAGGAACCTAACCAAACCGAACTTCGGGGTGTCCCTGAAATCTTGCTAAAGCGAGTTTTAGATTTGGTGCACATTCAGTATATTTGGTATACAAAAAGAATTATTGATGCGCATTTAAATTTTATCCATTATTAATTGACTTCCTTTTCTTTTCTTTCAGGTAAGATCTAATTAATTTGTTATACGAATGAGATGCTGAAAATATTTTGATTGGTAAGTTAAGTAACTTTTTTTTTGTACAAACTGTATTTAACTGCCATGTATTTTAATTTTCGAAACTGAAACCCATTGCTACTGTTTAAAAAATATCTAGAACATTTTTACAAATGTAAATCAATCTAACTCGGGTGTATTCCAAATAAATGTAGGTACCTACTTCTATCAGCTCGAGTCTCTCTATAACTATTTTTTTTTAATTTATACATAGTACATTATATGAACCAGTTCCTTCAAAAGCAAGTCATTTTTTTAGTAACCCGGTGACTTTCTTAATCGGCGTGACTTAGCCACTCATTAATTTGTGGCCATATAATTAAGAACTTGCATCTTTAATTATTAATTATCATAAAATTATAATGATGATACCCTACTGTCTAGCAATAAAGTTGAACCGGGCGCTGATTTGAAGCAACTTTGTTTAATTAATAGTTTTAATTACAAGTATTTTAATAGTTAACCTCATAAAGCACGATTGATTGACGACATGAGTTAACTATTTGGAAAATTTATAGGCAAATAATTTTTAAAGCGGTTATCCGGTTAACTTTTACCTACCATCTAGTTAACAAAATTGTTACCCACATCAGTCTGGTATATACTACTACAAAAAACATAATAAAAATACATTTATATGCGCCTAAAATGACACTCATTGTCGTGGAACTGTCTTTCGTTGCAGAACTCTCTTGTAAGGTCACCGCGGCCCTGAAATGCAAAGAGTAACTGAAGGAAAAGGTTCGTTTTTAGATAGTCAAATCTGAAAGTCACTTTTGCTCCACCCAAAGTGGGAAATATTTGATGATTGATGATAATCCAACAAAAATATATTTTTCTTTATAACAATAATAATCTAGTTTGTATTCATAACACATATTGCAAGCATTCACAATATTTGCGCAACAGCTAAGAAACATCTCAAACAAACAATAATTTCAATTCCACTGAACATCGGCCTCGCCTTCGCAACTCAATTCAACGAAAATGTCATAAAATTTCAATATCACTTGTTCAGTCTAAAACAATAATAGAAACATCAAACGGTGCACAAATCGATTTAATAATGCACAAACACTTTCACGTCCTTATTCTAATAGTAATAACGTTTAAAAATTATTAAAGTCTAGAAACACTACTGTTTGTTTTACCCTATTTTTACATTCATTTAAGGCCCAGACATGTTATGTGCATGCATTTTATTTGTAATATAATGTTCCCAACGCAATTTGTTTTGCACAATTTTGTGTGATCGCTGTGTGACGATGCGATTCCTTCCATACAGAGAAGTCTTCAATGTATAAATGTGTCTATTCATAATTTTATATATTGTATGAATGTTTATATGATATACACTAAACGGTCTACTGCGAGACAGAAGCTTGTCGATTTCATTTGTTTGTGTTCTTTCTAAGCTTGAAGAAAACGAACTTATTAGGTAAAACCTGTATACATTACAATTAAGGATTGTTATACAGTTCGATGACCGTCTATGAAGTGCGATTACGTGAGATGATTGAATTATACATATAGAAAAAAAAAGTATTGCTGGCAAATACGAGTAACACCATAAAATATAATTTCAGATCGATCGTTCACCTTTCTATAATATTCCACTGTTGGACAAAGGTCCTCTCTAATTCCTATTTATATGCATTTGTATAGTTGAACTATCATCTCAGCCTTATGACGTCCACTGCTGAACATAGGCCTCCCCTTTAGATCTCCACACATACCGGTTGGAAGCGACCTGCATACAGCGTCTTCCGGCGACCTTAATAGTTGAACTAATAATGTGGTAAAAACAACAATAGTTGTATTCATTATTTTAAGATATAAAAAAAAGATTTAAAATTAGAATAGATAGAACTAAAGTGGTTAACAAACATACAAATAACACACTACATAAAACACAACTCATCACCTTAACCTTTAACCTCAAACCCAACTGGGCGTGTCCCTTATCTCTTGTATCAGCGTATAAATAACACCTGGTATTGAAAGTTGAAGGCTGCTAAGAATAATGGCTAATTACTGCACGCGTAGCACTGGGCTTAATGAAGATCCACCTGACCTTAAGTTTGATCACTTTCTAAGTTACGGGTAAGTTAGTGTTAAGTTAAGGTGAATAATTTTCAAGTTGCAGTTTTCTTTCTGATAGGTATCTAGAATATGTGTAAATTCTAATTAAAAAAGAATTATTTATGGACTAGTTAGCTGATGTCAGCGACTGCACTCGCTTGTAAGTCGAAAATTTGCCAACGGGATTGTAATATCGAGAATTTAATTCTAAACTGTAAACAAATCTATGAAATCAATATCCATACAAACGTTTTGACGTAGTTTTATAAACATCCTTCTATCCAAACATTATAGTTTTCCCATTTAAAATATTAGTAGAGAAATATAACAAAACTTACCAAATCAAAGTTAGAAAATTCGACGATTAAAAGAAATTACTATTTTCTATGGAATTTAAGATAATATTCAATAATAATATATGAGAAGTATATCGTAAAATTGTATCAAAGTTCAAATTATTTATTCGAAGATCATGACAAACATCATTTAAGACATTCACTAAAACATTTGAGTACCATTCATTGAAGTTACATTTCGTATACATCACAATCAAATCAAAATCGATTATCATAGGAATCGTGTATTTTGATCGAAATGTTTGTAATCTTTAGAGATATGCGACCGCCATCGTAAACGATGTTATTCTAATTAGGAATGCCTACTGTTACCTACGTATTACATTCTTAGGGTTCCGTATTTTGGAAAACCAACTTCCATGCAACAGATTTGTTGACTAATATTTTACATTCATGTTGACAAATTAATGTTTTCACCAATTCAATTCCAGCATCTGATAATAGAAATTATATCGTTATCTGTAATCGATTGTAAAGAAATAAAATTAAATGTTATGAAAAATATTTAGTTTTAATTCCGCGACAAAAATCCAGGCTTGTTGCAGGATGCAATCCCACCCTATGCAGTCATGCATATGCACATGCAGCAAAGGACCCACCCTCCCGCCCTCATGCATATGCACACATGCAACAAACGGAAAAACATGTCATGCAATCAAACCTATACTCGACACGTGTTTCGCCCCTCCACGGAGCATCCTCAGAAGATGTTGACTCGACAAGCGCTCGGCCTTTGAGGCCGAGCGCTTGTCGAGTCATCATCTCAGGAGGGGCGAAACACGTGTCGAGTATAGGTTTGATTGCATGGCATGTTTTTCCGTTTGTTGCATGACATGTTTTTCCGTTTGTTGCATGTGTGCATATGCATGATTCCTTTGCTGCATGTGCATATGCATGACTGCATGCATATGCACATGCTGCTGGTTTGATTGCATGACATGTTTTTCCGTTTGTTGCATGTGTGCATATGCATGATTCCTTTGCTGCATGTGCATATGCATGACTGCATAGGGTGGGATTGCATCCTGCAACAAGCCTGGATTTTTGTCGCGGAATTAAAACTAAATATTTTTCATAACATTTAATGTCATGGATTTCCACAAAGTAACGCCTGATTCCATAATTTAAGAAATAAAATAATTAAATACATCGGTCATGACATCAAAAGAATGAAAGTAAATTAATTGTGCTTGCTTACGACGTAATACCAATTTTAATAAAAAGTCGTATCTTTGTTTTTTCAGTTAACGTAACAAGAGAAAAAATATAGGTCAAATATTTTTGATGATCTAACTGAATCACTTACTAGATTTTAATCAAATATTCTGAATGGGTGATTTGTATTGGGCTACTCCAATAATATACTTCTTGGTTGATTACAAGTTTATTACGAGTTTTACAACAGTTAACAATAATAATTTTCGTTGTATTAGAAAAATGTAGTTTTGCCATAAAGAGTAGCTGTCACCCAATGCCAAAGCGCGCGGAATTGCGCTGTCACATTGACATTTGGATGCGTTCAGAAACGGCTTGAACATCTTCCCCCCCCCTCGAACTCTTCAGGGTCTCGAGGTTTGGAAGTTGAAGTTGGTTCGGGTAGAGAACAAAGGTTGTGGACAGCTCGACGAAAAGTACCCTTCGATGTGTAGACGTCTGCCACTCGTGCTGTTCCATCAGCTCCGCGATACAGCTTTGATATCCGTGCCATACGCCATTTCAGTGGCGGAACGTTTGGTTCCTTGATAACGACCAAGTCGCCTTCCTGGAGTCCCCTTTGAGCGATCTGCCATTTGTATTTTTGCTGTAACTCGCTTAGATACTCCTTTCTCCACCTTTCCCAGAAATGTTGCCGCATTTGTTCTAAATTTCGGTATCGGTCCAGCTTGGTTATGTTCTGATCGGTTAAGTTTTCCGACGGAAGAGAGGTTAAAGGCCTGCCGATCAGGAAGTGCGCGGGAGTCAAGGGATTAAGGTCGTTAGGATCAGAGGATAGTGGGCTTAACGGACGTGAATTGAGGATTGCTTCAATCTGCGCGAACAACGTTGATAACTCCTCAAACGTAAGATGCTTATCACCTAGAATTCTAGTCGTGTGGTATTTAGCAGATTTAACACCTGCCTCCCAAAGCCCACCAAAATGGGGAGAATAAGCTGGCGAAAATTTAAACGTAATGCCTTCGTCGGCAGCAAAACCCGTAACGCACTCATTGCTTGACTTTAAAAATCTTGCTAATTCGTTATTTGCACCAACAAAATTTGTTCCATTATCGCAGTACAATTCTAAGGGCTTTCCTCTACGAGATATAAAACGTCTTAGGCATAAAATGAATACATCAGAAGAAAGGTCGCTTGCTACCTCTAAGTGAACAGCCTTTGTGCTGAAACAGACGAATAGACACATGTAACATTTTGTAATTTTACACCCACGGCCCTTGCGATCCGCAATGTAGAACGGTCCGGCGAAATCAACACCACTTACTTGAAACGGTAGGTTAGGAGTCACTCTTGAAGAAGGTAAGTTACCCATAAGAGGATTTATACTTTTAGCTTTCATTACTCGACAAATTTTGCAATTGTTGACAGTTTTTCTAGCTAATATTCTACCTTTCAAGGGCCAAAACTTGTTTCTTAAATCATTGAGCAGCAACTGAGGTCCGCAATGTAAAAGCTTTTTGTGGTGATGACTGAATAACAATTTTGTAAAATTGTGTTTACTATCTAATAATACAGGATGTTTTTTATTATAGGTTTCATTGGAATTTTGGATGCGACCGCCTACACAAAGGATGCCATCTTCATTGAGAAATGGACTGAGGGACAACAATGGCGATGTCGAAAGTAAGTGACGTTTGATTTTAATTAATTTAATTTCATGAGAAAAACATTCGACTTGATGTTCTTTGATTAAAACATTTAATGCTGCATCCAATTCACCTGGTGTGAATGGACCAGTAGTAACCTTGGCCTGTTTATATCGTTTGTAATTTATGTAACGTAGGACATAGGCCATAGATCTTTGCATGGTAATGAGATTAGAACCTTTTTCAAAATCTACTAGCTTAGAACGAGTTACTGAAGACTGTAAAGTAATTGTTGTTATCTTTTTATTAGTTTTTGTTTCTGGTAACTCAGGAATATTTTTTTTTATACTAGCCTGAGGCCATTTACTTGGATCCTCAGATAAAAACAAGGGACCTTCCCACCACAATTTAGCTAACTGAATCGACTTAGGATTTAATCCCCTAGAGGCTAAATCCGCAGGATTTAACTCTCCAGGAACATGCCTCCAAGTGTCAGCTTTGGTCAAATCTTGGATTTCCCTGACACGGTTTGACACAAAGGTCTGCAACTGAAAAGCCTGGGTGGATAACCAACCCAACACTATCGTTGAATCTGTCCAATGAACAACAGAGTCAATTTTGCAACGAAGCGCCTTTAAAACCTTATTACTCAGGCGTGCGGAAAGCAACGCACCACACAGCTCGAGTCTGGGTATGGTTGCTGGCTTTAATGGTGCAACCTTAGTTTTGGCACAGAGTAATCTCACTAGAGTATGTCCGGAACTGTCAACTGACCGGAGATAAATTGCAGAAGCATAGGCAGCTTCGGACGCATCTGAAAACGAGTGGAGCTCAGTTACAAGTGGTTCGCAAACCAGAACACATCTTGGTATTTCAATTTTAGAGAGAATGTCCAAATTATTTAGAAAACTGGTCCATTCTTTTTGCATATCCTTGTCTACCGGTTCATCCCAATTTAAATTCGACACCCATAGTTTTTGAAGTATTATTTTTGGAATGATAGTGCACAAACCAAGTAAACCCAATGGGTCGAATAACTTAGCTGAGTTGGACAAAATGGAGCGTTTGGTTGCGACTTGCTCGCTTTGTATATCCACTGAAAAACGGAAGACATCTTGGGCCGGGTCCCACCTTAACCCTAACACACTTGAAGTTTGAGAACTTAAATTTAAGTTTTTTACTGATGGAGAGTTTGACTCGTCATGGATGGCGGATGGTAAGTTGGTACGCCATTTACGAAGAGGAAGACAAGCTGAATTGAGAATTGCAGTTACTGACTCTACAATGCCCTGTAACTCACTTTCAGTATCAGCTCCTGAAAGTAGATCATCGACATAGAAGTCATTTTTAATGATATTTGATATTTTATCATCCTCGCATTCATTGGCAAGTTGGACCAAACACCTCGTACTTAGAAATGGAGCTGAGGCCGTTCCGTATGTCACGGTATTTAATTGAAAGATCTTAATAGGATCTGACGGATCAACGCGCCATAAAATTTGTTGCAACATACGCTGACACGGATCCACTAATATTTGGCGGTACATTTTTTCCACATCTGCGGAGACCACATACTGATGTTGTCTGTACCTCAACAAAATTGAAAAGAGGTCGTCCTGCACAACAGGTCCGACATGTTGTATTTCATTAAACGATACTCCAGTAGATGTTTTCGCAGAAGCGTCGAAAACAACGCGTAATTTTGTAGTCTCGCTAGTTTCTCGGAGGACTGCATGATGCGGGAAATAGCAACCAAATACAGGTTTCCTGATTAATTGAGTCATGTGACCTAAATCTTCATACTCGCGAATAAATTCAGAATATTGTTGTTTCAAAGTTGGTTTGTTTTTAAATTTCTTTTCAAGTTGAAACAACCTTTTTTCAGCCATGCTGTACGAATCACCTAACATGTCTATGGAACCCTTAAGTGGGATTTTAACACAAAACCTACCGTCACTGAGACGATATGTTGTGTCGCTAAATATCTTCTCGCAATCGTTACTATTGTGGTCAACTTTCGTAGGAATCTCTTCGAGTTCCCAGAACTTAGCTAATTGATCTTTAATTTCTTGCGAAAAATGGCAATGTGATTTTTTACTATTGTAGTAGTTTCCCCCCGTGGGACCAGCAACTATCCACCCTAGATGAGTTTCTTGCAGTATTGGTTTTTGTGAACCCAAACTAACTCTTGCTGTTTGAATTAGCTCCCAAAAAACATCAGCGCCGAGCAATAAATCTATTTCGGCTGGTATATAAAACTTAGGGTCAGCTAGTTGGAATTTACTAGGAATGTTTAATTCCTGAACACAAAGTGCAGAATGGGGCAAACAATCAGTAATTTTGGGTAAAACAAAACATTTGACAGTTGTGCTGAATAATTTATGCATAGAATGTAGTTCTATAATGCAATGCTCTGTTACATTAAATACTGTATTACCCAAACCAGAAACACAATGATAATAATTTTTTTCTTTGCAGATGCCTATCATTTTCTGAGCTTTCTCAGTAATAAAAGATGTTTGACTACCACAGTCCAGCAAAGCCCTCAAGATAAATAATTGGCCATTGACTGTCACCTGAACCAATGCTGTGGATAAAAGAGCTTGATTGGTAGAGACAGCAGACATTGAAGTGGATGTGGAGGGACCAGATGCTGCAGCAGAGGCAACTACAGGTAAGTTATTTTCAATTCTTTTTGAATTATTATTAGAATTGTTAGAACTAGATGTGGAAGTTGATAATGGCTGTTCATTATTTTGTGTATCCTGTAAGGAAGACTGTTTGTGTAGTAGAGTGTTGTGCTTTCTTTGGCATATTCTACAACCGCTTAATCTGCACTGAAATGCCTTATGACCTCCCCGTAAACAGTTAATGCATATCTTTAACAATGAAACTTGTGAGATCCGTTCCTCAACTGGGAGAGATTTAAGTTTTGTGCACTCATATAATTTGTGATCTTGCTTACAGAATACACACTGTTTTTTACTGGAACCGGAGTCAACAGCAGAAGAAATAAATGATTTTGTTTTAGTCAAATTGTGACGTTTTTCATTTTTACTAATCTTACCAACATTGATTGTCTCCATGACTGTGGCTCGCTTACGGAGAAAGGAATAAAATTGTTCTAATGTTGGGGAGTCCTTGTCACTCCTATATTCCTCCCATTTTCTAGCAGTTACAGGATCCAATTTTGTAGAGGCCAGGTAAATTAAGAGAGTATCCCAGTTACCAGTGGGTTCCCCCAGAGAATTTAATGCACTAAGATTCCTAGACATACAATCAATTAAGTTGTGAATGCCTGCATCAGATTCCTTCTGTAAAGGTTCAATTGAAAATAAACATTTAATGTGTTCATTAATTAAAATATGTTTGTTATTGTAACGCTGGCAAAGTAAGTCCCAAGCAATTACATAGTTGTTTGATGAAATTGGCACTGAGCTTATGACGGAGGAAGCAGCACCCTCCAGGTAAGATTTTAAGTAGTGGAATTTGCTTACGTCATCAACATGCTCATTATTATGAATTAGTGATGTGTATGTATCCCTAAAGGAAAGCCACTTAGTAGATTCGCCGTTAAATGTGGAAATTTTAATTGGTGGTAGTTTGAAACCGCTTGAGAATTTAATTGAATTGGATGAGGACTCGGCTATGCCATGGTCTTTCTCAAGATTGTCTAAGATGGACTGTGCTTTGGCAATCAACTTGTAGAAAATATCTTCTGTGATTTCCCGCTCATTAATTTGCTTTTCTGAGTCCTCATCCAACATTTCAATTTGTGATTGAACATCATCAAAGGTGCAAGACAGATCTCGTAGCTTACTTAGTCTTAACGGTATCTCCTTCATATCTAACTTGCTTGATTCCAAATATTTTTCAAATAATGTGAGACGAGCTCTGATATTGCCTCTCTGTTTAATCAAATCCTTTAATTCCAACATGATGTCAGTGCAAACAACGTAACAGGCCTACTTTAATGTCACTGTTATTAAAATATAGTAGAAAAACAATGAATGGGTACGTTACGGTTCTCCTAGCGCAGATAACAAACCGGTTCCACACAGCGGACACATGCAGTCACACAGCCATCGACATGGCGGTAGTTGGCATGTACGATTCAACAGGCGTAATTTGTTGTTAAACTTTCGCAAGCTTACTCCCAGAGTGTATCTGAAAACATTGACAACTTTGTGAGAATGTGATACTATACAATAGTATCTAAAATATGTTGGGATATAAGAACAATGTGAGATTAACTCAACACAATGACCTCTTTAACATTTGTGTTCGAAATATAAGTAGTGGGTACACGTGAATTTTATGAACCACAAAGAAATGGGTTAAAAACTGAATGAAATCATTACGAACAGCAGAATAAACACTGTTTGTAGGAATGATGTTGTTAAAGCCGCAACTTTACAAAGTTTTAAACCTTGAAGATGCCTATTAAAAGTTGCGGTGTTGTACTTTTGACATAGTCATCGGAATTACCAACGATGTCCACACAAACTAAAGCACAGGATAGGTTTTAAGGATAGAAAATGGAAATAGGATGCACTTCCCTCGGAAATGATGGCTGCAGCTGCTGGCTGGCGAGTTTCTCGAGGTGCTCGTTCCTTTGAATCGAATGACCAACCCGTTGCGACGAAAACTTTTCTTGTACTTTTTCGTTGTTGGTTGAATCACGTCGGGGTCACCAAATGAATGGGTGATTTGTATTGGGCTACTCCAATAATATACTTCTTGGTTGATTACAAGTTTATTACGAGTTTTACAACAGTTAACAATAATAATTTTCGTTGTATTAGAAAAATGTAGTTTTGCCATAAAGAGTAGCTGTCACCCAATGCCAAAGCGCGCGGAATTGCGCTGTCACATTGACATTTGGATGCGTTCAGAAACGGCTTGAACATATTCAGTTCAGTCGTAATTTTATTGCTCCATTGGTTTTCCTTATACAAGTTATCGATGGAACCTTTTGGATTTTCGGGTGCACTTGAGCTTTACAGGTTTTTATGTTTATTATAATGGTTCTGATTGTAATAAATAATTTTATTATAACAGACCAAAGTATTTAGTAGCCATAACTAAATTGATAAACAATCGAATGTGGCATTACGGATTTTTATATTTCAGTCATAAAATTCGGAAGTGGTCCGTTTTATCATTTATTGGTATTTTTTGTTGTTTCAAAGGTTTTTATGTCTTACTTTTTATTTAAATGTGGAGCAGTGTGGGCTTTATTTTGTTGATGTTTCGTAACTTGCGTAAGAGTATCTTCATGAAAGCATTTTTGATACCGAAATCTTTATATAAATGTATCTCATCGGTGGGTTATAAAAAAAAAATGTATAAAGAGGTTTGATGTTAAAATGTATGGATAATGTATAAATAATTAATTATTACCAGTTAGACCACGGGTCTTGATAAGGTGCCACTGTCCAACTAAAACTTATGATTGGACAACCTCCCCTATCAAAGGCTCGTAGTTTAACTAGTTGTATAATGTAGTTGGACCATGGTCCCTAAACGATTGTTTTGATAACCTGTGGGATTTACTTGAGTTAGAATTTTACAAGTGTTTATTTACCTTCAACTTTCAATTATTATAATACTCATCACAGTTCACGCTTTAATTAGGCATCTTCTCAGAAATGCGCGTCCGCAGTTAACACGTCTAAGAGACGTATTTAGAACAGTTTGATGGTCAATATTCATGATGTATCATCACGATTCTAAGATCATTGTAATTGGTTCTGAGAACTCGATCAGAGTTTAAATTAACAAAAGTTAGCACCCACTTAGGCGTCGTTTGCATCATAAAATAACTTAATACTTTTAACGAGAAATAAATTAGAACATTAATTGTGTTGATTGATTAAATTTAAGTAATCAATAGTTAACACCTACTTAGCCTAACGTGAGCTATCAATCGCTAAATACCTTGGTACTAAACGTGTTTAAATTACAGTTCTATTTCAGCCGATTGTTTGGAGAAGACAGATAAAGAATAATACTTTACTGTTGCGGGAATTTTAGACCTTCATCATCATCATATCAGCCGTAAGACGTCCACTGCTGAACATAGGACTCCCCTTTAGACTTCCAGTAGGACCGGTTGTAAGCGGCCTGCATCCAGCGTGATCCTGTGGCCTTCATAAGATCGTCTGCCCACCTAGTGGGTGGACGTCCTACGCTTTTAGGATTGTTTAACGTAACTACCTAATGTTAAGATATTGGCCACTAACAAACATTGGACAAGTACACCTGCAGGTTGCGCGGTTGCCCGGTTCGCCCCCCCCCCCCCCCCCCATAAGGCCGCCACTGTAAATTTGAAGACGTCGAAGAAACCCTGGAGGCTGGGTTAAATGTCCTCGCAAACAAAACAAAAAATCTCATATAAACAGTCACCCAAATATGCCTTACAAATGCAGGCCGTACAAATATGCCTTCATACACTAGGCGGCGCAAGTGTCCGATACCATACGACTTTGGTATCCAGGTGACTATCGCAATACAAATCCATAGAGGTTCGTACACAGACACGGGTCAATGGATACCAAAGCTGTAAGGTATCTGAGACTCGCATCGTCTAGAATCCGCTCTAGCGTTTAAGCTATTGTCAAACAGACAGGGGTGGCGAACGCGAAGCGATGCGTTTTTGTTTGTAATGTATGGAATTGTTTGAAGCCAGTCACATAGACTATCGGATCGCTTTCGCTTTTCTATGTGACTGTATTCAAACAATTCCATACATTGCAAATTAAAACGCTTCGGATCGCATTCGCTTCGCCTGTCCGTTTGACAATAGCTTTATAGCGTAGATGCAGCGCAGCAACAAACTGCTGAGCTATTGAACCAATATGGTGCTAATTTTGATTATTCAAATAAATAATGCTGTTTCTCATTTCGCGGCCTTATTTTGAATGACTTTTGATTATGAACTTTGTCTCGAATTATAATAAATAACTAAAAACAAACTAATGAAAGTCAAAACTGTTATTTAAGAAAGATGTTCAGACTGAGCATAATGTGAAGACATAAATTATTTAAAACCACATGAATTGTTTCGCTAAGTTATTGCGTAGCATTTGAAACTTGATACTAGTTCTACTTTTTAATTCTTTAGAGATGTGACAATAACAAACAATATTTTATGGTCCCGTCATATTATAATGAAGTAAAAAACCAGTCAAGTGCAAGCCCGACTCGCACACCAAGGGTTCCGTACCAAACTGCAAATTATGAACATCGTTTTTTTTTTTTTTTTAGGTGGTAAAATCATCAAATGAGTCCTCCCGCCCTGGGTGGGGCGGAAGGGACTGTCAGACTCTTACTGACTAAAATCCACCCGTGTTCCTTCGGATGCCCTTTACGTTCTGGGGCCACGGTATCCTGGGTTAAGAAAAAACCCGCGACCCCAGCAGGCATTTGGCGCGAAACACGACGCGCCACCGACCCGGGCTTGGTCCTTGGTCGGACGGTGAGCTACCCATTACTCACCGTCCGCAAGCCCGCTCCGCCGCTGTGCCCTCTGCTATTCAGAGGGACACGCGTTGGAGCGTCCACCTGACAGGCTATTCGCATACGGGCAAAGAGACCCCTTAGGCACACAGTGCCTAAGCAAGAGTTTTTGCCCGCATCCCAGGGTGCACCGGCCCGAAAAACTGGTCTTCCCCCCGGACGTATCCGAGAGGGAACTCCAGTCCACGGGCGCACGTGGAGGTTTCCTGTCTTAGCACCCCATTATGAACATCGTTTGTTCGTAATTGACAAACATTAACTTCCGTATGAACTAAAAAGATTATATTAGCCATATAATGATTTTTGTTTTAGTAACTTTGTTCTTACTAAATTTCATGTTACTATGTAGATCAACAGTAATTAGCCTATTCATTTTGATTACCTTGCGAGCGGCAAAATATAGGTATGCGGCTTGAAAGTTTGATTTTTTTCCTGCTCCGAGGTATTTCAGAAAGTAATTTCATCCTTATACCTCTTCTTGTCCCTGAGGAAATAGGTCTAGATAGAGACGGATAACAATGTGATCCTATAAGGGTTTCACTTTTTGCTTTTGACGTACGGAACTCTGAAAAGCCGACAATTTTTTCACAATCCAGTGGTGCCATTTAAAAATACTGGTGCCATTCAGAACCGTAACGTCTTATTTTAGTGTTTATCTGCTATAGAGATCTAAAGGAAGATTTTATAATGCCAATGAAGTAATAATAGCCTTTAGTACGTATTCATTAATAGTGTTGGCCTATTTCAATAAAAGCTGAATCTATCGTAGTAAGGATTTAAAGATAATGCCGTAGAATATTTTAGTTTTTTTTTTCTTTCAAATTGGAACAAAATTTATTTCACAGAGTATTTATTAGGGTACCTACTTCACTTCAATGGGTAAATTTGAAGTGCTCATGGTTATGTATTTAAAAAAAAAATCTTAATCACAAGCACTGAGTATGAAGTCTTGGACTCTAGGGCTCCATTTCCAAGGAGGGCAAAGTGATATAGGGTTTTTCTATCAGTAGTTTCAAGTGGAGTTGGGCAGGGCATATGGCTAGACACAGGAATGTCAGATGGAGCAAGGTTTTGACCGAATGGTGGCTAATGTTCAGCCAAAGAAACCAAGGCCGCCCAAAAGCCCGTTGGGTTGACGATCTCGTCAAGATGGCGGGGAATAAATGGATGAGAGACGCATAGAACCGAGAGATATGGCAACAAAATGGGGAGGCTTATATACCCAGCAGTGGGTGATCCCGGGCTGATATGATGATGATAAGTTTCTAACCAGCAGTCACGGAATCTGAACTGGTGCCGAGTTGTTATTTGGCTCACCCTAGTGCGACTAGGGCTAGTGTGACTTCAACGTGATTAGAAAAATTTGGGAGTACACATAGGCCTGTCAACAAGCAGAACATTGTCATACTCATATGTATGACAATTATAATATATCTATGTGTATAAATAAAAAAAAACGGAAGACGCAGCGTAGGCCTCCCACTAGGTGGACCGACGACATCGTGATGGTCGCGGGCAACCGATGGATGCAAGTGGCGAATTGTCGTTCGGCGTGGTGGTGTTAGGGGGAGGCCTATGTTCAGCAGTGGACGTCTTCCGGCTGATGATGATGATATGTATAGATGATGATGATAAACGTAATATATTAATATCCCATATATATATTCGATCCCCGCACGGAAGGTATATTTATATGATCTGCAAGTAATTGTTCCGGGTCTGATCGTTTGTGTATGTGAGTTTCTATGTTTGTAAACGCACCCACGATACAGGAGTAATTCCTAGTGTGGGGTAAAGTTATTACATAAAAAAAGGTGTCAGGTTCGATGTTTTGATGGATATTTTGTTACTAAATCACGTCAGAACGGAATTTTGATGAACTTTGGCACAAAGGTACAATTTGACTAGATTGACACTTCACCCACGATCCCGTCAGATATAAACTGCTGGCAACAGCTAGTTAATTTTAATTAAAAACAACATCATCATCTTCTCTGATAGACAGATGACCAATTTACTTTAAATACATTACAAATAATATAATGAGCTCTTGTGCGTAGGTGTTTACTCTAAAAATGTTAAAAATCATTAACTTTAAAATCGTTAACTTCGAATATGGTAAGATCATTACTGATCTCGTTAGTGTTGTATTTTATCAGAAGATTAAGTTTAATATAAAACACATATGCATAGAAGCAGAAGAGTATATAGGAAAATAAATTATCAAATTAATGGAAGCTTTTCTTGCATCTTTCTGGATTTTTGTTTATAGTTAAAATCTTCCGTTGACTTGCAAAAAAACTAAGTTATTTAACATTCGCAAATTAACTCACGACAACAATCCAACGAAAAATTCAACCTTTCATGATTCAATTACAATCTTAAGGAAAAATTAACAAACCGTCAAGACGAACTAATCAAAACATATTTAGTATGGAAATTACTGACAGTCATACACCTTTACGATCCTGGCCATCATAAAAGTACCAACATTCCGTTTTACTACAGAAAACTAAAGCTAATATACGTACTGACAGAAAAGACATTTCATAAAAGGCTTCGTCGTAAATAGATATAAAATTAACATGGAATTACAATTTGTAAGTGAGCGCGGGCGACTAACGAACGATCGCAGCGGTCTGCGACAAAAATGTCGAGAATGTGTGCTATGGTACTCATTTAGTTCAGTGAAATAATGTAATGTTCTGTTCTTGAATAGAAATGGCTGGTTTATGTTGTACCGTTTATCTGTTAATTAGTTTACTTTCTGTATGATTGTGATAAAAGTGTTTTGAAGTCTGAACTCTATGTTAAAAAATGTACTAGTAGATATTTTCAAAAAGAAAGACCGACAATCATTTTTAATTTAACTGACTGGAAAGACCAACAATTATTAATATTTAAACTGAAATTTTAAAAGCTAAAATAGACAGTTACAAACTGCAAGTTCACAGATGATATTTGAATAAATTAAACTATTAGAGCACTCACTAATATAAACCAGTAATTTAACAAAAAACCGCCTCACGCTTTCGATTTTGCGACCATCCGCCATCTCCTCGAACAAACGCACAGATGACTCACCGCCACAAATCTGTATTCTATTATTCAAATTCGAATTTTCATTCTGATCTACTATAATCGGATTTGTAAAAGTCGTGACAATTTAAATCCAATCTTAATAATTTCGTCAATCGATTCTCTACCTTATTGCTATGACTCTAAAGAATGTTAATTATGTGAATGGCTTGTGATTTAGTTACGTCCAATAATCACATTATAAGTTGGCTATTTAGCGTTCATTATGGATTCGTGTTGTTTGAATCATGTTTGGACGACTTACTTGATGCAGGTTTGTACTTTGCTCTTTACATTAATCAGCGATGAGCTGTATAAAATCAAATTGAATATCGATTGGTTTTTGCATTGGATATTGATTTTTTATAGCTAATTTTACTTTCGATTTTCGTTATAGTTCATATCCGCACCGAAGGATGCAAGTGGCGAATTGTCGTTCGGCGTGGTGGTTTAAAGGGGAGGCCTATGTTCAGCAGTGGACGTCTTCCGGCTGATGATGATGACATCCGCATTTGACATGATCAAAAAACGAAAATGTCATCGATGTAGCAGAAAAAAACCAGTTTATTTTCCATTAAAAGTATTTTTTTCTAATTGTAACAATGTTATAATCAGATTCAATTTCAAATGTTGTTTAATTAATGAAGTTAATACAATTAATATAACAAAATGTGGAAACACTGACATCTTTGATTCTTTCTGATTCTCCACTGGGAACTGATGAAAACCCGAGACGATAATTATCTATCATAGATTCACACATATTTCTCTGAGGTCATAATCATAATAGAACATCAAAAAAACAACAGATTTAAAGAAATTGATAAAAGACACGAAATCTACTTTATATTCATAACTAAACAACATGTTGTTGTTGAACGACAAAATATTAATTAGACCATTTCCTCTGCCACCTTGGATTTACAGCTGATAATCTTGAACTGGTCTAGTTTTGCAAAGTTATTTTTGGCATTGTATCGTTGGATTATATTTGTTTTATCTAATTAATTAGATGAGACGAATATTTGTATCTCTTTTTGTAAAATTTATACCATCCACCTGACGCCATTAGACAAAAGATTTAGTAAAAAAACTACTGTAGAACAACCGTTATTCTTCTGCACAATATTTGTTTTTTTTAAAAGTTCCTTTTTTTGGGTGAAAAATCATGAAATTAGACTTCCCAGCATTGGCTTGGGCGGAGCGGAAGGGTTTGTCAGATTCTCATTGACTACAACCATCCAGTTACTAAACATATCCTTTGCGTTACAAGACGCAGTACTTTGCATTGAAAGTCTTTTACCCTTGCTTCTAACTTTTTTTTTTTTTTTTTTTTTTTTTTTTTTTTTTTTTTTTTTTTTTTTTTTTAGCGTGGTAAAATCATCAAATGAGTCCTCCAACCCCGGGCAGGGCGGGAGGGACTGTCAGACTTCTACTGACTAAAATCCACGGTGTCCTTCATAGCCTGTTAAGTTCCGGGGTTACGGTAAGGGAATAATCCCGCGACCCCGGCAGGCTTTGGCCCTCTGAGAGGCCCCGTCATTATGCTGACGCTCTTTGAGGCGCGCGTGGGACACAACGCGCCGTCGACCCGGGCATGGTCCTTGGTCGGGCAGCGAGTTGCCCTTAACTCGCTGCCCGCATGCCCGCGCCTACGGTGGCCGGAGATCATCAAGCGACGTCCGTCGCCGTGGGCGCCTACCACTGCGACCCTTGCTTCTAACTTATATGGTTAAGAATTGCATCTCATTGCTTTGCTTTCAATACCTTTTTTATCTGATAAAGTGTCTGCATTTAAAAAACCTTGAACTTTAAGGTTATTGCTACGCTTCCGAGAGCAGATTCACGCTGCGCGTTGGCGCCATCCAAACCTAGAAAATGATGTCATAAGTGTAATTAATTTGTCATTATTAAAATTAGCTCCAAAACCGCTTTTTACTCATAATTAATTTAAAATAGTCAATAATTCGCATTCGTCTTTATTAATGATTCTATTCTAAATGTCAATTGATCTAGTTATCGAGTAGAAGAATTTCTATATTTGGATGGCGTGTCAGTAGCCATTAAGATATTAGGTTACTCACCTATGAAGCTAATATGGTGTTTAATTCTGATATTAATGTGATCGGTGTCTTGTGATACCGTAATATTAAGAGTTTTTAATTTTTAACTGTTATGGGAAGATCTTTGATGTAATAATCGGAATAAATCACGGTTTTTTAGTATAGCCTAATATAGAATTGGATACAGAAAACAAAAAGAGGATTTTAATGAAATTATGGCCAATGAATTTTAAGGTGTCAGTGTTCTATTGATTACTACCGTTTTAAAAATGTTTAGTTATTTCATCAAAATTACCATCACCTTTTAATTTTACCAAAGTTAACCCTCCATCGGCTTTACATCACGACTAAAATCTTGACATAATCTCCCGCGTGCGTACTTCTAAAAAAATCATACCTAATTTCAAAAACCGCTCTGATTTTTATCCCCCTCGCGTAACGACACAATTTTAATACAGTCATCACCCCAAAATGTCTCTGCATAATCTTTTGATCTAAATTCATACAATTACCCGTACTTATTCAACAATACCGGCTTTGACCCATTGCGACACTTAACCGGTTTCCATACAAACATTACCATTGAAAGGGTTAAGTACTGTTTTTTTTTCAAAGTATTAAGTCTATTATTATAATATTACGCCACTTATACAACAATGAGAGACATACCAGAAGTCAATATAGTGTAACTGGTTCAAAAAACTTGTAATAAATTATTTTTTTGAGACAATAGTCATGATATATTACAGTTCTGCTAATGTCATGGATATGGGAAATGTTTTTTTGATCTTGAATGTTGATGTTTTGGTCTGTACTGTATTTAAAAAACTGTTTAATAAACAAGGGGTATGACCTCTTGAGTGGATGCTATAGGAACTAGTTTTATAATACTGGTACCGCTACTTTAAATTCATCAAATTTTTTTTCGTTAACTCGCAAATTATTGTCAAAGGTTATGCTGAGATATGTATCTATAAAAGATTTTGGTGATCATTTTATAGGGATAATCCTATCATAATAATTATTTTTTATACTCCAATCTCGTATTAATAATATTTATATTAATTAACATAGATTTTGATAAATCAAACGCAAACGGTATGTTCCACATTATACCTACATTTATGAATAATATTTATATAAAATATAATTTACATTAAAAACACAATGTATATATTACTTTATTATGCATTTGTAGCTAATTAAAATACTTAAGATAGTGGTAAAGTGCCAATTTGCATTCGTATTTAATGGTAGAACACCCAGATTTTGGTGTCAGATCGTACGTTTTAGACACTACTGTAACGAAATCCTCGGTAAAAAAAAAACTATCATAATATTTATATTATAATCGATTTCTAAACGCGATTCAAAGAAAGCTTACAAATTGCAAAAATCATTAATATTTTCACTCAGTTAATTTTGCCTTCTATATAGGTATCGAGTTTCATAGCTTAGATATTTGTCTTGTAGCTTGGAGCTTTATTAAGGTGTTATAAACTTGTAAAATACATTCGGAATGCTTATATTTTTCTAAAATTCATAATTATTTTTGAAATCTTTACGGCACACACATATTACTTCATTTAGCCTAGTTGATCTTTCCTTTCTATTAATAGCAACTATCTTTTTTGGCTACATAAGCCAGCGTCCAAGTTTATTTGAGTTTGGTGTAGCAAGCTTTCATCTTTCATCATTCTCTATTACTTATCATCACCTCCTTCAAGTCAACCAGGCTTACCGTGGGGTATGAATATTACCTAGTTACTGGGTTGTGAAGGTCCGATAGTCTCGTTTCATGTAAAATACTGATATCCAGCTGCATTGGGTTCGCCTGGAAACCGACACCAATACAGTAGAGAAAAGGCTAGGCAGAAGAGATGATGAGTGATGACATCTCTACAATGATCACCAATTATTTATGTTTCTTTATTTACTCTTCAGCCACATTCCTTCAATATTTTCCTCATTTATCTACATTACAAGTACACACACTTTGGTAGAATCAATGTGCCATAAAAAGAACTTTCTATCAATACAACAATTTTACATTTTTTTACCTGTCCCAAAAATTGCATACCTAGTAACAAGACGACAAATAAAAAAACTTTTTATCGAACATGACATTTGGAAATCACAAAGCAACGACTCTTTGGGTTTCAAAAGTGCGTGTCCAACTTCAAGTGATCTTGACGTGTTGTGACTTTACCATTGTTGATATTTTTCATCCAATCTGTTGTTGTGTGATTTCGTAATTTATATTTTTGAACGGCGTTTGACGTCGATTTGTAACGGTATGTTTGGTTGATTAGTGTAATTGACAGGTTTGTATCATCTGCTTTTGCGTGGTCTCAAAATTGTGGGGGTTAGGTCATGCCTTAAGTGTTGCGGTTTGCCGCGGGACTTTCTCAACTCACGGGACGGTCTTATCAGGTGCCTGTGACCCTGGAACGTAAAAGGCTATTCAACAAACAATAGAGATTTTAGTCATTACGAACCATGTGTATTTATGGGGTTGTAAACGCATCCACGATACAGGAGCAGTAATTTCGAGTTTGTGCCTTTAACGAGATGATACTTTTAGTTATCCATGGATAATGTATTTGTATTCCGATGAACATTAAAAAAACATATACTCGTTAGCTGGCCTACATTAATCCTAAATCTACGGAACTTAGTTTTACCTTATAACGACATTTAATAAAACTAATTGAAATAAAAAACTTTTTTAAAAAAAAAATTAACCGACTTCAAAAACAACCACAAAAAATTGTAAAATAACCTACAAAATAACTTTTCTTTCGGAAGTCGGTGGCTTTATTTTTTTATTTCGTTGTCTTTTTGCCACCGACTTCCGAAAGAAAAGTTATTTTGTAGGTTATTTTACAATTTTTTGTGGTTGTTTTTGAAGTCGGTTAATTTTTTTTTGAAAAAAGTTTTTTATTTTACTCTTTTTAGTTTAAATGTTCAACCCAAATTCTTGTCAAATACATCATTTCCTTACAAGTGCACTAGAATTTGTAATCCGTGGCACCGTTATTAACATCGCTCATGTACACATGCTAATAAAATTCCCTATCTCAAAAACTGCTGAACAGATTTTGATGAAACTTGCAGTATTCCCTAAGGTGAACGATCCCTAGTACAACAAAAAAAGAATTTTGAAAATCGGTCCACAATTGGCGGAGTAATCGCGTAACAAACACGCAAAAAGCAATGTCATCCAAGTAGCCGAAATCAATTAAAATGCTCACAAAATAAAAAGTACTTAACCAAATTGGATGAAATTTTTATGGGACCACACTGCAAGTATACTGCATCGAACAAAAAAAGAATGACACTAATCGGACTAGAAACCTCGGAGTAATCGATGTACATACATAAAAAAAAAATAAAAAAAAAAACATACCGACCGAATTGAGAACCTCCTCCTTTTTTTGAAGTCGGTTAAAAAAGAAATCAGCTTATCGTTAATGAATGAATACGACATATTCTAATACTGAAATCGTTTATTTACATGAATATTCATTTAAATATAATCAGATACCTACTTTTATGAGACATTATTCCGCAATTTATGCTAAGTTCCGTATTTCAAGTCAATAAAATTACGTAAAAAATCTTTTGTTATATTTTTATGTTTCTTAGCAAGATAAGATCAGTCATTAGCATAACGTTTTTTCTTTATTTAATAAATAAATAGTTTAATGATCCGAGGATTTAAATAGTTTTATTAATTTAGCCACTTATCGTGAACGGAATTTTTATGATATTAAAATGAGTAGATATCAAATTGAATTTATTTATCAGCCTATTGTTAAAATGCAAATATCAGAAAATGCGACTAGATAAGGTGATAAGAAGATTAGAAAAGCTATCTCAAAATGAAACTGCTGTGCTGATTTGCAAGGCTGCTAAGCCCTAAGTACCTACTAACATAAGATAAACACCAATAATGTAAAGACTTAGTTCGCAAATAAACGCTTTTCTTTGACTTTGACAACAATTGGAGCAGCAGTCGAGCGATCGACAGCTGTGCTATTTGTAGCAAGTTCGATTCACGTACGGAGCAAATTTTACTAGGATTTACTAATGGTATGACTTGTGTGGGGCAAAGTTACAAAAATACTTAAAATCTCACGTGTGTATTAAACCGTGTTGAAACTTTTAATATTATAAAGCCTGTTTTCATCATCGAAAACATTACCAAATTCGGTATTTACAACTAAAATATAAACCTTACCGTTTGAAATAAAAATAGATTGTCAAAGTCTCTACAATTTCAACGGTCTATTACGAAAACATCTCAATCTGTTCTAAAAATAAGAAACTGCACTTACAAAATACGTGTCGGACACAAAAATTCAAGCACGTTTTTGAAGAATTCGGCTCCCTTCACAAGTTTTATAAGTGAAATCTTGACCCGCTCTGGTAATGACATTATAATAGACCAGCGTGATGATGAGGTCTAATGAGACTCAGTTTTGAACCGATTGCTGTAATGATATGCTTTGGGCGTGATCAGTTACGCTGGTCAATTTTATTACGGTTTTTTTTTGTGAGAATGTGAAGTGAGAACTGAGCTTTATGATTTTGGTGGCAATTTAATATTATAAATGGGAAAGTTTTAACTAACGGCTGAATGGATCTGGATTATTTTAGGCTAAAAGATAGATTATAGTCTAAAATAACATGTAAAATACCATTTATCACGGTATTACCTTCCACAACAGCAACAGCTAGGTATTTTTTTTTAAATTACTCGTGTTACATACGAATCTGGGGAGTTTGGAGTAGACAGTATAATTAAAATTATATTAGGAGTTTTAAGAATAGATAAATATAGGGTGACTGGTAATTAGTGTACGATACTTTAACACGTGATTGTGCTCATGATAACAAAAAACTTTTACAATGGGAACAAACCTGAAATCGCGAAAAAAAAAATCATCTGTTCAGTACATTTATGTTTGCCTAATGTACTGAACAGCTGATATTTTTTTCACGATTTCGGCTTTGCTCCCATAATATTTTTTTTTGTTATTGTTATCATGAGCACAATCACGTGTTAAAGTATCGTACACTAATTACCAGTCATCCTATATAGAGATCCTAGACGTTTACAAAGTTGAAAGGATATCGCAAATCAAAAGAAGCATTGAATCGCATAAGGCTGAACCAAGGAGTAGATAGATAGATTATACTTTATTTTACAACATAATTTTAACAAACTGCTTTATTTTTTTTATATTATATTTTATTTTATATTATACGGTGGTGGTAACAGTGGTGGTCTTATCGCTAATAGCGTAAACTAGAAAAAACTAACAAAACTAACTTAGTAAAAATACCATAAACATAAAATCTGAAAGTAACAGATCATAAATAGTTAGAAACCACACCTAACGAAAAAGCACCCTTACCACATGCTCCAATATCGCTCCGATCTCGTTCCGCAGATAAAAAAGATGTAACCATCAATCCTTTGGCCGAATTTATTTGAGAAACCCAACATAATAGGGTCGCATGTTCGTAACAATTTATTATTTCACCCAACAATGGTTCACAAAGGCATTGTTAGAAGTTTACCAACATGTCGCGTGATTAATTCTAGTGGTACGGGTAAGTGCTCCCTTTAAATGTAATTCTTGAAATCATGGGGTTTGCCGATTAGAAGCTTTGTTGGTGGTTGAAGTGTTTAAATAGTTCAAGGGCTTGAATAAGGATCTATTGCCACATAATAAACAAATAATTGAAAAGTACTAATAAAACATGACATTAGTAGTAACAACCCTATTCAGAATAAACATAATTATATGGTTAACTACTAGTACAGGAAACCCTAACTACAACGAACGATGAAAAGGAAAAGTTAACCAAAGAGAAAAACATAATAAGATAATAATATGTAGACCAATTTAAAAGAATTAAACGCAGAATTGAGTCATTACATCTCCTTAGCTTGTAACCGAAACACCTCAAACAACACATAGACACACGCACATTTGACCGTCCATTGCAACATACTCGTATCAACCGTTTTTTAGACGCTCTACAAAGAAATAATCATAAATAAACATTACCAACGGTACACTTTAGATTGAGTTATATCTCATTGTAACTATTGAATTGATCGTGACTGAATCAATTCTGATACAATTCATTGATTTTATAAAGAGAGTCGACGAAGAAGATGTGATTAATGCTACGCTGTTCAATATGGAAAGACCGTTCAAGTCTAATGAAATGGTTTTTGTGTTGGACTTCTTGAATTGGTTTAGTTGTTTGATTGATTTTTATGTCAATGAGAGTTAATGAAACTACCGGTAAGTAACATGTGGTACTACTATATTCAACTGAAAGAGAATTTATAAAAGACTTTTGATTAAGAGAGGTTCACTTAATTATTAGACTGACTATGTTCATCATAAATACTGATTACTGATTAACATAATCAGTCTAAAACGTTCCCCAACCAGGCCTTCTTATTCTAAGAGAGAACTTGGAAGATGAAACGTGTGATGAAGTTGCGGTTTGGTCATTATTTACGGTATGTACCGCCTAATCTTAATAAGCTTTTTGAATCTTCATCACTCAAAAAAGTACTATAATCACATTAAATTCAATTCCATCAAGCTCAAGTTACTTTCTCAAAGAGCATTAAACCGAAGTTTGCTTAAGCCCCCATCAAAAATCTGCATCATTAGTCACTCAAAGAATTTAAACGTCAATTGAACAAAAACAGACGAAGCAAACAAATTGAATATTCCCACATACGAAGGTGAAAATCCAAGGGTAAATATAGGATCGAATATTATAATAAATGATCTTGTTAGACTTCAAGCAAATGTAGCATCAAAAAATGAAGGCATAGAAGCTAAAGTCGATTAAAATGAAGCCACTATCGTTAGTGAACACGGTGTTAAAGTTTACAATCAGAACAAAGTTTTGGGTGATACAGTAAAAAGGCAATATCCACATGTGTTCTTAGTGATTAATGATGTAACTACTGAACTATTATCACTGGCAGAGGAAGCGGGACAATTGTCAATGTAAGATCTTGACAAAAAGATTGCCAAATACTTAATTCTGTTATGAATTCAAATATCCATATGAGATCAGCCTTATTGTAAGGAAGCACAGATGATTTTACTGGAGCATTTAAAAAATTATGTGAAGATTTCGGCAAGAATTGGGTTCAAATAAAAAACTTGACTAATGATTCTGGTTTGGGATCAAATATTCATGCATTTTTTCAGTGATCTGACTTGTTTTGTTCCACTTAACGCTTTTTATAGTGAGCATCTGTTGATGACATTAATATTTTTTTATTATGTTTGTTTGTGTTTACCGTTGCCACCTTTTGTGATATACTTATCTATAGTAATCTAGTTTAGAGAGTTTTCTAAAAGTCGTAGCGTCTTCACTGATTTGTTATGTTTCAACTTTGAAACTGACATTTACAATTCCAGAGTAGTAACATATTTTGTTATTATAGAAATCATTACTTATTTAAGCATCTATAATGGTACTTTATTCGTTACTCATACCATTTCGGTCTCAAGTAACCCTACTTTTCTAACTGATTCATCTCTAATATCTAGTTTGAAAGCATCATAACCCAATATCAAATAAGTATCTACGGCAGCATTACTATGTATAAGCAGCCCAGTTACCACGATCCTAGATTTACTACCACCAGTATAGGTTCACATTTGTGCGATATTTATTGGTGCACTTTTGCACCTACGGCTACGGGTGCACTAACGAACCAGTTGATATCTAACGTAAATAACGCTAGTTTGTATGTCTTTTCTTGTGGATAATCAGATGGGATGGATGGAACTTGCTTGCCTTGATAACTTATGTTGCGCGCAAAGGTCGTTGAGGATTCTAAGGCGGAGGCTGATTTGAAGCGTTCATTTTATATAGAATTCCTTTCGTACTGAGATGTAATTTTAAAATTGGCGATTGAAATTTCTGAATTGACGCAGATGGTCAAAATGACAAAAGTTTAGAGATGAGAAAATAAAATTAAACCAATTAAAAGTGATTATTTATGTTTTTGTTTGAAGAAGTCAGATAAGAAATTGCTCTATTTTAATAGCTATACGAGTATAATTAAATTGCTCTATTTAATATTTAGATGAATCCCGTCCAACTAGAAACCGAAAATCTGTTGAGAAAAGGTTATTCAAATGACGCTGACGTTGACTCCATGTAATGGTGTAAGTAATTTAATTTATGTTTTAGTATTTTGTAGAATATTTACCAAATCAGTTTTAGATGTGGCAGAGCACAAATACGTGTTCACCCTTCTAACAAGCAAGAATCAATAACATTTAATCAAATAACATTATTAGTTTCCCACAGAAATCTGGCTAAAAGTACCAGGCAATCATAACCGTCAAGGAGGCGTAAGCGAAAGTGTGGATAAGGTGTGTTTATTATCAAAGCTTGCGATATTCTAACGTGATCTGAATTCGAATTAGGAATTTTATCGTCGATTGCCACATCCATACTTATCTAGTTTTGCTTCCCACGCGATTTGTAGGTAGGGAGCTTGGGATTATGATCATTTCACTGATTCAGATAAAGTGTAAGTCAATATTAGTCAAGGGAAAATTGATATTTTCACGAACATGCATTTTCCGCGATACTTTCTAAAAACTCATAACTTTTAGTTGATTTTGTAAGGAGATTAATATCGGGAATAAAGCAACATAATACAAAATCTTTGCCCAGCATTATTGAATGCCAAAAATCTTGTAAAGCACGGAATTAATTATTGACTTATACTGTTGTGATTTCAAAATCATTCAATCTAGTAAGGCCAGGTTTACACGGCGATTATTTTCCCGTATACCGTATAAACGATTTTATCGAATAGAGTAGTGACAACAGAATATATTATATTATGAAAACTTAAAAATTGTTTACACGGCGTTCATACGGGGAAATCCCGTGTTCGAGAAATATATTTTACCGTATACCGTGCGAAGTTGTCACCGGATTTTTACAAATAGGTACGACACGCAGTGGCGCTTATGTTCATGTTGTCTCGTTCACACGACTCGCCCATTCGAGAATCGTACGCACTCGCATGCGTGGCCCGAAAAAAATCGAATTGAATGGTTGCCGTGTGAACGACTGCATCGTATACGGTAAAACCGTAGGTATACGTGAAAAAATCGAATCGAATGGTCGCCGTGTGAACCTGGTCTAACACCTCAAAACAAAACAATAAATAACCCACAAACATAACGTACATTTGACCCGACTCCCATTACCGAAACATCAAAATCAAAGTAAATAGTACCGATTCAAATCACGACCACTGAGATTTACGATCAGTCGCTGCATGTAATTGCCCCTTTCTCATTATAGTTACATCTGAATTGATTCATGGCGATCAAAGGTTGTAATGTATGAAGCCACAGAAGGCCCCTTTTCTAATATCGTACGATATAAAACCTCCTACGTAAATGTCACACGTGGATTTTGGGTAAGAGTAAGCTACCGTGACCGAAGAATTTTGTCAGAAGCTTTGAAACAAATTAGATTCAGAAGGTGAATTAAGTGAAGCAAATTGTAGAGAGATAAGCTCTGTCCAAGATTTTGTTCAAAATTTGACGATAGGCTAAAGAGAAACATTTTGCTTTTTCTAGTGCTTGCAATAAAGTTCAAGTTTCCTAAGAGTTTGTCGCAATACCACTCCAAACTCTTAAATTTATTTTAAAGTTTTATACAAAAATGGAACTTATTGCTACTATCAAGGGAACGGGGGCCTAAACGAAACAGTATCAGCTGAAATCATCTTGTCCGCTTAGCGTGAAAATGATCAAATTAGTGCTGGGTAGTATGAAAAGGACTGTCAGACTCATACTGTCTACAAACTAGTATTTTTCTTCAATTTTCCTTTTCTCCCAGGGCCGCAGTACCTTCCTAAGACAGTCTCGCGAGAAATGTAAGCTCTTCGATAGGTTTTGGCAATCTATTACATTGACAGAGAGAGCAGTAGCCACTCAGTGGTATCGGCCCCATCTTACGAGTTGTAGGTCATGGTTTCGAACCCAGCCAGGCGGTTTACTTTGTGTAATTTATTTCATCACCACTGCTCTCAAAACGGTGAAGGAAAACATTGTGAGGAGGCCGGCATGTTGTAAAAACAAAAATTCGAAGACATGTCACATCTATCAATCCTCACTGGGCCCGCGTGGTGGATTACGGCCCGTACTCACAGGACACTGGGATGGGACTTAATAGGCTGATGTTGATGATTATATTGCTATAAATAACTGATAGAATGATTCTTAATCTCGACTAGAAATACTCGTAGGAACTAGATTTGAATGCTTCTAATCTTAAGGCTTGGTACTGTTTTAAAAGTGTACCTTCTGAAATATATTTTTCAATCCAAATACTGTCGAAATTAAATGTTACATTAAGCACCATTTGAATATCTTAACTACATAGTTAACGGGCCAGGCTAAAGGCACCATTTTAATAAATTCAAAGAAAGTTTTTTTAGATAACGTTTTGTTTGTTTAGGACTGTTACGTTTTATTTTGCTGACACAATAGCGATGGAACTTTGACCTAGAATTAAGAGATATGTATGCTAATATATGTATTATTGGTCAAATGTAATATTAGCTTTATGTAAATACTAGCACTACGCCCGCGACTTCGTCCGCGTGATTTTCGAACTTTGCCTTTTTGAATTTCTAGTCCCGGCCACCCTCTATAAGGGATACTGGATATTTCTATAGAGTCTATAAGGGATATTTGTTTCTCTGCATCACCCTAAGGTAGACTGGTAGAAAATGCCCATGGCATTAAGTCCGCCTTGTACTTCCATGTGCAAGAAGTTTTAAATAAATAAATACTGTTAGAAAAACTCAATCAATATTCAACAAAAATTCTATCAACCCGCAATATTCCGTCTTAGGTAACACATAGGCCCAAAAAATTTAAAACTCCTAACTATCAACCCCAATACAAAGTTTTAGGGGTCGAATTTCGTATCATCCTCTCTTAGTGAGAACCTGTATCCTAAATAGAACCCTCCCTGCAATGTTGAGTCCTCCAATTACAAACACCAAAGACAACCCCTAAGAGGTCGCATTTAGTAAAATTCCGTCTTAATGAGAACCTAGGTCCTAAAACAACCCCCATGGCAACTCCTAGCATTTGTATTAACAAAGTTTCATACAAACTGACAACCTCATGAAAATAGTGCCTTGCGATGGTGTGCATTTACGTCAGAAAAGAACAACCTTGCAAAATTTAATACTTACTCCTAGCATTTGTAGAAACGAAGTTTCATACAAAATATCAACCCCTAAATCAACCCCTTAGGGTCTATTTTCACAAAACACCCGCAACTACGTCCAAAAAATAATCTCTATGCAAAATTTGAGTCTTCAAACTATCAACCCCGAAAAAGCCCCTTAGGGGTCGAATTTCGCAAAACCGTCTTAATGAACATTTAGGTCTTAAAACAACCCTTCGCAAAATTCGAGACGCCTAGCACTTGTAGTAACAAAGTTTCATACAAACTATCAATCACAAAAACAAACCCCTTTGGGGTGGAATTTCGCAAAACCCCGCCATGGTGTGCATCTAAATCTTATAAAGGAACCCGGTGCAAAATTTGAGGCTCCTCGCACTTATAGTAACAGAGTTTCAAACTGTCAACCCCAAAAACAACCTCTTAGGGATCGAATTTCACAAAATCCCGTCTTAGGTATTACTTACGTCCAAGAAAGAACCTAAGTCTCAATTCTAACAACCCCTTAGGGGTCGAATTTCTCAAAATTTCCACCTTAGTGAGCATTTACATCTTAAAAAGTACCACCATGCAATATTTGAGACGCCTAGAACTTGTACTAAAAAAGTTTCATACAAACTTTCAACCCCAAAAACAAACCCCTTAGGGGCGAATTTCGCAAAATCCCGTTATGGTGACCATCTCCGTCCTAAAAAGAAACCTCGTGCAAAACATGAAATTCCTAGCACCTGTAATAAAGAAGTTTCATACAAACTATCAACCCCAAAAACAAACCCTTAGGGGTCGTATTTCGCAAAATCCCATCATGGTGAGCATCTACGTCCTAAAAAAGAACCCGATGCAAAATTTGAGGCTCCTAGCACTTGTAGTAACAAAGTTTCATACAAACTATCAACCCCAAAAACAACCCCTTAGGTGTCGGATTTCACAAAATCCCGTCTTTAGTATCATTTACGTCCAAAAAAAAGCCATATGTAAAAATTTAAGTCTAAAAACTATCAACCCCAAAAACAACCCCTTTGGGGTCGCGTTTCACAAAATTTCTGCCTTGTTGAGCATTTACGTCTTAAAAAGAACCGGCATGCAAGATTTGAGACGCCTAGCACTTGTAGTAACAAAGTTTCATACAAACTATTGACCCCAAAAACAAACCCCTCAGGGGTCGGATTTCGCAAAATCCCGTCATAGTGAGCATCTACGTTCTAAAAAGACACCCCATGCAAAATTTGGAATTCCTAGCACCTGTAGTGACGAAGTTTCATACAAACTTTCAACCCCAAAAACAACCCCTTAGGGGCCGAATTTCGCAAAATCCGTTCTTAGTGCTCACCTCCGTGGTATAAGGAGGGCTTATGCCAAATTTCAACTTTCTAGGCCCAGCGGTTTGGGCTGTGCGTTGTCAGATCAGTCAGTCAGTTTTGAATTTTATATATATAGATTATATGGTAAAAGTTTTCTTATTGATAGTTTATTTTAATAAATTGACGTTTGAAAACTATTAAGCTCATAACAATACAATATTCAAATAATAAGGATCCGTTCGTTATATAACAAAAGACGTAACCAGTCAATTAAAATGTAAGATTCATAAAAATCATTTTAAAACATTTCTTTAAAACAAAAGCGGCAAATACAAAGACTTCGAAATACAAACAGTAAACATAAATAATCCAGACAAAAAATCTACTAATTAATTCTAAAAAGAAAATAAAACGACACCCACATAAAATAAAAGACATTATTGCACTACATAATAAATAATAATATAAATACTTTACATAACTATGTATATATTTTATAGCATATTTTACGATCTGCTACACAATAATGTTGGTTAACGGAGAGTTTCTTTGAATGGTGAAGCTTGACTTTATTGCTTTTTGAAACAGTTTAGTTCAAAGACTAGAGAATTGGACTGACTATTTTCATGGTGGTCGCAAACTTGCATAATTTTACCGAACCGTTAACACCTTAGCAGTAACTGTTGTGTAAGCCTATAGACTTGAAAGGTTACGGTGGAAATAATTTGTTAAACGTTATATTTTGTTTGCGGGACTATCTGAACAGGTAACCGCGTGAATCTGGAAGGTAATCCACGGTGTTCCTTCCATAACCCTCTATGGAAGGAACACCGTGGATTTTAGTCACTACAGGGCTGACAGTCCATTTTTTTTATTTATCTGTTTCTTTGACATATACATGCTGGTTGAAACTTAAAATAATTTTATAGTTACTTTTTAAATGACAAAGATGAAAAACTTTTTGACTGTATGAACTTTACATACCTTAACCTTTTTTTTCAAAAAAAATGAATAGAATAGCAGAATATAAGTATCTTTCGTTGAGATGTTGAATTAGAAAAAGATAGATCGGAAAAACATTAAATAAGTTTAACTCATGAGATTTTCTCTACTATTTTCACACAAACAAAAATATAATAAAACCAGTCTTACGAGTACGTTTGCCTCCACGACCAATAAAATTTATATTTCTAGAGTAAAATAATCAAAGCGTATCTGATATTATGATTCAGATAACGATCTAAAGTCAAATTGTATTTACATTGTCGTAAAATTTGCAATATACGCCACAGTTTTTAATGGTGCTCCTATGAAGGCAAGATCGGGTGAATAAAAACCCTTATGTAGATAGTACTGTGAAACGTTTTAATAGTTTTTTTAGGTTATAAAAGCTAGCGCGATGTATGATTTGCTTGTTTAGTAATATTATTTTATTATAGTTGAACATTGCGTTACAGACAAAGACGACAAAATAATTAAACATTTTATAAAAAAAAAAAAACAGCTCGATGGACAAATGCATTTATTTGTCCTTCGAGCCGATTTTTTTTCAGTTGTCAATTACAAGGTCAAGTCATATTCGCAAACGATTTTTTCTTTCCACAAAAATTTTACCACTTAGAATATCTGTGCTATAATTGCTAAGTAACTGCTGACCAATTATAGCACAGGTGATCAATTGTCAATTTGGATTTTTAAATTTAATATTATATCATAATACCCGGGAACAAAGTTGAGGAAGCAAGCTTAAGACGAAATAATCGGGAAAATACTAGGTAGTTACGATGGAAACAGACAAGTCTAAGCATTCACTTCTAAAAATCACCTTACTGCATTTCACTTAATTTTTTAAACCGGTTTATCAATAATTTTTGTTTGTTGGTCTTTTGAGATGAATATTTTTTTTCAAACTCATATACAGGGTGAAATTTTATTAATGAGCAATATTTTAAACTTGGGCATTACTAACGATACTAATCGTTTTACGGAACTCAAAAACATTATTAATGCAAGTATCTTCGCATAATATTATTTGATGTTTATTTACTTTTCGTTCCGCGCGCGGTGTAATGCCCTTTAAAATTTTGATACTCTTAAACTTTTGGGGCTTATGATTTATTTTTTATTACTTTTAGTGCTTATTTGCAATAATAAGCCTTTGCAATGTGACATACTACATTTTTAAAGGTGTCCATAATTGCATTAATAATATTTTTGATTTGCGATTTATTAGCCGTAATGCAATCAGCATCGTGAGTAGAGCCTTAGATTAAAATATTGCCCATGATTTCGATTACACCCTGTATTTAGGTCGCGGGACTTACCGAATTACCGTGGTACTGGAACGTAAAGGGCTATTGAAGGTCACCGTGGATATTTGTCAGTACAGTCTGACAGTGTGGGTGGAAGGACACATTTGATGATTTTATCACGATAAAAAAAAAAAACTAACATATTTAAACAAAAGAAAATCAATCAATCACAGTGATTAAACCTTCTCCGATGTTTAACTCCTTTCTAACACCTATCTTCAAACTAAATTATGACTAAAAAAACTAACTAAAGCCAAAACGGAAACATATATTTTTAATCAGCAGAATTCCCAAGCGATCTGACTGTAGTACAGTCCCGTGTCAAATCACATCATTTATCAAATGTTAGCTCCCGGCCTAACATTTAACCGCCACACACGCAGAGCCAAACCTTTGCCAAATGAATTTAGAACCACAAAGCTTAAGAAACAGAGTTGATATTTGTTTGGTGCTGTATAATTTTTTTTAGTACTATCAGCGTTTGCACAAAGTATTGTTTATTGTAAAATTGTCACAGACGGACAGATGCATCGTAAATACTTATTAATGATTTTGTTGAAGCTTAAGTGGATGTGAAAAATCGTTTTGCGGAGTGAGAAGTGCTGTGTCATTGTGGGTTTTTGTGCTTTTCTGGGGCTAATTGTTGGAGAGGAGAGAGTGATAAGGAATGATGATATTGTTCTAAGGTAAGAGAGATAAAAGTATCTGAAAGCCACAGTCCTACTTATTGTCTAATTAATATTGTGAACGAGAAAGTTTATGAGGATAGATGGATGGATGTGTATTACTCAATCACGGCTGAATGGATCTAGGATCTAGGTACAGAGATAGCTCTGGAATACCTTTTATTCAAATATTAATAATTCTCGAATTACACGCAGACGAAGCCTAGCAAAGGCTAGTATTTTAAGAGCGAGGATGTAGGGATAGGTGATGTTTGTTACTATTTCACACAAGAATTTGGATGAAATTGTGGTAGTCGGTATAAAACATTATAGCCTGGATTAACACAACCTTATAAAAATCAACTGCTGTTCGTTAGTTTCGCTAAAACTCGAAAACGGCTGGACCGATTTGGTTAATTATTGTTTTGAATTATTTATGGAAGTCCAGGGAAGGTTTAAAAGGTGATTGTGAGACGGTACGAAGTTTGCCGGGTCAGCTAGCCGATAATAAAAATAGGTAAGGAATTATGTTCATGCCGATTTGACGTCCAAAGTAGATGATTTCCGATATCGGCACGTTTAATATCCAAATATTATGTTTACGGTCAGTGCCGTTTGTTTTTTTTTTTGGCGAGTAAAAGCTAACTGACTGTTAGTAAATAAAAAATAACACGACTTAAAAAAAAAGTGTTAGAATTTTTGTATCTACATAACAAAATTCTAAATAAACCAGGATACAGTAGTAACGTTACCTTTCAAGCCTAATATTAATATCCAATAAAATTATGTTTCGATAACAGATTGCGCTCGAGCCGTTTTTCAAGATCATAGAATATTAAGTATGATTTTAATAAACACTTAAATATAACTTATATAAATTAATAGCGGCTTTAGAATCAATAACACACTTTTATACCTAAAAGCATGTTTTACGGTTTTGCACTAGATTCTAGTCTTGATATCTAACCGAGCAGCTTGACACCTTAATTATGATTGGGTTCCGCAGTTTAATTATTTTCCTTTAATCGTCCGTAACAAAGAAATATAAGGTACAGCTACTGTCCGTTCCATCGGAAGTTTAAAAGAAAAATGAAAATACGTACCTATTTGTACGATAACCACTGACAAAGTGCCTAAGACGACTTATCAATTGAAAATACCAACCTATAAAAAAAAATACATCGCTTAACAATAGGCAACTACTACAAAACGCCTGCTACGTACGATCCTTATATAAATACTTTTCTTTATCTTTATTAATAATTAATCTATTCAAACATGCCAAACAGCAATACAATATTAATTTGATTAAATAATAACTAAACCAAATCCCACGGAACCCTGACTCCTCGCGACCACCTAAGCCGCTAGCCAATTGGCGCGCACAGCACTTGCCGACGGATTAGACGCCCGTAAAACGCTCTCAGCACGCTCTAAGCTTTTAATGCGGCCTTTTGTCACACCGTTCTGTATCATACTGTTATTTAAACTCGTATAAGCTTGTATGAAGTGGCTTTAGAATGTGATTTTATGCGTAATTCGAGTTCTGTGGTCTA
The DNA here is from genome assembly GCA_954870645.1 of Agrotis clavis. NCBI lineage: Eukaryota > Metazoa > Arthropoda > Insecta > Lepidoptera > Noctuidae > Agrotis > Agrotis clavis. The sequence goes on along the minus strand of OX940931.1, from coordinate 23,471,122 downwards.
TAAAGTTGGTGGATTTGTTATTTGATGTATTACGGGCTGTGGATTTTATCATAGGGAAAATAATAATAACGGTTCGATTCGCTACTTCCTGATAAATTGAGTTTATGGATTTGGTAGGCATTTATAGGCACATGTATTTTTTAGTTTCAATGTTAAAATGATACGGTTTTTCTGGTCACTGTAAAATAACATAATTTATTAATTAATATTAAATGTAATATTTTACATACTTAAGAAATTGGCAAGAAGATATCTTAGATATTTACTCAAACTTGAATTTCAAAAGTTATTAGAGATATTTAATGAAAACATCAAAGAATATAAAGAACTGTAGTTTGCAGTAATTTATTTCTTTAAAAAATAATTTGTAAGCATAATATGAGTTAACATTTTTGTTAATAACGACTTATGCAAAAATATTGTAGCTTCAAACAAAAATAAAATTACGCTGCTGTGTAGAATCGAGTCAAAACAGATCAACAACAAAAATAAAATTAAATCTAATGCCGTATTCCGGATTCCGAGTTACCGCAGCCGGCAACATTTTTATAACAGGACAAATTGACACTGTTACAACTGCGGTGAAATTGTAAAATAAATAATTATAATTGAACCCACTAAAATTAGAGTAGAGGCAATTAATTGAATTTGTTTTAATTTAATTAAACGGTTTCTGGGTTTTTAATTTATTGGTGGCTGTGAGAAGCGGATGTTGACGTTTGGTTGTCATTTGTATTACAATTTCTTAACTTATTGCCTTTTAGCCTTAATTTCAATGCAAGTTTGTTTATACAGTATTTTTTTTTTACAATTTAACACCTGCGTGATAAGATTGCTAATAGCAGTTTTAGATTACATTCATAATGAAAAAATATTATATCAAAGCTGACTTTTGTTTACATTGTTTAACAGGTCTAACACCAATTAGAATGGAATAAAGGCAAAAAGTTGATGCGAATCTAATACAATAATTAAAAAACACGTAATTGCTTTTGATAAATTCACTACTGAACTTATTTCGTTTTTTTTCAACCCTAATTATCAGGTAACATAGAGTATTTTTCATTTTCTAATTGCGTACGTGCCCAAATATTTTTGCATATAAATAGTATGAAGAAGCCACAAATATTACAATATTTCGAGCACTTTCGAACTAATTTAATGGAACTTGTACATGCACTGTATTACTACACAAAATCTAGAATTCTGCTTTGGATGTCATAAGAATTAGTACTATCGATAAGTTAGATCTGGATAATAAAATTGTGTGTTACTTTGTAACATTCAATACGTATTACAAATATCGAGTGGTTACTAACTAGATCAGTATCAGTGCCTCTAGCTTTTAGGTGCAAGTGATTAGCAATGGCGATTTATAGACAATGAGCGGAAAGTGGTGTCACGGGGCGAATTGTTTGATCAGTAGTTGAAAACAACAAACATTTCGCTCATAGTCATTTTGTGCAGTTTATTTTTAATTATATATAATGCTACCTCGCGGAGGTAAAAATTAGACCGACAATAGCAATACAGAAGCTAGATTAAGTTACAAATTGTTAAAAATGTTTTTCAAAAGTAAAGACATTATCAATTCAAAAACAAGATCATCAACATAAACCGGTATTTTTCAGGAAATAACTATATAAAGGTAACTGAAATACGAACGAAAATTAATCAAACTCGGTTCATCCAATTTTAAGGTTCAAACCCACAGACAGACGCACAGGTGCAAAGTCAAACTAAAAAAGAAACCGTTATACGTCGTGTGCTAAAAATTAGCTTGAAAAACAATAGTTAAAGTATCAAATAGTAAAAAGTATACTTTACTCTTGCCACTCGCTAAACTTACCATTAAGTTTATAACTTGGACCTACAATACTGTGGGTGGCAACGGCTCGACGGATGGAATAGTAATAGCTAAATGCATTTGTATGGGAATTAAGACGCGTCCAAGTGTTGGCGTTGCGAAGGTCTTAATAGGGCATACAGTATCTAATCTTTTGGCGCCTTTTACTGTTGGAATGACTAGAATATAAACAGTTTTAAATAAAATAATAATAATATTCCACAACTATCACACAACGCCATCTAGTCCGCTAAGCAAAGCTTGTGATATGTGTACTAGACAACTGATAAACATACTTATATATTTCTAAATACATACATATTATAGATAAATTCCACCCAGACACAGAACAAATGATCGTGCTCATCACACAAACATTTGTCCTGGGTGGGAATCGAACCCACGACCTCCGGAATAGCAGTCAGGGTCACTAACCACTAGACCAACAGGCCTGTCAAAATGGGTAGCGGGACTACCTTGCTACCGCAGCCTTTTTTTGTACGTGGACCCCTTTAGGCTTTGGCCCTCTAATGAGGCCCCTTTATGTTGCTGACAACTATTTGAGGCGCGCGTGGAACACGACGCGATAGTCCATGACAGCGAGTCGCCCATTGCCTTGGGCGTCTCCAGTGGCGGCTGGTTCGTGAGGTGGACGCTGTCCTCTCCCTCACGCATTCCGCCTCCTCCTTTGCTCTACCGCAGCCCTAGGACTAGAGGGCAGCTGAAGGAGCAGGTGGATTTTTAGTTAGTCAAGTTTGACAGTCCTTTCCACTTTTTTCAGGGCGGGAAGACGTTTCATAGTAAGTGGTAATGTTTGCGACCTCTGAACCAAGACACTGAATTGAAATAATTTTCATTTCATCTATGTATAGATGCCGTTTTGTCAAGTGCTATCAAACCGTAGTCTCCGTAGAGTAGCTCTTGACATAATTTTACATCAATTTTTGATATGGCTTCTATAAACATGTTATAAAAAGTGTTTTCATATGACCAGCTAGTTTTTTCTTTTCATATAATATTGAATAACTTACGAAATTTTTCAAAAATACTAAAAACTCTTTTGTTAGCTTTTATTTATTTAAAGAAAATTGAATATAAAGAACTATGTAATTTACTATGGAACTATGGAATTTTACTGTCAATAATATTAAATACAATAGTTTATCTATGAGTGTCTAAAACATACACATTTACACACACTTTTATTTTATTTATTTATCTAAAACACACATAAAATTTACGAAATAGAGCTCGAAAATCGAACACGACCGTTTCCAAATTCAAAAATCGATTCAACACTTTAAACGCCGCATGCATTATTCATAATCACCGATTCTTTTTCCCGGTGATAAATGGCCAGTAATTGTATCCGAGTATCGGTGTTTTAAGAAAAATCGCAGAGTCATACGATCGTGTGTATCGCCTATCGCTGTTGCGATCGGAGTAGTGATGGGTTTTTGCCCGGGAATTTTCCCGAGTTGGGAAAATTCCCGATTCTTTCCCATTTCTTCCCGGGAATATTCCCAAATGACGGGAAAATATTTTTCGTATAAAATTATGCAATTTAATTTATTTTGTACAAAGTTTTTCATTTGTGTGAGTCTGAGCATGCATGTGAGTGGTTAAAAGAAAAGATATTCATTGTAAAAGTATGGTTACAGCATAAAAGTAAGGGACTTTATGTATGGAAATGTTTGTTGATACGTATTTATTTAAAAAGACTTAAAATCAACTTCGAACAAGTCTCAAAAGTATCACACCAATCTTTTTCTGATTACTTGGTTGTTTTTTGAATATTAGTTTTGCTATAATTTCGGCTTTATACCTATTATTATAATAGTAATCAGCTGACTTTGAAGATAAATCTATTACTTGGTGCGCTGAAAAGTGGGTATTGTACGTATAAACAGCCACATAATCATAGCTCTAATCTAACAATTTATAGTTTTTTGGTCTTGCTTTGTAGACAAATGGAAAACGTAAACTCTCGAGTCTCTAACAGATTTTCAACGTAATATAATTATGGTCTTAAAAATTAACTGCAAGAATTTAGTGTGCTTACTCGTATCAATAACCAAGTACATTCCAAAAAAAAAATATTTTTCCAATTTTTTTTTTCAAAAATCATCAATTTTTTTCTTTTGGCCTTATAATATGGCCAATAAAATAAGTTATTTGTAAGTATTTCGATGAATTGCCAGTTGAAAGTCTGCAAAATGTGATGGAAAAATTGGAATCAGCTGTGAACGCTACACACGGGTGAACGAACTCAAACAGAAATCAAATTCATTAATACGGTCAAAAATATATGCTTGAAAAGGCGCGGAACACAATGCGCCGTTGACCCGGGCATGGTCCATGGTCGGACAGCGAGTCGCCCATTACTCGCCGCCCGCATGCCCGCGCCTACTATGGCTGGAGATCCGTCTGCCGAAGTCCGGCGCCGTGGGCGTCTACCACTGCGGCTGGGGTGGACGGACGCTGACGCTGTCCTCTCTCTCACTCGGCCCATGCATGACTGCTTCGCAGAAGGAGTCCTCCGCATCCCACACCGTCTCGCCCCGAAGCATGGCTTTGAGCAAAGCCGGGCGCGAGAGGTCTCTGCCTATTGCCGTGAGGACACGGCGGTGCTCTGCTCAAGCGGGGCAGTCCTGCACCGTATGCTCCACCGTGTCCTCCGGGCGGTCCTCGCAGTGGTGACACCCAGGCGTTTCCTGCTTCCCCATCCGACACATGTACCTCATGAAACTTCCGTTTCCGGTGAGGACCTGCGTCATGCGGTAGGTCAGGACGCCGAGCCGCCTATCCAGCCACTCCTCTAAGAGAGGATGTTACCGCCGCGATTGTAGCGTACCCGGACCTCTGTTGCGACCGTCGCTCCCTCCATACTGCCCTGAGATCGCGACGGAGCTCTTCCCGCAGCGCGTGTATTTCGCAGTGTCATATTGCCACTTTCAAGAACAGGGTCGAGCACATACCTGTAGTACGGTACTTCTGATTCCACAAGGTTGTATTTTAGAGCAATTTGATGGTTTATTCTGGCTACAGGGTTGTGTCTGTACAAATATTCTCCGTTAGCGAGACGAGAACACCCGGAGAAAATGTGATAGATTGATTCACCTGGACACGGTGGCATGCCCGACATATGTCAGCCCTGCTATCCTTCACAATAAATCTCCGGTAGTTATATGTCATCATAACTTCATCCATTATTGCTCTGACAAAACCTTTGGTTTCTCCAAAGGAGTCTCCGGATCGTAGCCAGGCTACCGACGCAGATATGTCTACATCTGCATCAGGCCCATGTACGGCCCGGAACAAACGTCCGTGAAGCTCATTGTTCTGTCATATTTCCATGCGACCATTAGTGTCAAGCACTGCAGGTTTGCGCCAGTTCTCTTTAGCCCAGGAGAGTGGGGTAAGGCCCTTGTCCACCGCTACTACATCTCGATGCATTCCCACGTCGGCTTTTAGGAAATATTCACTGAGATTGCATATCTCACGATTGTGGAAAGTCTTAACGTTTAGAAAATCTCAACCTCGAATATACAATCTCATAACCGAAGACCGTGAGTGATGCATTCGATATGCAGTAAGCAATGTACGGACCCTCCTATCGCCTTGGATACGAGGGTCCGTACAATTAAGTTCTGTTTGAGTCCATGAGTATGTCAAAAGCAACGACGATATAATACTAGACTCCTAATAACAGGCGACCGATGTCTGTCAACACATTAGGCAAAAAAGTCTTATATCCGTCTCATTTCGACCACTCCTGTGAGCCGTAAACATACGTTGACACAGAACAGGCCTTGAGTTAGCCAATCACAACGCAGTACCCCGTCCCCCTCGCTTACGTAGTACCTCAGCGAGTTGACAGAATAGTTTTTGTTCCTTAGATCGTGCATGCGGAGTCTAGTATTATATCGTCGTTGGTCAAAAGAGTACCTACATCAATACTGGCATTACCCAGCCGTTGCAGGCCTTACTACCACCTTATTACCACCTAATACAATAATTATTTACATATTTTTAACATTGTTATTGATTCAATATTTATTTTCCCGTCGTTTGGGAAAATTCCGGGAATTTATTTTATTTTCCCATATTTTCCCAATCTTTTTTTTCCCTCCCATTTTTTTCTTCCCTCCGGCCCATCACTAGATCGGAGGTACAAGTATTAATGTGTGTAAGCAATTGGTTTGTAATTAGATACCTTGTAATTGTGATTGTGTATGTGCGATTTTTGTTTTGTGTGTCTTTTTAGGGTTGAGATTTTGTGCATTGTTTTTGTGTGATTGATCAAAAGAGGGTTGAGGATAATTTATATGTAGTTTAGACCATTGGAAAATATTTGTTTAAGGGGGAGGCCTATGTTCAGCAGTGGACGTCTTCAGGCTGATGATGATGATGGAAAATGTTTGATACAATGCAATTCTGAATGAAAAGGATGTTTTGGAATTTGAACGTCCAACTCAGCGTAGAAGATAATAAAAAAAAACAGCTGTGGAATGGTGTTTAGGTTGTCAAGTGTTGCTTAGTGTTGGTGAAGACGGGCATTGTTTATATTATAATTTTACTTAACATGGTGTCGCTTGTGTATGTTACCTTAAATTATTCTGCTAGTGAAAAAGAGACCCAGACTTGATTACAATGAAATTATCTATTCGATAAAATTCTGATAAGTAGGTGAATACTATTTAGAATTACATTTAATCTACATAAAAAGGCACCGCAGCCACGAAACACAGTAAGGAACAGGGTAGGTTTTAGTCAGTACGGGTCTGACAGTCCCTTACTCTACCTTGCATTACGCTGTAGTCTAAAAACCAAATGATTAATAGTCTCATTTAATTTTAAACTCCAAAAAAAAGAACGATGGTCAAAATCTCTCCGGAACTACCGGATTCTGGTGCAAACAAATAAAATAAAAATTGACTCAACAGTGCAAATATTCCGTATGCTTGAAAAGCATACGGAAGCTTTTCACACCAATATCTTACATTGAACCACGATTTAACCTTTTCACCGACAATTTTAAAAGTGCAACAACATTTAGTTCCTGATTTCAATGAAATCGTGATTCCTTTAAAACAGATCACCATGTATTAATTACTGATATGGACAAAAGGCGCCATAAGAATAACGGGCGCGCCAAACCCATTTAACAATGTCTACCGATATTAAAATCGATTTTCCTGAATCGATTCGACGAGTAATTGTCGGTAATAATCCGGAATACCGAGTGGAGGTGTCGATGTAACGAGATATAGGGCCCGTTACTCGCAATATGCAGGTGGTCGGTGCAACATCGATGTTTTTTTTTTAAATCGATACGCAATGAATCGCACAATTTGATCGATCGCGATCGCTTTTTCGGTTGTGTCACGCTGTGTTCTTTTTTGATTTTGTTTTTTTTTTTTTTTTGAGTGAGTTATAATGAATTGGATTGGTTTTCGAATGTTGTGTTTTCAGCCAGTGTGCATGCTACAGTTATTTTCGTTTTTTTTTTCTTTGTCAATTCTAATTTTAAAGAAGCGCTTTCTTATAAGAAAGTACGCTTATTAACTGGGTACCAACCTATTGCTATCAAAGTGGCTCAAATCTACTAAGAGAGGAATTCCCAATAGTGCTAAATTCAAACTGGGAATAGAACCTAGGACCTAATACAGCTAAAATTTTCCTGTTTTCTGTAAAAAAATAACCTCATTTCAGCCACACTCATCGTAAAACAAAAGGTCAACTAACAATAGCTAGCTAAACCCTTTTCAATACTAACCATCATAACTTGACCTGCTTAGAAAGACAGAACAGTCACATTAACACAAGTAGATTTCTCTAGTAACTAATACCAAAGCTTGTGTTTGTAGAGTAAATTGCGTATCGGCAAATTTACCGAGTCTAGCTTCGTTGTATGGCTTGTATGAATGTATGGTTGTATGGCCAAAAGGCCGTTATGTTCTGTTGGCTTTTCACACAAACGGTTCGCGGGACGAGCTTTGAACTTTGTAGACGGGCGGTTATTAAACGCTTAGCCTTACCTTTTGCATGAAAAGATTTTATTCAAAGCGTTAAATAAGCAAAAATATTTGAGGGTTAAGAAATTTTTTGGAGCTAAGATTTAGAAAAATACTAACGTGTATCGACTAAGTACATAAATTAATAAATTTATTAGGGTTTTATCACTCAGTGATAATGTCACCCAATAAACATAATATTTATTTATTATTAGTAGTCTGGTTTTATAGTATTTCTGACATAGACATTTTTGTGAAGATTGTAATTACTTTTGTGAACATTTTCCACAAAATAATATTCCACTATCGCTTTCTTCAATTTCAGAACTATGGTCAACTATTTATTCTAACAAGAAAATTAACTTTTACTCCGATGAAATAAAACAAAAAATTACTTTGGTTTGGTTAAATAAATTGTTCTAATTAAACAAATCAAAAACGTTTATAAAAAGGCAAAATCAAATAACCGCCAGTCTATCACCAAACAATTTGAATAAAGAACTCGCTATAACAAACATTGCTCATTGCTGCATTCGTGTTGACGAAGTACAAGCTTCATGACCATTCTTACAAGACCTGTGATGACCACTTTACACACCCATTTTACTATGAAAACTTTCCAGTGAAAGGGACGAGAGAGTTCAACACAAAATGGCCGTTAACTTCACATGTGTTAGCTTTTTAGAAATGGAATCGTAAGGTTGCGTTCATTGTTTGACATGCTATTACGAACGTTTGAAATTAGAATAATAAATGTTTCTTTGGACTTTCAATATTTTTATGGCGGCCATTCAATTTGTGTGTTTTCGCGGTTAATTTGACTTGTTGGTTTGATGAAACTTTAAGGCCTTTGTCAAACAGACAGGCGATAGCGAACCGAACCGAATCATGTTATATAAAAATGCGAAAGCGATCCGATACTCTATGTGACAGGCTTCAAACAATTCCATATATTACGCATTCGGTTCGTCTGTCAGTTTGACAATAGCTTAAGTGTTCTTATTCAACGATGGTTTGCGTATTTCCTATGAAGTTTGAGTTTGATTCAGTTTGAATGTAAGACAAGAATCAAACAAGATTCTTGATTCTTTTATTCCAATATAAGGATTCTATTTTGGAATAAAAGAATCCAATTAAAATAATCGAAATTATTAAGTGAAAAAGTAAATAATTTTCGCGACCATAAATTATTTTCAATAGCAAAAAACCTTTGAGCTAAAGTTACAAAATTACATTAAAATTAGATCTGAGACCGATGCGGGCCAAGTGTCACTAAACACAGTTTTACTAGACACGATTTTGAATTAATATAAGAATCTATAATACTACATAACTATCTAACTAAAACATATTTCTTGAAAATTAACAGGCCTGCTATCACAAAAACATTCCAAAGCATATTTCGTTTCAAAACATGACGCAAACGCCCTTAATTAACATAAAAACACACAACAAGCATAGTAATCAGCTTATTGTTATCAAAAACCTCTAAAAACATCGCACGAAACCGCATTTACATAATTCTCTAAAAGGTTGCTTAAAAATATATGAACAAACATCTCTGCGTAAAGTTCAAGAGATCAAATGTCATTATTTAACATTATAATTTAATTAAGCTTGTAATTGACAGGTCTAATAATTAATCTATGACCCGCTAAATTGGTGAGCTGAACTTAGGTATTGGTAATGTTTTAGGTTATGTCATTAAAGTCAAGTGTTTGATTTTGGAGAGATTATTTTGTTCACATTTAGGATGTGCATTATTGCATGTCTGCATCAACATGACTTTTTAGGGTTCAGTAGCCAAATGGCAAAAAACGGAACCTTTATAGTTTCGTCATGTCTGTCTGTCTGTCCGCCCGTATGTCACAGCCACTTTTCTTCGAAAGTATAAGAGCTATGCTATTGAAAATTGGTAAAACTAAAAAAAAATATATGATGTGCATTACCATTCAAAGTTCCATCGAAAATTGGTTTGAACGAGATCAAGTAGTTTTTTTTTTTAATATGTCTTAAATCGTAAACCGCAATTTACCTTTCAAAGTTACAACCAACTACAAGAACTTTTATATTATGTTACTTGCTGCTACGGAACCATTTATGGGCGACTCCGACTCGCACTTGGCTGGTTTTTTAATTCTTAATGGAAAAATCTGCATTATTTTGCTTAGGAGCTAAATGCTGAGAAAATACTTATAAGCTTGTTATAACACTAACATTATTTTAAATCGATGAAATTGTGGTGTAATGTTAAATACTTTTACTAAATCCGTATAATATTATGGGTTTGGTATTTGTGAGGGATATGAGAACGTTATAAAGTCCTAAGCAATATTAGATTCTAAGTAAAACTCCAATACGCTTTGAGGATCTACAAGCTCTCGCTCCTCAGAGCATTGTTTCAAGTTTCAAATTTTATAAGATCCTAATCTGACTTAATTTTTCTATAACTTTTGTCTAAAATAAATTGGGGTCTATTTCAGTCTAATTAGAAACAGCTGGTCACCAGTATTTTACATGGAGCGATTACCTATCTGAAGTCTCATCACGACTTATCACGTTTTTGTTACGTACTCGTAAACTGGGACTTTAACGTTAACGTGATGTATAAAATTAGTTCCTCGTTTGTGCAGGCGCTTTTACATTTCTCATAAAATTTATGTCACAATACATCAAGTACGATGTACGGCCAAATACGTAGAATTCATGCCACTACAACCCAGCTAGTACTGGCTTGAAAATTCTACCAAATCTAACAAGATTCAAAACTTGTAGAAATCTACTCTTATTGCAATTCATAGTTCCCAGGTCTAAATGCCAGGAAATTCCCATTCGTAAATCTCAAATTACACCTGTCTTAACGGATTGTCTGATGTATCATCTGCAAGTATTATAATTGACAGGCCCAATAATTATTTCATGACTCGGCGAAATTGCTTGAACGAATTATTGCGAATATAATTGATGTTTCATAATCATTTCAACCATTATCATTATTTGTTATTGTGTGTTATGTAGCGGGTCATCATCGTTTTAATATAGTACACAGTACAGGTTTAGTTTTTGTCTAAAGATTGAAACGACTGTTGCCGAGGTGCAGCTTTTATCTGGATTATTTACAATTTGTTTTACTGTATTCTTTTTCAGATATGACTTTTCGGTTTGTCCTAAGGATTTGTGGTCACATACCAATATTCGATCATAATTTTATTAAGTTTTTATGTAAAAAATTCTGCCCCACATACCCCCTTCCTCTTACCATAATTATGTAGGTATGTGTATATTTATAGTGCATGTAGTGTTTCAATTACTACCTATGAGTCTTCATACTAATTAATTTTATATAGGGAATACTTTATAGATAAAATCAATTATTTCATGATATAATGTCCATGTAACACCAAGACGCAAAATAACATTACTTCAAATACAAAGATGTCGCTTATTTCAAAAGTAATTTCTACCAGCAGAGCAGACCTGTGACAGAAATAATGAAAAAAAAATATTGGACGTAGGTAAGTATCTAAATTAATGGTAATTGCCATTAAGACTAAGTGTCAGTTAAATATACAAATACTGGTTATAGGTTTTTCAATATACAATTATACTAAGTTGTCGTTTAATGTTAATATTGACTGGCATTAATTAATATTCTAACACTTCGCAACGAAACATTAAAATATATTAAAACCACTCCTTTTCTTTCAACAAAGTACTAAACATTTCACATTCAGTTTTATTACGAAATAAATACTAAATATATTCATACTAATTACGAATACTTAAGGTCTAATATTCATTAAGTACGACTTATTTACAATAATTTATTGATTAACGTTCTTCATAAGTAGTGTTGTATAAAATAATGAGAAATAATAGGTATTAGATGTTAGAAGTTAGGAATGCTTGCGAGCTTGACTGCGATGGGTCGATTGGCAAGAGCTTCCAGTGTACGGAATCGGAAGGCCGCACGCAAATTCTGTTTGCAATTTAGTTTTTCCCAAAAACCATCAAGCTTTACAATTCGCGCTGCAATCATTAATGCGTCTCAGTATTTTTAAATTTGATAAGTAGGCATAATGCTAGAACTGTAAAGACTAAGTGTATACTGTAATTACATTGTGCAAAAATTTGACCTATTTAAAAAGTTAAGGCTTCAGAATCTAAATACAGGGTGATTTTTTAGTCACCATCCAAATTTTAATATATTAATCTTTGGCGAAAATCATTGAATACGTGTTTTTTCTTTTTGTATCACTCAATACAAAAATATCGAGAAATCACGTCTCAATGTTATCTATAAAAAGTTGATGAACCTCTCCAAACTTTAACCTTATCTTATCTTTGTAAGTTACAGCTGTTTGGGACTGTACTATTTAAATAACCTTGTGTTTACTTGCATGATCCTACTACTATCATAAAGGCGAAAGTTTGTAAGTATGGATGTATGGATGTTTGTTACTCTTTCACGCAAAAACCTCTGAACGGATTTGGATAAAATTTGGTACTCATATAGTTTATAACCTGGATTAACACATAGGATAGTTTTTATCCCGATTTGATGTTCCCGTGGGATAATTTTCGAGTTGTAGCGGGTGAAGCCGCTGGCAACAGCTAGTAGATAATAATGTTTATCATAATGACTGCAACAATGTTGTGTGCCTGTAGAAGTTAATTTTGAATTCATTACAATTAGTACCAACATACATTTACATTTATTTTTAGACCTAGCAGTTGTTTATGTCGATCAAGTTTTATTTAGCTTTTCGATTTCACGAAATATCGGTTTTCATTACTTTTTTAAAGGGAATATAATTATGAAGTTTTAGTTCTTCAAAATGTCCAATTTTGGGTTGAAAAACGAAAGGCCAAATAATCCCGAAAATTATTAAATTACAGCCAAACAATATAGGGCTACTATCAGCTCCTGACAAAACGCCCTAAATGTACGTCGAAATGGAACAGTTTAATATTATCAGAGTATCATTTCCTTGAATGCAAAATGATCAAAAGGATCAAACATGAAACCCGATTTCCTTCCTGAAATTGTGAACAAAACACTTTTTTTTTGATATAGTGGTCAAAAACATTATTTACACCTACAAGACCAAAGTCTCTCTTATACAACAGGTTTCCGATTTTACGCTTAATGACTCAACATGGCAACTTCACTTTAAACTATACCGCCCAACATGTTACCCCCAGGGTAAACCTACGAATCGAGTGATTTAATATCGATTAATCAAGAATCGAGTATTCGGTTAATTAATAATTATGTCGTTGATTTGATATAATGCCTTTTGAATATCCATGAAGACTTCTGTAACAAGCTAATAGCTTATGTCGATGTCCCCTTTCGCCTGAAGCATTGCCGTTGACAGCTTTAATAGACTAGCTAGATTGGGCAAGCGATTCTCAGCAATAAATGAATCTGAACTCAATTACAGTGTGATACAGTTAAAAATTGATTGGAGATTTTTGACAGCTGGATAACCATGACGAATCATACAATATAGTACGTTACCATTATTAATAATAATTAAAATTAATTTTCAATAACGTCTATAGATTAAAAAGGGCGACTTTCGCTTATTAATCGTTTTCGTTCGTGACCAATCGGGCGGGTTCGTGAAACGTCGGGCGTTTCCGCCGCCTGTCGGGTTCCCTCGGGCGCTGCCATGGGATTTGATTAATGGAGTTCCGTATCCAAAAATTCGGGCTGTTTTTTTTTAATCTTAACCCTGAAGGTGCTTGAACTCTTTTTAGGGTAGCCGTTGGTAATTAGTGGTTATTGAATATAAAGATAAGACAGGTTTTTGAAGGGTTAATTGCATTGTTTCTTTTGATCTGAAGTTAATCTATTTTCTTGTTTATGTTCCGTGTTCGAGTGTTACATTGAAAGTTCTTGATACGTAGTAGGTATGCTTTTAGGATTTTGGTGTCCATACATTAAATAAAGAATAAGTTATAAAGAAAGATAAGTGAACAAAAAAAAAAAAAGTCTGATAAAACGAATAAGCACTTCTAAATTAATATATTTGTCGGAGCCACCGGTATTGTTCCGTCAGATTCAAACATCATGTGGGCAGAGTTTGGGTCTCGTGCAATGAAAATACACTGGGTGCGGTTCACTTGGTTATTTTAATCTTAAATCACAAATTGAATCAAACACAATTTAATTTAAACACTCACTACACTTATAATGGGCACAACGAATCGAGTACAGTTTCGGGATGTCTTCACACTGCTGCGGTCGGGCACTGAATGCGCTCCTCGCCGCCCCGATGAAACATCACGACTCTGTATAAGCGCGCGCAGACCACGTGATACTCAAAATGGCGCGCTTACGATTCGTTTGCTGTCCGTACTATTGACCGGATCCGACACGGCCATCCTGCGATTAACACGTCCTCGTGTGATCTTCTTCTTCTTCAGCCTCTTTCTACCATCTTGATGTAGGCCTCCTTCAACTCTTTTCACTCGTCCTCGTGTAATAATCACTCTGAAACACAAAATAGTCCACGACAGAATACTGTTCCACTCGGTCATTCCTGACCAAACTCTATATTCAGTTCTTTGGTGAAAATAAGGAAATTTCAACTCTACTGTACCATTAAAACCAATACTCTTTAACTAAATCAAACATTGGGAATAGCCAATTGAAAATACATCAATCACTACCCTAGGCCACTAACAACCACCCCGGGCCACCAACAACTACCCCGGGCCATGTACCACAGTCGTTCGAATCTACTTTCACAACTCTATTGCAAAAAACTACCGATTTTTCAGTGACCTTCAACTTTCGAGTAAAACTTCTTACGCCACGGCTCTCTAGCCGACTAGCAATCACATTGCTTTCACACATCCAACGCATGGATCAAAACTTCTGTGCGCATCCACCACGTGGATCGCCCGTGTGCATCACCCGCTGACTACACACTATGGTCTCTCAAGACCCCAACCTCCGCCAGAGCCACCCGCGCACCGCGCATCCATGGACACCAGGATGTCAATAAGATACGGACTACGGCTACGAAACAGCTACTGGTACGGTCGAAAACAATACGGCCGATAGACCGTTTTACTCGACCTCTCACCACAACTTAATCAGAATCTACGGTAACTTCGACTGGTATATGACCCGTTGGAATGTTTGTAGGTACACTTAGAATTCAAGGGTTTCAATGTGTAACGGTCACCATCTCAAAATCTTTATCACTCTAAACAGACCCTTAAACTTTGGATCTAATTAAGACTGATCGGAAATCCCAGAGCATTCAAGTACCTTTGCAATTGTATTATCACAATGCAGCAATATTGTAATCAAAACAGCAGGAATCAAATTCGTGGCCTGTGGCTAACACTAGCCCCACTAACAAACCTCTGTTTGTTTCACACCGTTCACCATGAACGCACAATACACGACCTCCGCCAGTGCCATCCGCACACCGCGCTTCTATGGACACCGAGATGTCAATAAGATACGGATTACGGCTACGAAATAGCTACTGGTACGGTCCGACCAGTCGACCTAAGATTCCACACTATCATTCAACTCAACATCTCTACTTCAAAATGGTACTTGAACCTCAGGCATTCCCCCCAAATCCACAGCACTTAACCAGCACTATGCATCACTACTAACCAGTTCGTAACATTGTAGCGCTTAACCAGCGTTACAAATCCTATCACTTAGACAGTAATAATAAAAAAAGCTTAACCAGCGATATTACTCACTAACGCTTAACCAGCGATAGTCAACATAAAGAACACAAGGCACCAGAGGCGTAAGTAAAAATGAAACGATTCACCTTTGTTGTAACGTGTCTGATGGTGGTTGCACGATGCAGACATCGACGCGTCGCGCCGCGCCTTGGACTGGTCCGTTGCCACTGCCGCCACTACTGCTCGTACAGCGCACGGCTATGTGACCTGGCTTGCCACATTTGAAGCACACCAAGGTCTTCGATGCCGGCTGCTGCGTCACTTGACTTGATGCTGTAGGTCTTCCCTTCGTATCCATCGCCTTACTTCTGCACTCAATACGCTTATGGGCGTTTTAGCACAGTTATAACACTTAATTGACATTATTTTTTCTCGTTTGGTGTCACTTGTTTTCGATGATTCACAGATAGTGTTCATTTTCCGCATCAGATATGAAACGACTGGCGAACGTGGGTAATGTTTCTTTATCACTTGGTTTTTCGCCACTCAATTTTTTTTTTTAATGAGGGTACCCGCCTTTGCGAAATAAATCTTGTTGTAAAAAGTACCTTAAATTCTTTTGTAGGCTATTTGAGATAGCCAGGTTGATGCTTCACCTTTAGCGCCTTGCTCAGCGTCAAAATAAGCTGGCACCCCTCCACTGCACTCCCGTTAAAACAAAAGTCGGTGGTGGCGCACCACGACCGCGCATCGGAATCCGGTTTGTCGGGGTCGAATTCCGGCACTAAAAACTTGTTTTTCACTGGCTGCGTTTTCAAAGTTTGCTGGTTTTGCATTTCAAAAAGTAACTAACTTCCACTGATTGTTATTGTTCCCGCGTGTAATTTCATTAGCACGATTTGATCCCACTTCTGATGTCGGAGCCACCGGTATTGTTCCGTCAGATTCAAACATCATGTGGGCAGAGTTTGGGTCTCGTGCAATGAAAATACACTGGGTGCGGTTCACTTGGTTATTTTAATCTTAAATCACAAATTGAATCAAACACAATTTAATTTAAACACTCACTACACTTATAATGGGCACAACGAATCGAGTACAGTTTCGGGATGTCTTCACACTGCTGCGGTCGGGCACTGAATGCGCTCCTCGCCGCCCCGATGAAACATCACGACTCTGTATAAGCGCGCGCAGACCACGTGATACTCAAAATGGCGCGCTTACGATTCGTTTGCTGTCCGTACTATTGACCGGATCCGACATATTTAAAGACAGAAAGCAATAATTTAATTATACATAGAATAGAAAAATATTTGGTTTACTAACATCAATCAAAAATATCATAAACATTTGTATCGTCAAAATTGGAACCAACAACGCGAGCGAAATTCTAAAATTACATGCAAAGTTTTTAGGCGGCACAACTAACCCAAAAAAAGAAAAACACTATCCATAGCCTTTATTACTAAAGCAACAAAGTTCAAAACACCCGTCTCCACCAGCAAAACAGTTTGTAAGGACAAGACAATATTTCACGAAACTGGTGCATAAAATACGTCTTCACTTATTGGGCGTTGACCTCATATATTAACGGTTCAAGTATTATCTAAGAAAAGAATTCTTAATCAGTCGGTATTTTGGTCAATTTTAGCGTTAATTTTTGTCTTTCAAAACAATATGTTACGCTATGTGTAAAGTAGAGTATAGGCCTCGTTCACACTATTGAGTCATGTGACTTGCGTCTAAATCGTAGGATCCCAACAGGGGCGGTACCGCCCTTAGTAGTAGCTTTTTGTGGAAGCGGTGGCAGGTCCAACGAAATTTAATTATGAAAAACCTTTATTTTTGTGAAAAGAAACCATTTAATTTTTATCTAGCCGTCTAAAAGATTTATCATAGCGAAAGAGCACGAATGAGAGAGTGAGAGAGAGAGATAATTATTTTAAAATTTGTGATCATAATAGAAATACACAGGCATAAAAATGATATAATTACGTAAAACAGTCGGATTTATTTTCTTGTGAAAAGAGCTGTAACAAACAAAAGATTGGAAACCTAATTAAATGGTCCAGCTAGATAAATGTACTCGCGCGAGCAATTCTTGTTTAATTTGCGTTATTTCTGCAGTTTCTGTAGTTAAATCGCGTCGCGTCTTTTAGGTGACGCTTCGTGCGCACATAGCTTCTGTAGTTTGAAATTTCCCCATTCGCTTGTCGCTTGTGCGTGTAATTCGTGGCTTTGGATTTAAAATTCGGAGCGTGTAAACTGTTCTTTGATTCTTACCGCCTCTTATTGACCGTGGAAAAGAGTAACATATGGATGTTATTCTAATGTTTTGAGTTTTTGACGTTTCATTTTTGACAACGAGCAAGGTCAGTGACAACGTGTAAATGTGTCATTCTTGTTTTAGGGAACCACATCTTCGAGCCTATGCTTAAAAATAATGGCCTAACTTAAAGATAAATAAAAAAGGTCGATCTGGAAGCTAAACTCGATCATCTCAACCAATTGCAGTCCACTGCAGCTGGATATAGATAGGCCTCTTCCAGATCGCGCCACATCATCCTGTCCTCCGCTTTTCACATCCAGTCTATCCTAACCACCTTCATAAGGTGCTTTTACAATCTGTTGTTTATTCCATCGTGTTTAAGCTGTGAATCCCTTGTCAAAGATTTTTTTCTTCAATAGAGATATAATCTCTGTCGTCAACTTAAAGGCCTTTGTCAAACAGACAGGCGATAGCGAACCGAACCGAATCATGTCATATAAAAATGCGAAAGCGATCCGATAGTCTATGTGACAGGCTTCAAACAATTCTATACATTACAATCAAAAACGCTACGCCACGCATTCGGTTCATCTGTCTGTTTGACAAAGGCGTAAGAGAATCGTTGCACTTTAGTCACTACTTTGATATATTCGCTATACATACTGGCAATTTCGTAAAAATCAGGGCGTGAAAGAGAAGAAGACCGTCATTCTGCAATTAAAAATATTACTACTGTTAACCATAAACTACACCAACCAATTTCGGAACATTACAATCGCGGCCGAAAAAACATAAATTTTGCACATCAACGTATCCAATTAAAACTGTCTCGCGCCCTTCAACTATACACTTCGAGCCCAACAAACTGACGCACAAAATTAATTTAAATATTAAACAAACACAGTTAGCTCTTTTTCTCGTAACAAGGTTGTAATACACCTCATTGATTCCTTCAAGAAAAAAATCTTTTTATTCACTTGTAATACGGTATGTAATTACGTTTTGATAGGTCTCAGGTCTTGAGGCGTGGTAATATTTAGCTGTCAGCACTTTCCCCCTTGACTTCGGATATATTCGGGTTACCTCGTGAGGTATTCGTTAATTTGGATAAACCTTTTTATTTGCGATTGTTTTTACTGTTGCCAAGTGCATCGGCATTTTTGGAACAATTATTTGTAATTACATTTTAAAGTGTTGTGTTGTAATTTGTTTTCTGTTTACAATGTGGAGCTGTTGTTGATTTATTGCAATGTTTATTTTAATTGGAATGTTGGAAAGGAAAGTTTCATTTAAGATTCACTACGGTTCTTGCACTGTTTTTTTTTAAATATTATGTAGAACAGGCATATTTATTTTAACAAAACACTTATGTCATGCCACAGACATGGTAATTTTGTAAATTATGTATGCTTATTAATTCGCATAATTTTATTGGTTCAATACCGTTACTTCGATTCAGACTGTTATTAATTATTATTTGAACATCTAGAACAAGTGAAATCTCTATATTAATTTACAATTCCATGTTAACCCGAGAAATGTATTAATAATTTCTTGACAGGTGACATTTTGTAAAAAAATCGAGCTTACCCACTTAATTGTTAGCTTCTAACATTAAAATATTGATGTAACCTGAATAGGTAATTATTAATATTTATTGGGTATAAATTTATTGTTTCTGTCACATATTTTAGTGATCGAAATAATTGTGAGACATTTCTGATTTTTATTTACGACTCGATCGGTTTTATAATTTTTTCTTAAATGTCAAAACTCATTAATTATGCTTACTAGATTAGTCGGAAGCACGTATTTGAATGATTTAGTGAACATGAGAACATTTAGAGGTAGCGTAATTTACGTAAGTATTTTGAATTAATTGTCTGTGATTTAGTTTAGATTTTAATGTTCCAAAGCCAGTATTTTTTAAATCAATTGAAAAAAGTATTTTGAAGTAAGCAGATGTGTACGTAAATTTTTCACAAGACATAATGACTGATGAGCAGCCCATTCAAAAACAATTATGTTTTTTGCACTACCCCATTTAATTTGTCCCCCACTGTTAACAACCACTCAATTACTGATAAAAATCGTTATTACACGATTTAATTTATTTTACTTGAAAATTGAGGTAACAAGTTTACAAAACACCCTTTTATGACGAAAAGCAACAAGAAATTCATTAAAAAACTTGATGAAAATTGGTTAAATTGGTACTATGTTATTTATTTTACGTAAATGCTTGATTGAGATGTCGCCGCTTTGACGTTTTTTATTGGAGAATTATCGAGCCATCACATAAATTACACTATTAATTGTTACGTAGATCACGACGTGGTAAAAAGATAATTTTGAATGATTAAATGGATATTACCATTAAAGGTAAAGGAAGAAAAATAGTGGGTACTTGAAAAGGTGAAAGAAGTGGGTCAATATTTTTGCACGCATTTTTAATTGGGAGAGGATCATTCTGATGAATTTTATCAACCATGTGAAATAAAGTATAGTTCATATGTCAGTAACAAAACTGATTACCTTGTTGGTTTAGTAGCAAGCGCTACTGCATGGCATAAGGTCCTACCATGGATTCCTAGACCAGCCAAGAAAGACTGGAATACCAGGAATTTCTTGGTAGTAGCAAAGATGATTTCTTTAATTATGTCCGGTTAATAACAATAGGAATTTCCTATGACATGAGGCTTCCCCACCGTCGTATCTCCACGTTGTCGTCGTGGTGGGGCTTATAAACTAAGAGGGATACACCGGGGAAAGGCGCGCCGCCTGGAGGATCGAGCAGTTAGCTCGAGCTTTCAGGCGGCGCGGGCCCAGTCGTCTGAGACTGGGTCAGGGGGGGAAATGTTCACTTCCGGTACGCGTCTAGTCTATAGACGTAACCGTGAAGTGAACCGGGGAGGGAAATTCGGGGTTAGGATAGAGGAACTCACCTCTTTAAAAAAGTGAAATTTAACATGAAAAAGTGCTTTAAAGAACTATTACCCCAGGCGGGTACCAGCTGCTCCGCAGCTGGAGAATCCCGCACCGATTCTCGGTCTGTCCCACCGTATTCTGGGGGGGACAAAAATCACTTCTTTCCTGTTTTCGCTCCGGCAGTCGCCGCATTGAGCCAGGGAGGCTCACGTGCCCGTGAGGAGGAGTCACTGGACTTGTCCAGTACGTCCGATTCACAGGCACCGAAGGACGAGCGGGCACAGAGTGCCACTCCGAGGAGGGAGGGGGCGCTGGTCCTCGAGTCGGACTCCGACTCGGGATCAGACGCCATGAGCTTCCAGAGCGTAGGCTCTGGGAGCGTAACGAGGAGGAGCGAGGGGAGCGCCAATAGGAGGACCGAGTTCCTCAAGCGCCCCCGACAAGTTCTATCCTCGTCTGAGGAGGGTCCTGCCTCGGGCCCCAAGATCCCCACTAGTGTGCGGGGTAAAGGCCGATGCAGGACTGGAGGAGCTGGAGGTAGAGGGCTCACGACTGAGCCCTCCCTCGAAGAGACCGTGGAGGACGCCCTTCGTACCCTGACCCGCAATAAGCCGGGGAAAAAGGCGACGAAGGACAGGGCCATAACTGCGGTCACGGCGAAAATCCTGGCGGCGGCGACGGATAGCCTCGGCCGGCCACCGCCCGCACCGACAACACCGGACGAAATGTCCCAAATGCGGGCGGAGGTCGCCAAGCTCACGGCGGCGATGGATGCTCTCCGTAAGGAGAACATCCAGCTGAAAGCGGAGCTGGCCGGATTGCGGAAGGGGGGCCGCAGAGAGGAGGTCCCGCAGGCGCAGGCGCGAACGCAGACGCAGGCGCAGACGCGGCAGAAGGAGCCGCCGGCGAAGTCCGCACCAGTAGAAGACAGCAACGCTGTCCTAAATCTGGTGCGACAGGAGCTGGCGGCCTTCAACCAGCGCTTTACAGCGCTGGAAAACCGTGTCTTGCGCCCCCCGCTCGCGTCCTCCTACGCGGCCGTAGCGGCTTCCAAGCCGCCCAGGCCAGCCCAGGAGAAGCGGGCCGCGGCGAAACCAGCGGCGAAACCTCCGGCACCGCCAAAACAGGCCCAACAGGCCACGGCGAGAGCGGCTCCGGCGGCGGCGGCACCGGCTGGGGCGAAGGCGGCCCCGCAGAGCTCGGCTGCCAGAAAGAGGAAGGGTGTTCCGGCGGCGGCGGCGGTGAGCCAGCCGTCCCGAGCTGTCCCGCCTACGCAGCCCTCGCGTCCTCCCCCAGCCGATGCCGAATGGCAGGTGGCGGGAGAGAGCAGGGCCGCAAAGAAACAAAGGCGGCGACAGCGACGGAAGCAGCGGAAGCGAACCGTCGCGGCGAAACTCCGCGCCCCTAAGACCGCGGCTGTAGTAATTACACTGCAGCCGGACGCGGTCAAGAGGGGCGTGACGTACCGCGACGTGTTCGCGAAGGCGAAGGAGGCAGTAAACCTCCGGGAGCTGGGAATCGACGGGGGTCTCCGGGTGCAAGTCACCGCGACGGGGGCCAGGCTGCTATCGATTCCCGGCGCCTCCAGTGGTCCTACCGCTGACGCTCTGGCCGAACGGCTAAGAGCGTCCTTAGATGCGGAGGAGGCTCGGGTGTCCAGGCCCGTAAAGCGCGCAGATCTGCGCATAATGGGCCTGGACGACTCGATCACGGAGGGGGACGTGGTGGCCGCCGTCGGCAGGGTTGGGGAATGCCCTGTCGACCAAATCAAGGCTGGCACCCTTCGCCCGGACTTTGCGGGGCTGCTGTCGGTGACAGTGAGCTGCCCCGTGTCCGCGGCTAAAAAGATAGGGGAGGGCCGAAGGCTCTTGGTCGGCTGGGTGTCCGCGCAGGTGAAACTGCTGGAACCCAGACCTCTGAGGTGCTTCCGCTGCCAAGTGGGTAACCACACGGCATGCAAGTGCACCTCGGAGGTGGACCGCAGCGGCGATTGCTTCCGCTGCGGTCGGCCCGGTCATAAGGCTGGCTCGTGCAACGCCCCGCCGCACTGCTTCCTATGTGCGGCGGCTGGCAAGCCGGCCGATCACCGGGCAGGGGGCAAGTCCTGCGCCCCGCCCGCCAAGACCAAGAGCAGAGGTAGGCCCTCTGCCGCCGCTGTCCCCGCTACTGCCGCCGCCGCCGCAGCTCCTGCTGCCGCTGCCGCCGCCGCCGCCGCCACCGCCGCCGCCGCCGCCGTGGCCACGCCCTCGAGGAGGGCCCTGGAGGAGGACGCAATGGATTCAGATTAATGTCTCCATTGCGCTTCCTCCAGGCGAACATCAACCACTGCGCCGCTGCTCAGGATCTCTTGCTCCAGAGCATGGCGCAGTGGTTGATCAACGTCGCCGTGGTCGCCGAGCCGTATTTTGTCCTGCCCAGGAATGACTGGGTAGCGGACCTGGACGGCTCGGTGACCCTAATTTCGTCGGCCGCCGCCGGTACCCCGCCCCTCGATCGTGTCGAGAGAGGGCACGGGATTGTCGCAGCCCGGTTCGGGGAGATCGCCGTGGTAGGCGTTTACTTCTCCCCGAACCGATCTATCGCCGAGTTCCAAGACTCCCTTGAGGAGCTGGGAGACGTCGTCATCGCCCTCGGTTCCCTCCCCGCGCTCGTCCTGGGGGACTTCAATGCCAAAAGTCCGGCTTGGGGTTCCCGGAGCACGGACTATTCGCGGGGCAGGAGGCTCGAGCGCTGGGCCCGTGCGCATGGCCTGGTGATCGAGAACCGGGGTTCCGTCCCCACGTGCGTGCGGTGGACGGGCGAGTCGGTGGTAGACGTAACGTTTGCCAGCGCCGCCCTGTCGCCGCGCGTCACCGACTGGCGTGTTGTGGAGGAGGTGGAGACCTATTCCGACCACCGGTATATCCGGTTCGACGTCTCCACCCAGACCTCAGACGCGCCGGTCTCAAGTGGACGGAACCTAAGTGGTCCGCGATGGGCGCTGAAGCAGCTGGACCGGGAGCTATTCCTGGAAGCCTCGATCGTGCAGGCCTGGGTGTCACCACCGGACAGGCCTGCCGACGTAGACGACGAGGCTGAGTGGTTCCGGGAGGCCATGTCGGAGATCTGTGACGTGGCCATGCCCCGGGTCCGGCAAGGACGCGCCCGGCGTCAGCTGTACTGGTGGTCAAGCGAGTTGGCAGCGCTGCGCGAAGCGTGCGTTGCTGCGCGCCGCCGGTACACCAGATTCCGCAGGCGCCGCACCCGACCTCCGGATGCGGCGACTGTAGAGGCGGAGCTGCACGAGGGCTACAGGGCAGCGAAGACCGCCCTCCGCGACGCGATCTGGCGGGCCAAGGAATTGGCCCGCGAGGAGATGCTGGGGACTCTGGACGGGGACCCATGGGGCCGCCCCTACAAGTGGGTGCGAGAAAAGCTCCGCCCCTGGGCTCCCCCGTTGACGCAGAGTCTCCGGCCTCAGTTCGTGGAGGACGTGGTGAGCGCCCTGTTCCCTTCGAGAGGGGAGGAGTATGCTCCCCCGCCCATGGCTCCGTCTCCGACGGAATCTGAGGAGGAAGCTGACGCAAACGCGGATCACAGCGACGACGACGTCTACGACGCTCCAGAGGTGACCGAGGTAGACCTGAGAGTGGCGGTACAACGGCTCAAAGCCAAAAATACCGCCCCAGGACCCGACGGCCTGCCAGGAAAAGCCTGGGTCCTGGCCTTCGGGACTCTCGGGCCTCGACTAGGGGGGCTCTTAAGCGCGTGCCTGGAGAGGGGCCGGTTCCCGCTTCGTTGGAAGACGGGGAAACTGGTCCTGATCCAGAAGTCCGGGCGCCCTGCGGACTCTCCGTCCGCATTCCGGCCCATCGTGCTGCTCGACGAGGTGGGCAAGCTCTTTGAGAGAGTTATTGCAGACCGCCTCGCCGGGCACCTGAATCGGGTGGGCCCGAACCTGTCGGAGAGCCAGTTCGGCTTCCGCAGGGGGCGCTCGACGGTGGACGCAATTATGCGCTTGAGAGCCCTCACGACGGGGGATGCAGTAGCCCGGGGCAGGGTCGTCTTGGCGGTGTCTTTGGACATCACCAATGCCTTCAACACCCTGCCCTGGGGTTGCATCAGGGAGGCACTCCGGTATCACCGGGTGCCGACCTACCTCCGCCGAATAGTCGAGGACTACCTGACGGACAGAGCCGTCATCTACCCCGGTCACCGGGGAGAGTGGAACCGGCGAGAGATGTCGTGCGGTGTCCCACAGGGTTCGGTCCTGGGACCGCCCTTGTGGAACATCGGATACGACTGGGTGCTGCGCAGCGACCTCCCTGACGGCGTCAGCGTAATTTGCTACGCTGACGACACGCTCGTCCTTGCACAGGGAGAGTCGCACCAGGCGGCGGTCGACGTGGCGACGGAAGCGGTCGCGACAGTTGTCGACAGGATCCGGCGGTTGGGACTCGAGGTGGCGCTGCACAAGACGGAGGCCATGTGTTTTCATGGCCGCCGTAACGCGCCACAGTCGAGTTACAGCATTACGGTGGAAGGAGTTTCAATCGGCGTACAGGGGACGATGAAGTACCTGGGACTCGTCCTCGACAGCCGGTGGAACTTCAGGGAGCATTTCCTGAGTTTGGCCCCAAGGCTGAACCGTGCAGCGGCCGCCCTCAGGCGACTGCTGCCCAATCTCAGCGGGCCAAACGCTTCCTGCCGTAGGCTGTACGCTGGCGTCGTGCGGTCCATGGCCCTCTACGGGGCCCCTGTGTGGGCCCTGAGCATCCGGACGCGACCACAGAAGCTGGTCGCATGCCAGAGGGTCATGGCTATCCGAATGATCCGGGGATACCGCACGATTGCCGGCGAATCGGCCAACCTGCTTGCCGGATTGCTGCCTTGGGATCTGGAGGCGACTGCCCTCCAGCGCGTCTATGAGTGGCGCGTGGAGGCGCAGCGCCGGGGCGTGACCCCGCTGCCTCGCGAAGTCGAGGCGCGGCGCGAAGACCTCCGGCGCGATCTCAGGGCAGTATGGAAGGAACGACTGTCGCGACCGACGGCCGGGCACGCCGCAATTGCGGCGGTAAGACCCCTCTTTGAGGAGTGGTTGGAGAGAAGTCATGGCGTCCTTACCTTCCGCCTGACGCAGGTCCTCACCGGGCACGGGTGCTTCGGGAGGTACCTGTGTCTAATGCGGAAGGAGGAAACGTCTGGGTGTCATCACTGCGAAGATCGCCCGGAGGACACGGTGGAGCATACGGTGCAGGACTGCCCAGCTTGGGCGGCGCACCGACGTGTCCTCACGGCTGCGATAGGCGGAGACCTCTCGCGCCCGGCATTGGTTTCGGCCATGCTGCGGGGCGAGACGGAGTGGGAAGCGGTCGCCTCCTTCTGCGAAGCAGTAATGCTCGCTAAGGAGGAGGCGCGCCGCGAGCGAGAGAGGACAGAGTCCTCCCTCCGCCCCAACCGCGGTGTAGGACGCCCACGGCGACGGACGTCGCGAGACGATCTCCGGCCACCGTAGGCGCGGGCATGCGGGCAGCGAGTAAAGGGCAACTCGCTGCCCGACCAAGGACCATGCCCGGGTCGACGGCGCGTTGTGTCCCACGCGCGCCTCAAAGAGCGTCAGCATAATGACGGGGCCCCCCTCTCAGAGGGCCAAAGCCTGCCGGGGTCGCGGGATTATTCCCTTACCGTAACCCCGGAACGTAACAGGCTATGAAGGACACCGTGGATTTTAGTCAGTAGAAGTCTGACAGTCCCTCCCGCCCTGCCCGGGGTTGGAGGACTCATTTGATGATTTTACCACGCTAAAAAAAAAAAAAAAAAAAAAAATGACATGAGGCTTATGAATAAATGTTTCAACTAAAAAACACACTTTGATGTTATAAATGTCGGAAAAATAAATCAAAAACCTCTCAGAACTATACAAACTAAATCGACATTCTAGAACTTATAAGTGAACTGACATAAACATTAACACTATCTAAATTAGATCTAACAACGATTAAATAGAAACTTACGATACTTAACTAGTATGATTCCGGATGAGCTACAAGGAAATGAATTTAATCAAGAAAATCTGTATCAGAAACAACTCATTTACTAGGGAAAGCAATTCGTTACAAAAAGCCTCCTTTCATCTGCCCGATCTATCTCATAAAATTAACTTAAAAACAAATACTTCACTTAACTTTTCCTACTACAAGTCTAATTAGTCTTACCTAAGGTATTTTTCCTTTTTAGGGTTCCTCAAGACCGTAATTTATGCTTCACGTCAGCATGTAGACATATTGTCGCAGGGCTGGATTGATTGATGAGTATTAATGGTTCAGTAGGTTTTTTCTATGTTTGTGTAGGAAAAACTTGATCAGTATTGATATTATTGTATGCTGTAAGGTTGAGCGCGCATTATACGATTGTCGATACGGTTTTTTGTCTGGTTGATTTCTTGTTTGATTGACTGACTGTAAAGCATGAAGTTTTTGTTTTTATTGCTTTGATTGTAGGGATGTCAAGCATGGTGCATTATCAAAAACAATACTCTAAAAATACAGTAATGTTACGTAAATACGTTGCTCATAAGCAAATGAAAAGGAAGTCTATGCTGCGTAATTTCCAACTGCAAATAAGTATTCCTCAGTCAACACATTTCAATTGGTTATACGATTAATAAAGCAATACGTCTTTAAAGCAAAGTTAAACCATCACAAAATAACGACGTTACCACATTTTCCGACGTAGCAACACTAATGAAAACCAATATAATGGCAACATTACACTAACTGTCAACTTCTTATTGACAGAAAACATTGCAGTTAACATAACACTGATTATTAATACCCTCCGTAATCTTTTACACTACTATAAAACATCTCATCAATTATGAAATCAGAAGCGATCAAGTCGTAAGTGCGCGCCTAACCTTACTGGTGTAATATAATCGGTTTTTAATCGTTGACTTAAGTGGGTCGTAAGGAACTCTAGTATTCCTTTTTTGGAGGGCTAAAGTGACTAAAAAATAAGCGGCAGTAGACCCAGTTCTGAGTGTCTTGTGGCTAATGTGTCCGCAGCAAATCGATCAATCTGTGCGATTGAAAAACGCTATAAAGTTGCGGTTAAGTTAGAATTGATGGGCTACCGTGCCCGTTTCGTTACTCAAAGCTGACTTTAAGTTGGTTGCGATAGTCTATGATTTCAAAGCTTCCTACTTTTTCTTTCGACGTGGTCTCTCATGATCTCATTACATTTTATGAATACACTAGCTGTTGCCAGCGGTTTCACCCGCTGCAACTCGAAAATTATCCCACGGGAACATAAAATCGGGATAAATACTATCCTATGTGTTAATCCAGGTTATAAACTATCTGTTTACCAAATTTTAGCCAAATCCTTTCAGTGGCTTTTGCGTGAAAGAGTAACAAACATCCATACATCCATACTTACAAACTTTCGCCTTTATAATATTAGTAGGAAGGATGATGGAACGCCTTGTTGATAAGTTGTATTGTAATGTAAAAAAAATATGTATTTTCTATCAGTCACTCATACTTTCCGTGGTTCTTTGAAAGGAGAGGTGTTTGTTGAAAATAGACACTGACAAAACCTTGTTTTTTTTTTTAAATCTGTGCTATTCGAGACCGTTTTTAAGGTCTGGAAAAAATTGTAACTAGTCCATTAGTTAGACATTCAAAAAATATTTAACACGTCTTTTTCTTAAATATTACTTAAACCAAAATTGCCGAAGATGACACTGTTGAAATTGCTAAAACGACTCCAGGAAGTAAGTTTCTACTTGTTTCTGACGTCATGAGCACGAACTCTCGAATTTTGATGCGTTATACCTTTGTAAAAATGCATTGATATAACGAAAGAAAAAAATTATGTCCATTATTTTTTAAGACTCTATTTTCTACTATTCATTGATGTTGTCGAATTGCCTATTGCAATCATAGGCTCAGTCCTATATAATAAACTGTTTCTATTTTAAACCTTCTGTTCATAATCTTCTTCATGACAGCGCGCACCACCATTTTGGTAGCGATACAGATACAGATCGATTTTATTTCATCTCATTTGTTTCAGCATTTTAAACGAATGCACATAATAATTCCATCTTTAATAAAGCGACTCTATAATGTATCTTGCTCCAGAAATGGGGTGAGGAGATCGTCATGTGATCTACATTAGGTGCTTTGACATTTTTAAAGCTATATACAGGAGTAATATAATTAATGTACAGTTTTGAATTAAGTAGATGAGTTGTGTATATTTCAGTGTAAGTATATTTTTTATCAATGATTACAATGTAGCCTACCACTTACAAATAAAGCTCATCTATAAACAAGTAAAAAAAACCTATTAATATTTAAATAAACATTCATGGGCCCGGGTCTACGGCTATACTTTCTCAAAGAAGATACGGGACCTTATGAAATGAACACAAAGCTTTTGAGTGAACCCTACATGCAAATTATTTTGGAATGGGTTTGTTGTAAAGTCATGAATTCAAAAATAATTGGGAAATTATAGAAGTAAGTAGGGAAAAGAGTAGGAATAACTGTACAATCTTATTGTCACCAACTTTAGTTCGTATCACTAACTAATCTTATGTCCGTCTATAAGAGATAAGGAGTATAAAACGCCCCAAACTTCTGCCAGTACTACGGGTTTTGTGATAAAGAGACTAAGTGTACAATTACAGTGGCAGCGGGGCGGGCAGCGGAATCCGCTGGCGGGAAACGCAAACACATAGTTTTTGACTAAGGTGCAGCAAGTGCGGGCGGGGCGGTTTGAGCGGAAATCTAGTCTATTTCGTGACCCGCCACCCGCTCCCGTTGCCCGCCCCGCGCCACTGTAATTGCACACTAACACCTCTTATACAATGACTAAGGTAAGCTCGCTCCATCATAGACTTTGTCTTTGTCACCTCTGGCCAAGACAAATCGTCATCATCATCATCATCTCAGCCATAGGACGTCTGCTGCTGAACATAGGCCTCCCCTTTAGATCTCCTCATATACCGGTTGGAAGCGACCTGCATCCAGCGTCTTCCGGCGACCTTTATAAGGTCGTCTGTCCACCTTGTTGGTGGACGTCCTACACCGAGCTTGCTAGTCCGTCGTCTCCACTTCACAAATCTTAATTTAGAAAAATCTTAAGCTGAATGACATTATGATAGTAATAGTTGTCATCACCTAGATCCATACCAGGTGACTTATCACTAGAGACTGATACGTTATTTTTTTATCGTGACCAAATCATCAAATGAGTCCTTCCTACGGCAGGAAGGAGGGACTGTCAGACTTGTACTGACTAAAATCCACGGTGATCTTTCAATAGCCCTTTACGTTTCCGGGTCACGGTAACCTGATGAGACAGAGATTGATATGTAGGTCAAAGATCATCCTAAATGCTTAATCTTTCAATATTTTCACAAAACTCTTCTTGGAACGCCCAAAAACTCAGAATAACCTTCAAGTAATTCCCCGAAATTACTACTCAACATTACCAAAAAAACTTCATGCAATAAATCAACGAAAAAATTCGTTTAACACTATCTAGAAATCGTTCGATTCTTAATTATTGTGCTCGAACTTCACCAAATACGCCAATACGCGCATTCTCGTAGTAGCGTGCGTATCGGATCGACACGCCTTGCGCCAGCGCATGATATATTGTGGCAATCGGACGCGAATTTAGGTCTGATATCGACAGGTGGTAAAGTATTTATTTACTGTGCTTTACATGGATTTTGTATTATTAAGTGATTCTAGGTTGGTTTGTGAGGTAAATTTTCGTAAACAAGATTTGTTGAATGAAGCTGATTTGGACTTTATTTCTATTTTATTGCTGTTAAACAATGTTGACACTTATTGTTCCAGTTTAGAGCAGACACGTATTTCATAATTATCTAACTTATTTACTTCTGTTTTCATTTTGTAGGTATTAAAACATTTTAGCTTTAAATTAATGTATTCTTTTTAATACTTAGATTATTTAAGATATACCTTAATTTAAAGTATATTTTAATTATAATCTAATAACAAAATTACAAATTGAAGCTTTTATTGGGAAAAGATTCACTGTAGAGTTTCTTCCAAATAGGAGTTAGAGATAATGTAATCAAATTAATCTCAACCTGTAGCGAGATCAATTCAGTGTGTAGAATTTTAAACACACCAACCAGAACCTTTCCAAAACCAGACACAACACTCCAAGAGAAACACACAAAAAACTAGTCACACACTTAAGTAAAGTCTAGGACACACGACGCCAATAAATCTCAATCCCTACCTTACTAAGTAAAGAAAAATCGTCATCGATCGCTAGAGAAAACACCCCATTGCATAGAAAGTTTCTTCGTAACAGACGACGTATGTACGTGTGACAATTTTCTTTACCGTTTTTGATGGTCACCAATTGTAAATCCAGATGGTGTATGCAAAATAGATAGACTGGACGCCAAGTATAGGCAGAGAGCCTTAAATGGGGATGAACACCTTTCCTGCAATGATGTGCTTTGGTTTAAGAGGCCAATACGTAGCTGTTTTTGTCGTTCGTGTGAATGTTTGGCGGGAGTTGTAAGTGGAAGGAGTTTGGCTTTTGGCTAAGAGAATATATCGGACGAATTTGCTTTGGGATATTGATAAGTAGCACAAAGAATAAGGCCGCCTACGCCAAAGTTAAATTAGGGTTAGAAGTAACTGTATCAAAATCTCAGTTTCACGTAGAACTTAGTTTATTTAGCATGATATTGGCTTATTTTGTTAAATACACTACCAATCCACCATAGTATTTTTCTTCTAACCGCACCAAAATTGAGTCGGCTCAGAACTTTGAAATTTTGGCACCTTCAGATTTACTCATCAATTTCCGCAACAGAAGGGTTTTTTTTTTAATTATCATCTTATAAGACAACAATACTAATAGTGTCATTCTTCTATAACACTCCCTCAATCCTCATTAAAGAACTCTACCTAAAAGCGACGACACTAAGTCCAAATCGCGATCTTCTCATTCCTTAAACCACACATCGACATGCTTTACAACCCAACGTCGGCGCTACATCTTCGGCCGCTGTAAATTGTATACAGTTTTCGTCAATCAGTGTTCCGATTAGCCCCCGGCGACTGTTTAACGACTTCTGGTGTTCGAACCATCCTTAATACGTGATCGTATTGTTTTGTAGAACACGGGCCTTGATAAAGGGGAAATGTGTTTAGAATTGTTTGTGTGGGGAAATCTGGATGGGTGTTTGGTATTGAGAATGATTCTGGGCTTCATTTGAAACGGGATAGTGTTGTTCTTGATGAGGATGATGTAGTTGATGTTTTTGTTGATGGAAATAAAGTAGTTGATAGTAATAATGTGGAAAAATTACAAGCAAGTAGCAATAAAAATGTTCATCAGTAGGATGAAAAATTACAAATGTTAGTACTTAACAGGTTTTCAATGTTATTGTAGCAATAAAAAAAGAAGAGAACGTACTCCCACCCCAAGTAGAATGGGATGGGAGCAGAAAGATGATGTTGATGAAGATGATATTTCACGGAACAAAGATCGAAATGAAAAAGAATCTAAATCATCTATATTTACACATTTCATACTCGAGCATCCAGTTTAAAATCAAGTCAAGCTCTGCGACCATCGGTTATTCATCCATATTTAAAAAAAACATTTTGACATCGAAGATATTTCTCAAGACAAAGATTACGGTATTACTCGCGGATGATAAATCGCAACAATTTGTATTTATACCCGAAATGGTCGATAAGCAAGGAAAGAAAACGATAAAAATCAACAATGTTCAAACTTTGCAGGAATTACTTAATTAAACCGTAATTTTAAAGGATCTGATAAAATTCTTGGGATTGCAACCCAAATATCGGACTTTGATATATCATTCATTTGCCGATTCCGGTGATTCCGTATGATAACATCTAGATGATTTATAAAATATTCTTCGGCGTGGTAAATATCGATCCGAGTACAAATTAAGCTGAGAAATATGGCATGAAATTAATATTGGTCTCTTAATATAGTCAAAAGAGAAAGTGATTATGAACAATACACCCGAAAAATAAATTGGATAAAACTGCTGTATAAAATTTTGTGACAAGTTAAAATTAATAACTTTGATGGTTTTAGACTGTTATAACCTCAAACCAATCCCTGGCGGATATTCAATTCCTGTTTCTTGCGAACTGAATCACTTTTTAATAACACAAAAACGAACCACTTGCACGGCGTTGTTCAAAATTCGTTCGCTGATTACTTTGATTAAGCATGTACTTATTCTGAAAATATTACGTTCAACCTTTCATTTATCAGCCTTTATTACCAGCAATACTTACAAAAATATCGGAATCAGACCAAGCAATTCATTCGCGTCAGGTCCTGATGGAGTATCTTCACCCGAAAGCATCAAAGATTATTCATAAGAGTTGAATCCATTACTGGGCGCTCCTTGTCTCAAAGACGTGCTCAATCCTTCATCGCTCGTTCGCGAGCCCAAAAAAGGCACAAAAAAATAACATTTCGGATATGTTAACAGTGCCCAGTCACGCCAACTTGTTAGCACAGCCCGAAAACATGTTATTACTCAACATTTATTTAATTTTTTTAAACCTGTGTCCGTTTGTTACGAGAACGGGGAATCGCTTTAACAAAATACACAATTCCGCACGCGATGCTTCGAAAGTGATTTTTTCGGAAATTTTCGCCGTCGTGTTCCGTCGATGTTAAGCGGAAAGTGGCGTGTCACTTTTGTGTGTTTAATTGTTTATGTGGCATTTTGGGTGTTATTTTCAAAAATAAGTGAGAATGTAACATTGCAAAAATATGCTACAGAATTTTAAAATTCGAAGCGATAACTATGACAGCATTGAAATGGATATACTCGTAGTTTATGGAATCAAAGTCTTGTAATGCAAAGCTATTGATTGTTTTCACTACAGATTCCTTTTTAATCTTCAAAAACTTGATATATAAATTCGTTATGATCTCTTTTCCAACAAAAAACCCATATAATATCAAATCCTTCTATATATTAAGTTTATCCTACAACTTTAACTCAACTTTCATGTCATCCATAACTAAATATTTGTGTCCAAATTCTTCCAAACATTATTTAGCTTGCATAGTAACACCTTTCAAAATATAATCATCATCTACATCTTCACAATCTACTACAACCTCTGATTCAATAACAACCATACTTGGCCCGTACATCTGACCACTCGTACAAGTCTGACCTCCTCAATGGCTCTTCAGATCACCACAATGTTTGTGCAGTAGGAGTCGAACACCCAATTTTTAGCTCATCAAGCCACTTGACCATCTAAACACTTGACGGTCTTTCGGTAAATTTTGACGTTTTTAAGGTGGGCTCTTGAGCTCCGGGATTTAGTTCCTGTTGTTAGATAATTTTTTCGTGATGTGTAGAATGTAGGTTATTGAAGCAAAGCTTGATCTATCAATAAATATGTATAGAAGAAAATTTTTACGGAGAGCTCAGACTTTATATCGATGGCAAAGTCAACACTTCGTTCCATTTGTACTTCCTCCCACATTCGCAAATCACATTGCTACTTCGTCTTATTGGTCCCATTCGAAATTGGTTCTATTCGCGGTTAATCCCATTCACAATTATTGGTCCCATGCAATTAGTTGAGCTAATCTGGAATGCTATGAAAGTGAACTTGTCGTGGACTTCAAGTGACTGTAACTGACGATATTTCCCTTTGTCTTTTATTGATTTTTATTATATTTTTAATCAAATTACATATCTTCATGTTAATTGACGCATACAACTTTGTTGATTACAAAAAGACACGATGAATGTTTCCTCGAAAGTTGAATAATTTTATTTGCTTAATTTGAATTATTACAGAAGTACTGACATATGTAGATTTTTTCTCTGAACTTATTTGGACTGACAACAAATCCATATTTTCATAAGACCTTTTTTACAATGACCTTAAAGTTGACTTACTAAATAAATTATGACATCATAATCAGTTGACAACCATTGTGGCTCAAGTAGTGGCTGGAACAGCGTGTTAAAACAACAATGAGTAACAGATATGCTCGAGTATTAGTTCTACGATATTTGGCTAAGCTTTTTTGTTGTTTATCCAATAAGGTCACTCCCAAATTTATGATAACATCAATATTTTATAAGTGGTGTACAAAGTTTTTTGTAATTAGGAATTTAATTAGATTTGGATTCAGCAACCCTTCCCCAATAAACGATACACGATTGTTGTTCGTCGATAGGACAATTCATTTATGTCCGTTTCAACAACTGACTTTTCGACAACAGGCACTTTCATTTTTGTCAGTTTCATAACGTGTCAATTTTCGTTTTTTAATGATTTATTTTAATTTTCATTCCAACGGCAACGGTAACGGCAATTTCGTGTTATGGCTATCTAGTTTTTTTCCTACCACTTGACAAGATCATCTGTCCATCTAGTCGGTGGTGTAACTACGTTCTCTTATCCTGTCTATGGTGTCAACTAATTGATCATTCACGATTTCATAATCTTTGAAACAAAGTAGCCTCGACGTTGGGAAAAAAAGACATGGACTACTAAGTCGTTTTGTATTAATATAAAAATCTGAAATAAAATTCAATAATAAGAGAAATGGCCAAAAATATTTGGCAGTATATACGATCCGTATGTCACTTCTACCATCTGAAATATCAGGGTATGGGATTATAAAATGGTATTATAAACCTGTGAAACCTGTGTGCAAAAATCTCTCATTAGGGTAACCTCTTAGGTTCTTTGTGTAGTCATCATAATATATTTTTTCAATAACAATTTTGCATTTTTCCTGAACCCATTTGATAACACAGTTTATTTTCAATATATATGACTTTAAAGGGTTGACTAGGCTTAATAAATTATCACATTTCTTCCTTATTTCAAAAGAAAAAAAAATAACTATGCGAAAGAATGTAGTTAATTGTTGTGAGCAGGAAATGTCTTTTTGTTTTTAAACCATTGCTCGTTTTCTACAACATAAGGTAAAATTCATATAAGAAAACAAGCAATGTATTAAATGTTGACGGAATAATTAAATTGTAGAATTTTATACAGGTTTTAAGTAATTATAAAGTGATGAATTCTTACATGAAGATGTGTTAATTTCACGAACTATCTTTAAAGTAATGTATAACTTCAAGTTTGTTGTGTAATGTAGGGAAAACATGGTGTTAATTAATATAATTTGTGGTACTATGAAGAAAATTTATGTACGTTAAGGCGAAGTGTTAAATTTCAAAGTGTAATTTTGAAATATTCCCTATTAATTTAAATGAGCATTATTATGCAAATGGTAAATTAAGTTTCCGGTCTTTACTAACGCAAGCATTCCAGTGTAATGTAATTATTTTGTAAATTGAAATAGTAAAATATTACCGGGAAAAGAAATGTCAGGTGCGTAGTACCCGTAAACAGCTTGTTTAACCAGATGTATCTAAGTAGACGAGGTGAAGTGAGTATGTTAGGATGGTAGGCAGGTGGCTTTAGAAATTTTTCCTAGTTAATGGGAGAAGGCCTGAGTTTATCTAAGTGTATCTATTTATTTAGAAGCAAGTATAAGTTATACGTGACGAAAAATTTGGCTGAGCGATCGTTCGATCGACTGCCGCGGATACGATTCCCGCACGGAAAAAAAAATTGTATGATTAAGCACCTTCGTACACAACGTGACGCAAGTCTCCGTTACCTTACGACTTAGGTATCCAGGCGGCTATCTCAATACAAATCCATAGAGGTTCGTACACAGGCACGCGTCAATGTATACCAAAGTCGTAAGGTATCGTAGACTTGCTTCACGTTGTGTACGAAATTGTTGCGGTTCTGACTATTTGTGTATATAAATTTAAATATTTCTCAAACTTTCGCGAAGTTTTTTAAAAGAGTTTTCTTTTTTAATGATTTGGTTATTTTTTTTTTTCATTTAATTTAGTGACAATTTTATATTATTTTGTATTGTTTCAGATGAATCAACAATGTAAAGTGTGCGGAGAACCCGCGGCTGGCTTCCATTTTGGCGCGTTCACCTGTGAGGGCTGCAAGGTAAATAGTAGTTAATTGAAATAGCATTAGAGTTAACTTTATATTGTGAAACAGGTGTAAGTAAAATAAAAAATTCCAATATGTTTTCAATTATCTAAAATTACAGCAAATATAGGTTTTTGAAGTAACAGGTCTTCCAGTACGATATAGAGCGATTTTTATATATTTTTTATTTCTTTTTATAAACGAATCATCCGTTGAATGAAACCCTCGTCTCTTATAGCAATCAATATTTTGTTTTCGTCACATAAAATTTTATTACGTACTTAAAGATGTTGTCAATAAACATCTTTAACAAATAAACCATAGGAAACAGATGTTTCCATCTGTAAAACATTATGTTAAGGCAAATATTAAGCTTTAAATTTTACATTAAAAGTTATAAACTAAAAAGTTATCAGTTTGATAACGAAAGAAAGAATTGAAAAATATTCTTTTTATAAAGAACATGACAAAGTAAAGGTAAATTAATTATTAAATTTTACCTCAAATGTTACAAACTACAATGAAGTTTCCAGTTTGATAACGAAAGAAAGGATTGAAATTGCGTTTTCTAAAAAAAAATACGAAACTAATGTGTGAAAAGGAAATGTTTTTGTAACGGTTTTAAATGCAGGTAATACAAGAACGTGCACAGCTTGCCAAGTAGGTCTAGTTTCAATGGAAATAATGTAAAACAGCAAAATATAAGAAAACTTACGACAAAGCCACCCTTTTCCTAAGGATGCATTCACATTTGCCCAGCTGCTTCTGCTATGCAATTATTTCGTGTAAGTTTTCTGTCTTAAGTTTAGTGACCTACCTAAAGTTCTATGTTTTCATTTTAACAGATATAAAATATTCTTTTGGTATCAAAATTATTAGGAAAAAAACTTAAAAAAAAAAAATGTAACCGCCTTCAAAAACAACCACAAAAAAGGGTAAAATAACCTTCAAAACTTTTCTTTCGGAAGTCGGTGACTTTTTTTTATCAATTTCATTGTCTTTTTGCCACCGACTTCAAGTTTAAATATTCAACCAAAATTCTTGTCAAATATGAGGGTACATCTTTTTCTTACATGAGCACTAGAATTTTGTAATCCGTAATACCGGTAATAACATCGTTAAAATCTCTTACATTCATGCCCTATCTCAAAAACTACTGAACCGATTTTGATGAAACTTGCAGTATTCCCAAAGTTGAATGATACCTAGTACAACAAAAAAAAAGAATTACTTAAATCGGACTTGTAGTTCCGGAGATATGCGAACACAAACATAATTTTCTTACTAGAGGAGTTCTACCTTCCATCATCAGCTCAGCTACATGAGATGATGATTTCTATACGCAAGTACTTAAATTACTTCATAATATTTGCGAAAAATGATGTGTAGGCCTATAAAATTTGAGGGTTGCCCTCGATTTCTCCAGGATCCAATCATCAGATCCTGACATGGTGACAAAGGAACCACTCCTGAAGTATCTTCTTTCAAACAAAAAAAGAATTTTGAAAATCGGTCCACAATTGGAGGAGTAATCGCGTAACAAACACACAAAAAAAAAAAAAAAACATACCGTCGAATTGATAACCTCCTTCTTTTTGAAGTCGGTTAAAAAGATGAAGAGAATTATTGTCATAAGAAAAAGTAAGCAAAAAAAAAATATATCTCTATCCAGAAAATGATCCCAGGACCTTCTTTTTTAACATGGTAAAATCATCAAATAAGTCCTCTAACCCAGTAGTGGGATGAGACTACTGTGTGTACTGACTAAAACCTACAGTGATCCTTCCTGCCCTTTACGTTCCAGGTCACGGTACCTGATGAGACAGTCCCGGGAATCCCAGAACCTTAAGTTTTTTATGTCTATTTTTTTTCTGAAAGTTACAATTGTGTTATTAAATTACAAACTTGCCAAACTATTTCCTTTGAGTGCGCGAGGCGCTGTTTCGCATAACAACGTCAATGAATGTCAAAATTATATTTGATTGCGTTGATTTAGTAGAATATAGTCCCTAGAAACCTACATCTCTCTCAAAACACGCGATTGTAGCTTCCATGTGAACACATCCTAACCAAAGACGCGAATCTAAAACTCGATGGGTTACGACGTGCGCCTTATAGAATGAAACGGATTGACGCGTGAATGGTCGTCAACAGAGAGGGTGGTCCGACCGAGTTGCGGAATAAATCACGCTACAAGTAAAATTGTCCGATTGTTCCGATGTATTGGTTTTATGGCGAAGCGGAGTATTTAGATGGATAGCGGAAGAGATGGGCCTGATGTGAGATTGGATTTGAATATGGAACTTGCTTTTTTATTGAGGTAAAGTAGATAGATCAGCCTCTTTCGTCTCGGCTTCGGTTGCCGAGTTGGAAAAGTGTACTATGTTTTTCCTTTAGGAACATACAGTAGCAGCCATAGAGTCTGGATTGATACACGGTTAATGGCAATAACCTCCATTAAAAAGGAATCATCAAATGAGTCCTCCCACCCCGGGCAGGGCGGGAGGGACTGTCAGATTCGTACTGACTAAAATCCACGGTGTCCTTCAATAGCCCCTTATGTTCCGGGGTCACGGTAATGAGATAAGTCCCGCGACCGATAAAAAAGGTATTAGGGTCGTTTTATTCTTTACAAAACAGTGAATTCATTTTTGTTAAAACAAATTAATAAAAAGTAATATAAAAGTACCTATAGCTTTAAATTCTCAAAATTGATTAAATAAGACATTATTCCATAATATGACCGGATTAAGTCAGATTAACCCATTGTTTCATGATTAGTAAGCTTTGAAAGCTCAACGACAAAAAAAAGTAACATTTATTATTGAAAATCACTTCTCATGAATCTGAAGTAGTGGTACGTACAAAGGCTTATATAAACGATCTAATGAAACATCAGCTACTTCCCAACTAGCAAAAAGTGGTTTTAATTCTATCCTAGAACCACATTTATTGAGGACTATATGAGACTTATATCCACATATAAGTCGCGAAAAGGGCCCACTTTATAAGTCTACTTTTACTTATAACGTATTTATATTAGTCCGCTGAAATGCCATATACGCCTAAATTGCTCCTTATATAGAATTACGTCAATACAATTACTCCTGTTAATCTCAATATAAGTAAGTTATAGTCAAAATTTGGATTAATACGCTCCTAGAAATGCTGCTGTAAGCTCATATTGAAAACAGTCGAAGAGAGTATCGGAATTTGTTGTGCTCTGTGAAAAATATTTTTAACTTCTTGTGTTTAAGTATATAAATGAATCAGAATTTATTAATGTCAACCACAATAGAAAAAGTTATTGTTAGTCTTATAGTAGCTTATTCATAGGGGAATATGAATTTTCTGTGAAATCTGTGGTGTTTTGGGTTACAATTTTAAAGCGCCTCTTGAAATTTGCTTATTTATATTTTAGTATTAATTAATATTAAATTAATATTATGAAGGCAGCCGACATTTTCTTAGTAAGCATTTCCAAGTGTAACATAGTGCTAAAATAAGTATTTTTAGCATGTCCAAGTGTAATATAGGACCAATATAAGTATGTTGGTTCTATATTGGGATATCTCAAAACCGAAGCATATTCGCCATTGTTACCGATTAGGGTTCCGCAATGCCCAGATGAAATCGATTAATATTATATTGATAAGTTAAAAACATATTATAAGGTTTGTTCTACGTGCTAGGATAAACATTGTTTAACTTAATTATATAATAGGTTGCTGACGATTTAAACAAGACTATGCCGATGTTCCTGTATAAAGAAGATTTCAGATCTTTAAAGAACTTAAAAACCTTTTTTAAAAAAATCAAACCGACGAAACATCGAACTGAAAATAAAAAAATAAATTTTGAGGCGGCGCCAAACAAACAAACATATAAATTAACTATTTGAAGAGCAGAATAGCTCATTGTATATTATTATCTTGTCGTGGTTGAATAACTCGCCGTAGCTATTCGTTGACTGTTTCTTTGGCGCCGCCTCAAAATTTATTTTTTTATTTTCAGTTCGATGTTTCGTCGGTTTGATTTTTTTTAAAAAGGTTTTACTTTTGAGTTTCCTATCTCGTGTCAATTTCTGTAACTAAAAAAAATGTCTTTTTTTTAATACCTATATTTTTTTTGTTAACTATTGACGACCTCCTACACCTGTTCTGTCTTCATTCTAAACTCTCAACGACTGTCATACCCCAGCTACGTCTAAAGTTCTCATCAATATGAGTGAAATGAGCCCAAATACGATATCGTTGCTGTTAACTGTTAAGGATCTCTTGCTACCGCCCTCTGTCACCATCCTCAGACCCTCGATGACAATTATACCCCAGCTAGGTATAAAGTTTTCATCAAGACTAGTGAAATGAGCCCAAACACGATAAAGGTGCTGTTAACTGTTGAGGACCTCTTGCCCCTGCTATCCGTCACCATCCTAAGACCCTGAATGGCAATGAGACCTCAGCTAGGTCTAAAGTTCTCATCAAGCTGAGTGAAATGAGCCCAAACACGATATAGCTGTTGTTAACTGTTAAGGAACTCTTGGGACTGCCTTCACAAAATAACAGGGATCTGGAGTTGATCTGATGATGGTGACGCCATCATGTTATGTTCTCCACATCTCTGCTATATAATAATGTCCTCAGAACTACAATTGTTAACTTTGTTTCAACAGAATCGGTTCATAATTGAAAATTCTGTAGGAAGATTGACAATTAATTCGTTCTTTTCTACCCTTGGAGGCCGATTTTAGTTTTGAAATTTAATTGCGACCAACTTTGAGATATACTCTTACCAACAAAAAAAGAATTTTTGAAATCGGACCACGTTTGGAAAAGTTATGCGTGGTAATAAATAAAAAAAATAAAATAAAAAAAAAATACATGTCGAATTGAGAACCTCCTCCTTTTTTTTTCGTCGGTTAAAAATGGCCTTGGAATGTTACACATTTCTTGTTATCTGAGATAATTATGTCCAGGTTGTCAAAGCCAAAACTGGTATCTCGAAATGTTGAAAACTGGTAATCCATCAACATTTATGTTTAAAAAAATTTCATTTGGTAAAGAAGAAACATCGTCACATTTTTTTTTCAAACATTTGACCAAACCGTTGTGCCAATAGTGCACTGGGGCTGAAACACTAATGTTTAGATTTTCTTTCTTGGTATCCAGTAATGTTCGTGCATCTTTAGGCAAAACATTGTTTAATCTCATATTTAAAATTTTAAGTAAAGAGTTTAATGCAGAATGAGAAATATTGAAGTCTAAAGCCCAGTTTTTAATAGAATGACACAGTTCTAAATTTTTGTTATAATCCGAAAGTCCTTCCTCACTTTCGATATCGCTCATAGACTTGGTACTTTCGTAGTTCGAACTTCTTCTAAATGTGCCATGTCCGGAACCCTCGCTAAAATTCGCAAAACGGTCGTCACACTGTTGTAATCAAAATGGCTGATGTCAAGTCCTACAATAGAATTTCTCAAAACTATATAAAGCGTGTTTTCGCCTGTACTGGCCGTTACAAGCAAAAGTGGCTTCATAAGAGTTTTAACCAGGATTGTTTGAGCTTACTTAGACTATAACACTACTGTGGAATGCCAATATAAATATGTCTAGGTTTAAAACGGCATAAGATAAAACTAAAAAAATATATATGCAAAAAATATTTTGTCATACCGAGTGCTGTTATAATCTTGGTGTTTTATTATTCATAAAACGTGGATATGAAATTCATTTAACAGTTACTTCTAAGCTTATGTTGAACCATACCAGATACATAAATGACTTATAGTGATTTAACTTTAATTTACTTATATTGGCCACAAAATATTAGCTTATATGAGGCTAAAAGCAAAAATAACAAGAGCAATTGCTCCTCAGTACATATCTTCCTGGTACATGCTTCTGCAAGAGTATGAGGATTTAAATAGCCCGCAGACGTTATCTTATAGGCGCATATAAGTCTAATTTACCGGAGTAATTACTCTTGAGTGTAACTACTCTTATTTCATGCTTTTATAGGAGTCCTGATCTTAAATATGTCAGGAAATATGGTTTTATATACGGATATAAGTACAAATTATAGGATACAACGTACTTGAGTAAAAACAGCACGTATTTATGCTGTTAAAAGCGTAGTAGCAACTACCAAAACCTTCATAGGAGCTATATAAGTCCAG
This sequence comes from Agrotis clavis, assembly GCA_954870645.1. Taxonomy (NCBI): domain Eukaryota; kingdom Metazoa; phylum Arthropoda; class Insecta; order Lepidoptera; family Noctuidae; genus Agrotis; species Agrotis clavis. The sequence goes on along the minus strand of OX940931.1, from coordinate 23,428,170 downwards.
GTAGCATTCTATAATCGCATGCCAGGATTATTTTGCTAGTTGGGTTATAATTCTGCCTACCCTACAAACGCAAAACAGCGTAAAGATAGCCGACTTTAATATCATTGCTATCGGTCACATGTTATATCAAATGATTAATGACAGCCAGCTCCGGTATTACGTGTCGACCTCGCCCTCGGATGGCAAGTGTGACGCACTTGCTATTGTAAATCAGTTTGGAAAGGTCAGGGAAATGGTTGCATTGATCTTTTCTTGGAATTTTGCAGAAATTATAATTACGCGTACTAAAGTTTCGATTGTGACAATAATATAAACTGTGGTATTTGAATGTGGATGGAATAAACAAAAAAAAAAAAACTTTGACTGTTTGTTTTAGATTACCGTGACAGAACTTTAATTTGTTAGTTTGAGTAAAAAAAAAATACTTTTTTTTTTTAGCGTGGTAAAATCATCAAATGAGTCCTCCCACCCCGGGCAGGGCGGGAGGGACTGTCAGACTTCTACTGACTAAAATCCACGGTGTCCTTCAGTAGCCTGTTATGTTCCGGGGTCACGGTAAGGAAATAATCCCGCGACCCCGGCAGGCTTTGGCCCTCTGAGAGGGGGCCCCGTCATTATGCTGACGCTCTTTGAGGCGCGCGTGGGACACAACGCGCCATCGACCCGGGCATGGTCCATGGTCGGGCAGCGAGTTGCCCTTTACTCGCTGCCCGCATGCCCGCGCCTACGGTGGCCGGGGATCGTCTGCTGACGTCCGACGCCTCGGGCGCCTACCACTGCGGTTGGAAAAAAATACTTGGTGTAATTTTACAAGTCTTAAAAGAGTTGTGTTAGAAAAAAAATGTATTTTACCTAATAAAGTGTTTGCTAGCCCGTTTCTTTGATGAAAAGCTTGTGTCTATTGCATTTTAGTAGATTTTTTTATTCGTTCCCAAAAACGATCGAATTAGTTTGAAGTCTTAAGTATCGTGATTCCTTTAATGATAGGTGCGTAAGTACCTAAGTCAAGTTTTCCGAAATTCATAATTAAAGGGGATTTGGACACAAGACAGTCACTAGCCCAGTTTTCCACAAACATGTCCTCTTTAGCTTAATCTAAATCACTTACTATCCACAACAATTTTCCCACAGCGACACGTAATACCCGCGACTGCGACGGCCAATCACAAATTGTCGCGCCCGTCGCCGGTCGCAATTTGCTACTCCGAATCAATTTGCGACGTTTTTGTCGCCCGTAATGTCGCCCGATTCAATTTTCTGTTAACTGCATCGATGTTTTGTTGCCGTGGCAACTGAATTATGGACGCAAAGAAACTTATTCTGATTTCGTAATTGCATTGCGTATTATGAAGGGGGTAACGGGTTCTGAGTTAATGTAGAGTATGCTAGTTTTACGATTTATCTTTTAAAGAAAAACTGATCTACTTAAATCTTACTTTTACTACTAATATTGTAATAGTAAAGTAATAGTTCCTCGTACTTCGTCATTCGCTGCTTAGTCCCTTAGGGTTAATAGGATTAATAGGAATAAGTTTAATATAATATAATAAGATGAATCTCGTCATGAATGTGGCTATCATAATTTTCAAAAAGATTTTTCAAAACCGACTAGTAGTTCCAAAAATCAACATGTTCAAACAGACTCTTCAGCTTCGTAAATTATGAAGAAGCTGTTTTTCTACGTCATTTACCAATTATTGTGTGGGCAGCTTCCGTGCAAAATGCACGGCAGAGCCTACCAAGCTCGAATATTTACCGAAATCATTCATTGCACAATATTGTTAGTAAATCTTCAAGCTTTTTCATATAAAATATTTTTTTACGTTTCTGTTTTTTGCGGCTATTTGCAGATGGACAATTAAAATAATTTTTAATGTTTTTAAAAGCGACTCACACATAAACTCATACAAATTTCGTATAAACAGACATAGAAGTAAACACGTAACTTATAATTAATTGAAAAAAATAATAATCTAACTGCTTATTAAAAATCTCAACAAGCAATGGTCACACCTACGCACATAATTATATTTTTAGAATAAGTTTGTTAAAATACATAATTTGGCCTCAAAACGAACTACGCCCATGTTTGGTCGTAGATTTGTTGTGATCAATTTAAGACCACCCGCTATTATGGAGACTGGATATGTCATCGAGATACGAGGTACAGCTTCACTGGTAATTAAGCGATGATATATCTCTGACTTTTCTAGCTGATGGAGTAGGAATACTATACTATACTTTTTTTTTGTGTTGATGAAGAGCTTCTGATTTTGAATTCTGTGTCTTTTTTATGCAGTTTTCAAAGTTTGTATTTTTTTTCTTTTTTTTTTATAAATGTCTTAAAAAAGTGGCCCCACACTTGGATTATTTCCTGTATTATGTGGTTCTTTATTGGGTGTTTATACAAACATTTAAGGTCGCATACATGAACAGTATAAACACTCTACTATTTACAATATTCAAAAGTTTGTTAAGAAGTAAGTAATTTGATTAAATTAAGTGCAATACAACAATTAAATTAGGATTGTTGTTACATCCAATTTTACCGTTTTTGGGAACGCTAATAAAAACCTTTCCTATTCCGTGGTAAATAAGAATAGGCAAAGTATATGATCGCAAAAAGTATTCGACAAAAACAAGAAAGAAACTAAAGATATCGTTAGCTTCGCAACTCGCAAGTCATAATGAGTCCGAAATTTATTATAAAATAACTATAATCAAATTATATTTTAAAAGATTAAAAACTCTTTTCAAACTATCTCGTCGAGAGGCCTAATAATATCGCCAAAAAAAAAAAAGGTTGCACTCCAGGAGTGCCGGTAGAAGTGAAAACTTTTTTGTTACTATGTTTTATTTTTAATTTGAATGACGTCTTACTCATTTTCGATCAGGGTCACGTGACCCTGACGCGAGTTTTAAATTTTTTACCCATTACAGAAAAAGTGTACAACGCCGCTAAAGAAGTTTTCACTTCAAAAAATCCGTTAATGAAAAAGAAATCACACAATACGCGATGACCGACGATAGTTATATCGTCAGTCATCGCGTATCTTTCAGAGGAGGTTGACCCTTAACTTAATTACACATCTCCAACTGACTTTACGCGACGTATAAGGTAACAAATTGACCAATTTATCAGTGTTTAACAATTGCTTATTGATAAGGAGAAGCCGACGATAGTCCAGCGGTATAGTCAAGGAGATGACTGCCAACATTCTTGCGACATGTACGTGTGATTTAATTTATTGCTGTAATTACACCAATAAATTGAGGATAACGCAATTTATTACATGATAATTTTAAAGTTTATGCGTTTTTTATTAATTTCAATAAATTATGTGAAATTAAAAAGCGAAAACATAACATTATTCTTTGGACAGTCAGTCGTGTATACGTCATTTTCTGTTTTATGAACAAACATTTTCAAGTGTTAGTCAAGTAGATGCTTAACTGGTTCATGAACTAGTTGCCAAAATAAATATCTCATTGCGAGCGTGAGAAAATAACTATATTTGGCCAGCGCCATCTTGCAATTTTGTGCAGGTAAAAACGATACTTTAGATTTAACTTTTTTTACACATGTTGGGATAAAAACGTTACGTCTCAAGCATCTTTGCAAACGGAAGTTTTGCAAAATTACAGGTGTATTATTTATTTATTATAAGATTTTGCTTATCTACTAACTGAAAAAACTTACTTTCTCTCGAAATATTTTTATTTTACAAAACAAAATTCACCAAGCTCTTCGACCACACCAATACAACACGAACCATTTCTATGAGAACGAATACAATTTGTGAAAGATAATAACTAATTCGGCGTTATAAATCAATATATAAATTCATTAATTGTTAGGAAAATAACACAGTCGTAACTTTCGATAAACGGTTACCGAATGATGTTTTATAATTGGTATCTGGCTCTTTGATTATCTTTGGTGATAGTGTGAATTATATTCATTATTTCTTCTACAGCCATAATTTCCATTTTCTTCTCATGATATTCTAATAGTTACAATATCATAAAAAGGGTATGGGTAGACAAATCAATGGGTAACACGAAACTAAGTAATAAGATTGGTTTCAGAAGTTCGGATGGTAACATTTTGTAAAGAAAAATTTAAAAGCAATCCCTTTCGTTGCACGTGCAGTGAAGAAAACGCAAATAAAATAAAGTTTTTGATAATGTGAACTCGATAATATGATACTAAAGTATACTTTTAACCGCTTAAGTCAATATTTACGAAAATAAATCAGTGTAAGGGACATAAAATAAAATATATTTCTCAAAAGTTTCGCTTTTTGACCAAAAAGAGTTCTGAAACAATGATTTATTTCAATAACTTGACGAAGAAAAACAACATATTCTGCGACAAATCGTAGAAATGCAGTTTCGAATGCTAGTTGCATAAACTTAAAGCTCATTGATGATTGTAATAAATCTGTCACTTGTTTTGTGAGTCAAATAGTGATTATACGTATCAGTTAACAATATATTATAATCAAAAACGTATAAACATGTATGTCAACCGTCTTTGGCGTGTAACAAATATACTTTTCACTATATATCTCTGATTATACTTAGCATTAATTAACCGTTCATTTAAATAACAAAATAAAAACAAGGAGTGGGCGATGAATCGATGGTTCTATATGCTAATTACACCCTTTAGTCTACAGTTTTAAGGGTCATAATTCATTGTTTTAGTATGTTGATTTAGTTAATCATGTATTTATAATTGACTGTAGGTGTTTGATAGTTTTTCCGATCGTTAGTTTTGGATTTATTGTTGTTTATAAAAACTTTGGTTTCAGAAACCAGTGTTTGGTTTTCTAATGAAGATTCGGTATTGGATGAAATAAATTGATGTTGAGTTTTATTGTGTGAATTAGGTTAAGGTACATATTATAATGATTTGTTGCAAAATTATTTAAAACTAACGAAAATTCAATATTATTTAAAAAAAGCTAACTCTACAAGTGACCACCGCGATGAGGATAGATTGATTACTTATTTTGGTCACACTATTATTTAGTTTTTCTGAAAATTAATTTATTGGTGTGCGAATCGGCAAGAATAGAACTGCTGCCAGTCAGATTTGAAAATATTTTTACAAAATATAGCGCATCACACACGGCTAAGATACTATAATATTTTATCTTAAGATACCATATCGCTCGCCATACTATTCATTGGACCGTCACACACGACGAAGATAATATATATTTCATATTTTCATATCATACGATAGAGAGCGATATCAGTATCTTAATACATACATTATATATCGTAAGATAACATCTTACACATTATAGATTGTAGAGTATGGTTACAAATACAAAATATATGGGCTATTTTTAAAAATATTAAACTACGATTTTTAAGATCCAAGAACGGTGAAAAACGCCATTTAAAACAACAGGGCACATCTAATACACCATATGGCACATTAGGTACCCATTTTATTTCACCATAACTCCCCTAAAATCTAGCATCAGAGCTAAAAACCTATTTCATAATAAACTAAAGGTTTAATATTCAAAGGCATTTGCTTTGACATTTACCATATTAATACGCTTTTTGTAAGAAATATTTACACAAGTCAAATTTAATTTATCTAATGTCTAATGCTGGCATTAAAATGGCTAAGTAGCTTAGTCAAGCTTTTTATTAAAACCTTGAATGTTGGTAAATGAAAGGGAATTAAGGTTTTAGATATTACCTATTGCAGAATATTTTATGTATAGGTACCGGCAATAAAACAGACACAGTGATTTTTGGAGCACTAGCTACGCTTATTTCGGCTTCTTTGACGTTGTCTCTGTCACACACAACCTTTGTGACGTTTGTTGCTGGTTCTTCATTCGTTGTGGTTAGTTAGGGCTTTGTATGCCAAAGATACCTAACAAACCTGGTCCTTCTTGATTGAATTCGATTCTTCTTGTCGATGATTCCTTTTATTATAATTAAATTAGCTTCAACTCATACTGTGCTAAATTAATGTCGTAGCTAGGGACAACGACCTTAAGGTGCAACTGGAGTAAAACAGAATACAAGACAGAAGGTGGGGTGGGCCATCGTTTTAGATAAGGCTTCGAAATCGCACTCTGCCTCATAAGTACCCGTAGCGATCAAGCTGGCTTCGCAATCTATAATAGGTCGATGGGCATGTTTTATGGCCCGTACTTGTAAGATGACACCTAAAGTTATTACGAGGATTCTACCCATTTGAACTTAAGTTCTGCAATATGTGATCGTAAAATATGTAATTAGCTTTCTAAGTGCATTTAATAGCACATCGGGGTTATTTGTTGTTGTACGCAACGATTAAAATTTTATTAGTCGCACATAATGTTAAAACAAGAATTATATCACTTTTGTTATAGACGCCTTTGAAGGGTAGGCCACGTAGTGGTTGGAAAAGTAATATTTTGAGCTTTAAGCTTTTGATTTTAAGGTTTTTTCTACCAAGGGGGTCTTTTGTCTCTAACCAAGCGAAAATGTAGGCACTGAGCAGCTACAAAAAAATAACTAAAGCATAAACTCGTAAAATGATTCTTTTTTACGTAGACATTAAACCTATAGGTGCAAGCAGCACTAAGAGGTTTAATGTTTTTGTCACCCAACTGTGAAATTGCACAGTCAAGATACAGCTGGGAGGTCATGAATAATGTCTTCAGAGGTTACCGCGGCAATAGAGTAATGGAACGCAAAGGCCAATTAAAGAAACATGTTGGTTTTTACTCAGTATAGGTCTGACTGTCTCTTTTATATCGCATGAATTACAAAACCAAAAATAAGAAAACCAAAAGTGAGTTTTGGAAGCTTGTAAAAGCACAAGCAAATTAAAGTACCTAGTATAATTTCAGAAAAAAATATCTAAAGCAAGGAAAAATATAAAAAAGCAAACCAATCAACAAACTAATAAAACAACCGTTTAACTCCTAAACGAAATCAAATCAATATAATTAAATCATAAATATATCAAAGTACAATCGGCGCACGAAATATGTGTCCCACATTATAAATTATAAAGAGTTTTTAAACATGGCGTCGGGGTCAGTAATTCGGGCGGCCATTACGGCCGAATATTATCGATGACCCTATAATTTGCACACTTTTCAATAATCGACATCGTACTGATGGTACAGAGGGAAATTTAATTTCAAAACTGGTTGTTGCGAAATGTCGGACGGTACGCTTGATTATTGTTTATGAGATCGGCTAAGTTCTTTTATGATGGTTGACAGGACAAAATATACAAAAAAATATTTTTGGGTGCGCAGTCTCGAAACAAAATTATTTTTTAAAACCTACTTCACATCGTAAACTTTACCAATTTTCGCGAAAAATAAATAGGGAAGAAATTGGTCATTCAGTGCTTTCTACCAATTATTTTCCTTATTACTATTTATGTTTTTTTGTTCCTACCTAATATGAAAAAGTAATTTTTTAATAAATTTATATATTTCCGTAATATCTTATGAAGCAATGGGAATGTAGTGAAAATTACACAGCAACTTACATTATAATAAACAGTGAAAATACAATTGAGAAAATATTTATAAAACAAAACGACAGAAATGTTTTTAGCTTTTCTGCTAACCCTACACATAATGTACACTGAGAAAAATGTAAAGCCGAATGTTTCGTAACGAGGGCGAATTTATTCGTAATGAAGGCGAAAAAACGACCAAAAGTCAACCGACTGAAAACGCCTTCCTAGGTTGGAGGCGTTTTACGCCTTATGCGTAAGGCGCAATAAATAAGCAGCAATATGCTCTCTAATGTGCGTTTTAGACGTAATTATTTACAGATAAGCCTTAATTAAAAGCTATAAACGTGGTAAGTCAGATAGGATCGACGGATTGACGATGAGATTTAACTTCCGGTAAGGCGATACAAACGGTAAAGAAGGTGCTCGGGTCACACACATAAAACTTTCCGACGTATCATTGTCGCAATTGACTTTTGGTAAGGCGTTTTACGTCTTTCTTTACCGTGGTTTAACCTGTCCACTAAGCGCTTTTAATGTTTTAATAGTAGTAATTGACTTCTAGTAAGGCATCTTAGCCTTACTCGGCTAAGCGCTATTGTTGTTTTCATAAGTCGTAATTTACTTTTAGTAAGGTGTTTTACGTCTTTACTTACTGTGGGTTTAACCTGTGCTCTATGCGCTATTGATGTTTTCATAAGTCGTAATTTACTTTTAGTAAGGTATTTTACGTCTTTACGTACTGTGGGTTTAACCTGTGCTCTAAGCGCTATTGATGTTTTCATAAGTCGTAATTTACTTTTAGTAAGGTGTTTTACGTTTTTACTTACTGTGGGTTTAACCTATCCACTAAGCGTTTTCAACGTTTAGTAAGTCGTATTTACCTTCTAGTAAGTTGTTTCAGAACGTTCCGTACGATTGGGTAAGCCGTATCGTAAGGTAATTTATGCTTTCTTTTCGAGCAGAAACGTTTTATGAAGACCGGAAAAAAAGCCTTCTAACGGCTGGTAACGCTTTCCCCTAAGGGCATGATTGACTTGCTTTACTATCATTTAGTTCATATTAAGGGCATTGGGCCGCTCAAAGTGCGCGTTCACTCTAAGGGTCAGCTCACACCGAGACGCGACGCGACGCGACGCGACGCAACGCTGCGCGCAGATCGACTCAAAATATAACTTTATTTACCTACTACGAAAAGATACACATTTCATTGTGAGAATTCAGAATACGTTGCACCATGCAGCAATGCGCCTGGACAATGAATTGTATATGTTTTCGTGTAGTAAATCAAGTTATATTTTGAGTTGTTCTGCGCGCAACGTCACGTCGCGTCGCGTCGCGTCTCGTTGTGAACTGACCCTAAGGTAGCGCGAGCCAATATCCTTCACATGAACTTCATGATAGTAGATCAGCCAACCGTGCCTTCAGTAAACAGCGTAGCCTGCTGTTCTCAGAAAGCTGTTCTCCCAGTCTCTGTAGGCTTCTGCAATCAATAGAACAAAAATGTATAAAGTACTTCAATAATAACTGTTAACAGGATAGGTACTAAGAAACATACTTACTGGATAAATTAGTACCTCCTCAACCCAACATTACAACCTCAACCTAACCAACTATTATTATAATATATTATATTATACCTAATAAGCCGCTAGCGTTTCTTATAGGCATCTTATAGGCATTGCAATAAAACCATTAAAAAAAATAAAATAAAAACTGTATTATAAAATCAATTTAAATACTTAACTATATTTCGATACTTAAAACAAGATAAAAAAGATAGGAATATAATTATTATAAAATTATAATAGTAGTAGTTTGACGAAATGAAAAGGTTCGTCAGTTTTCAACTTGATTTGTTCAAAATAACGAGCATGTGCTCGTGATGATACGTTCCTTTTGAAACTGATTAGACAAAATACAGTGAAAGAGAAAATACTGTTTTAACTATTCGTAATCAAACTTCTAAATGATTCAGATCCAAGTTGTTTGACTGTATAACTCGTCAAAACGTATTCTTGCAATCTAGTGCAAGCGAAAACCGACTATAAGGTGACGAACCTTTTCATTCCGTGACTGTACCTTTAGGTAAAGGAACTTACTTATATCAATCCAAAACTAAAACAGAGGTCTAACTACATAAGAGTAAACTTATGAGTAATCAGACTTATATTAACTAATTGAAGGGTAGGTCATGAACTTATGATAGGTAATCATTTTCTGAATATTTGGAGTCATCTATGCTTATCAAAGACACAAATCAAAGTTTCAGCAATTTTTTTCTATATGAGTATTAAAGACAATCTTAAGATTAAATTTGAAAGGTAGGTTATTAACTTATGATATCTACGAGTATATAGCGCGTCGTTTTCAGAATTAGGTTCTTCCTCTTCCTAAGGTATGTATTATATATTATACCTGAAGCATTCCTTTTAGCTTGAAAGGGGCCTCCCTGCAAAAACCAAATAGAACATTAAGTTTAGGGCCGCCGGCCGGCAGTTTGAGGACTATTGTAATAAAATTAAGGAGCACATTTCAAACTTTACCTAAGTATATCTAATTTATAATTTTAATCACCTCTTAATTGTAAATTAATAACTTTAAATAAACTATTAGTTTTAAGAATGATAGCTTACTTACAGCAATATTGCGGCGTAATTTATATGATTGGTGATTCCTTTTTAAAAAGTTCGCCAACACCTCGGGCCCATGTTTGGATGTGCTTCTAGCACTCAGTCCAATAATAAATGGGCCAATTCCTTTCTCTGGCTTGAATCTAGGAGACCACTAGCAGCTTGTGGGCTGTTTAAAAGTAAAGCCCGTCCTCGGTACGTGTTATTTAAAGTTGACCTTATCTGAAAAAAAAAACAGTTGATTTACACAAGTTCAAAAACTCCTTTCTATCACAAAATTAAATGCCTGTCCAGTTTTGGAAGAAACTGGAAAAATACAGTTTTCCAAAACTGGAAAAAAACTAAGAAGTACGCTAATGTTTTGATAACATGAAAAAAGAACGGTCAAATGCGACTCGGTCTTGCCTCGGAGGGCTCCGCATTTTTTTTCATAAATCTAAAACAAAATCTATATAGACACAAGACTGTAGGTTATCTTATGCATGACACGGTTAACTCAATCCAACATTTGGAACGCCGCCGTTCCTTGCTTATAGACTCTGTTTTTTTTATGATTTTTCTGTAAAAGAATAAAATAATTTTCTTTCTATCTTTTCTTCTTTATTTACTTATATATATAGTTTTCAGATTCTTCCCTAGACTTGTAGTAAAAGACGGTATTACCCCTATAGGATTACTTTGTTGTCCGTTCGTCTGTCTGTCTGCCTGTAGCAAATAACACCGTCCTAAGCTACAAGTATGGGGAAAAATCTGAAAACAAACATTTGTAATTAAATCATGAAAAACAAGGTCTATAAGAAAGAAACGGCGGTAAAATTTTTAATTGAGTTAACCGTGTCTGGTTGGGTATCGTATATATTTGGTTTTCGATTTATGAAAAAAAAAATATGTATGGAGCCCTCGGTGGTCGAGTCCGACTCGCACTTGTACTAGCGCTCGATATTCACCATAAGCACGAAATGGTTCACTGATAAAGAATAAGGCACTAAACTAACCTTATCTCTGCCATATATTGGTTTTCCATCGCAGCACGAAGCGAAAATGGCAGCTGGTAGCTTGTTGTAGTAGTTCAACACCACTGAGCTTAAAATCAGTACATAACCTACGTGTTCAACACCTACAGCTGGTTACATCCGTTTGCATGAGCCTTCAACACTGACACAGCCAGTAGCGTTCAGAAAATGAGGGACTAGTTAGTAAAAGTCAATAAAATAAAATCCTTTAAAACAAGACTCAAAAACTAAACCAACCACTTCAATTCAAACTCCAAACTGTCGAGTCGAACGAACGAGCAGTGTTTTTCCTGAGAAATTTAGGGTTGCCGTATTTTAATTCTAAAATTGCCGATTTTTAGGGAAAACTAAAAAAAAAATACAAAATGTTTATTTCAACGATTTAAATATTTAAAAAAATACAAACGATGTATGTACTATGCGTGTACTACTTTTAAATTTAATTATTTTATTCTTCGCCATAAAGGTTTTGAATACTTTACAAAAATATGCTACGCGTAAATTTTAAGCCAAAACCATAATTATTACTAACTGCTAACTGTAGTCACAAACGAATTCGACAGTGAGTGGTTAAAATGGGTACCTACCCACAAAATACCAAGTTTCAATAACGTCACTTCAATGGTATCTACTCTTCTTTTTCCCTTCAACATACACATTACACACAGCGCAGAGCAAAAGTATGAGTCTCGCTTATCGGGGAGATGGGTATTTACCCGGAATTATTCCAAAAAACGAGCAAACTCAAGGAATGGTTTTAAATGGAACACCCATTTGGAACCAATTCCTGAGTTACCCGTTTTTTGGAATCATTCCATGGATATTTGATTGAATTTTTCTAGTATGTTACCGCATAGCTTGTAAGCCGATTTGAAAAATTCTACCTGAAAGGTAAACTTTCAGATTGGTCTCACAGAAATTTCATCAAAATCGGTTCACCAGTTTTGAAGTTGGGTTTTCAAGTTAAACTCATATAATATTACCTAGGCTAGGCAGATGATGGTAATATTACCTCCTAGAAGGATATTTGCTTTAGTAGCTGGCAGCATTATTAAGATTTTCGGTGTAGGTACTTAGGCGCCTCATAAAGGTGTTTCTCACCGTAACTAGAGAGCTTTTTAAACTTCACCAACGAACATAGGTAACTGACTGAAAGTAATTGTACTAGTAAAACTGGGTAAAATAGACTTTTTAACCGACTTCTAAAAAAGGAGGAGGTTATCAATTCGTCGCGTACCTATATATAATAAGATAATATTGCCTTATATATCTACGTTTTCATTCACCGAATATTATGTAGGTAGGTACGTCGTTATTGACTTTTTAAACATTTAATTAAATTGTACCTAACTCGAGTACCTATCATTCGCCTTATCATAATTAGTTATGGTGAATATTGCCGTAAATCAACGGTTTCATTCACCGGATATGTAAGTCGCTATAAGACGTTATTCACCGTTTGATTAGTCGTAACTTGAGCGTATTTCGCTTTATGATAAGACAAATATTGCCAAATTTACGGTTGCATTGGCCAAACATGCACGTCGTCATATGACGTAATGTTACCGTTCAATCAGTCGTAACTTAACCATGTTTTACCTTATGGTAAGGTGAATATTGCCATATTTACGTTTATATGTGCCGTATATATACGTCGTTATAAAACCTAAAGTTACCATTTGATTCGTCGTAATCTGAGCATATTTCGCCTTATGATAGGGTAAATATGGCCACATTATACGTTTATATTGCCGAATACATACTTCGCTGAAAGACTTTACGTTTACGTTCAAATTGTTGTGACTGAAGTATATTCCGCCTTATGATAAGGTGAATATTGCCATATAAACGTTTATATATGCCGTATATGTACGTCGTTATAAAACCTAAGGTTACCATTTCATTCGTCGTAATCTGAGCATATTTCGCCTTATGATAGGGCAAATGTGGCCACATTATACGTTTATATTGCCGAATACAAACATCGCTGAAAGACTTTACGTTTACGTTCACATTGTTGTGACTGAAGTATATTCCGACTTATGATAAGGTGAATATTGCCATATTTAGGTTTATATGTGCCGTATATGTACGTCGTTATAAAACATAAGGTTACCATTTGATTCGTCGTAATCTGAGCATATTTCGCCTTGTGATAGGGCAAATGTGGCCACATTATACGTTTCTATTGCCGAATACATACGTCGCTGAAAGACTTTACGTTTACGTTCAAATTGTTGTGACTGAAGTATATTCCGCCTTATGATAAGGTGAATATTGCCATATTTAGGTTTATATGTGCCGTATATGTACGTCGTTATAAAACATAAGGTTACCATTTGATTCGTCGTAATCTGAGCATATTTCGCCTTGTGATAGGGCAAATGTGGCCACATTATACGTTTCTATTGCCGAATACATACGTCGCTGAAAGACTTTACGTTTACGTTCAAATTGTTGTGACTGAAGTATATTCCGCCTTATGATAAGGTGAATATTGCCATATTTAGGTTTATATGTGCCGTCTATGTACGTCGTTATAAAACCTAAGGTTACCATTTCATTCGTCGTAATCTGAGCATATTTCGCCTTATGATAGGGCAAATATGGCCACATTATACGTTTATATTGCCGAATACATACATCGCTGAAAGACTTTACGTTTACGTTCACATTGTTGTGACTGAAGTATATTCAGACTTATGATAATGTGAATATTGGCATATTTAGGTTTATATGTGCCGTATATGTACGTCGTTATAAAACCTAAGGTTACCATTTGATTCGTCGTAATCTGAGCATATTTCGACTTGTGATAGGGCAAATGTGGCCACATTATACGTTTATATTGCCGAAAACATACGTCGCTGAAAGGCTTTCCGTTTACGTTCAAATTGTTGTGACTAAAGTATATTCCGCCTTATTGTAAGGTGAATATTGTCATGCTAAAGATTATTTATGCCGTTTACTAAAGTTGGTTTTATGACTTATGTTTACGTTTGTTTAGGTTTTATTGAAGTATTTATCGCCTTAATTTGAGGTAAATATTGCCTTAATTACGGTGATATTCAACACATATTCGACATCGTAAATTTAAAGCGTTTTTAGTAGTCCATTACTGCTGTATTAACAGTATAAAGTTGAATTCCAAGACTACCTTACGGTAAGACATTTTTGACGTTTCGTGTTTATCATAAAAGACTTACCATTTTAACGGAAACGCCTAGCTAAGCCAAAATAATCGTAAGCGTTACAAAATCGCCTCGCGTCATTACAATTTAGCCGTAGAAGTCGGAATTCACCTTAGGCCAGAAATCAATTTTTCTCAGTGTACCGTAACACGAACACTCTGTATCGTTGGTTACGTATATTTACGATCATTTATGTATAAATTGAATTATTACCAACTGACCATCTTCAATTATTACCGACAGACTATTTTTGATACGTACCGACAATTTGAAAAAAAAAATGGCGCAGCAATTTAAACTGTTCCATTTTTTGTTGTACCTGCTATTTATTTGATAGATTGTAGCATTAAAAGTATCGATGTACGTCTTTGCATGGAAAAAAAATTAAACACTTCAACCGACAAATCGATGATTTGTAGAATGTGTCTGGCAGTGAATGGATGCGGACTGCCCAGGACCGGGATGGTTGGCGCTCTTTGGGGGAGGCTTACGTTCAGCAGTGGACGGCAATTACCTGACAATATAACTGCCAATCGCTTTGAAAACGATACGTTTTTCTATAAAGGCTTTCAAATATCGCGGAGATTATCTGCGTCTAGTTTATTAAGTGTTGGTAGGTATGCATAGGACAATTGATTCTTTCTGAGTTTAGCACACATCAATTTTTGATATTTGTTTTTTTGGTAAGAAGAAGTTCCAGATTCTTCTGGGCTTACTGAGCATGTTCCATCTTAGGTCTCATCTTTGCTTCACGCAGAGAAATGTATACGAGAACTTCTGGTTGCAACCGTGACAGCAAGACTCACTAGTTGACTTTACAACAATTCTAGTAATAAATACTAAGTCCTTGTTATATCTACTACTTACTTAGTAATAAATACTAAGTCATTGTTATATGTACTACTTATTTAGTATTTATTACTAGAAATGTTGTAAAGTCAACTAGTGAGTCTTGCTGTCACGGTTGCAACCAGAAGTTCTCATCTATGTAGCTAGACATTTCACTGCGTGTTCTGGGCATGCAGACGGCGAGCAATAGGCGACTCGCTGGACCATGGACCATGCCCGGGTCGACGGCGCGTCGTGTTCAAAGAGCTGTCAGCAATGTGACACGGTCCCCTTTAGAGGGCCAAAGCTTGCCGGGGTCGCGGGACTATCAAGTAACCGTGGGTCCGGAACGTAAAATCTTTGCTTCTGGACTGCATTATGACCAAGATTGCTCTGTGCCCATTATTAATAATGACAAGTTTTAAACATAGATTTTAAAGCCCCCCCATGGCATGATAGGTAGAAAGTAAACACGTGCATCGTTTAAGTCAGAAATAACAGTATATCAAAATTTTGTCACACACCACATTTTACGAAAAAAATATAGGTAATTTTTACTTTAAAAATTATTTTAGATCCATAATAAGGTACATTAACTCGATTTTTGCATTAATATTCAGAAAAGAGCACTTTTTAAAATCAAAAGTAACAAGAAATTGAAATTTAAAGACAGCGGCACCGCTTGCGCAGATATCGTAATGACTTATAATGCGCGTACGCACCATGAATAATTTATGAAGATTTTGGTACATGTATGTGTAATATATGCAAATATATAAGATACGAGACTTGTCGGAGAAATTTTAGAGCAAATTGTTTGGATAGTAAATGTAGACGGACAAATAAAGATCATTTTAAAATAAATAGTTAAATATGAACTGGTATTTGGACTGAATTCTTTATGAGGTTCAGTTTTGTACTCTCTGGCATTATATAAAGTTATGCACTTAGTAAAGTTATGTTGAGTTTGTTAATTAACCGTAGAGGCAAACATTCTTCTTGGTTTTAATAATATTAATTTTATAATAAATTAATTTGCAGTACGTACTTAGTAAAATAATTTTGCATAAAAATTATTACTACGATTTTTTTAATTTAATTTCAATGTAGGTAATTCAATTTTTTAAATACCTCTATATTAATGCTTTCCGTAAAATATTAATTTAATAATTAAATAAATTCAATAAGGTTTGTCATTGCTTCAAATAAAACATCACAGGCACAGAGTTTTCTGATCAAAATAATGATTCATATCAAACCTCCGGATCTCTAAAACTGTTCAATCTTCACATTAAACTCGCAATGAGCCGACTGATTGCTCTGATTACTGTGCTGTACCTGATAAACCATTTGTCGGAGGTTTGCACCTATAAATTATAGAACCGACCGTTTGCCGCCTGTCTACCAATGTCGACTTTATTGACTAGCTTTTTTCCGCGGTTCACTTGGAACCAGAGCCCCTCCCAAATTACAAGTTTTACGCAAAGATAAGTAATAATAATAATAATATTCCACAACTTTCACACAACGCCATCTAGTCCCAAGCTAAGCAGAGCTTGTGTTATGGGTACTAGGCAACTGATAAACATACTTATATATTTCTAAATACATACATAATTATAGATAAATTACACCCAGACACAGAACAAATGATCGTGCTCATCACACAAACATTTGTCCTGGGTGGGAATCAAACCCACGACCTCCGTCATAGCAGTCAGGGTCACTAACCACTAGATCAACAGGCCAGTAACCTGAAGAAAGTATCAAACGCTTATTTTTGTATCTTTAAAATCGAGACAGCTTTTAGGACTAGGACTTTTTTAAAACTTTTGTGTGCTGCTCTTTCGTATGCTCATTACTGAAAATTTTATTATCATCATCATCACCATGAAATTATCATACAAAATTGAGATTGAACCTTCGAAGTTTTGACGCTAGATTTAACGAAAATGTTTTCGTAATGTATTATCCTAAGTTTTTGTCTATTTTTTCTGAAAACAACTATTTTTTGTCCTGTCATTACTCCTTTGGTAGCCATGTCTAATTTAGTTTTTATAGCACCTAAAACTAAGTACTTGAGAAATAAACAAGGTACTTCAGAAATCAACGAACAACTCTATCATGCTTCATAATGAGATCGCTAACCGAATCATTGTTACTAATTCTAGACAGGAACTGACTAGATTAAAAAATAAATCATGCAGAAAAAGTTTGAATGATTTGTGACAATGATCAAAACGCATCGTTCCAAATTTGAAACTGACAGCTCGACCTGTCAAAACATTCGCGCAAAGAGAAAGCAGGAAGGTTGACATAAAAAAAGAATTCGCTACAGAATAACTGTTATTATTGGTAACATCTAACGCATATACCAAATTTATACATCGTTAGCAGACTTAACACTTTCTTTTCCATTGTGGTACCATCTTGGCACTGGACAAGGCGTCACTATGTCGATCATTCTGAATCGAACGTGATTAAAATCGATTCTATTCGATACGATTATGAATCGGTAACGGTAGTGAGTTCTATGATTTTTTTCCTTGATTGGGTCTATTGTTGGAGATTTCTAGTATCAAATACAGTGCTCATTAAAAGTTCACAAAACAAGTTTTGTGAACAAAATATCAAATGACCTGACTTTGATGTAACAAGATGTGTTAATAAAGTTACTTTGAAAGCAGTAGCCGATTAGAAAAAAAACTTGACATTTGACCGTATCAGTCAATTAATGTCTGAGAATATGAGAGCTATATTTTTAGCTTGATTTCAGCTACTTATAACTGTTATAGAATGATTTTGTAATGAATGTAATTTTTACATTTGATTGAAGATTCATTTCAAGATGTCTCGAGATTGATCACTTAAATTATTTTGTTTATCTTTTAAACTTGTTTTTTTTTAAATTCAGTAGACAGTGATTTGAAGTTTATGATAAATCTAATACTCAATATAACAATCAGTTAAATCACTAAAAATAACAGTTATTTATTACATTCATTCGGAAATGACAGCAAATCGATTAAAAAAAAGAGCAAAAGAGTCGATTTTTAAATCGATAAAGTTCTTGCCACCACAATCTTTATTGATCTGATTGGCGTTAATTTATCGATGTGTAACTAATAAAAGTCAACAATAAAATGTCAAAATAATATATTTAAATTGATTCTTCTGAAGATTTTTGGTCAATTAACTGCCATTTAAAATGCAAAATGTGCATTTTTAAATGTTTTGATTGACATTTAATATTATTGGTATTGCCCTAGTTCTCTCTTTGTTAAAAATGAATCATATCTATTTTGTGTCTGGTGATGTAGAGGTTAACGGACTCATAAACCACAAGAAAAAATAACGAAATAATAAAATGGTTTATGATTGTTTATGAACACGCATATCAACTTACTGAAGTAAAATATTATTTTTATTCATATATATAACTTTTAAATGTTTTAAATTAACATGACACAAAAAAGTTGTAAAGGAAATGGAGCTTGTAAACTTTGTGGTCTCTTTGATAACATTTTCTCATAAATTAAATACCAAGAAACGAACTGTACATCTTTGCCCTTTAGCTTTTTCCGTTAAATTATCCCAACACTGGCTTATTATAGGAAATCATACCAAAAGAACGAATTACGCACTTCAGTTTCAATCAGGCAACACTTACGTCAATAATGATTGCCAATAAAATTATTGGCAACCCAAAGACACTGGCGCTGCACCATAATAAAATCGATTTTCGTAGAAAAAGAATCGAAAATCCAGGTGTAATTGCAATCAAGATCAAATTGTGTACAATCACGTATGGTTTATGTGCCAAAATGTTTGGTTTCTTGCTTGGTGGTCCAAGTTATCACTCAATGTGATTCTTGCAGTTCATCGGAATCGATTCGGCCACGCCTCCAACATGTAATGAAATCGATTGCTCCCATTCGTTGCACGTTTTTAAACGTACTATTATAGTGTTGTGTACGTAGAAATATTTATGGTGTATTAATATACGGATGGGTATAATTAAGATCTATAAAAGGTCAGGTCAGAGCAACAGTTTAGAAGCACATCAGTCAAGCTGTCGGAAGAGTTTAATCAACTTTTTCTTGGTTCAACCTTTGCGTAGTTTTTTGAGTGCGGAAATCCATGACACATGTTTTACTTGCATAAGTGACAGAGCTGACAGATTTGATAACGCTCTATAAAAAACTTGACAGTACGTTATAGTTTCTAAATGCTTTCATGTTGAATATTTTTAAATTTTGTACGCATTGACGCATGCGTCGCGAATTTGAAGGATTTTCTATGGCTAAAATTTAAATGCGCATCAATAATTCTTTTTGTACACCAAAATGGATAAATGGTCACCAAATCTAAAACTCGCTTTAGCAAGATTTCAGGGTCACCCCGAAGTTCGGTTTGGTTAGATTCCTTTAAACCTTGTACACAGAAAAAGAAGCCCCGCGAAGCGGGGCTTCGTCGACCCTGCTTAGGTAGATTTGTTTTTTATTAT
The DNA here is from genome assembly GCA_954870645.1 of Agrotis clavis. Classification (NCBI taxonomy): domain Eukaryota; kingdom Metazoa; phylum Arthropoda; class Insecta; order Lepidoptera; family Noctuidae; genus Agrotis; species Agrotis clavis. The sequence goes on along the minus strand of OX940931.1, from coordinate 23,408,500 downwards.
CACCTCGTTATGACATATTTTAATGAACATATTTTGGTGCACATTCAGTATATTTGGTGGAACACAGGCAAAATTAGGTAAATGAAATGGGAATAAATTGAAGCACTTTTAAATACCATCCATTTTCTATAGGTTAGAAAATCCTTTAAATTATAATATAATTATATAGCACGGTTGGTAAGAGCATCGGATGTACTGAATTCGGAGGTCACAGTTTCAAATCTCGATCGGAATTCGAATTTTCTATCCATAGAATTATATTGAAAAGCTTTTTGGCACATGACTATAATTGGGCAACATTCAAATGTATTGAAATAAGTAACAGTGCGTTGTTTACGAAATGTAGGAAAATTATGCTCACATTAAATTAAACTTTTTCTGTCACTTACGGTATTTTCCGTGAATATTTTTTTTGAGTTCCCGATATTTCGGCACTGTTGCAAGCGTCATGATCGACATGATCGTGGATTGATAACAGCGGGTGGAATATCGGAGGCCAAAATCATTAACAAACAAATAATTACAAAACAGTGTCACACTAAATTATTTTGCTAATCAGAACCTTTAGAGTATATCATGATAATAATTCATTTATTTCAATCCATTTTAGATCATACAAAACATTCAATTTCAATAAATAGGTAAATTAAATTAAAATCACATATATAAATTAAAATTCAAAAGAGGTCACTAAATCAAATTACAATCAGAAAAATAATAAACATGTAACAAGTATTCACAATTATATAAAAGACTGAGTCATTTGTTTGTTTGTTATTAAATTAATCATATAACAATGATTAATGTAACGACAATCAAACCTGTTCACAAATGCACTCAGGATGCCATTGGAAGTGGCCCGGAGCCTACGCCCCAAAGATGCACACCGCTTTCGCATCGTCGTGTAGAAACAGTCGACACGGGCATCGGCGAACATCCCTGACGCGCTGCAGTGCCGGGGCAGCCCCAACAACATCCTGAACGCATTATTGTATTGCATATAATAGCATGACTCATAAAACTTGCCGAAAGTCTGGTGACACGTCGATGAAAACGGTCACTGGTCCAAATTTTAGTCGACTATTAACAATTATAGGTCGAACATTTAGTTTTTTTTTTCTTTACAACCCCAATCAGTAAACGACAAAATAGCATTAACACATAATAAATCTCATTTTAATGTTAATTTCGGGCATAAATCACGAACTTAACATTATAATATAAATTAAACCAATACCGGGTTTCGTGAAAACACAAAAATTCTTATAGAAATATTAACATGTTTAGCCGCTTAGAAAATGTGTCTATAGAAATTAATATTTGATGTTAATGACAACTGTATAATTCCCGATGGTGTTTTTAATTAAAAACCGGTTTTATTAATGAGATCAGAAATTAATGGGTTCGGAATAATGTCGTGCGTGAACGAATTATCTGAGATACACTTAAATGAAATCAGTTTTCGATGTTCTAATTGAGATACAACAAAAAAACACTTTAATTTATTGGTCTACCTAATGGCTGTGCATTAGCACGTGTGGAATAATTAATTCCAAACATCCAACTTAATGTTTGCTCATCATTATGATGGAAATATATCAAACTCGAAGAAGAAATCAATCTTTCTGACCGGTAATACCTAGTTGAGATTTATACTAGAGAAGAGTAGTACAAGAGAGAGAATGAATGTATGGAAAAAGTGTATTAAATACGAGTATCTGTCTTTTTTCCGCAACATTCACGATAAAAAGTTTTCAAACTAACATTTAGTAGTGACAGTTCTTAAACTAAAAACAAATATAACGAATTATGTTTTTATATACCTCTTTCTATCTTTTTTTAGTCATAAAAGGCAGCTTTTGTCTTTTTTTATTCACCTAAATAGCACTTAATTCCCATCCTATAATTTATGCAATCGATTGACGTAGATTAGCCGTCCGATTGACTGTTGCGCTGCGTTTTATTGGTTCAATTCCTGCACTGAAAAAAGTATTTATGTATGACTTACGGATTGTTTTTCTGAGTCTCGCTGTGTGTGGAGCCGTTTAATAAAAACAAAAAAAAAAAACATGAATTATCAAAAAATTCCAACAGCAAAAAATATAATTATGTTCACAAAAACAACATTGTAAATCTAACATGTCCACAGAATAAAAATCTCACAAACAAATAAATTGGCGAACGTAAAATATTATAGCCCAAGAGCCCGTGAACCCCAGACCTACGTTATTTTATAAAGGCTGAAAGTTTGTCAGCGGATGCTCCCAACACTGGTAAGAACGATGGACCATTTATGGAGTTTGGGTTATGGTGGCTTTGGCAGGTAAACGGTACTAAAGGTGCGTAAAATATAAGTTTACTTACGTCATAGTATAAAAGCTGATTTTTATATATAATACTCGGGTAATAAGTAGATGATGTTTCCTCATCAGCCAGACACTTATCATGGTGGCAACCCCTTGCCAGACACCCTTAATGTTCCCGAAATTATAAGTTTACTTACGTTATAGTATAAAAGTTGATTTGTTTAAATAATAATTGGGTAATATTATGTAGATGATGTTTCCTCATTAGCCAGACACTTTTGATAGTTCCAACCCCTTGCCAGACAAACATTGTAAATAGCCCAGTCAACTGATGTTCAAAACAAGGTATAGAGGGAAAGTCTTGGAACACAGTTTTTGACTACGCAACTTTGTTTGGACTAGTTAGGAGGAGAACATATCGAAAGTCCCCATCCCTAGCCCTTGAGCTAAGGGGGAGTGAGGGGATTGAAGGTACCACTTTTTGGTTTTTCGCATAGATCTCGGAAAGTCGGAAACCATGGGTCCTAGCGGCATAATATGTATGAACAAAATAAAAGCTGAATAAATTCTTCATAAGTTTTATTCAATAAATGTTTCCAGTGTGCTTAGTGCGAGTTTTTTTACGTTGACGCGATAGTAACGTTTAACCGCGTTTGGCGCTCCTATTGGCCCGCTGCAAGGTCGTGAGAACTCTCAACCAATGAGAGCGCCAAACGCTGTTAAACGTTACTATCGCGTCAACGTAAAAAAACTCGCACTAAGGACACTGGTCTTGTTTAGTTTTCGAGATATCTGCTCTTGAAAGTCTGTAATATTGGTTAAAATCATTTTTACCTCTTTGCATGTGGAAAGTCGTATTTGATGTCGCCAAAGATCCAGAAAACAGCATCAGTGTTTCAGACCCTCCAAGTTGCGCAGAATGTCATTTTAATTTATGTTAGGTACATTACAACTTAAGTCGTATTTCGTTAGATTTGAGTCGCTTTATAAGTTTTGACCCAATTCTGTTGCCCAGATAATATTATCCTTCTCATACAATGAAATTATCCTAACATGACACTAAACCAAATAGCATCATAAAAAATAAATTATTTTTTCATTCATACAATTTGTATGAAAATTTTTTTTGCTGTATTTGACCAACTTCCGCCGTCTTGATTATTTTATTCCAATTTAATAAAACGATCCTTACCTGAAAGAGAGTCGAAGGGCATTAAAAAAATTGGCAACTCATTTTTATGGACACCTCGCACTTGATCAAAAATTAAATATGCTAAAATTGTTTACATTATAAAAAGCTAAAGGTTCCTAAGATCGTTTTTCTGTAGCTCTTATGGAAGCGGATTTCTCCTTATTGGTCAACTTAGAATCAAAACCCTGTACATGTACCTACCTAATATGTAATTATAATCTAGAATGAAATTCTGAGCTGTTTTTACAGCTCCCTCGGTGGAAGGAACACAAAAAATATCAAGCTTGATAGTGGCTACCGCGAATTCAAGAATTTGTTATAACTTTGTGAGCACTGTAAGACACCCTTTTAGCTGGAGGCTCATATCGCCTCAAGATGGTGGATGGTGGTAAAGGGAGGGTCTGAAAAGACTGCTCATGCTTTCTGGACCTTTGGCGATATGAAATACAACTTTCCAAATGCAAAAAGGTAAAAATGATCTTTCACAATATTACAGACTTTCAAGAGCAGATAGCTCGAAAACTAAACAAGATCTGGAAACATTTATTGAATAAAAAAATATGGGGTAATTTTTCAAATTCAGCTTTTATTTTGTTCATATATAATTTATGCCGCTAGGACCCATTTCCGACTTTCCGAGATATAAGCAAAAAACCAAAAAGTGGTACCTTCAAACCCCTCCCTCCCCCTTAGCTCAAGGGCTAGGGATGGGGACTTTCGATATGTTCTCCTCCTAAATAGTCCAAACAAAGTTGCGTAGTCAAAAACTGTGTTCCAAGACTTTCCCTCTATACCTTGTTTTGAACATCAGTTGACTGGGCTATTTACAATGTTTGTCTGGCAAGGGGTTGGAACTATCAAAAGTGTCTGGCTAATGAGGAAACATCATCTACATAATATTACCCAATTATTATTTAAACAAATCAACTTTTATACTATAACGTAAGTAAACTTATAATTTCGTGAACATTAAGGGTGTCTGGCAAGGGGTTGCCACCATGATAAGTGTCTGGCTGATGAGGAAACATCATCTACTTATTACCCGAGTATTATATATAAAAATCAGCTTTTATACTATGACGTAAGTAAACTTATATTTTACGCACCTTTAGTACCGTTTACCTGCCAAAGCCACCATAACCCAAACTCCATAAATGGTCCATCGTTCTTACCAGTGTTGGGAGCATCCGCTGACAAACTTTCAGCCTTTATAAAATAACGTAGGTCTGGGGTTCACGGGCTCTTGCTCTATTAACCTAGATCATGCAAATAGATGACACAGCCGCACATGACCTTTTGAACGGCGCAGGCGCATGCAAAAAACACTATTAACATTCTTAACGCACACCGAGCTCGTTACAAAACTGTGCTTTATAAGATTAGGATGTTTTCGTACTGAGAGCTATGCGATGCTAGTTTATAGCTATTTTGTTTTGTGAATGGGTAATATTTTTTTTTTTCAAATAAATTTAATGTCTAACAAATATTATAAATGCATAAGTTTGGATGTTTATTATAAATGCGTATTCATGGTCAGAGAAAGATAGATCTGAAATAACACGTTTATCCCGGTATTATCAAGTTACACGCGAGCGAAGCTGGTGATTACAGCTAGTAAATTTATTCGTTAAAGCCTAATTTGTCATATTTTAAAATCTATTTTCCAGTTTTCTAATCATTTTGTTCATACGCCTTAATGTAAACTAGTGTTTTCCAGATAAAAAAGCTAAATTAATTATTCAGACTACCTTTAAAAAGGCTTTCGAATTTAAAAAATTTTTGACGTCCTTTAAAATGTTGTTTTATGTGATTATACTCGTAACATAATTTTGTGTCTCATAATAGCCTTATTTATTTTGACATTTGCACTGATCATTATTGATGACCATTTTAACGCTACGATATCCGTTTTTTTTTAATTTATTTACTAGATAATAAGGTAATCTTTTAATATCTTTTCAATACATAAAATATAAATAATTGGATTTCTTTGAATGCCAGTTTATTTATGCATGTCTTTTATGAAAATATGATTAGACTCTAAATATGGCATCATAAAAGAGCAAAATAATATTGCATTGCATTGAATTATTATGCTTTATATGAGGTGTAAAACGGATGCATTTACTACATCGTAATCATTTATACAAATAATCTAACGATTAATTATATTTAGATTTCCCGTGTGAAATCAAAACATTGAAGTCTGCAAATAAAACAATTTACTATCAACCTAAAATGAGTTTCATCATCACGATCATCGAAAATCTGTTTTATTTTTATTATTTGGAGAAAATATTAGTCCAACCGAATTATTCAAAAGTTGGCATTGTCTTCAACACAAAGATTGTATTAATTTAATACAGTTTACTAATATTAACGTCGCGAATTTTAGATTTGGATGGTCGATTTGGTACCTAAAGTCATCCGATGTACTCAAGTGCAAAGTTGTAGGTTTGCTCGTTGGAGTCGTATTTTTCATTCCACAGAAAAGCTTTCAAAAATTACGATATCTTTCTGTCGCTTCCTCTCTGTGGATGCTTATCTCAAACATTTACGGTCGTCATATTCAAATATACCTACAATTTAACCTCTGAACCCTCGGGACGAGGTGACTCGGCGACTGTTTTCCGGTTCAATTTGCAATAATACCTGTAATATTTTCATAATTACTCCTCCATATCATAGGGTTTACGATCTGGTTTTTAATGAGCTCGGAGTCCAAGCAAACTTAGAATTTTTCCTGAAGTGACTCATACTTACATGAAGAGTTGAGGATATTTTGGCATCATGATATACATACATGATAAACATACACCTATACAGTAAAAACAGTGAAGCTGGGTCGCGGAAGACCACGAAGCAGATGGTGGGACGAACTGGATGCATTCCTTGAGAATTAGAAGGAAAAAAAGCGCACTACCGTAATCATTGGAAGGAATTGAGAGAGGTCTTTGCCCAGCAATGGGACAATGCAGGCTAGTTATAATAATAACATTTACAGCAGTTCAGAATTTAAGAACTAGCTATTAAATTACAGGTAGAAAATATGAAGCAAATACTGCCTTTAATTTTTTTTTTTTTGGTATAATCATGAAAGTCCTTCCGCCCTGGGTTCAACGAAAGGAACTGTAAAGCTATTGTCAAACAGACAGGCAAAGCGAACGCGAGGAATTGTTTGAAGCCAGTCACATAAACTATCGGATCGTTTTCGCTTTTCTATGTGACTGGCTTCAAACAATTCCATACATTACAAACAAAAACGCTTCGCATCGGGTTCGCCACGCCTGTCTGATTGACAATAGCTCAAGAGTCGTAATGACAAAAATCCAAGGTGTTCCTTCAATAGCCCTTTATGTTTTAAGCTCACGGTTTCCTCTTTAAATAGTTTTGCTAGCACTAAAAGCCTTGCTTTTTACCGGGTCGCATCGCGCTTTTAGAAAACTGTCGCGACCAAGTGTCATGAATGTGTCTTGGTGACACGAAACCCTAGTTTTAAAAAACACAGCCTGTATGTATGACGGCTTGACAGGTCAAAAATAATTACTGCTATGTTCATTGAACAATATTTTACAAAAGAGTACCGTATAAATTGTCTCCTCCAATCTAAATTCTAGTAGAAGCGCCTTTTTTCCTTCAGAGTAATGTCACAGCGGGTGCGCCTACGCAGGTACCCGTTGCATGCGTCGTCGGCGTCCATCCGCTTCGCTGATAAACTGCAAGAATGTTTTTCTTCGTTTAAATGTTGGTTTTTGTTGAAGTGAAAACAGGTAGCAAGTTACATTACGACGAGGCATAAAGTGCGTTTAATTACTCCTATCATAATCAACAAAATCATTCACTTTCAAACAAATTAATCATATAATTACTTACATCTACTATCATAATCTGAGTTACTCTAGCGTGTACGCGGTGTTAACGCCTTGTAAACTTGGTTCACGGATTAGTGCACACGACAAGATTATGTTGTGGCAACACTGACGTATCAAGTTCATTAATTTGTTGAAAGTGATTTAATTTATAGTGTAGCAGTTACATGTAAAAAAACTGATTACTTTTTTAGTACATTTTATAAAAATCTGACGTTTTGGTCTTACTTATCTTGCTTCTAACTAATATGATAAAGGCGAAAGGTATTTGTTAATTTATCCCAAAAAAAAAACTATTAACAGATTTGAATGTTTGATACACAAATAGGATTAAGTCTGGAATAACACATGGTGTTTTAATGACGGTACAACGATCCCGTGCTAAACGCTTACGCGAAATTATAAATGTGGATAAAGTAATGAGCAACAGTTAGTCAAAATTATATACATAGAAATATTACAAAAACATTTACTTTTACCATACTAAAAATTAATAATGTAATTACATCATGACATGTTTAGATCCCTATCATAATCTGAGTTACTCTAGCGTGTAAGCTGTGCTTACTCTAGCGTGTTCCTAAACGCGTTCGTCACGGATTGTGAACACGTCACTTAGCTTAAAATGATATAAAACTTAAGTTCAAAATCTTCACAAAACGTAGCTCGTCTCCTAGTCTATCGGCCATAAGTTCATTATGGGATTTTTTTATAATACAGGTGATATTTCGTTATACATTTTGATTTATACCACAAAACTCGTCTGGATTTTAACTTAACACTAATGTGTTAAAAATTTTAAATTTTTAAAAGCGTGTTAATAAAATATCATTTTGTAATTTGCATATTGCATTTCTGGCAGAGATAGGTAGATAAGAACTATTTTTACAACAAGCAACACCTACTTTTAATCAACCTGTCAATACTTAGACTTCTAAACGATACAAAATGATTGACAATCGTATCTAATAATGATTGATAGTCTTCACAAATAATTAAAAAAGATGTTCTTAATATAAATATCGTGTAAAATAAAAACAAATGGCGTTCATGAAACAACAAAAATGATAAATAAATTCGTGCCATCACAATTATTCGTTAGTTTAAATTTCACGCTTCAAACCAAGGTGATAATGATTGAATCGAATCAATCAATTTGTCAATCGGAAAAATAAATGCATGTAATCAAAATAATTTGTACCTTTGGTTTTATATTTGGTAATTCAAGGGTTTTTGGCAACCTTTAAACTTATTTGTAGGTTAACCTTTACTTAACCATGATTTCTATATAAAGTTATACTTTGTACTATGTGAATTCTTGCAAAGTCTGAGGTACCTAGGTAGCGTTTCTTTATCTGAATAAAAATAAATTGCTGGCATTTTTTTAATAACAATTTTCTTTCGTAATTGTCTGAAAAAGACTTATGTTCAGGAAATGCTGAATGGCCTCTGTGCAAAACCAATGCAGTTTCCCTAATTGTCACTTACATTATTAGTTTGATATAATAATAATTGTAAGTTAAAGGGGGCATGTAAATCAGTTTTTGGAATTACATTACACGGTTCTTACCTATCCGCAGATGAATTCCGAAGTCAGTTCAGTCAACCACACGATACATAATCCATAAATCATACCAAGCTTTATCCAGTAAAATAGCTCTAACGAGCCGAACTTAACACCAATTCCCATAACTCATAAAAATTCTCCGATGAACGACCACACTCCATCACAATTTTGAAATTCTATAAGAAAACATTATAACCGTATCGGTATAATGAAAGATTTAGGAAACCCTATCAGAGTGCATTCGTAATCGAACAATAAACATGGAAAAACGAATTCAAACAAATCATGACACATAAACCTAAGTTCACACGGGTGGTCCGATTAAAATGAGGCGACTGCCACACTTGTCCATGCCTCGTTTACATATTCCACTTGACTCGCGCATAAATTGTCATTACGGTAATCATTCGATACATTCTATCGATAACTATGCTCGCCTAAATCGTTTAGTCGATTTCAATCCTCGGTTGGACGCCTTTAAACGACTGACCAAGAAATCTATTTGTAATGTACCCTTTTTTCACAGTTCAAAGTGTATGCGAGGCTGTATACCTATTTTATCTTCAACTTTATTGAGCTTTATCGGTTTATAGTCGTAAATAAGGTTGAAAATGATATGGAGTGAGCTCTAGTGCAATGCTCACTCAAAATGAACACGTATAGTCGATTATTTTGGTATCTGTGATGACAGTTTATTTTTTAACGCCAGTTCTTGACGCATCGTTTTAATCTAATATTGAATTGAGGATAGTAAATTCTGGTTAATGTTTTTAATTTTTTTCAAGTAATGGATTGGATGGTTTTTTCCTGATGAAATATTAGGACAATATACATTTTTGATTTTAGTTTATGATGATGACATAGTAAAATGTAGTTTGAATAATTAAAACTCTTTAAATTATAAGACGAACATAAGCGTACCTAATTAAATTGATTCAAGAATTCATAGTTCAGCTTGAAATTCCTAATTCACACGATTACGAAACTAACATCAAAACCGAAAACTAGATCAAATTTAATTACCAAAACAGGAAACTTCAAAACGATTACAATCTCTGTATCCATATACCGAACCGATCAACTATTTGATACGCTTGCCAACTCGATTTCACAATCGATTCCGCTATACTTGTTTCGAGAATAATCGAGAAACAGGGACGTTTATGGAAACATTACCGTGGACATCATCGTTAGAATCCACAACAAATATCCCTGACGCCAACAGTATCGATACAAACACGAGTATCGATATGCAAAACTATTCGATTTTAATCGCTCGCTAACGCCTAGTTCAGACCGGGCGAGTACAGTCTGGTATGTAAACAAATTAGCGAGTATGCTTAAGCGAGTAGGTGAATGTATGAAACCTGTTTTATTTTAATAGTCTACTGGTGTTGTGATATCGAATAAAAAGGGGAAGTGTTTATTAGAGTAGTGTAAATATATTCCTTCATTCATTATCTCGTGACAAGACGTGTGGCTAGAAAGCTTTAATTATATATTTTGTTATTTGTAGTGTCTGCTCCTCATTTCTTCCTTCTTTTTGATCTTTGGACTTCAGTCTCACCTAATTGAAAAGATGCCTTGATTTTCGTCCATACTCTTCAATTTATTTAAGTTTAATAACAGACATAAGAGTACACTTAGCTTTCCCATAGCTTGGCGTATCGGTAACTCGCAGCAGATTTAATCAAAGTCTTAAGTTACAAGCAGTACCTAGTTCCCTCCCATATTCCTCCTTACCGCCATAGGTATTTAAATTCTTATCTTTTAAATCTAAGTACTTACCTCTCTGCATTACTGTGGTTACCAGTGAACCGTATGTTTATGGTCGTTTTAGATCTTAGATCTGCTTGCCCTTATAAAAAGAGCGTGAGGTCTTTAACAAGCCTGCAATAAAACCAATACATTCCATATACTTCTTTCTCAAAGATCAGCATAGAAACTTGACCAGCATTCTTACAAAGATTACAGGTACATTCTTATAGATTATCAAACGTACACCTCAAGTAAAGAACATTACAATGTATTCAGTAATCGAGAACCAACCTGTTTACACTTTACAAGCGACTCAAAATACGGCCGTCAATAGAAAAACATTGTCTGTGTCATGTATATAAATGATCAAATGATCTCGAGGAATACCGAAGTTTGTTTACAAAAAATAAAGCCTTATTCCACATTCGTGTTGCTAAACATTTACATTTAGATCTGTTCGACTCGACTTAATACTCGGCGTACGTTCGAGTGAACGCATTGATGATTCAACTGGCAAACCCGTATAAACGCCACCATTTAAATGTATATTTCTATTCGATACTGAAACAACTTAACGTTTTTCTTCATTATGCAAAAATAAACTTACTTGTCAACATGATAAAGTTGGTATTACAATGGTAGATGATGAAGGTGTGATAATTAAAGAAGACGATGACGGCAGAGTGCGCGCTTCAAATAAATAAATGGACACTTATTATGCTTCATGTGACTATGTTATGTAAGTAGTTTAACTAGATTAATGGGTCAATATACTTGTGTTTGGTTTGTAATGCCGGGTACAGACTCATCGAGTACTATTGCCCAAACACATTTTACTTGTGACTAGAGATGCACTTTACTTGCACTTGTATCGATACTTCTTGAACGCAACTATGCGATACTTGTATAGGAACTCGAAGTGCGTCAATCCGTTTTTCCAAAAATCGAATCGAAACTTATTGACAACTGGGATGCACGATACGTGAGTTTCTATCGAATTAATACTTAGGATCGATAAAATATTCATATAAATCCCTCTTCAACGCCATGTCTACGCTACCCAGACCGTGAAATCTTTATTGACTGTTAGGACAATATTAATCCATTAATTCTGAAACCAGTACTTTTACATCAATTCAAGAATTTGTTGTATTCTTTTGTATCGATAGTTTCAAGTATCGAATCGGTTACTACATCACTATGCTGACCAAACGATTATGGTCTTCGTTTTACGTCAATCATTCTTGTTGGAAATAATTCTTATATTATTGTTGATGCGTATGTTTGTTACCTAATACGAGACAGTACTTGACCAGTCGTTAACATTTTGCAGTTATAAGTGTAATATAAAGGCACTTGACTCTAAACGGCTAGTGCGTGTTAAAGTGTTTTTATTAGGTAATCTATGTGTGTATTAATAAAATAATTTGTGACATTCGCTACTGCATTTAAAGAAAGCTTTTTTATGGATGGTAATCTATATCTATATGGATAATAAATCAAGTGAGTCCTCCTTCGGTGGAGGGGAATGGTTTGTGAAACCTTTTACTGAGTAAAAATCCATCCTGTTTTTCGGTTGCCCTTTGCGTTCCAGGGCCATGGTACCTTGCAACATATACGGCAGAAGTTGGACCACTATATGAAACAAAACTTTCCGACAGTCGGGACCTGGTTCTTGATCGGCTGTCTGCAAAAGCAATTTAAAGAACTTCGAAGATTATTGAAAAACAAAGTTGCCGCACACTATCAATTGCTCCTGTCACTGTCCTGCCACTTTTATATGTGTAAAAAACTGTTTGTCACATATTTATCTATATCTTTTGCTTCAGCAATACTCTACGACTGTTCCATATCAAAATCAAAATCAATTTATCGCAATTAATATTATGAAAGTGGCCTTTTTAAACTCTAGTTTTATAAATACACCATCAAGTTATTACCCAACTTTAGCTGGCAATTCCTTAATACATCAAAAACAAAATAAATTTAAAATATGCAAAATTCATTGGCATTGATCTCAATAACTCAATGTTCACAAAGGAAAATTCCGCGCGAATCGTCGCCGGCGCATATCGATCCCTATTCGATTTTGTATGTATCGATTTGCAATTGTTATGGATCGATTATAAATCTGATCACACTCGCTATTGTTTCCATAGCTTTTATTGGTGAAAAAATTTTTGATGGCCAGAGTTATCACTGTGGGGGGAGGGGGGGGAGGTCTATTTTAATCTGTTTGTGCTTTTATTAAAATAGGCTGGCGATGGTTAAAGCTTTTTTTCTTGTAAATGCTAAGTTAAGTGTTTAAGATGAAAGCGGCAGTGGCTGAAATAAATAAGCTCAACTTTTTCCGTAACTAAATATACAATGTTTTCATATTTGGTAAAATAAATAAGATTTTTCTTGGGTCAATTCATTACTCATCAAAGCATTTTTCCTCCTATAGGTATGTTCTATGTTGGGCCCGACAGAGTCTAACATTGTGACTTTATTATAACCCACCACCAATTAATGTTAATGTAATGTATTTACTTACTCGTATGTACATTTTGAAACGTAATAAAGAAATTGAGTATTTATTATTATTGATAAATACTAGACGCTTATAAATACGTAGAAATCAGAATAGAATTAAAGACAATACAAATCGATATTTAGTGAAATTAAGTAACAAGTTTTATCATATTATGTGGATAATACGGTAGTATTAATCTTAGTCTGATCAAATATTCCTAAAAAAACCTTTCATTCATTATAAGTCACAACTCCGCAATAATATCTCCTCACATCATAAATATCTACTAGGCACGCATAGACGCATAGAAGCCACAATAGCAATAGGCGATACACATCGATATAGAGTAGATTGATCCTCTTTGGCTCGCATCGGGAAAGCTGCGCGGACGTCGCTTACAAATTGCCGCGTGTGCGCACGCGTGTGTTTAGGGTTGGCTCTTGGATAAATAATGACAAAAAGATAAAAAAAAAATTAAAGAAATGTTATTTTCACTTCATTTAATCGCGATAATTATTGAAGTTCGCCGATGTCTTCTAGTAGATATCTGTTGTCTGGTTAATCAAACTTTAACTGTCTTTTTTTAATTATACATAATATATTTTTTGCAAATTTTATAATTATAATTACTGTGAAAGAATAAATAATAATCGGGTAACACACACTTCAGGCTTACAATCACTGAAGTGTGAATAAAATTGACACGCCAGTCAAAAGTTTGTTAATTTTTTTCCACTTTGTGGTGTCTACGATACGATCCAATTTATCACAAAGAAAAAATCATAATGTTATATTACGTAATCTAACACCAGTATGTTAGCAAAACTTGATTATAATACTAGTTTTAAACATATAATTACAAGTATGTACCTCACGGAAACCCACCTTTACCGTTTAGTAACACATAACACATAAATCTCGTAGATAACCTTACATTCTTATGTTGAATCTAACAAATAATACGCGTGAATGTAACAAATAATATGCATGAATCTAATAAATAATTATGCGCAAACATAATATGCATGGAAAATAAACCATGTGCGGTTATCTGATGGTATATATTTGAGTGATGAGCTTGTATGTGTCGTCGGGAACATTAGTAGTTGATACTTGGTACTTAGTGCAGTGTGGTATATGGTTATAGGATATACTTTAGCTTGAAGAGGTGACTATGTGCAATTTTACGAAGACCTTGGCTAACGCTAAATGAAAGCATGATTTTTTATGATTCCATTAACTGAAGCTGTTAATGTTATGACTGAAAAAGTGGTGAGTTGTTTTGACGAAGAATTTAATTATTATAATGTATTAATAATTATTATTATTTAGTTTCATACTGTTCACCTTCATCGGATTTCTAATTTGACAAGATTAGATAGATCTCTGAATATTAACATTGCGTAAGTTTTTGAGGATGGATGGATGTTTGATACTCTCTCACATCAAAACTTCTAAATTAATTAATAACATATAATACATTTTATCCTGGTACTAAGTTTCTGTGGAATACTTTTTGAGTTACATGCTGGTGAAGCTGCTGGCAAAAGCTAATAATAAATTACTCTGGCATTTATTTTAGAGAACTTAAATGAATAAATCTCTGTTTAGAGTAATTATGATACTGCGAAACATGGTGAAATTTCAAAGAAAAGCTAGAATTCCTATAAAAAAAAACAGGTGGTCTATTCTAAAAGACCACACAACTCTTACCTTGTACAACCGCTTAGTTTTCCGCGTACGCAATAAAAGAAAACAACCTTCATAACATATGCCACATAATTAAGCCAATCAACTTAATTAAGGTCCAATTGCTACATTTTATTTAAATTCTGCTCTCTAGAAGTGCCATAAACTTTCACTGTTTTACGATACCTGCAACACATACAAATTATGTTACTCCAGGCACGCAATTTAGATGTAGGTATTTGTAGACAAATAGAATTTCAATTTTATTTTGTTTCTTATGGAGAAGGTAATAAGTATATCATTATTTAATAAATTATGACAGTCTCAAGAAGTCTCTCTTCGTACAAAACGTGACGCAAGTCTCCGATACCTTACGACTTTGGTATCTACTGGCGCAAAATAGATTTTTCTGGATATAAATACAAATGATTTTCTTGGTACGGGGCACAGATTCTTAAAAAAATAACACTTGTTCTAATAACCTGTTGGAAGTACAAACGCCAGCAGATCAACCTACCCGAACCTGTCTTTACCAATCGAACATTAACCTTCCACAATTTTGACAAGGTTGAAAATCTAGTATAGAAATTTGTCATATTGAGTTACGTTGATGTGCAATAAGCTCAAGATCAACACAACGAAACCTCAAAATACTTCATTATATTTAGAAAATTAAAGTGTTACAACACTTTCAGAAGTCCTTCAGTTAACTATGAGGTTTGAAAAACTAATAAAAAAAGACATAACCACAAAGAAGACCTCAATATCAACATTAGATTGCGGTTAACGTAGCGCAAAAATAAAACGTGATTTCAATGCTGTAAACACAATAGGAATTAATTTAATATGATCGACCTTCAAGTGAGGATTTAAGCACTGAAATGAGGTTTAATTAGTATTAATTATGTTGAAGTTGATTCTGTGATGTGGGCAAAATTTCAAGTGGTTTCCGAGGTCGATGTGTTACGATGAAAGGTAATTAATTAAGTGTATCAGTGTAGATTAAAATTGTCTTCCTGGCAAATTTCATTCGGAAGACAAATTAAGTATTTTATAATAATTGATACAGTCATGTTAAAAGTGAATCAGTGGAATATACTAATATTTAATTCAAATTGCAAAAAAAATAGACTATCTTAAAATAGAAGGTTAATCCAGTCAAATATTTATGTTAAAGATAATAATTTATCGACCCATATTTGCTTAGACTAAAACCCGCTGAAATATTTATTTTTATGTTTTTCAATAAGATTTGGCAATACGTGGCGATACAAAATAAATGTTAGGAGGCACACGTGTGTTTAATTATCATCAGCTGGCAGACGTCATACGGTATTCACAAAGCACCCGTAAAAAGAAAATTATGGCACCCTAAATATAATAGCAAAAATTCCGCCAACCCTACTCCCTACATTGAAGGATATATCGCCGTCCACTGGCTTTCAACTTCGCCGACGTCACACATTCAACTATACCAAGGTAGCATTGTATTTTAATTTCTGCCGTGTTAGGAATTTTCAAATAAGCACTTCTTTTACACAAGTTACGCAATTCACAACCTTAACCCTTTAACATAAAGGTGACAAGTTTCAAACCAACATGTACGAAGAGTTATAGCTAGGGGTGATCGTGAATTACCAATGCGACATTTAGTATAAATTTAGACGAATCGCATGTTTAAATCGAGTGATTTAAAGTTTTATGGCGTATTAATATCGGATGAATTAAAGATAATAAAGATGATGACGAAAAACAAAGAACACCAAATGAATTTAAAGATATTGATGAATCAATGAAATTGATTGAAGATTAACTGATGCCATTCATGCATTTCCAGTTTTATCTAATGGTAAACGATACACAAGGAAGAATAAATTCATACTTCAAATGAGTGGGCATATGATAGGAAATGAATTTTAATTGAGCATAATATTAAATCAGCTTGATTTTAATATGATATACCAAAGAATTATAGAAAGAGCGCCTTAACAAGTGCATACAAATGAAATTAGATTCTTAACTAATGGTGGTACTTTTATCAACATAGGCAAAGGCGGAACTATGTAAATTTTTAAAGGTGTTACCATGACCCTGAAATGTAAAAAAAATTGAAGAAACTAGGTGCGAAACTGCGTCGCGAATCGTAAAGTTTTTTTGTGTGTTATTTCAGTCATTACAAATCTGGTAGTCACTTCCATTCCACCGTAAGCTAGGACTCATTCGATGATTATCCTAAAAAAGGTTATATCGTACTCGTATAACATTACTCCAAATTCAAGATCATGAGATCTGCGGGATCTTGGTTTCCTAATAGCTTCAACCTCTTGAAGTCAAGAGTAAGTTACTTCGGGCAAACGTGCTTCACCATCGACCACAATCATCGCTAACCATCAGACGATTTATAATATTGGTCTAACACGACCACAACGCTAAAAAATAAAAATAGCCAAAAGTTTAACAAGTCTTACTACAAAAACTTAAACATCTATTGAACACTTGTCTAAAAAAAGCGTGACTGCAAAACAGACTTTATTTCAACGTCATAATCTAACATTTCTTTAGACGAGTGTTCAACAGACGTTTAAAAGGTTTTGTGGTACAACGGTAAGTGTCTTATCTAAAAACCTGTTGACATTATCACAAAAAATACCTTTTTTCTAGTGACAATTGCAGCTCAAAAGGTTCCCCGCAGACTACAGACTTTTTCTTCATACTGCCTTACAACACATTACAAGCTGTCTACCTGACTGCGATCAATGAAATTGCTTTGCTTCTGAACTTTTTCTTGTTTAACTGTGCGACAAAAAAGTAGTGGGTCTACGGGGGTCGTTTTATGTATCTATTCTTTTTGTGCTGCCCAGTGTGATGGGAAACACTGGTTTTCTTTTGTACATTGTCTGTCAACTGTTGGGTTCAGCGATTTTTCTAGTAGTTCTCATGTTTTCTATTGCTTTTGTTGTGGCATTGGTTCGAGGTTTCAATTTGTGTCTCTGTAGTGATATTAGCTCGTAATCATCATCAGCTTATTAGTAGTCCACTGCTGGACATAGGACTCTCCAATCGCATGCCATTTCAATCGATCATTGACTATTCTCATCGAATTGTACATGATTTTTCTAAAACGACTGCATGTGTTTTCTTCAGCCATAAAATTTATCATTGATACTCGAAATTATCAATCTTTTTGCATTATGAATTTTGAAATTATCATCCCTTTTAAATCATAAATTTTGATTTCACATCAATAACATCCCATACTGTATTCGTATTAACAAGTTCTTTCTGAAGTACATCTACAAACAAAATCTCCAGGTTGGTACTGCGCAACACTTGTACAGTCCCAGTAAAAAGTGTGCACGAGCAGTACACTCGAGCAAAAAGCTGTAACTATCTGATTTCGCATTTCACGAGTGTCACCCGACTATCGCAACTTCGCTACGAATTCTCTGGAGTTGTTAAATGGGTTGTTTATTTGAATAAATATTTTGTTTAGTAATGTTCTTCTTTATGGAAGGTTGCTGATTGCACTAGCTACTGATTTCTGATGAATCTGATAATTAGGTTGAATTTAAGTTAATTAAGTGACTAGACTTTTGACGAAATCTTCTGACTTAATCACAGGCTACAATCAGTTGGGGGACTCTTTACAAACAATATCTTGGAACGCAAAGGGCTATTTAATGAACAGGGTGGATTTTCAAAAGGAACTGTTATCGTGCTGTCCTGGACGGGAGAAATTTGATGAATTTGGCATCTCAAAAAAATAATTGATTATGGAATAGAATATATTAAGAATATTCAGTATTAAAATTCTTAAGATACATTACCCTTTAATGAATTTCTATCACAATTTATATATAATTAATTTGACCCATAATTATAATTATTATTTTCGAGTGGTATTAACAACTCTATAGAAACCAATACATCGATCAGTAACCAAATCACTCGGTACTCGAATCGACGGCGACTTACCATTAAATTTGTCAAGACCAACAACTGTATAATCGAGACAATCTAATTTAAACTTTACCTTTATAATACCAAAGTTCATTTTACTTAGCCAAGGTTTTCATTAAAGTTTTTTCTCAAATGTGTTAAATTTGCAAGGTGATAAATGAATGGTTATTAATTTAGTTCTTAGTGAAGGCCGAGTAATAAATTCGTCATTAGGCCTAAAGGTTTTGAAATATTTTATAAGTGAAGCTGACATTCAGAGGTAATTTACTTCAAAATCGTCAGTTCCCGTGTGAGACGAGATCTATTAGTATCAATATTGACAGTAACCTTTTTTAGATATTGCTTAATACTGTAATTAACGTAAATACTTAGTGACAGGTAGTTTATTTTCAATAAATGGTTATTGGTTAGAAACAACTGATGCCATAATTGCGTTAATAATAATAATTTCGCAGCCAAGGGATGCCTTTTAGATTAGTAAGACAAAATATGACTGCTGGGTCACGTGCCTCCTCTCTTCGAGAGCAAGTGGGCCGTTTTCCACCACGTGGGCTCAGTGCGGGTTGGCAGACATCACATGTCTTCTAATTTTTGATCCTACGACACGCCGGTTTCCTCACGATGTTTTCCTTCCCCGACTAGTGGTGATAAAATAAATTACACAGAGTAATGATTTATTCCACTTTGTTCACTCAGGTGATATCACCGAGGTGAACAATGTGAACAACTTTTGTGTCTTTAATTCACCTCGGAATAATATCACCTACTAGGTGATGCCCCCGTCTGGGTTCGAACCCATGGCCTACAACTCGAAAGTCGGGGCCGATACCACATGGCCACCACTGCTCGTAGGCTAGTATTATAAATCTCAAAACTTACTAGAACTCCTAAACCACAGCTTTAACAACTAACAACTCATCAACGCCCCTTAGCACGTACACAGACAACCTAATACCTCACTAATAACATCAATAGATCTTCACCAACCGACCAAGTCATTAGCTAAGTAAACTAAACGAACAGAAACGCTAACTATTCGATAAATACTCTCCTGTTTGCACCCGCTGCACTTACGTACCGTTATAGTGTTACTTACTCGTAGGTACGGTGGTAAATGATTCTGAATTAAGCTGGTTTGGTTGATTGAATGGGTAAACTTTTTCCGGTTCCTTTGCGGTAGAGAGTTGTTTAATGTATAAAACAGTGTTGGCTCAGTGGTATCGGTACTGAATTACGAGTTATAGGTTATAGGTCGTGGGTTCATTACATTATTAAGGAACTATTTGTTGACAGTGGCTTCTATAAAGTCGTGATAAAAACTATCCAGGTTATAAACTATCTGTATACCAAATTTGATTAAAATCCGTTTTGTAGTTTTTGCATGAAATAGTAACAAATATCCATCCATTAAAAAAAACTCACATTTATAATAATATTATAGTAGGATTTCTTTCATCACCACATGCTCTCAAAACGAACTCCTAGAAACCACAAATTCGAAGACATTTTACATCTACAAACCCGCACTGGATCTACGTGGAGGATTATGGCTTACTTCCTCTCACGGAGAGGAGACCTGTGTCTTAAGAGTGTGAGAATATTATAGGATGATGATGCTAATATAATAATAATAATTATGATTATTAAACGATTGATAATTAAACGCATACAACCCGAATATCTTTAAAGTTAGAGTGAACTGACTTCTTCTGGTTAAACTCATTCCATCGTAGACATTTTCTCTTACACCTCTCTGGCCTAGATTAGAGTCAAGAGTATATTACCCATCTATCTATGTTCTATGTTAGGGGGTTTGGTTTCTGCACTTAGTCCTTCATGTGGACCATTGTGCGTGGGTCATAGTGGCCTTTGGTGGCTTATTCCAACCAGCCCACCTCCCTCCAGAAGTTTATCAGGTTCTTTGGTCTGTGGAGAACATCTGTGTAAGTCCTGGGTGTCCCGAGGGTCTCTGTCCTGATCTGGGTGACACCTGTGCACTCGAAGAGCACATGCGCGACGGTTTCCTCAGTCTCCATGCAAGCCCTGCACAGGGGGCTGTCCGTTATGCCTATTGTGTGGAAGTGTTTGTTTAGGGAGCAGTGTCCCGTTATGGTCCCCGTCAGCAGATTCGACGCATGCCGATCCTGTCCAGGCGTAAAAGACGTCTGGTTAGCCTGCCATCTAAGGATGGCAGAGTTTCCCTGGATTGCCTGCAGCCTGGTGGTTTATTACCCATATCTAACAATAAAAAATGATTTAAAAATGGGTTTAAAATCGTAGCGTTTATGGTTTTATGCGTTGATGTCTTTTGTATTACGCATTCGACGCAGTCCATACCAAGATAGACGCTGCCCTTTGATTTTTTCTGTACCAGACACCACTTTCAAACTTCCCCTTATAAACTCATTCTGATAAGCCACTCTGCTACGCAAAATCATAAATCTAGCCAAATATTTTGTAAACTCCCGAAACAAAAATTGTTCATGTGTCTGTGCGTTTATGTCTTTTGTTTGTCGCATCGGAAGCTACGTCAGATTTTCTCTCATAGTTTATAAGGGTGCTTGTATACGGCGCATGTAACCCGCGCAAGTGCCTCAACATGCTCAAGCTACATGCGCCGTGAACAAGCACCCCGCGGGTAGCTTGATCAAGTAGTTTGCGCATGTTACTCGCGCGGGGAAACCGCAAACCCGCACCTTTACTTGCGCGAGTTGCATGCGCCGTGATACAAGCACCCCGCGCGGGTAACTTGATCAAGTAGCTTGAGCATGTAACTCGCGCGGGTAACCCGCACCTTTACTTGCGCGGGTTACATGCGCCGTGTACAAGCACCCTAACGATCAAAAATTCTAGAAAGTACTATTTTTAAATCTATAAAAACGTCATCACAATTTTAATAATTTTAAAGAACTAGATGGTGTTTGTTTTTATGGATTTAATTAAACGTTCATGTAAGTCTAATCAGTGAGTTTATTTGATTTAATGTATGTTAATTTTGTAATCAAAGTCGGAGTGTTCATTCAAGGCTTTCGAGTAATTATTAATTGCATTTAATTACTGTGTTCGAATATTTATAATTACTAAGTGTTAATTATTAATCAGAAGTAGGCAAAGTATTTAAATAATCATTTATTTTAACTATAACATTTCGTTTTCGAAGGTAAAGTACATCAATCTCGAAGTTTAATGGTATAAATACGCATTACATTTTAATGATTTCATAAAATAATTATAAAAATGCAAGCCAAAACGTAATCGTATTATAAAACTCGAGTAATATTATCAAGGCAATCAGGAATTGAACCTACGACCTTTCATGTACAAATATTTGACGATTCACAAATAGCCAATGATCGATGATGGCAATAGTTTTGTCAATGATGTCAAATGTCAGATCTATCTTACATTCGTCGCGGTGTGGTTTTGACATTTCGTTTAATTTGACGTTTAATTTCGACATTTTGACGCGCTGATACTGTATGATAGATCGTCTTTTTATAAAAATAGAAAGAATGATAATATATTTTAATTTGCAACTTAATAATGATGAGATACATAAATAACTTCACAGTAAATAACTCATCGATCTTCTTCATAGAGGAATCACTAATCTATTCAAGTTCTAGCTGTTCCTGGGTCAACGGCGCGTTGTGTTCCACGCGCGCCTCAAAGAGTGTCAGCATGATGACGGGCCCCCCCTTTATAGGGCCAAAGACTGCCGGGGTCGCGGGATTTATCCAATTTACCGTGACCCTGGAACGGTAAATTGGATAAATCCCGCGACCTATTGAAGGACAGCGTGGATTTTAGTCAGTACGTGTCTGTCAGTCCCTTCCGCCCTGCTCCGGGTTCCCACCCTCTCATTATTGATTATTTTACCACGTAAAACAAAAAAAAATTCTTTTGCCAGCGTGTTTGAAAATGATCCACGGATATGTAGTACTGACAAAAACGATATTTTAAGTGTTATTTTAGATCTATATCTGGGTTAAATGCTAATCTAGATCCGTTTACCCGCTCTGACGTGATTGAGTAACAAACATTCATTATTTCATTTAATAAGGAAGTAAGGATTGATCATTACAGAACACATTCTTAACTGAATAATAATTGAATAAGGTCTACAAGTAATATCATTGATTAAAATATAATTTTGACTTTCACCAAATTGCAAAAATTCTTTCCCAGGCCCAAATTGTATCAATAAAATAATCATTCACTAAACGTTTTATCAACGATCATACATCACAAAATAACTGTATCTAAATAATTAAATATATAAGCCTATAAAGTATTCAATAACTGTATAAATAACATCAAATTGATAACCAATAACTATCTCTAATGAATAAATAGACAAACACAGCCAATTTCGATGAATGAACTTATAATTAAAATCATAAAAAACTGAAATAAATAAAGTTGCATTTTATGTAAAAAAAAATCGGGTGTGTTATATGGCTGTTTTCAATCAAATTAAATATAGAAAGGTAATACAACACCCGTTAAAACTAAATTGTGTTTAAAAACTAAAAACAAAAAAACTTTCATACTAACAACTTAATCAAAATACAATTATGATACAATTAAAATAATTATTTCGCGTAGTCAATTATGATTTATAAATCTTGATTAATATATTTTTTATATTATCAATCAATATAATATGTAAAAAGTGTATTTGCAGTTAATTTTTAATTATGATTAGGCGAAAGTTCGCGGTGAGATCAAATGTTGAAATTGGATTGATTTAATTTGATGAAGAGTGATATCAAGTATATTGTTTACAACTGAATTTGATGAGTCAATGATCTGAGAAAAATAAGGCATTTTTTTATTTCTCGTTTAACGAATGTTTTTTTATGAAATGTTTATAATGCGCCAGAAAGGAAAGATGACAAACTAACAAACAATTAAATTAGACACTGAGGAGGTAAATAAAGTACTTCTTCAAATCATTCTTGTCTCAAAATGCCGTGCCCAGAAGACTAGGGCACTTCTGGGCACGTTTAGGAATGAGAGCAATTTGAAAAATTGCATTAGTGATAGAGTAGGCGTTAGAAAGTCAATGCAATTTTTAGACTAAAATAATGTTTTTTTAGAACTTTTCAACCTAAAGATTATCCTAAGTCGTATACTCACTCTTTGACAGGCATGTTGGTCTAGTGGTTAGTGACCCTGACTGCTATGCCGGAGGTCGTGGGTTCGATTCCCACCCAGGACAAATGTTTGTGTGATGAGCACGATCATTTGTTTTGTGTCTGGGAGTAATTTATCTGTAATAATAATATGTATGTATTTAGAAATATATAAGTATGTTCATCAGTTGTCTAGTACCCATAACACAAGCTCTGCTTAGCTTGGGACTAGATGGCGTTGTGTGATAGTTGTGGAATATTATTATATTACTCAATCTCCATCTTAAAATAGCCCAAACAGGCATTTTATTTTTAAACCTTTAAGGTTTTTCAAATATTTTCTTCACGCATCTATACTTCACATTGTCACGCTAAAGAGTTTTTTCGGTTGAACGCGCTTATCTCAGGAACTACTAGTTCGAATTGGAATATTATTTTTGTGTTGGCTTCTTCACTTAGCCGGGAAGGTTATGGGGAATATAAAGTCGATCATTGTACGACTAATAAAAGCCCAGCAGCGGGTGAAACCGCGGGAAACAACTAGTTTATAATACAATTTATTCGTTTATTTAAACAGGTTTACACCTGATTCCTTCACTAGGTTATTCTGCGAGATGCCATTAAAAAAAATAACTTCTGTACGATTTGACATGATCAAGTCATTCATCAAATTAATTATGAGATATCCAGCATGAACTTTTATTTTTGTTTTGTCAAACTGTTTGAATATTTTCTTGAACATGAAAGCACTTTCTCAGCTATTTTTGTTAACTCATTTAAATAAAATTAATCTAGACTACATTATGTTTTGGTCTCAAATGTGCAGCCAATTATTCAAATCTCATTTATTAATTAGTCTGGTAACAGAATACCTATCTTCTTTTATTGCAATAAACATAATTCGATCTGGTTTTGTGAATTAAAACGATACAAAAAATTAATTACTTTGTAAGAATTTCACTTTTATGTCAGTTACAACACTTTAAATTTAATAGCGTAATTAATTATTTATTTACATTTCAATCATTAATGTTTACATCAAAATAAAATATCAGTAATCGCAAGATAAAAACAAGAACGTTTCTTTCGATATTTTCGCCATAACAACGCGAAATTAACAACAATGGCTGCCATAAACAATAACATATACGTCAAATATATTGTACCCGAATATGTTATCAAAAATTTCATACCGTTACATCTTCGAAAATAATATAACTAACCGAATCGCCGGTCGAGCTAGCTCCCACGACCTTAGAGCTACATTTCGCTGTGCTCTATCCAATCTTACTTCCTAGTACGAACTAATACAAACCCTAATTTCACTTAAATAGAGCTCAAAACTAATCCAGCTATAACTGTATCCATTCAAAAGCGATGTCTCGTGCACACATGCATAACCAACACCTTTAGTTTCAATGTGTGCGTGTAGAATCGTATTGAATGAAAATTCGTTGCGTTTGAATTTGAGTTCTGTGTGTAGAATGATACGGTTGGTTTTATAGTTAGTTGGTTGGATAAGTGTGAGTGTATTGACCAATATTAATAATGTAGTGGCTGGTTGGGAGGTCGCGGTCGAGTCGACAGGTGATGTGTTGCCATACTCGCTCGATTGTGTGCGTGTGTGCGTGGAATGTCAGAGTTTAGCTTAGAGTGTTGCCACACTGGGTTTATTGTATTTATATTGCCTTGCATATAATTAGTGTTTGGTAAAATCCGATGTTTCATTAACTTAGATATCGTGTCGGAAAATTGGCATTTTTATTGGCAGGTGAGATTTATTTGGGTCACTTTAAAATATGATAATTTTAGCACTCATTATTATTGTGTTGACTTTATTGTAGCTATAAAATGTTAAAAACAATTTATAGTTGCTCAAGAATCGCCAGTCGTAAAATACTATCATAAAAATCGCTCTAAATTTTTTTTCATCAATTAAAACTAGCTTCTGCACGTGACTTTGCTCACTTTCCTCACCCTATATAAAGCTTATAACCTACTATTTTCCATCTATCATTAGGTATAACAAAAAAAAAACTAAATCGGTCTAACCATTTGCACGTAAAGGCGTGACCAATAAATGAAGAAAAATACAAATTAATTTTGCAGTTTATACTAAAAACTAAGATATCCAGCGTAGTGTACCCACAGCCTAACATGTGACAGTGAGCACGAACGAATCGCGGCAGGTGAACTTGTCTATGTGTGTGTGAGGTCATCTCGTGCACACACTGTATCGTTACGCATGTGTGCGTCTTAGGGAAGACGATCTCTTCTAAAGCTAGATTCTGACGATGTCTTAAAACGAATTGATTTGTATATTAACATTAAAGAGGAATGCTCAGAAATATATGGAGCAAAAACCCAGAATCGATTAAAACGACTTATGTGTGGCAAGGTAGAGTATACATGCTATAACCCAAATCCAATAATAGTTTTCGATTAAACCATCACCAAGTAAAAAAAAATTGTAACTGATAAGTTACAATTTTTTATAATGTTTCAAGTCAACTATATAAATAATGTTTCAAATCAGCTATTTCCTTAAGTTTGCCGTATATGATTACTTCCCAGAATTTGATCCTTATTAGCAACACTATCGAATGGTGTAATAATACAGGGTGTGTTTTTTTTCCAAAATTAGCGGGTTCGATTCCTGGCCAGGATTATTGATTTTTCTAAATCCAATGATGCAGTTCTAGTTTTCTTTAAAATTGGGCTCGAGATTCCTTTCAACGTTTTTTGATATTCCTCATAGTTTCGGATATAGCCATCCACGCCCAGTTGAAAAATTTTCATCCTGTATATGCTGCTGGCCTGTTTGGTTATGGTTTTATGCGAAACGAATAGCGTATTTATGTAATCTGACTTAAGGTCTATTTTGTTGTTCATAAATTATTTTAATCGACTCTGGGTTTTTTTTGAGCATTCTTCTTTATTAGAAAATAAATCTGACGTACAAAAAGAAATGTAACAATCATTCTTTATCCATATCCAATCTATATCATAGAGCCGAAAATTATTGTATTTGTACTATCAAGGCTATACCAAGAAAACTTATTCTTACATTCATAATAAAAAAATAGCATAAGTATTTTAAATTTGGCATCTTTTTATGGTAGTAGGTACAGACGCCAGCACATCAACCTACCACAATCTCTCGAATTTCTTTAATAGATTTTCAACCTTATGACAATAGTGGAAGGTTAACGTTCGATTGGTAAAACTTGACAGTTTCGGTTATGTTGACCTGCTGGCGTCTGTACACTTTGAGTCATTAGTTACTAAACTTGTAAAATAAATCTAAAAAGTAAATAATATTAATAATCTATAATATAAATATCTATTAAAGTGATGTTCTAAAAATGCGAACGTGTAAAAAAAAAGAAAATACAAAAAATAATTCACGTTTACTTAATTAACCCTACATTGAAGCTCCCATAAAAAACGTCAAAACCCATGCCCTTTAAGCACGTGATACACGATAAGTTTACGCAACGCGTTACATTGTTCTGTCCTCACCTTTACGAAGCGACAGGTTGTCTGATTACTGTTCATGATCTGTGATTGCTTACGGATGTTATATTATTATTACGTGTTGAGTTGTATTTTGGAGATCTTCTTTTATTTATGTTGCGGATTTTTGTGGCTTTTTGCATTTTTTTTAGTTTGTCTCTCGAAATTAAGTTTTTTTTAACGCTATTGTTGACTGTTCAAAGGCCAAAATATTGAAAGTTGTTGTTATTTTGGAGTTAATTTTATTAAGGAGACAGTGAAAAAAAAAAACAAAAACATTTCCAAAAAAAAACTTTTTTCTAAATGTTCACCAGTAATTTAATAATCTTAATACAGTGATAAGGTAAATTGGTATTGTAATTAACTTATAATCTGGAAAACGGCAAGCTACTGGCTTTACGCAGATTATCGCTTGCCTGACCTCTTCTAGAGAAATTATATAGCTTTTAATACTACTGTGCAAACTGTACTATCCACAACAAGTCAGTCTATAATGATTATATACCTTCTGCTCAGACAAAAGTTTTCTTCTATATTCATCGTCATTCTTCTACATTAAGCCCGAAGCGCGTTTATAGATGACACAATGTCTTCGTATTTTTAAGAAATAATTATAAAATATAGTTTTTTTTTATAGATATTTTTAGAAATATTCTGGTTTCGTCATTAGATTTTCCTTTACCGTTCTCCATCTATAAACAACAAATTTATTTGAACACGCCTTCACGTCTATATTTACGACTTTTTAGTTCATATTCACATCATTTCAAAACTCGAGCGTGAAATAACAATAAAATTTTATGTCTACGGAACCCGATATATCCAATAAGGCACCAGTTTTTATTGTTACACACATTCGTAATCGTAATACTAAAATAGTTAGCACTTTCACTTTGCCGTTCTCACGATCCAAATCATTATCCTGTTTTTTGTATGCACATTATTAATTTGCATTAGATTTAATATTTATTTTTTTTAGTTTATTATATTGTCTGATTGTTGTGTGTGCGTGTGGGTGATTGTGATTCAGGGTTGGTATCTCATTATTTTTATTGATATGATGTTTAAAGTTTAGCCTAGGGATTTATTTTATTAAATCAAGTGTTGTTATAAGTGATGAAACTAAAAAGTCGATCAGTGAAAATACCATTTCATGAATAATGTTGAAAAATTGCAAAAAAAATACATGTATGAGAATCACTTACATTCAACAACTAAAAGCACTATTACAAAACAACAAGTACAACGAAAAAAACAAGTATTTAATTAGTTCAAACAGTGTATAATAAAAGCAATCGGTTCACATGTCGATCAAAGCTTCAAGTAACGATAGCTCAATTAGTCTCATATTAAACGAAATTATAGTAACACATTAATGAACGTGTGTCGTAATTATACACTATTATATTTTATACAACCGACAATTATATACCCGATATAATATACTCAGTAAAATTTACATTATAGTGTTACTTTTTAAGGAAGAAAATACCCGTGCGCGGTTTAGGGTTAATGCTTTTTTGATCGACTCATAAATAATTTTAATGATTTGTTATTAGTTTATTGAGATATAATTATGGGTTAATATTTTTTGTGGTTGTAAATAAATCTGTAATATACAGCAGAATTAAAGTATATTTTAAACTATACAAAAGACGTTAGTGTGAAAATATAATAAAAAAAAAAAACTAAATGTTTTTAACTTCCTTGTGCAACTGACCTATTTATTTGTGTACCATTATGATTGGTCTTAAAATGTAAACTATGTCACCTCCACAGTTGTAATGATTTAATGTAAAATAATAGTGTATTATAAATGTATCACTATTCAAAACTAGAATAGAAAGACAAAACACCATAATAAAAAAAAAATAACTAATACAATCAGTAAAAGGTTTTCCCGAAAAAACAGTTTGATACTAATAACAACCAGCGCAACTTGGCACCTATTAAACCCATCATAATTATATCAGTACCATCAAATAATATGTACATATCAAAAAACCTTTCTTGCCAATGATTGAAAAAAAAATAACACGTCATAGAATGATTAACACTACGAACGATAATTATCATTAAGTTGAAATGAGATGGCTATCGATATAATGAATAAGTGATATGATTTTGTGATATTAAGCTACTGGTAGACGGAATGTAGAAAGAAAGAAATCGTTTCGTGATTATAATAATTGTAATTTGTCATGCAAATTGTTTGATGATTATGATGGAAAGAGCTTAAGGCTGCGTATATTTATTTGCATTTTAAATTCAGTCATCATTAGGTTGTAGACAATATGCACCACTTTAAGTTTTCCAAATTATATGAATTTGAATTATATATAGGGTGACTGGTAATTAGTGTACGATACTTAAACACGTGATTGTGCTCATGATAACCAACAAATTTTACTACGGGAAAAAACCTGAAAACGCGAAAAAAAATTAGCTGTTCAGTACATTTATGTTTGCTTAATGTAGTGAACAGCTGATATTTTTTTCACGATTTCGGCTCCATAATAAAAATTGTTTGTTATCACGTGTTTAAGTATCGTACACTAATTACCAGTCACC
This sequence comes from Agrotis clavis, assembly GCA_954870645.1. Taxonomy (NCBI): domain Eukaryota; kingdom Metazoa; phylum Arthropoda; class Insecta; order Lepidoptera; family Noctuidae; genus Agrotis; species Agrotis clavis. The sequence continues at coordinate 23,378,419 of OX940931.1, read as the reverse complement.
CTATATTATGTTAGTCTCCTGCACTTATCATAATTTATTCGAGTTCGATAAATGTCTAGATCAACATTATAGTCATGTCGCACCTTTAAAGTAAAACCGTTACTAAACGAAAATTTTCGTGAATTGAGTTATCAATGCCATCTATGTAAAATATACGTAAACTTCAACATAAACTTGTCATTTTTTCAAAATATTGTATTTTACGCCATCTGGCGGTAATTCAAAGCGTTACTAAACCGAATTATGATCGGCTCACGAAATACAATATTGTGTCAATACCAATAATTACGTGTTCATGGAAGACTGATAACGGAAGTTTACAGTAAAACTGTTATTATTTGGATAAACACGGCGCTGAATGTCATAAAAATGAATGAAGATGTTATTTTTTTTTTATAGGAAAAGTGTTTCAATTTGTTTAAACACAGTTTTCTGTGTTAATGACCAAAATTATTAATGGCAAAGTGTTACTATAATAATATAAATTAAAATAAATAATACAATAAATAAAATTAAACACTTTTCTAAATCACGTGTTATAACGTAAACAGAGATCTATAATAACACCTTATTATACGTCTTATAGAACCCTGCATTCAGATTTTATTGACAAAAAATGGTGACTTTTTTCTAATTTTGGCTCTCCTGTAAAATTGTATAATTTCGTGTAGTAACGGTTTTACTTTAAAGGTGCGATGTGTCTAAGACAGTGATGTTTGATGATAATTTTGCCTGATGGTAAGTAATGACGTGGTCAACGGTGACGGTGAAACACGCTTAACACTTACCTAGAATAACATAATAAAACTAAAGTATAAGCCATTAGTAAAATAGTTTCAAACATGGGGTGTTTAGTCACACAGTCTTAGACGGAATTCCATTCCATAGCTGTGTGCACAATGAAAGTGTTTTTTAGGAATGGTTGAAAAACTGGTGAAATGCGTGATTGTGCGTGTACTGATTTGCTTAACTTTTTGACGTTTTAACATTATAAAGTATGTACGAATAAATACTTCTCAAACACCCAAGCAAAATAAATGTATATCGTTGCAAATGCCAAAACCATTTTACATCAAACAGATATAACTCGTACAGAAACACAGACCTAGAATTTATTACCCCGACACAAAATGAGCGTAAATACAGAACTAAATTCCATCTTCACATCGTATCGATGCAAAAACTATCTCGTGGGCCCCGACAGTAACCGTCGATACTTTATCATTCTTGTATCGCTATGATTACGATCTTAGTATTTTAATAACGAATGGAAGCCGCTACTGGTTAGCGCCTCAAGCGATCGTCGCTTTTTTTTTCTTTCAATAGACCAGCGGCTTTTATTGTTATTGATTGGTAGTCGATAACGTGACGTCAGCTCTCTTTATCGATGGTACAGTGGGAATGGGGTCTTTAATTTAAACCTACTTGCATTTTTAGTGTGTGATGTTAATTTTAGAGTTGACTAGCTGTTTTTAAATGGGTTCCGGGTATCTTAAACAATAGTGGACTTTTTAGAGGTGCTGATATTGTTGTAATGTTCAATGAAAGTATTGTCAGAGTACTTATTTTTGTTTTGAACGTATATCATTATCATAAATCCAAAGTTTTTGAAACCACGCCATTATCTCGAAGACATGTAAAATTTTGAAAAGCAAATTTTAAGTTAGGCCACCTAATCTTCTCGAAAATTGCGCCTATGTGAGGACTGTGTTGTAATCAAGAAGCTGTAGAAAGGAAAAAGTTGTAATAAGCTTGTTACTCAAAAACTGATAAAACGTAAATAATTAAGATAGTTTAAAATGAAATCTGTAACTCCTCACTCATCCAAATAAATAAATAAAACCACAGTTTGATTTTCAACACTCACGTCAGCGGCTACAGTTGAAATTCCAATGTAGCAGGCATACTTCTGGACGTCTAAACCATATAATTAGAAAACTCTTAGATTCTATCTGTACGTAACAGTTCTTCTTAGAACACCTTTCATATTAAGACATAAACTAAAGCCTTTGGCGGTACGTAATCATTGCTAATAGTTAACTCCAACGGTCGAAGTTTACGACTTGAACAGCTGATTCAATTTACGGTTTTTCTTAACAAGATTAGTTAGAAAAACGTTTAGTTTTAATGATGGTTCACCTTTTAACTAATGAGGCGGACCTTTGAAAGTTTTCCTGGGTAGATATGACCAGCGTGATTGTTGCCTTTTCTTCTTAAATGACAACCCGTATATAAACTTTTGCCCCTATTTTGATTCGGTTTTTTATTGCGATGCGTTTGTTGGTGTCAATCTTAATCCAGGATCAAAAAATACTAATACACATCGAACTCACCCAGAAGGAACTTCTGCGCATCGACGGCATACTGTTAAAAACTGTTTGGGCTGGACTCCGACAGGATGGTAGCGAACCACAGGTAGCATGGTAGTGCCGTTGTTTGGGTGAACCGCTAGAAGGTGGATCCCATAGTTCTCTATTATGTCAAAACTGGATTAAATCTAATATCATAATGTTTTCTAGATATGTACGATTGCGTTTCTGGATCAGCTTTACATTAGCATCCTCCGGGGTCGCGGGACTGTCATCAGGTAATCGTGGCCCTGGAACGTAAAGGGCTATTGAAGTATCACCGTGGATTTTAGTCAAAACGAGTCTGACAGTCCCTTCCGACTCATTCGGTGATATTACCACGTAAAAAAAGTCATTTACATCCCGATCATTTTTATTCTCGATTGTGAATGGTTTTGGTCTAGTCGACAAACTGTTCTAGTAATTTGATTTTATTTTTATCGTAGATTGCTCTTGTAGCAATCGTATTTTGTTTTAATAATCTCGATTCGTTTTGTTTAGTACCTTATTATCAAAAATACAGTAGTACACTATATCTTTTTATATCATACTAGTTCAACCGTATTTCTCTCCGACATCATTAAAAAATAATAACACTCTAATCAAAAATAGATGAAACCATATATCACTTGTTACAAATTCAATATCCAAAGGTACTTATCTAATGTAAAAAAAGATAATATATATACATAAGTTCATCATTATGTTCCACGACGGGTGCGATATTATCCAATTAAAAATGAGACACGCTCGCATTTCAATAGACGGACTGACAAGCCGAAAATTATAATAAATGTTTTATTTTTTAATATGCGATGGAAACAATTACTCGGGAGCAAATGTGTGGTGTAAGTTAGGAGTAAACAGCGAGAGGAATAACGGTAAGGACGACAACATACTGTCATTTTATTTGTGTGACTTTTTCCGCGCCAATTTGTAGCAACATTCACTGCGAATAAAAAACTTGAGAGGTGTCAAGAGACACCCGGATGGAACGATGTTACTGTATACACTCAACAAAAATAATCGTCGCGACTCCACTCCACTCCACTCCGCTCCGCTCAGCTCCGCTCCGCTCAGCTCCGCTCCGCTCAGCTCCGCTCCGCTCAGCTCCGCTCCGCTCCGCTCCGCTCCGCTCCGCTCCGCTCCACTCCACAGCAAAAATTCTTTGGCTCATAAACACAAAGAGCAACCGAAAAATCAGGGTGGTTTTAGTCAGTAAGAAACTGAGACTTACACGCCACCCAGGGTAGGAAAAGAGCGATAAATCTTAAAATATTGCTTTCTAAATCAATTCAATACTCAAATCATGAGCATCCGATGATTTTACACTGAAAAAAGGCTTTCTACTGCAAGACCCGCTATCACACATTAAAGGCACCTCCCGTGGGGTACAAACCTCGGCTTAGAGCATCACTGAGGGAGGACAGCAAGGGACAGGCTGGATATGAGTGATATAAATATTGTTAGTTAGTGGCGAATTTAAAGTACAGGCTCAGCGTGGCACTTTGCCCGCTACCTCTTATACTCTACACCACAATAGAATACCCAGTGGCTCTTTTTGTCTACTAGTACGTATGATTGATATTAGAATCGTAACGAATCGAAAAGTGATTTTGACGTCTAATATTTATTGCTACCACAATGAATTGTAGCATTCGGACAATTTCAGAACATCCTTTAGCACGATATAAAATTTTATCGCTTTCTAATAGATCTAGTTGATATTTTTGCGTGAGAAATATTTTTTTCGACATTTTGTTATGAATGTTTTATGTGTGATACAGTTTGAATTTCTTTGTGAGATATTTTGAATTGACCAATACAGGTTTTATTAGCTTGTGTCGATTTTAATGAATTTTATTTAATTTTAAAATAGCAATCCATTTGTATTCGGCACTAATTCTTACAACTGACACAATTTTCTATTTATAATAATAATGTGATATGTGGTCAATAAAAATGTAATAATATTATCTTCGATATCGAAGATTATAGACAGACATGTCAAACGACTAAAATTATTATTCGGACTAGGTTTTCACAATTTATGGAATATTATTTCTTGCTATGATATCACCGATCAGAGAAAAAAAATACCAACTTCACAATAAAACGTATCAAAATTCGACACACTTATGGGATATTTTTGGAAAATCTAAATCGCCCCCGATTTGTTTTTCTTTTTTTTTAATTTAAGGATAGGTAGTAGAGATGTTACGAATATTCGCATTCGCATTCGCATCATGCGGATATTCGCATATTTTTAGACATTCGCATTCGCATTCGCATTCGCAAAATTCATGCGAATATTTTGCGAATACGAAAGACTGCAAAAATACCAATATCTGGTACTCCTTCTTCCACACACTCCATTCGTTCTTATCTTTTGTCGTCCTCTCCATTCATCTTTTGTTTAATCTGCCTTTATCTCGCCATTCATCAATATTAATGTTCATCAAATCAATCACAACAATTAATCATAAATATGACCATGCTAAGATAAACGTGTTTCTGTCTGTTTTTCTTTCACTGACGCCATTTTTAGAGCCACTCTTATACAGGGTGAATTGTTCAATGGGGTGTGGATGGCTAAATCCGAAACTGTGAGGAATATCGAAAAACATTGAAAGGAGTCTCGAGGCCAATTTTGACGGAAACTAAAAATGCATCATGGGATTTTAGGAGAATCAGTAATCCTAACCAGGAATCGAACCAGCTGGAGTAACGATCAAATTCTGGTGAAGTAAAAATGCAGTTTTAGTTTTCGTCAAAATCGGCCTCGAGACGATCCTTTCTTAGTTTTTCGACATTCCTTTTAGTTTCAAAAGGCCAAGCACGCCCAGTTAAAAAAATCACCCTGCATACTTTTTCCATTCTCGTTACAGACAGAAAGTAAAAAATTTAATAAAAATAAGTTAAAAAGTTACATTAAAAAGTGTTTCTTTTTGTATTTTCTAAATTATCAAACGTACCTAATTGATTTAAAACGGAATATTCGCATTCGCATTCGCATTCGCGAATATTGGAATTGAATATTCGCATCCGCATTCGCATTCGCGAATGTCAAAAATCAGATATTCGCAACATCACTAATAGGTAGGTTCTCGTTTGACCACTATCTTGCCTGATGGTAAGCGAAGATGACATGTGGTCGACGGTGTAAGATTATTTTCCAAAAATATCCCATTAAAAGTATAGCGGAGGCAAAAAATAATTAAAAAAAAAGAAGAGTCGCGGGCTTAGTGCTAGTGACTGATAAAGTTGTATTCCATACACGACATTATCACACACTTTTCTTTTACAACATCTCATGTGAACCAATATCAGCTAATCTCGCCAAGCGAACTAAAGCGAAAATCAGCTAAAAACAAAAAGCGAAGAAGAGCCTAACTTATCTAATTAAACATCTGGTCGGAAACAGGCGATGGCCGTTATCTAGGCTCGAATATCGGACATTCACTTGCGAGACAGCGCACTGCAACGGTCAAAGGTAACGAGTCCCCACTGAGATAAGCGGACCGATGAGCGGACGCGGGGAAGTGGTCCTTTCACCGTGATATTTTGTTTGGTATTGTCTGAATTTTATGGTTCAGAATTAGGAAATCCTAAAATGAGTTTGAGAAATTTAATTAGTCAAGGTTATGCAATGGTTACTTACTAAAAACTATGCTATTTCTAAGATTCAAACCAGAAACCCACATTACTGTGAAGAAAGATGTAGAATATTCCTAGAATTTTCACGTGTATTTAAAGTGATCTATTATTTAAAGTGGTCTAGATTCTTTAAAATTATAAAAACAGTACTGTATGCGATGACATGTTTTGCGGTCAACTATTGCAATGGGGGAACTTGTCTATCGTTAACAAGTCGCCTTACACTGGAAGTTAACAATCTTTCTCGGTTGCTATCTTCAGTGGAATCTTTGGTGGTCCAGTCTGAAAAAGCTGCCAAAAACAAAGGAACTGGATTTGGAATTAGATAAGATTATTAATTTTATACGTAAATTGACCCTGGAAAGATAACGAAAAAATATGAACAGGCTAAGAATATAACGCCTCTTTATAATCTTCGATGAAAACACAATAGTGTCTAAAAATCGTGTGTATCTGTTTCGTAACGCCCCAATGGTTGAACCAATTTTGACATAATTTTTAGACCATCCAAAATCGCTCCCGCCCATGTTCCTAAGTCACATACCCACTCACGGCCGCCAAGCTTAACATTAAGATAACACCTTACTTATGGTATGCTTATGGCTGTGATTACCCATCGCTAGGGCCGCGTATGTTTATGGGCATTATGCTTAGTTGGCTCGTTGTGTTCGCCTTGTAACCATTGGAAAGGAAAGAATGGTGCACTTATGGGGTTGGGGTTGGCGAAAACATTGGTCTGTTATTGTGTTGTAACTGCGTTTTAATTAGGTAATTCCATATAAATCTACAAATAACTTTTGCTAGCTCGCGTTAATATAGAATTTGACAATCAATTCCGATTGTACATGTAACGCTATCTTTTATAGAAAAACGTTATTTTTGTTTTTTTTTTTCGGGGACATTACTTTTTCTCTGAGTGAAAGGGTACCCTTTGTCCCTCTCTGTTCACCTGACAACCTATACAAAATTTCATGATGACTGGTTCAGGAATTTTGTATAGTTTGTCACCACAAACAAAACGACAAAAAAATTGGTAGAAGAGCCATCCTGAACGGTGAATCTGATTCTAAGCACATTTTTTCAGAGATAGGTTTGCGTTGACCACATCTCACCTGATGCTAAGCGATGATGTGGTCGGTGGTGAAGCACGCTAGAAGTAACCAATTAATAATAATATTCCACAACTATCACACAACGCCATATAGTCCCAAGCTAAGCAGAGCTTGTGTTATGGGTACTAGATAACTGATAAACGTACTTATATATTTCTAAATACATACATAATTATTATAGATAAATTACACCCAGACACAGAACAAATGATCGTGCTCAACACACAAACATTTGTCCTGGGTGGGAATCGAACCCACGACCTCTGGCATAGCAATCAGGGTCACTAATCACTAGACCAACAGGCCAGTCATTCTTGACTTAAAGAAAAAACCCCAAAGTTGCAGCTATCAAGAAACAAAGAATCCTGCAGGGAAGTCCACTCTTAGTGACTTTGCAAGAAACCAAATATTTTCGCAATCTACACAAGCCTAGAACGTGTTCATCGTCTCATCAATAATTAAATTCATTAGTTATTTTAGAGCGACTTACCTGACCTCTATTGAACTCCGGGAAACTAAGTTTTCGCAGCATAGTGTTACATTTAGAACAGGTGGGTGTCCATTCAATAGCGTCTGCCTTCATTCATTAGAGTCTAAACAGGTTTTATAAATATATTTGAAGAAATCCATTTTATGAGTGACACGTCTAGCAGGATCAACAGCTATATATGTAATGAATGACAGTTAGGATGGTAGCACGACCTCGGGTGTTGCAACTTGCAACACAACTTGTGTCAATACACACGTTCGAGCGATCCCTGTTTTCATCTGTCTCGTTAGTTGGGGTTTCTATATAAAGAAGCAGGTTGTTGGTACAAACGGTGGGTAAGAACAAGTCGGCGTTGGCAAAAAAGACCTTTTCTATGGAAATAAAACGAACCAGGAGCTGGATTTGAACCTGCAACTCCACATTCATAGCATTCGAAGCTCTTGCCAATCTTTGAATATTTATACGTTAATACCTTGTATTATTTTTATAAAATAATTATAAACCCATATTATTTTATACACTCGTACATAATAAACGCAGGCCGAGAATTGGCAGATTTCTTGATTTTGTACCGAACTATTTAAAGCTCGATTTTTCTTTATAAAAGCACCCATACTACAAAGTAATAACATTTTTATTTGTTTTCTATGTCGGTGTCGTAAAGCACTGGTCGCTTGGACTTATATCTCATGGCCGCGGGGTTAGTATGCAGCTATGAGACCACGAGTGGGCGAGGACCGTTTTATGTAACAGGTGTCAGAAGTTTCATTAAATATTAGAAGTGCTACTTGTAAATAGAGGAGTAAAATAGTTCTCTAAGATGAAATGTTCAATTCCCATAGAGTGAGCTTTTAAGCACAGATATTAAGCATTAAAACTGTAGTATTGTAATTGATGTTTCAGATTCTGTCACAATTCTTTCTTAAGTGATGAAAAATTTGTTGAACAATAGCATTCACTCCAAGCTCAGCTCGCAATAATTTTCAATTTGACAATCAGTTTCACAACACGTAGCGCCTTTGTTATAATAGTATAGCCACGTCATTTCGCTAGTTATGTTTTAAAATTCCATGTAATAGAGGGTCAGCTTATTACCATCAACCGTGCGTGAAACCAGACTCTGTGACAGCTACTAAGAAATGTCTAATAAATAAAAATTGCAATAACACATTCATCTGCATCATCTGCCTAGCCTTTTCCCAACTATATTGGGGTCGGCTTCATGTCGAACCAGATGCAGCTTGATATCAGTATTATATCATGCTGCATCTGATTTGACTGGAAGCCGCATGGAGCGACTGCCTATCGGACATCCACAACCCAGTAACTGGGTAATACGATACCCCCTGGTAAGACTGGTTGTCAGACTTATGAGCTTCTGACTAACGGTAACAACTGCCAAAGATCCACTAATGACAGCCGGGACCAACGGCTTTACGTGCTTTCCGAGGCACGGAGGAATCTTGCTATGACAGATGGTCACCCATCCACAGACCCACCTCGGCAAGCGTGGCTTAACCCGGAAGATCGGCCTGTGCGGCTGTAATTATTTAGAAAAAAGAAAACAAGTCACGGATGCCGAAACAACTGGTCAATGTATTTCACGATACGGTTGGCGCGTTGGCTGACCGTTCGACGGCTGCACAGGGTGTCACGGGATCGATTCCCGCACGGAACAAATATTTGTTTATCTGTAAGCAGTTGTTCCTGGTCCGGATGTTTGTGTATGTGAGTTTCTATGTTTGTAAACGCACCCACGATGCAGGAAGAAATTCCTAATGTGGGGCAAAGTTTAAAAAAATTGCTTGGTCAAACATGCCTAGTCAATACGTAAACAAATCTCACTCATCTAATATATCACTTCTATTCACTCAACCATTCACTCAAAGAATCTGTCGTCCGATAGTGAAATGCGACGTAATTTAAATCAAAATACCTATAAGTAAATTCCAAATTACAGAAAAAGGCAATAACACATATATTATACTCTTGTAAAAAAAACTAAATTCCCAACTGCCGAAACAACTACTCCAAGTATTAATTTGTTCAACCAAAACATGCCTCGTCAAAACTCAAACAAGTCGTTCAAACTTCACTTCCATTCACTCATTCAATAGAATCATTCAGTCATAAAGAATTTGTCACCCGCCAGTGAAATGCGACGTCACTAACATCAAAATTCTCTTAATTAATTCAGCTCCTTTATACCTCTAGCGTTTATATTTATATGCTTTTTTATCACCTTTGGGCACGAGTCGATAAAATACCTGTTAGTTTGTGGACCAAGTTATGAGCAGAGCGATTTTCGGGAATGTTTTTTTTTGAGCTGTCAAAGTTCAATTCAATTTTATTGAGCTATGATTTTGATTCAAAAAAGTTTTTAAAACTAAACAGAAAAATCTGGTACTCATTAATGTACGAGTATAGTAGTGTTTAATTATTATTTTTACCACTGTTTTTGAGAGCATTGTACCTATATTTAGAAAGGTTAACACTGATTTAGTCACAATATTTCTAAAACAATGCATTGCTCTAATATTTGGTCTATTTCAGAAATCCATACATTTTGTTTTTTATCGTGGCAAATCATCAAATGAGTCCTCCCACCCAGGTCAAGGCGGGAGGGACTGTCAGACTCGTACTGATTAAAATCCACGGTGCCCTTTACGTACCAGGGTCACGGTAATTCCCCCGGCAAACTTTGACCCTCTAAAGGGGGGCCCAAGAAACCCCTATTAAAAGTTTTTCTAATTTATTTATAAAAGTTGTTCTTTTGACAAAAATATTAATATGGTTTCAACATTAAAAAAAAAACTTCATTAATCGCTATTTTCTTTTAACTTATTTCTTCGGCTGATTTCGAAACCGTCACTTATGGTGGTCATTTTTTATTGTTAGATACGTTTTGTGGCGTATTGTGGAGATTTAGTGGCGGGGTGAAGCCTGGTGATATATTTATTGGGCCTTATCATCAGGTATGGAATGCCCGTGCACTAAAAGGTAATAGGTGTGGCCAGAGTTCGTTGACACTTTGACGTTTTCGAGATTTCTTAATGAAGTCGGAGATTTTATAATATATTTGACCATAATTAATGTGATGTTTTTTTGTGTTCTTTTGTGTAGAGAAATTTTTTACTTCGGCCGTATTTATTTAGATACTAGTTATTGCCGGCGACATCGCCTACGTTCTATACCAAAATTCACGAGAATATAATAATAATAATAATAATATTCCACAACTATCACACAACGCCATCTAGTCCCAAGCTAAGCAGAGCTTGTGTTATGGGTACTAGACAACTGATAAACATACTTATATATTTTCTAAATACATACATATTATAGATAAATTACACCCAGACACAGAACAAATGATCGTGCTCATCACACAAAGATTTGTCCTGGGTAGGAATCGAACCCACGACCCCCGGCGTAGCAGTCAGGGTCACTAACCACTAGACCAACAGGCCAGTCAAATATAATGTCGAGATTATGAGTATCCTGAGTGTGGGTCGGATATTAAGTGCTTGCTACTTAAAAATACTCCAGTTGGTCGTTGTAAATATAATCTGACAATATGGGGTATCCTCGATTACTCACAAACACAATGGCAATTTGTGCATAATTTTATAAAATACATAGAGTACTTTTTTTTTGTCATAAAATCATCAAAATAATCCTCCCGTCCTTACTAGAGCAGTAAGTTCTGTACCTACAATACCCTTTTACTTTTCATATCAACAGTTTTGCAACCCAAAATTTATACTAAAAATGAGAATAAAACCTCCATGATTCATAACCGAAATCACAGCTAAGATGAAAAAAAGTCAGACAAAGTGAACCAAATATTTTATAAATAAATTGTAAAAGCTTATGATTAATAGTCACTGTGTGGGTTTTACTCATAATTTATATTATAATAGCACATCCTTTATAATATTATAAATATGTCAACGTTTCTGTCGGTCTGATGAACTTTAATTAAATGTAATATCTGTAAACTTTAATTAAATATATTCGGATTTGCTGTAAATTAGAATAGTGAACTCAGGGTCAGAAGTTCGGTTTCCGTATAGGGGCAAATTCTTGTAAAGCCTACGGATGCTAGCGGCAATAAATTAATCATGTTTATTAATTTGTAGCATTATACGGATGATTTGTGTTTAAGTTCATGAATTATATGAATAATATGAATTTGTTTTCCAACTGTTAGACAAATCTATACTGAATCTGTATTCAAAGCTTTATACAGGGTGATTTTTTAGTCACCATCCAAATTCTTTGGCGAAAATCATTGAATACGTGTTTTTTCTTTTTGTATCACTCAATACAAAAATATCGAGATATCACGTCTCAATGTTATCTATAAAAAGTTGATGAACCTGGACACCGCGCTGTGATGTGTCGCTCAGGTGTAGCGGGGCGGGGCGGGGGGTCGGCGGGGTGCGCTCTGCCCGTTTCATGCGTCGGCAAGTGTATATTATTAACGTTTAGCTTAGTGACCACGCAGAGCGGATGAGAAAATGATTTAATATGACAATTTGACGTATCGATTTTTTTTCAAAAATGGGCTTAGTGATTGATACATAACGCCTAGAAAAATTTTGGACGGTGCTAAAAAAGTCAACCTGTATAGATAATTTTTGATAAAAGAGTGACTGAATTGCATAAGCGTATTTCTCTTTTTTCTATACTAATAATATATTATAAGGAGGAAAACTTTGTTTGTTTGTAATGAATAGGCTCAAAAACTACTGATCCGATTTCAAAAATTCTTCCCTCAAATCTAGTAATAAAATATTTAATTAAAACTTGCTCTAGAACAGTTGTTTTTTTTTTGTTGTGAAAAAGAACACAAGTTTCTATAGATCCTATCTCTACATCTTTAACAAAATGAAGTCTTAATTTCGAAACCTGACCTGTCATAAATCTTTAAATGTTATTTGTATGAGTCATCGTCGTATTCTTATTAAGTTTAAATATTTTACAGTTGTAATATTAGAATTAAATCGGTAATAAATAGATTTTTTATCTGATACAATAATTTTTTTTTTTTTTTTTTTAAATCATCGTCATCATCATCTCAGCCATAGGACGTCCACTGTTGAACATAGGCCTCCCCTTTTGATCTCCACAGATACCGGTTGGAAGCAACCTGCATCCAGCGTCTTCCGGCGACCTTTATAAGGTCGTCTGTCCACCTTGCTGGTGGACGTCCTACGCTGCGCTTGCTAGTCCGTGGTCTCCACTCTAGTACTTTTCGACCCCATCGGCCATCTGCTCTGCGAGCAATATGGCCTGCCCATTGCCACTTCAGCTTGCTAATCCGGTGGGCTATATCGGTGTTTGGTGTACTTTAGTTCGTCTACGGATCTCCTCATTTCGGATTCGATCACGTAGAGAAACACCTAGCATAGCCCTCTCCATAGCTCGTTGAGCGACTTTGAGCTTTGAGATGAGGCCGATAGTGAAAGACCACGTTTCGGTGCCGTAACTCATCACTGGTAACACACATTGGTTGAAGACTTTCGTCTTGAGGCACTGAGGTATGCTTGACTATACAAAAGGAAAAACTGCATTATTAACTATTAGAATAACTACTTAAATTAATATGGTTCGAACTAACCTCACATAACACTGTTATTTCTTGATGTTTATCAAACCACATAGCTATTTTTAGAAATGATACGTATAGAATGTTGATTTTAACCACAAAGTTAACAGAAATCAAACCAGCAATAAATAGCATCACTTCAATCCTCAACTATACCTACATTCCAAGCACTAAACCACAAATTAGCACTTTATTAACCCACTTAATATTACTCATCAACAATTAATAGAAACACGACGTTTCAAGGAAAAATTCGACACCTGATCTGATCTCATCACGAATTTGATGATTTGTTAAGGAAAAAGTTTAATAAAACTTTAACTTGGAATATTTTTTTTCAATAAATTAGATCATTTTGTTATTTTGTGTATCCTTCTCGCAACTATGTCGGAGTCAACTTCCGGTGTAACCGGATTCAGATGAATACAAAAAGTGAATGATTGTCTTACTTCGAAAACGTAGTTCCTGGATACTGATTTGTAAGACTGGTTGTCAGAGTTTTAATGAAAGGCATTTTTTTCTCTGTTTTACAAGAGGTCGTAACCCAACCCCTCCTGAATGGTAGCCATTTTTTATTTCATGAAGGCGGTACCCTTTACTGACAAGTACCTTCCACTCCACTCAGGGATGGTGAAATCATTTGATGATTTTGCCACCCAAAAATAAAGGTTCGCTAGAAACGGTCACCCATCCACAGACTGACCCCGGGAAGTCGTACTTAACCTTGATGAAGGCTGTCATCATTTTAACACTGGCTTCGAAATGTTTGTGTCATCACGAAATTATGGTTGAGGAAAAAATTCAATAAAATTGCTACATTGCATGCAAGGTTTTTACTAAAGTAGATCATTTTTCTTAAAAGATATTTATGACTAATCACGTTCTAGAAATATGATGTTAAGAGAATTGTTTTTTCCTTGATTGGTGATGCAATATTGTATCACGATTCTGACTTTGTTCGTTATTCTGATCTAATTTTGCGGTCATTAAAGTGTTTGTTGTTTTAGAATATGGTCAGTTGAAGGAATGTTCTCGGCCAGCAATAAAAAAATATGCCAAAATTAATTAGGACTAAACGTCATTATGCTAATATTTGCATTATGCCAAAGTGCTATTATGCTAAAGTATAATTAGCGAATAAAAGTTTTACAAAAACATTATGCAGAACAATATCACAATACTTTATGCCAAATGGCATTCCATGAAATAGCAGTACGCTGTTTACGAGCTTTCAAAGGCACAGATACAACTTGCTATGAAAGATGGTCACCCATCCATAGACCAGACTCAGCAAGCGACCTAACTTTAAATTTTCTCATGCATTTAGCCACGTGCTCCTCCGATAAAGTCAGTGAGCCAGAATAGTGAAAAAAAAATTGATGACTTCATTTCACTTGAGTCACGCCATTTTGAGTAGGATTTACGAGTTCTGTCTATGACACATCTGTGTCACTTTCTTTCTAAGATTTCATCAATGAATTTCAAAAGTCTGACGTTTCTAAATACTGCGTGATATTTGAACTAGTTTCTATGTATTTTTGGGAATGAAAAAGGAAAGTATATAGTGCGTGCGAAGGTTGGATGACGAACTTTTTATAACGAACTAGCTGGCCCAGCTAACTTCGTACCGCCTATAACAAACGTCACTTAATTGTTTTACGAATCTTTTGTATGGGAAACAGAAAAGTTGTTTTTAGACATTTTCAGGCAATTTTTCAAAATTTTCTCTCCGTTAGAGTCAACCTCGTACTTCAAGGAGATAAAAAAAGAATTATCGCTTTCAAGTTTTGCGCTTAGCAACACACATTTAGCGATCCATTTTTAAATTATAGATAGTCAAGATTAAAAAAAATGTACCCTTAATACAGAAAAAATCCTTGCCTAAGGGAGGATCAAAAAACAGTTTGTTTTTTATTTTTTATACCTATAGCAAAAAAGTATTAAGGTATTAAAAAAATGAATTTAATTAGCATGGTTTAGCTTATATTATGCCTTATACGGTACTTGTTATCTAAGGTGACAAACATAAAAATCACTTCTTTATGATCCATTCTAAATAAAATCAACATATAAATTAGTGCTGCTTGCATATTTGATCAATTTATCTTATCTCCAATCTATGCATGACATTTCAGTTAATTACTGGCTGTCAACTGTGCTTATCAATCGCCCTCATGTTTGAATAAACAAACATTTGCATAAACAAATAATCGAGAAAATTCTACTAAATACGCTGATATTCGTGGTTTCAACCCCACTGCTCTTCTCCCATTGGTCGCAGCTTGATGTTATGTAGACTCTAACC
This sequence comes from Agrotis clavis, assembly GCA_954870645.1. NCBI lineage: Eukaryota > Metazoa > Arthropoda > Insecta > Lepidoptera > Noctuidae > Agrotis > Agrotis clavis. The sequence continues at coordinate 23,362,893 of OX940931.1, read as the reverse complement.
TTCCTTGATAAATGAACTATCCAACACAAAAATAATTATCTAATTTGGACAAGGAGTTCCTGAGATTAGCGCGTTCAAGCAAATAAACTCTTTAGCTTTGTGTTATTAGTACAGAAGTATGGATTCGACTACCAAAACAGTGGGCTCACCAGTAAAATATATTTCAAATCTCCTCTACTACTATTTTTGATTAATTTAGATACGAGATTTAAGAAAGACCCATTGTTGCTATTGTTCATTACCTCAGCGCTTTCTGGTAGTTTCTACAGTTGATTTCTGACTTTCGGGAGTTGCAATGGTTTGCAATGCACTCAAAGCCTTAGTTTCCAAGTTCGTCGCCACTCCAACTGAAAAGTTTTTCTCTTATAGCTAACGCAGTATATAACAATACTTCCATGCATAAAGCATTACGGTAAAATAAATAAACTGTTACGTCATGTTTCCATAATCAATCTCCGTAACATCTTCAATAAAACCACCGCCAACACAATAATGATGATAAGATATCACCAATTCTTTATCACCTAAAGCCCGAACATTACTTACGCGCCAACCAATACCTTACATCACCTGATTTACATAGACACAGGTCGAATGCGTAGGCGCAGGTCACAGAAAAACCTCTTTCCTAAAATCTTTGATGGTGACGCTAAATATTTAAATCAATAGAATAGCTCGAGCGTATCAATTGATGGTCGCGTCTCTGGTTTATTGACAATGAAATTTAAATAATATCGCTCACTTATTTTAAAAATTGTGTCTTTCGTGACATAGAAAATTTTTATCCATAAATCATATTTTGAATCGATGTCACAACACTATTTGTCTTGGTAACTCAATTGATGGAATACTCTTCATGCATAGAAGCTTTTTTTTATTATCGTGGTAAAATCATCAAGTGAGTCCCACCCAGGGCAGGGCGGGAGGGACTGTCAGACTCGTACTGACTAAAATCAACGGTATCCTTCAATAGCCCTATACGTTCCGGCGTCACGGTAATGAGATAAGTAAGAAGTATAGGCTAGTAAGTTTATACCTGGGGCATCCTTCGCGTTAGTTTAGACAATCGTCATTTTTTTAAGGATGGTATTTAAAAGTACTTCAATTTATTCCCATTTCATTTACCTAATTTTGCCTGTGTTCCACCAAATATACTGAATGTGCACCAAAACATGTTCATTAAAATATGTCATAACGAGGTGTAATAAAAAAAATCTACCTAAGCAGGGTCGACGAAGCCCCGCTTCGCGGGGCTTCTATTTCTGTGTACAAGGTTTAAAGGAACCTAACCAAACCGAACTTCGGGGTGTCCCTGAAATCTTGCTAAAGCGAGTTTTAGATTTGGTGCACATTCAGTATATTTGGTATACAAAAAGAATTATTGATGCGCATTTAAATTTTAGCCTTTTTTTAAGTAACGTAGCTCCAATCTAGAAATTACTCCTGCGTCGTGGGTGCATTTTTCTTGAGAACAGCGCGTTTTTCCACCAATAACATTATTTTACAGTTTTTTTTAAGTTTGACACATTTTTCCATTGAATAATGAAAAATCTGATAAAGATTTAAAACTTCAGATGTGTGCAAACTCTAATCATTATTAGAGTTTGCACACATCTAAAGTTTTAAATCTTTATCAGATCTACATTTAATTCCATGTGGGCACGAAAAACCTTTCCGATTGTTTATAGATCAATATATTATTTAAAATGTTGATTATTTCCCTCCCATCACAAATTCTAAGTGATTGAATTATGTTCTAATTTGTGATAAGCGAATCAATTTGAAGTGATGGGGAAAGCTGACTTTGAATTAGAATAATGCAACTTTATTGTTATTTTTATGGAGCGACTATGTCTTTATAGTTTATAATATGCTGATGTGAGAATAACTGGTGATGTTGGTAGCCCGGTGGTTGAGTAGGTTGGAGATGTAGAATTATTTGTTGTATAACTCCTTTGCAATGAAAATCGTCCGGTTTGTCACGTGGTAAATTCATCAAATGAGTCCTCCTACCCAGGCAGGACGGGAGGGACTGTCAACGGTGTCCTTCAATAGCCCTTTACGTTCCAGGGCTACGTAGGCTGGGGGCAGTAATACAAATCACTCTTATGGATAGTTTAAATTTCCCGAATGTCAATAGCTACTGTTACAATATTGTCATCAACCCTTCGTTAACAAGGTGACGCAAGTCTAACCTAACCTAACGACTTTGGTGTTTGATAGCTTAGTGACTAACTAAGACTAGTTAGCCCTTTTTATTTAGAACAGGTTTGCTCTTGACATGAGTTTATTTAGGTCTGGGGTGACAGAGGCAAGGTCCACGATCGAGTGAGCTTACCCAGAAGAAGCCTGTTAAATCTAACTTTGAAGAGATTATAATTATAGGCGATTGGGAATACAGAAGCAGAGAGTTCGACTCTTTTGCTGATTGTATTATAAAAGACGTTTGGAAACGCTTATGCCTTTGTCAAACTGACAGACGAACCGAATGCGTGGCGTAGCGTTTTTGTTTGTAATATTGTATGGAATTGTTTGAAGCCTGTCACAAAGACTATCGGATCGCTTTCGCATTTTTATATGACATGCTTCGGTTCGGTTCGCTATCGCCTGTCTATTTGACAAAGGCCTTAGTGCGAATTGGTGGGACAGCAATAAGATAAGGATGATAATTATCCGTGCTTCTATACATGTATCTTCGAGACTGTGTTTTTATACGATAAATAATTATAATCCAACATACACAAGCGACAAATGCTCTCAATTATAAAATATCACACGTTATAACCAACTCAAGTTACAGAATATTACTTAAAAATATATAAATTCCATATCTTTATGCGTATCTTTAAGTTATGTAAGTGTGTAATAAGTTTTGCTGGTAATCGCGGACAGAAATCGCGGGCTATACGTCAGGACGCTCCCTGGTTGCGCAACCCGACACTGAGGTCGGTGGGTATCGCCCTGGGGTTTATATTATGTTGGTTGGTGTATGGTAAGTTAGGTTATATTATTTCAATTTGGGTAATTACGTATTGTGGGTGCGTTTACATAATTAAACACACACGCAAAAACTCCTGGACCAGGAACAATAACTTGTAAATCACTCAAGTATTTATTCCAGGCAAGAGTTGAACAGATAAGATGAGGAGATTCGTAGACGAACCAAAGTTTAGCAAGTTGAAGCGAACCCAGCGAATTAGCAAGTTGAAGTGGCAGTCGGCAGGCCACACAGCACGCAGAACTGATGGACGATGGGGCCGTAAGGTTCTCCAATGGAGACCACGTACCGACAAGCGCAGCGTATGACGTCCACCTGCAAGGTGAACAGACGATCTGATGAAAGTGACAGGATCGCAATGCAGCAGTCGATGGCTCAGCCAATCAATGAACCAAGTATATGAGTTAACGTGTAACATATTTTACCAAAAACAAAGCCTTTGATACCATGTCAAATATAAAACAAAAACACCTAGTCTAATAACCAAAAAACCTCGTACCAATTTCAGTATAAAGTAGAAACAATAATTACATAATCCATGTAATTTACTCTGTATATAGGTCGCCGCGATCAGTGATGAGCCGTCGCTACCAAATGCACGCACTGCCCGCGGCTCGGATCGCTCGTTTTGTGAGCAGAGGTGATTGTGATAAGCGGTAGCGGGAGCGAATTTTATTTTAATAGATTTTGTACAAAATGCCATGTTCCTGAACCCAGCTGATTTAGGCGCAGGATTTTTTATTAGTGAATTAATTAGCTTTGAGTGATTTATTTATGGAGTACATTTTTGTGCTCTTGATTTCAGATATAGAGAGACATTATTAGTTATTGTCTGATTTTAGGCTTGTTTCCGTACTTTTCGTAAATAAATAGATTTCTCAAGGTCTTGTTTTGCACAAAAATAAAATTGAGATTGAACATTTTATCTCATTGAAACAATTTTCTTCGTAATTCTAGACATTTGATCAATGGTACCTATATACAATCTCTGCCTAATTTCTTTCAAACTGAAAAAGAACTCGAACAAAAAAATGAAACCCGCTGATCGCTCAACCCGTCACCGCGCCTCCCGGTCTCACCGACCGCCATTATTCCGTGAGAACACAAGTGACCATGGCACTTGCCACCGATCGGTCATTATCGATCGTGAACTATTGTCTGAGACCATTCAAACGCTCGAGATACAGCCACTAAAAATATACACCCAAAGATTTATGACTAACGCCATTTTTGTGCTGCAAATTGATAAGAACGATTTCTAGGTTAAACTGTTGTGTTGAAACTTTAAAACCAGATGTTTTATGTCATTAATATTGTCTGATAAAAATGAGGTTGGTCCAAATTGGGTCGTAACTGATATTGGAGACAATGGACTGGGTTGTGATTGTGAACAATGGTCTAGAATGGTCTAAATATTGATACGGTCTAGTCTAGTGTTTCATTCAGTTTGGTTCAAAGATCCTTGGAGTGCCGATGACATAATTTGACTTTTGTTTTTTATTTTTTATTGCAGTGTTTTTATTTTTGACCTTTTGAGCTTTTTTATGCTTTTACGAATCTATATTAATCTATACTTATAATAAATCTGTAGAGAGGTCGATTCTGTACATGAAATATATTTCCAAAATAACTATCAGGGGGTGATTAGGGATCGATACTGATGCCAAAAATGCAATCAGTAAAATTATTGTCTGTCTGTCTGTCTGTCTGTCTGTCTGTCTGTCTGTATAACCGTTATAGAAACAAAAACTACTCGACGGATTTTGACAAAACTTGGTACAATTATTTTTCATACTCCTGGGCTGGTTATAGGATACTTTTCATCACGCTACAATCAATAGGAGCAGAGCAGTGAAGGGAAATGTTAGGAAAACGGGAGAAGTTACTCCATGCACGCTAATCTTCGGTACTACTGGACGGATTTGATTGTTTTTTTTTTGTTATATAGCTATTAAGTCTGGGCAACATATATTATATAATTTGTCTTGGAAACTTGAACACCTGATGCAGAACTGCAATAGATCAGCTAAACTATAAGAGATACAAAAATAGTGCCATAGCAAAAATTGTTCCACGTGATGAGCATTTTCTGCTGAGAGAATAAATTTGAAGATATGGAACACCTGATGTGGAACTCCAAGAGCCCAGCTACACTATAACATATACAGTAATGAAGTCTTAGCAAGAGTTGTTCAGCCTGATGAATAATCCCTGTTGTCGTATAAAAATTGAAGATCTGGAACACCTGATGGGGAACTCCAAGAGCCCAGCTACACTATTACATATAGGTATAGAAATCACGTCTTAGCAAGAGTTGTTTAGTCTGATAGGCATTTCCTGTTGACTCGCTTTTGTAAGAAAACTGGAACGTCTGGAATCGTCATGCGCATCCCGTTGGTTTCCCGTCCCAGGCTCTAAGAATTCGACATCCGACGTTTCAGATCTTCGATTTTGACGACCCCGTTGCCACTGGCATAAACAACAGGATCCGCGTACGAAGTCGCTGGCAGAAGCTAGTATCATAATAAAATTTGAATAACACTAAGATTTTATGGGTGGTCATTTCTAAATATAATATATTTCGTTATTAATAATTACAGCTAGCCTGGGCTGTTGCACTTCTTGGCAAATATCTCTTTGTTTTTCCATTGGTTTTGCGTAACGATGTTCTCTTACGTATGTATTTACAAGGAAACATAACAAAACAATAAACACGTAACACCAAATACTTAAAATCAAGATGTCACTACTTTTGCCGCCACACCCGAAAATCGCAATAACATCTACACAAAAACCCCAATTTGTCAGTAACAAATATCTCTACATTATTACCAAGAACCACTAGGGCAAAGCATATGAATCACATTTAAAACCGCAGGGTTACACAATTTTTGGGTCAAAACTCGTCATTTTGAAACACAATACCCACGGATACCGCATGAGGTTTGTAGGGTTAAATGTACAAAATATGTTCGTTGAAAGTAATATTGTGGTGTATGTTATGGTCATTTGGAACATGTGCAGTACTTGGCTTGTGTTTATAAGATGCGCAGAAGTTTCCGATTATTGGAATGCCGCTTTCGCAATGCTCAATTGAATGGTGACGCATGTCAGCATCATCTCTTTTGCCTTGCTCTTACTTATCTGCATACCCTTCCAATTTTATTGGCATTGATTCCCAGGCTTACTGGATCTAACTGAAATAGAGTTCGTCCTTTCGCAATTGGTCCCATGCAAATAGTTTGTAAGTGAAAAAGTGGGTTTATTGACTAAACACACCTATCTAGGAACACCTATCTTGCTTTACAAATATTTCTGTTCCGTACGGAGGAATCGAAGATACGACACGTAGTGCCGCAGTCAAAAGAGGGCTTATAAAAAAAAAAAACGCACAGCCACTGCGTCAGCGCATGGCTGACGGTTAGCACGTGGATTAGACTGGAAGCCGACCCCAATACAGTTCGAAAAAAGCTAGATAGATGATGGTTTATCAATCATGATGTGTCATCATTTACTAAAGTTTCTTAAACTTAAGTTTTTTTTTATATATATTCCACAACTATCACACAACGCCATCTAGTCCCAAGCTAAGCAGAGCTTGTGTTATGGGTACTAGACAACTGATAAACATACTTATATATTTCTAAATACATACATATTATAGATAAATTACACCCAGACACAGAACAAATGATCGTGCTCATCACACAAACATTTGTCCTGGGTGGGAATCGAACCCACAACCTCCGGCATAGCAGTCAGGGTCACTAACCACTAGACCAACAGGCCAGTCTTAAGTAACACCTGTCTACCTAACAAAAAAACGCTTTAAAAATCAAACACCACTTTGAATGATAAACGGCACTTCGAAACGGCAGTGGATACCAGAATAAATCTCAAAAAAATAATATTTTTTTTTCCATCTATAAATCTAATATAATCTTAATAAAAATGGTCGCGACTCAACGAAACATTGTCATTTGTATGAAAGTAGTCGGATATATATTCATAGGCCGTGGGAACTTAGAGTACTACCCACGCAAGAATCAAAATTCTTGGTACATTTGTCATTCTGAGATTTGCATGGTGATATATTTGAGTTTTTGTGTCGTATTTCGTTCAAAAGTACTTTTTTACTTTACTTTTTTTGCTAAGTAGGTTTAAGAGTGACGTGTCAGTGGAATTTTGGTGAGGCTTTTGCCCAGTAATGCACTGGAATCGTCTTATAGGATAAAGGTTATTGAACTGATCAAAACAGCAATAACTTGTAAAGCGATTCCTTTCGTCTCCAAGGCATGATAGTCCATAATTACTTTTCTATTACAGGCATTGCTGATATCTTTAATTAATTTTTCGAGAATCAAGATACTATGACCATTATGACCAATTCATTTATTCACCTTATAAATCAAAAAATAATAACATCTGGATTTGTCTTAAACTCCAAATATTAAAAGTATTGTACCTAAAAAAATTGTGCTGTAATACTCGTATGTTATGCATAAAAGCGGAATTTGGAAGGTAATTTACGTCATTATAATTTAAACGAATGTCGTTGAAAAGCTATGATTTTTCATATGACTTGTGTAAAAAGAAAACGCACATTTTATTTTCCAAATATTTCTTACTACACCTAGTGTCATTTTCTTTATAATAATTAGTACTCTCCCCCACTCCCGTAAAGCCTAATTACCGTAAAAATACATTAAGATTTTCATCTCATCTCATTACTGGGAGAGCATTTAGTATTATAAACAATATAACATTCGTTTGCGAACAATTTGTTCGAGTCAGTGAGCCGTACACCTCATCGATTAAACCCGATATGGTTCAAATACACTATCGTAAATAAGGGGCTAACTAGGATCTTATTAAATTGTATGCGACAGAGAAATCAGAAGACCCGCTCTGCAAACGTGTCTTTAACTAACTTTAGAGACTTCCATCACGGGGTCTCCCTTAGACCCCTGCTTAGAGGTCCAAAGCCTGCCGGGGTTGCGGGGACCCTCTTATCAGATAACCGCGACCTTATAACTTTGATGGGCTATTGAAGGACACCGTGGATTTTAATCAGTACAAGTCTGACAGTCCCTCCCGTCCTGCCCTGGGTGGGAGGATTCATTTGATGATTTTACCACGTAAACAAACGAGACTATCATCATAACATCACGCCTAGTATAATCTCCTAAGTGGAAGGCAGAGGTGCATAATTGCACATTTCTGATGAAAGACTCTAAAAACATTTTGCCTAATTCGGAAATCGAAACCGAGACCAGAGGGTTCGTAGTCGCGCTTTTGACCGGTGGACCAGCGAGGCAGTCAACCAAACTACTCTATTTTCTTGATAACTTTATCAGAAAGATTAAATAAGCTCTGAACATAATACTAGTTTTGTCATCATCATCATCAGCTGGAAAACGTCCACTGCTGGACAAAATCCCTTGGACTAACCCATCGAAATACAATCTCTAACTTGCATCCATCGGTTGCCCGCGACTATTATTGTACCTGGAATGCCGGGTGTTCAATCAGTGCGTCCTTCCAGTCCTAACCTACGGAACTGAAACGTGGAACATGTCAGTCAAGCTGGCCCACCGACTTCATGTCACGCAGCGTGCTATGGAAAGGTCTATGCTTGGGATATCTCTCAAGGGATAAAATCCGGAATGACGTCTTACGGCATAAGACTAAAGTTACAGATATTGTCCAAATCTGTAGCAAGCTGAAGTGGCAATGGGCCGGTCATGTCTGCCGCAGAACCGACGATAGGTGGAGTAGGAAGGTTCTCGAATGGAGACCGCGTGTAGGTAAGCGTAGGGTGGGACGGCCCCCGGCAAGATGGACCGATGACCTGAAGAAAATAGCTGGCAGTGGCTGGATGAAAAAAGCAGGATCGTGCGCTGTGGCGCTCCCTGGGAGAGGCCTATGTCCAGCAGTGGACTGCAATAGGCTGAAATGATGAATGATGATTATTGTACCAAGTGATAATTCTGTGGTGTATCTGTTTATCCCATTTAATCTATTCAGGCTTGTCTATTGAAGCACATTTTTAATTAGGCATGCATATGTGTTTATCGGTAAGCATCCGATGCGTTTTATAGTGCAATACGGTACTTTTTGTATTTACAGTAACGAGGTGTTGGGAGTCACTCTACTTTTAAGAAAATTGGAAATTAGATCTTACGGTTCATTACTTTATTGGACCGTACGAAATTAATGTCAAGCATAACAGGCACCACTGTCCAAAGGGAAATAGCAGTATTACATTTAGTAATACATTTAGTAAGTTTTGTCGGGGTGCAAATACTTTTTTAAAATAACACCCTGTCCCTGGAATGCAAAGGGCAACCGAAGGACAGTAGACTTTTGGTCAGTAAGAGTCTGAAAGTCCCTTCTGCTCCAACCTTGCCCTGGTTGGATCGGTCATTTGATAATTTTACGACACATTTAATTAAAATAATGAAATCATAAATGAAGATACTCGTACACTTAGAGGTGCCAATGCTGAGGTTTATAATGATTATTGATAACTGATTTCGTAATCAAAGTAAAACGTCATAAGAATCAAAATCATCTAACCATCAATCCATTGACACAAGCAGACAACAAAACGTCGCACATTCACAAATACAGAAACTGCTGGTAATCGTACATAAATCACTAAGATTACTCAATTTGGTGATTTTACAACCTATTTGCATACCGGTTTGTTAATCTGTGCGTTTTGACGAGTGTGTGGCCGGACGGAAATAAATTATGCGCAGGCGACGTTTATGTCGATCTTATTGTTCTTTGATGTCGCATTCTCGGAATCAATTCAGTCGAGATGACAAGTTGACTCGTGAATGTATGGTGCAATTTTTTGTAGGTATAGAAGACTGTATGTCGGGTTTAACAATTGTAATGTGGATCGCAATATTTGGAAAAGCACTAAGTCATGTATTTGATTAGCTTAGGTTCCATTCAATGGAATATTTTGAAGACTGCGTGTCGTTTGTTCAATCTCTGCATGGAACAAATAACTGTATACCTGCAAGTATTTGTTCCCGGTCTAGGTGTTTGTGAGTTCCAATGTTTATTAACGCAAACACGTTACAAAAAAAATCCTAGAGAAGGACATAGTTCTTTAAAAAAATAGTATCATCACTACTGGTCTCATAAGTGTCTCATACATAAATCTAATCAGTGTTTTGAATGCTAAACATCACTCTATCCAAAGTCTTTTTCTAACTACATGTATTCTGCTTTTTTCAAGTAGTAAAATTATTCATAAAATGAGTCTTTCCGCCATGAGAGCAACGGAAGGGCCTGTCAGACTTATATATACTGACTACAAATTTAATGATGATATAAAATAGACCCACAAATAAATTCTAACACACATCTCCTTAGGGGCCCAGCAGACCTCCAAGTGGTACAAATCGATTACGAATCGATGACGTTGCTTTACGATATTATGTAAATCGCTCTAGTAGCTCATGACTAATGGGACAGATGGCGCCACTAGCTAACTTACGATACTTTTCGAATTTATTTATATAAATTATCAGTGTGTGGGCTTCTTGATGTTTTCTAGCGCCATTTAGAAGGATTGTCATTCCGTATTTCTATGTAACAGCTTTATATAGCAAAATGCCCTGTTGGTAATATTTGTCAATGTTTCGGCACTTTTAACACCTTAATATTCTGCCTTTGATAAAGTGAACGTGATAAATAAATTTTAGTTTTATGTATAATTTTTTCTCTCTCTCGCTTTAAGACTTCTGGTAGCTCCCCTGATGTTCTTCTATTATTACGAAGTGATATGGAATATTGCTAAGTGGCCCGTTTAAACCTGCAGTACTGAATCCCTGAAAGAAGTGGCTTGGTGGACAATGGCCCACACAATCTTTCTCAGAGAAGGCTCTTTTCCAAGTGAGAACAAGACTTGTAAATAATTTAAGGCAAGTTTTTTTCTGCCTTCTCTGAGAAAGATTGTGTGGGCCATTGTCCACCAAGCCACTTCTTTCAGGGATTCAGTACTGCAGGTTTAAACGGGCCACTTAGCAATATTCCATATCACTTCGTAATAATAGAAGAACATCAGGGGAGCTACCAGAAGTCTTAAAGCGAGAGAGAGAAATAGATCTATACAAGTCGTCTAGCGCCATCTCGGTCAACAGCAGCAAAGAGCAGAATCATTAGAAATATTGCCAGAAGTGGCCGTATTAGACCCTCTCACGCTCACGCTCGTTTCTTTTTTATTAGGACCTAATAAAAAAGTTTACTACTAACAGAAAAATGAACTAAAAATAATATTACATAAAAGAGAATACTAACTTTACTGTTTTAAACTCCAATTATTTTGAGAAAAATGGACAATGCCCATTATTACAAGAATATTTCGCATAATAACTAAAGAGAATCACATCACGTACTACGGAACGAGGCTCAATTAGAGGGCTCTATCTGTAACGCGGCTCGCCCATAAGGAAGAGAGGCTTATCTGAAATTTCTAATCTTTCTGACTCACATACATGCGTTCGCGAAATTACCTCAATTTACCCGCTATACTCCCGCCAGAGTCAAAAAGGGCACAGTGCACGACCGTGACTAACAATGCTACTGATTGTTACGTTGTTTTTGGCATAGGTGGAATACGTGTCTACCTATTTATTTATTTTTGTAGAAGAATACCGGTCTCGCAAACCGTAAATGCTTATCTCTGGGTGTCGAAAATGTCTCGTTACAGTTTCTATGACATCTTGATTAATGTAATTTGTTACGACCTTGTCGTTTATCAAAAGCACACATAAAATATAGTTTGTTATGACACTCAGGTCATTTAAGATAAAATTCTTTTTACAGAGCAAATATAATTTTCTTGTGTTTTTAATTAAAACCCATAATCTTTCGCTGAGCCTAATTAGAAAGTTAAGTTTTATATTTAAATTCAAATTCTCAAAAGCGAGTATAATACAAACAATATGCGTATCATAATCGCATATTGCATTCCAAAATATTGTTATAATCCGAAATAATGAGGCACATCTTTATTTACTGCTGAAAGTGCACCGACCACGCGGCGGCGCACAGTGAAACTGTAGCACAATCACATATTTTACGCTTTTGTATGAGTTTAATTGAGTAAGAAGAGACCCGAGACCGCTCGCAGCGGGGTAACTTCCAAATTTATTTACGAAAAATTCGCAAAAGACCCCCATTACTTATGTCGCGAGACGCAACATACCCGTAGCGATGTTCACTTCTGTAATATTAAGTGTGAGATACGACCTTATTCGCGTTGACCCAGATTTTAATACGCCTCGCACTGCTCTTTATGATGACTTTTTGAAAAATGTAATTTTTAATTCCGTGCTGGGACGGACCGAATTGAATGGGCCCACGGATGATTCGTTTTAACTGTATCGCTTATAAAGTGTTGTTTCTTATGCGATGCCGACGGAAGTCTGTCGATATTTTAAACTAAATTAATGCGGCCGTGTGCGCCAAAATTGGCGTAGTCGTTTTCTCGAGAAAATCGAATGCCCTTTTTTAATTTCCATTTTTTGCATTTAAATCATATTCTCTTATATCATTATCAATTTGATCTTAACGAGCTTGGTTAATTGAAATTATGCTTTCTTTTGTTGCAGTCGTTCTTCGGGCGGACGTACAACAACTTGTCTTCGATATCGGAGTGCAAGAACAACGGGGAGTGTGTGATTAACAAGAAGAACAGAACTGCTTGCAAAGCCTGCAGGCTACGGAAATGTCTCCTCGTCGGCATGTCGAAGTCGGGCTCTCGATACGGGAGACGATCGAACTGGTTCAAGATCCACTGCCTACTCCAAGAGCAGCAGCAACAACATATACAGCACATGCAAACCAGTAAATCACCGCCTACCTTTAATTCATCAATGAATCCGTCGTACCTACCGACTAACTTACTCCCAGCGGCAGCTTTAGCAGAATATTACAAGAATTCAGAAAAGAGTCCTTTCACGGAAGATGTGACGCGGCAGAGTGTGTCGCCGTCAGACTCCGGAGCATCATCAGCGGACCCCGAGGACGATAACAGTTCCAGAAGTACCAGTGGCCTCAGTATCTTCAGACCAGCATCGTCTCCTTGTAGCGACAAAGATGTGCGGTTACAAGCGATTAGAAATCAGAGTAAAGATAGAAAACGGAAGCCAACAATGCCTCCGTCGCCTTTTGGTACAGTGTCTGCTCCTCCTAGCTTCTCGCCAAGAAGTGCTCCATATTTACCAACCCAGTTACAATCTATGAGGGCAGCACCGCCCGGGCTTGCTACTTGGCAGAATCGAAATGGTGGAGACTTACTACTGCATTCACCAGCAGTCGCAGGTGTAGCCATAGACCAGGACCAACCTATAGATCTATCCATAAAATCTACAGCCATGATATTCAGAAGTCCCAAAAACGATGAAGTTAGTGATTCAGAACCAGAGTTGTCAATTGATCTGAGCGAAGAAAACAGTAAAGAAATAATGAAGAATCCTTTAGATCTCTCACTTGTCCCAAAACGGACGGAAGAGGTTCCAATGACTGGTTGAAATTTTACTATTTTTTGTACGATTTTGGTACAGTCACGGTTTTCTATTTATGTGTAAATAATATTGTAAGTATTCTTGTTAATACTCTTTCACGCCATACAGTATTTAGCTGATTACATTCCTTTCTTCTTGATTACCTGATCTTATTTACCATAATTAGTGTTTACTTAGTTTTTAAATCAAGTCATGGACTTATAGTTTGTAAGTAGTAAAGCAAAGTACAGTAGAAGAAATATTAGGAATGACATTGTTATTGTATCTGTTTGTAGGTAGAATTTAAACAATGTTATTTCTTAATCGTGTTGTAGACATAGCTCAAAATTGGCAGCTTTGGGATCAAAGAACTTTTGTAAAATGTATGTTATTCCTTGCTCATTTTTTTCGTAAAAAAATATTTTTCTTCTTGCCAAATTTTTTGGCCATGTAATTCATGTGCAAAAGGTCGTATCTGCAAAGGGCTATGTCTAAACACATCCAACTATAGAATGTGCCAGTGTATGTTTTACCATTTTAGTTAATGTCTTATGGGATTAAAGGCCAGTTCAAACGAAGCTCAAAATTGTAATGTACAAACTTAAGAGTCTTGTAAAAATTTAGTTTTTGTTTTATGTACTTAATGATTAAGTATTTATTTCTTTAGTTTTTAGGCCAGTTTGTATTGAGTCATTTTTTTTTTATTTTTTGTAGGTATTTTAAGGTTTTTAGTTTTAAATGTTAGTATAATTTTGATTTGCTTGCGTTATTCTTTTGTTATTTTTTATTTTGTTGAAGATTTTTAAGACAATGACACATTACGATGCTCTTTACATTCCAGTAATTATTTTTCTGGTGCCAGTATTTCTTTATTGCTCTTTATGCTCTTTCTCTATGATTAATACTCAATACGCAATATTTTGTAAATGAAGGGATTTTTTACAAAACGGTGCCATTTAAATAAATTTTGGACAGTGAGCATAATTAAAAATATCGTGAAGAACGTAATTTTTTTTTGTAAATAAATACGAAAATAAAAAATTGATACCTTAATATTTTTGCCCAAAATAGTTAATAGTAAATGTTGTTCAATTTAGTACAAGTAGCAGGCTTACTTAAGGTTTTTCTTACTTCAGTTTATATTTATATTGACCAATTAGAATGTAATTAATTATAAGACGTTATAAAACAAAACGGTATGTGTTAAAACATAAAACTCACATTGCTCAACTTTTTTTGTCTATTTATTTATCTATTATATTATTATTATATTTTAATTAATCTATTCCATGGTAAAATTTTGAGTGTACTTAACAACTACTAAAAATGACCTGTCACTTCATAAAATTAAATAAATTTATGTTTTAAGTGAGCCTGCAGTACTGACTAGTTATCAATCTTGAGACATAATATTGTTGTTATCAGTGTGATACGATATTTTTTTTAATCTATGTGTTTACATTTTTTTACGTTTTTAAGTAAATTTTAATATATTTGAGAGAAAAAATAAATAAAAAGCGAGTGCCTTTATATGTTTTGAAGTTTTATTTATAATAATATTATCGTATTTAAAATGAAATGAAAAATGATAGAATCATATTATATACCTAGTTTATAAATATGATTCTATCATTTTTATAAACTATAGAAGAAGAATCATATTATATATTATATAGTTGGTTGATAGATGATATTATGTGTTTAATTCATTCCAAAGAATAATTTCGAAAGGTGAAAACTGCGATCTAATAGTTGTTATCGTCGTGAAAAAAAAATACTTTAGTAAAACTGTCATTCAAGTGACTCCAAGAATAATAAAATGCCAATAAATTGATAAAACGTATACGTTTGTATTTAGAGATGCTTATCATGACATTTACAAAAATATATGATAGCTAGAAATAAAATTAACATCTAACCCAATTTTGTACACAAAAGCATTCATAGAACAAACTGTTCTACATGATCATGATTCGTTTTGGAAAACAAAAACACACTCGACCCACACGACGGAAATAAAAAATCAGGAAAAATATTCAAATTTTACAAAACACAACATTGACAAACAGACAAACAATGTTTACAAGCAAACAAGTCACACTAAATATTCATGAACCACTAACACTGAGCATTTCTTGAAACTTTTATTTCCCATGAATTTTTTTCCATAATTATTCATATGTTTGCCCACCGGGCTGATTCCATTTCGAGATTATTCAAATTAGAACGTAATCCTTCTTAAAATATGGCCCATTTTGTGTTGATAGTAGATGTTTGGTGTGAATATTCCTGACTGGACCGATTCCGTTTGAGATTGTTGAAATTTGAACTTAATCACTGTAAAAATATGGGCGGTTTTGTGTTGGTTTGTTGATGGGTGCTTTGAATATTCAGATGTGTTTTAGTATAGCTACTGTGAACTACTGTTTTCTTTGATATTAGTCAGTCAAATGAGTTCACATGTTCTTAGAAAAGGCTCCTTTGATTACACTTACTGTTTGAAGAAACACTGTTTAATTTGTATGTAATTAAGGATATGTAGATCCACATTTTGTCCGTTAAAAAAGTAACACAGTCGTGGGTAGGTATACAAAGGAAGTTGATACAAAATTTCAAGATTTATTTTTCTCTGTCTTTTCTCGTCACAACTTCTTCATTAGAACATTCTACTTTGAAATCTCAAAAAAAAAAAAATACACATGGCCAAACACCAAGCCATACATAACCAATTTCTCTGGGCATCGCTTTTTATGACTTTTCCGGACAGTGAACGCTTAGTTCATATTGGTTTTGCATAGCTTGATGAGTACCACTAACACACACACCCACACAATGTCAAAATACGATTCACTAACCGTCATTATATCTTACATCTTTCAAGCATCCATATATTATATTTTTTTTTTTTTTTAGTTGAATGTTTTATGTTCTAAATTCGGATATATATCCGAATTTAGAACATAAATCAACTCAACCACTAAGTTTTTCTTCCATATTTATTTATGTATCACCAAAAATTAATGTCATCATTAAAGACATATTCCCAAAAACACTGACACATAAAACAATTCCAATGTACACTTGGGGCCACAATTAAAAGCACACATTAAAATAATGAGCTCTTTAAACTCATAATCCAGTATCCGCAAACAATAAAGGCAACGTTAATTTGTAAAACATAACAGTACAACCACTCAAAATGGTTCGTCAGAATAAAGCCTTAACTGATTTAATTGTACTTATTAAGTCTTTCCGTTCTTATTGTCACACCAGGATTTTACACCTCATATAAATAAAAATCGACCTTATAAGGGTCAGAATAAGGAGTTGTTACGCTTTTTGGGGTGCACAAAAATAAGTCCGACATGATTTTTGTCACTCAAATTAATTGAAGTTATGTCGGTCGAAGTAACAAATCAAATTTTTTCGCAATGGCCGCCATTTCCCGATATAGTTGGGTGTTTACGCGGCACGAAAGAAATGTGCCTCGTTAGTTGGATAATGACAGTTTTGTGTTATTGAAATGTACTGGTGAGGACAGCGGAGGACAGCGGTGATTAATTTTGATGGGGCTGTGACAGACTGGATCGAAGTAGATGTGATGTGTTAAGAATTGATTTTTAAAAAAGAAACCAAAAGTTACTTCCTTATAAAGAGAAGAATTGGAACTGTGTACTTCTATTTTTGTGAAATTTTGTTGGTATCTAAGATTTATGTGAATTTGTACCGATAAATTGGAGTTGATAACCAGGAGTCTCTATGATTTATAACTATAAGATGTTCGAATTACTGAAACTAACTACACAATGACAAAACATACTGTTAATTCTTTTCTAACTTGAATAAGGTTTTCGGGAAACCTATAAATCCAACTGTGATACTGATAACAATAAGCAAGCTATATTTTACACAACATTCTACATAAATGTTGAATCTTACTAACCCGAAAATTTAGAAAACAATTATTTCAATAATTCAGTTTAAAAACCCAAATTATACAAACACGAATTGAAACACATATATACCAACATTTTACAAATGTTATCCGACGAGAATCGCATAAAAATGCACAAAACGGCAACAGAAAACGCCCTTAAGAGATTCCGAGTAAAAAAATTCACACACAAATCAAGCAGCAAATGGTGAACAACTGTATTCACCTGTACTACAAGTCGGTTGCCGATTTTAACGAGGAAACACATCGCACTAATTGAGATTGCACCACGGAGTGTCTCAAAAAATCGCGTCATTATAGCCAAAGATGGTGGTGATTTATTTGCACGTCAGTTGAATAGACGTCGTGAAATGAGAGCAGTGAACACTTTTTTTATTGATTGTACTGCCGAATCTTCGCGGGTGGAGACTGATTGGCGGTTTGTTTTTGTAGTTTAAAAAATCTGGAGTAAATATTCTGATTGGTGACTCAATTATTATTTTAGGACCTTACAAGTATCAAGTATCAGTGACAATAATGACGTAGAGTGATAATTTTGATATCATTTCATAGACTGACTCAAATACTCTTAATTTAATGCAAAAACCCAAGCAAAATTCCGGGGCACTTATCGATCTAGAGTAAAAAATGTGAAATTATTCATTCAGTAATTTTTGTGTACAATTTCGTGTTTGCCCATGTTTTTTCGTTATTATTACATATTATTTAGAAAACTTTCGTAAGTTTTTGAAAAGCCTCAACGTTTAACTTTGTTGTCATTTGCACGTATGTAGGTCTTTTGGATTCAAAGAGATTGGCATTTTATTGTACATACCCCAATTCGACAGATCAAAAAGTTAAAATGGCTGCCAATCCCGAATTATTGGAGTTAGAGTTTTTTTTTAAGTTTTTGTCGATGAAAATGAGCCTTTTTTTTATCGTGGTAAAATCATCAAATGACTCCTCCCATCCCGGACAGGGCGGGAGGGACTGTCATACTTGTATTGACTATAATTCACGGTGTCCTTCAATAGCCCTTTATGTTCCGGGGTCACGGTGATGGAATAAGTCCCGCGACCATGAAAATGAGCCTAGAATATCTCCTTCAAATATCGCTAACTCGTGCCCGAACACACTGTATACTTAGCCTGTACGCACTTTAAAAGGTGCTCCCTCACTGCGAGCATTCACCTGTAATGTAACGTTACAGGTTTGAACATTTCATCAGTGACAGAAGACAACCGAACATCACAATGCGCACCTTGTATCAAATCTATACTAAATGTACGCGATTGCTAGTGAGTCAGGGATGTAGTATTGTAATGTAATGCTCAATGGCGAATCTATAACGTTACATTACACGCGAATGCTCCAGGTGAGGGAGCGCTTTAAGAATTACCTAAGTTTTTTATTTTAAAATATGTTGAAAAGAATTTGTCTGCGAAGCGTTGCTTTAAGGTGGTGCGAAAGTAGGCAATGCCGCCAGTCTCTTGGTCACATTACTAGCTCAAATATTCTTCGATGCTATTTTAGAGTACTTTCACTCATTTTAGAACTCATAGCTAATTTTATTTCAAGTTGATATTTTAATAAAACAAAGAATGAAAGGTTTTCTATTATAGCGGCCTGCTGTTTTATGTAAATATCTCCAAAGTCCAATACTGTAATAATTTAAAATATAATAAAATCTATTTCTGTCTCTTAAATATCAAATGCAATTTCATTATAAATTTTAGAAATATACAGCCGAATAAAACTATTGTATTTATGTGGATCAAAGATATCATAAGATTTCTTTAAAAGGAAATATAGATCTAAATTATGTTTAATTCATTCAAGATAATATTTTTAGCAAATATTTATTTAACAAAAATATGAAACGAAACTTGCGACACCTAAGATTATTATCATTTTAATTTTTTGTTAAGCATTGATAGAACTATATTTTATGACAATTTGATAGCCTAACGTTCTGTAAAAATAAAAACAGAACTATCATTTAATTCTCTTTTATCTCAAGCGGCACGTATAAAAAGTAAAAACACAGTGAGCCACTCCGACCGATTTGAGGACAAAATTTTATTGCACACTAAAGTTCAATAGATGCATAAAATACCAAAATCGAACAATCGTAATGTTCCATGTGCATAATTTTAGCATAATTTGACTAAATGTCATAATATTGTCAACGGGGGGCGTGTTAATATTCAAGCAAATCGCTTTATACAACTAGACAAATTATAAACTGCCAATAAAGATATAAGGATTATAAAAATGGACCAATTCATGTAGGTTGATCGCATATTAAATAGATTTAAGCCAAAAGTGTTTGTAATGTCACCCATTACGTAAAAGGTCAACAAAATACTAAAGCAATTAATATGTTTCACGGTTTTTGTACGTTGTAAAATTAAGAATTTATATTACACCCATGGTTTCGATCGAAATCTGACTAAAGGCATTTTTATGATATTCTAATTTTAAGAAGCTGCTTTTAATTTTTGAACCGTTAAGTGTGAATTAATTGTATATATTTTATTTTGTTTTATATATGTATCGATATTTAATATGTGAATAGAATAGGTAACGGGGTTTCCAAATTACCTTCCCTGTGGCGAATGCTGCTGTGATAGGCGATAATTTTTTAATCGATTCTATAAATCGGTATTTTATTACAGTATTTTATTTTTGTCTACGTAACTTACGCTGTAGCACCACTGGGTGTCTCATAAAATCTTTGTTCTTAATTCTGATAGGCATTTTATTACTTTGTTTGATCTTTGTAACCTCTTGTCTATTAATTAAAATATTTCTATACTCTATCGAAAAACGATAAATAATCAGATTTGAAAAATGCTAATTCGTTGAATGCATCGAAAAATAAACTACCTTCTTCTAAAACAGAAATCAGAACCTTTAGTAATCAAGAGTCCTCGGTTTCAATTTATCACATTTTTTTATTAAAAACACTGAGAAATACTGTATGACTCTCTGGCGGTTGCGCTGAATAGGCCCAGGTCTGCATGATGCCGGGCAACTAGTGCCCGACGTTGGTTTTCAACTGGACGTAATGGTGAGTTATAGATAATGTTACGTAGGCATGTTGAATAAAAATTCCAAACTAATATTATTAAGAGAAAAGATTTGATTGTTTGTTTGTGTTGAAAAGGCTCCGAAACTACTGGACCGATTTGAAAAATTCTTTTTGTGTTGGATAGTCCATTTATTGAAGAAGGCTATAGGCTATATAGCATTCCGCTACAATTAACAGGAGCCAAACAGCGCAGGCGAAACCACCGTGAAAAGCTAGTTATGTTAAAAACTGGCTGTGCCCGCGACTTTGTTCGCGTGGATGTCGGATCTCAACAATGTATTTTTTTTTAAGTAGCCTAAGTTACTCCTTATTACAGCAAATACCTGGCAATAAAAGTCCCGTCAAAATCGGTCCAGCCATTTCAGAGATTAGCCATTACAAACAGACAGACAGAAAGACAGACAAAAAATATATTTTGTTGTATGTACCGTATAATATATTCATATGCATTTAGTAAAAAATGGTTATTTCAATATTACAAACAGACACTCCAATTTCATTTATATGTATAGATAAAAAAGGCGAAACAACAGAAACTAAGGAAACGCCCACCATTTAATTCCACACAACTTTAGTAATACACAAAGAATGTCGAACAAAACTATCAGAAATGTGATCTAAGGTGACGCGGGAGTGGTATTTAGGGAATCCTATGGTCTCCCACAGATATATGGGATCTAACACGAGCCGTAGATAGAGGAACAATGCCGTATCGAACCTAGCAACTAGTAACTTCCTTCATACTCAACTAAAGTATTTCCTATTTAAAAAAATAGGAAATACTTTAGTTGAGTATGAAGGAAGTTTATGAATGTTAGTATGGTAGGTGTTATTATGAAATATTATGCATCTCTGAAGGTGATTCTTATCTTACTTACAGTTTGGACGGACGGATGGATGGATGGATGTTTGTTTAATAATAGCGATGACAAAAAAATCAAGTTCCCAACTATTAGTTACTAAGGGCTGAATTAAATTTGGCACAAACAAAGATTATAGTTTATTTTATCATGATAAAATCAACCCAAAGTTCTCCCGGCGTGGATGGAGCAGAAGGGATTCCAAACACGTACTGACTATAAACCACTGTGATCCTTCAATAGTCCTTTACGTTCCAGGGTTAGGTAACCTTATAAAATAGTCCCGCAAATAGATTGTATTCAGAATTAACACATGCGTAGGCTATCCTAAGAAGAATAACTTTTTCAACTACCACGCAGACGAATTCGCTGAGAAACCCTAGTAGATCAGCTGTGCAGTACCCGTGAAATACCTATCAATGTCCGATATTCTAGCTAACTTTACTGCAGTCTGGTTGTCCACACCAGGATAATTGAAACTTGTAGAGTATATCGTTTATGTGACAAGCAACTGTTTGAAATAAATTGTAGATTTAAAGCAAATTGTTCGCCTCGTACACGAATATTTAATCTAAGCAGTGAGCAGTGCGGCAGCCTGTGAGGCGCAGCGTCGGCGTCGTGCACGCCACGCACCCATAGTAGCAATATGCAGCAGCTGAGGGACTCACCATTTTCTCTTACTGAGAACTCTTCATTCCATTTTATATGTAAAAAACGGTTAAAATAAAATTAAAAGTAAAACTTTGGTTTCTTTCTTCTTTAAAGAGGAATAAGAGTCAAGCTTGATTGAAATTACAAACTTATTTTTTTAGTTTGTGGATATTTTTTTTCAAAGGGTACTATTTTCTCAAAAAATAAGTGCTATAATTGTAACAAACAGTCTTCCATTTCATTATCCAGATGAATTTAGCTACAATATTCTCCAAACATCCATCTACATAATTATAAATCATTTACACCCACGCTATATTTCCATAGCTAAGCAGCAATCGCCTATAAAGAGCAATCGCCCAACGCCGATCAGATAGCGGTCCGATGCGCTTGCGCACCTAAACAAGCCTATCGCGATCCTAGCGCCACCTAGCGCAGACTTATCGCCAAGATTTATTCGGCGCACACGTTTAGGTGTTTTGTTGCGTCTAATTTTGGTTCTCGTAGATTTAAACTACCTATGTCCTTTTATTTTATAGGTTTTACGATAACGTTTGAAGATAAATAGTTTTATTAATAGTTGCTATATTGAGTTTAAGATGTGCAAAATACAGGTGTGTCCTGTGTCCCAGCAGTGGGAATGCTCCAGGCTTATTGTATGTTTTGCTTGAATATGAGTAGGTATTTTATATCTAGGCCTTTCTTTTTTTTTGTGTGTTCAATCTGGCGTAGCTTGTACTAATATGAAGTACAAAAGACATAAACGCGTTAGTTTCACCTACATTAACACGAATTCTACTCACTTTGTCTTACTTCGTACTTGAAGTATGCACGTCGTAAATTGTATGCAAAAGAAAAGATGCCTCTAGTGTACGAACGAAGAACTATTTTCATCCATCAAATTAATTTCAAAGTTCACGTTACAAAAGCGTGAAAACTCGCGCTATGGTCTATGATTTACGCAATATTTAGAAAGCTTAGCGTGGGGTGAAATTTAAATAAAATCATCAACGTGCAACATATAAGCCAGGACTTCAAAATCGAAAATCGGTTCGATTCCCGCATGAAACAGATATTTTTATGATCTATATATATACAGGGTGTTTGGTCCATCGTGTGCCAAATTTAAATGGTCGACAGAAGGGGTCATCTGCTATCCTTTCAGACCCCTTAACACCCCTTATACCCTGTTGATTTTTTTTAATCGACTTTTTATTGTTTTACTAAAAAAGGCCCAAATTTTACATTCAAATGCAATTTTCTTTTTAAATATGGGGCGTAGACTCTGAATTTTAATTCTATTTGGATGTGTATTGTTTAAGAGTACTTTTAAATACAAAATTAGTGACATTAGTCACCTAGTTTTCTTTTAATTCACTCGCAAAGGTAAAACATAAATTAAAGCTGTACATGTTACAGCTGTTTATATGGCTACAGGAAAAAAACCAGAAGCGACTGGGATCTTCCAACTCCCTCATTAATTCTCCAGTCTATCCCCTTGGTAATGATGTGCCACATGCCAAAAAAATCTTTTAACAACTTTGTGAATTCGCTAGAATTGTGAATCGAGTCACCCAAGGCTGATATTCAAAATTATGATTTTAATTTATTTTTTTTGCTTTTTTGATACCTGACAAACCTATAAATCTTATCTCATTCGTATAAGGTAACATCTGTCTCGTATCTCTATGTTTTTGTGGGATTTACTTGAAAAAAATATTGCGTGTTTAACGTTTATTTCATAATTGTTACAAATCCTGCTCGAATTGTTGGCCTCTGTTGCGAATGCAGGCCCGACATCTATTTCGACAGTTGTTGTACGAAGTCGTATTTCCTACTTAGTGGTATTGAATGCCGCTTCCATGCGTTGGACTAGTACCTTACTAGTTGGAACGTCCGTTGCGTACCTATACCAGCTCTTTGGAACGTCCCTAGACATAAAGTGTAACGAATTTAGATCTGGGGAACGTGGCGGCCATGGAATAGGGCCATCGCGTCCAATCCACGCATTGTGGAACATATTGTTAAGATATTTCCTCACAGTCAAACGCCAATGCGCAGAACAGCATTTTGAAAATCCATGGGCAAACGTTCATTAAATACGGGCACATCATCGGTCATTCAATTTGAGCAGGATTTGTAACAATTATGAAATAAATGTTAAAAAAGCAATTTTGTTTTTTTTTACACGTAAATCCCACTAAAACATAGAGATACGAGACAAATTTTTCCTTACATGAATAAGATAAGATTTATAGGTTTGTCAGGTATCATTATGCAAAAAAAATGTTTAAAATCATTATTTTGTATATCAGCCTTAGGGCACTTGATTCACAATTCTAGCGAATTCACAAAGTTGTTAAAAGATTTTTATGGCATGTGGCACATCATTAGCAAGGGGATAGACTGGAGAATTAATGAGGGAGTTGGAAGATCCCGGTCGCTTCTGGTTTTTTTTCTGTAGCCATATAAACAGCTGCAACATGTACAGCTTTAATTTATGTTTTACCTTTGCGAGTGAATTAAAAGAAAACTAGGTGACTAATGTCACTAATTTTGTATTTAAAAGTACTCTTAAACAATACACATCGAAATAAAATTAAAATTCAGAGTCTACGCCCCATATTTAAAAAGAAAATTGCATTTGAATGTAAAATTTGGGTCTTTTTTAGTAAAACAATAAGAAGTCGATTAAAAAAAATCCACAGGGCATGAGGGGTGTTAAGGGGTCTGAAAGGATAGTAGATGACCCCTTCTATCGACCATTTCAATTTGGCACACGATGGACCAAACACCCTGTATATCACATACACTAACGCCCAGACCTGGAACATTATTACTTATGTTCCAGGTCTGGGCGTTTGTGTATGTGAGTTTATGTTTGTAAACACACCCACGATACAGGAGAAATTCCTAGTTATCTTTTTTTTTTTTAAACTTTCGTTTTTTTTTTAAATAAAAATCTCGTTATCTCTCTCCTTCTTTCTCTCTATTTGTACTTATAAAAATAATACCTTCTGTCTCTTTTTAATCTAAATCCTTACAAATTCAACCCACAGTTTCAATAGAAACCGACCAAACTGATTGTTTCACAAAATCCCGATAAACACATGCATATTCAACAAACAAACTCATTCTTCTATATAAGGATTTCATTAAGAACGTCTTATCGAGCATCGCGTCCTTAACATTTCGATTCCGATCTGTTTCACGTGATCTATTTTATGTCCGGTTTAGTTTAATTAATATGTAAAGGGGCCTTTGACCATTTTAGATCGAGGGAAATATCTTGGTTTACAGTAGAACGGTAAGTACAGAATTTAGCGGCAGTTATGGCTTCAATCAACGAGTTGTGGTTTTTTTTTTTTCAATTTAATGTGGTTTTCTCTTGATTAGTCTAAGTCAAAAATGAAAAAGACCAAAAAAGCCTAATATGAAGTGAGTTTACCCAGAAAAAGCCAGTTTACCCTAAAGATAAGATTCAGGTTTGTCCATAGTCCTATCCTTACCGATTTCGGCCATTGTGGCCAATCTCCATGAAAATTAGCCATCTGCGCGGGAGATATTGTAGTCCAAATGTGTGTGCGCATGCACAGATGTACTCTCTATACCTTTACTCTCATAGTACGATCGGACGGAAATCCGACACGACTGGAGAGAGAACAGGCGTAGGACCAACAGATAAACGTGCCTTTCGAGATACCACCCGTGCCTCGAAAAGACAACTTCAACTTGCGGATTGCTACTGTGAAATTTAATTGAAAAACCCAATACCAAAAAAAAGAGACATGTCTCATCATCATCTGCCTAGCCTTTTCCGAACTATATTGGGGTCGGCTTCCAGTCAAACCAAATTCAGCTGGATATCAGTATTTTACATGGAGCGACTGCCTGTCGGACCTCCACAACCCAGTAACTGGGTAATACGATACCCCATGGTAAGACTGGTTGTCAGACTTTAGAGCTTCTGACTAAGAGTAACGACTGTCAAAGATCTACAAAAATGACAGCCGGGACCAACAGCTTTACGTGCTTTCCGAGGCACGGAGGAAACTCGCTATGACAGATGGTCACCCGTCCATAGATCAACCTCGGCAAGCGCGGCTTAACCCGGAAGATCGGCCTGTGCGGCTGTAATTATTTAGCCACGAGCTCCTCTAAAAAAGAAACATGTCTATCCTCTCAATAATGAGACCTGGGAGGTATATGCACTTGATCACAGGCTACTCTCATCTAGCTGTTACTAACCACCTTGCGAAGATCGTTGCCATATCTCGCAAAACAACACATCCGGTATTAGAACAAACAAAAACAAAAGAATCCTTCACGAATCACTGATACTAAAGATACCATAACGGATGTACTCGATGACAAAGGTCATTAGAATCGTCTGATATTTGAGTTAGAACAGAAAATTGTGTTTTTTGTCGAAGGCATGACATTCTACATGGCGCAAGTGATCTGGTTCAAGATTGGTATTGTTTTAGTTATGAATGAGCATTTATTCACAGTATCGAGCTAGTTAGCAGTGTCATTATTATTTTCTGATGTGCTCAAATCGTTCTTTCTCGCAGTGGGTAGAGAGGAAAGGACTGTCGGATTCGTAATGACTAAAATCTATCGTATTATTTCGAAAGAAAATTCGTACCGCTCTGTCCACCAGTGGTGGCCAGGTGTAACGTTAAATGCGCAAAACCTCTCGTGGGTTAACTCAACCCATGTTACTGAACAAACAAAAAATCTAAGACTTATGGAAATCACAAAAAAAAAAGGTTTTTCATACTGATGGGTCCGATCAATTTCTCATTTTGTATGAAAACCCATTTTATTTTTGCGAATTTCCAAAATTTTACTATAAAACTTTCTTTCAGACAGAGGGAATTATTTTTAAGAAAAGTTTCTCTGTCTTCCATTAATGGTCAAGTTAGGGGTGTCCATTGGATATCATTGTTCGTTGCCTTGTTGCCTGGGCTGGGCCACTAGGACGTGGATCCTAGTCTAATAGCATAAAATACCAACCCAACATTTATTATAGTGTATTTGACAACTCATAATGTATGAGTAATTCACATATTTTAAAAAATGAAAAGCTCACACCTAACTTAGAAAGTTATGACTACAAAGAGAAGGGTGTTTCTCACAAGTGTCAACAAACCATTTATCATAACATCGACGGCTATCGATGAAAGCGCCAAAAAATGGCTTTAATAAATCACTCGTTCACATATTACCAAAGACATTCTGTCTATTCGATCAATACAACTAAATCCTTTTAAACAAATTGTGACACGAAACTTAACATGCTTGTTAAACAAGAGGTTTTCACCAGCTTTTTTTACCGACAAAGTACTAGAAATATGTAAGTTATTATGTACCTTTTATAATGTCGAACGTTATAAATTAGTTTTTTTTCCATGCGAAAACATAATGCCTTTATTAGAAACCGGTATGTGATTTGATTCGTGTAGGCTTATTTGAAATGGTTCCGTATGAATGTTTTTAATTGGTGAGATAAGTTAGTCAAAAAATTAAATAGTTGATATTGACATCCTTATTCTTCAACTAGTTACTAATAGATAAGGGTAGTAACTAGTTACTAGTAAGGCAAACAGGCCACAACCACAAACCAACGCTACTGGCATAGTTGTCTTGTAGTTTTCATACATGGGATTTATACAACGTGTAACGTTAAATGCGCAAAACCTCTCGTGGTTTAACTCAGCCCATGTTACTGAACAAACAAAAAATCTAAGACTTTTGGAAATCACCAAAAAAAAAAAGATTTTCATACTGATGGGTCCGATCAATTTTCTTATTTTGAATGAAAATCCATTTTTTTTTTTGCGAATTTCCAAAATTCTTAGAACAAACATTGTTGAGTAACATGGGCTGAGTTACCCCACGAGAGGTTTTGCGCATTTAACGTTACACGTTGTTTACTATTAGGTACCTGTGCTTAACCCGTCGGAGATTACAGGCGTGATGTTATGTATATGTTATGGTATAGGTATTTCTTAAAATCATAAACATTGATTCGTTTTTTTTTTGTTTCTCTCTGACGGTGTCCCCATAGAGGGCCAAAGCTTTCCGCAGTTTCGGGTCTGGCTAAACTGACAACCGTGATCCTGGTACGTAAAGGGCTGTTGAAGGAACATCGTGGATTTTAGTCAGTACGAGTCTGACAGTCCCTCCTGCTCCACCCAGGGTAGAAAAACTCTTTACTTGATGATTTAATGGCGAAAAAATAAAATTGAAAACCATTTTTCTTACGGTCACAATATGTCTACAGATCCCTAAAAATCTCCCACAATATAGATGTAATTCTATGTTCTGTCACTCAGTTAAGTGTGTGTAATCAATAACGTTGATTATTATGTATGTATGTATATTATTTATGTATGTATATACAGTTCATTAAGTATGTATGTGTTTTGGTAATGCTCTGCCTAATGTTTTGGATCTGCGAAGAGATTGAGTGTAGTAGAAGTGAGTAAAGTAAATCAAGTCGGTACGGTCAGTGGATTTATACATTTATAAGGTTCACCCACCTGACTGCGATTGATATCGTATAAATTTTTAATGTAGTTAAGTTTGTTGTACAAAAATCAACTTTTTATTAAACAAATGATTTAGGAGAAAATCAGTTAAGACTCCTTAGTTGACAAAACGCCCCGTTATTCTAGGATTCAAACTTACTGCTCTGAGCCACACGTTTGTTTTCAACAATTTTGAGGGCAGGGTTGGCACAGTGGCACAAAACTGGCTTTAAATATTTGTATGATCTACAAGTAATTGTTCCGGGTATTTGAGTATGTGAGTGTTCTGCGTTTGCAAACGCACCCACGACACAGAAGTTCCTAATGTACAACGTTTCATTTAAAAAAAAAAACAAAGAAACAATGTGGGTTTTTTGAATTTCTCTAAATGGTTTTTGTTACTTTATCATGTTCGTTATATAAAAAGAAATTTTCATTTTTTTAAAACACGAGGAAAGTCAAAGTTTATTATAACTGTAACTCTGTTTTATAAAACAATTTTGAAACCACCTATTTTGCCTTACCTTCAGACTAAGACACTCTACTTTTTTTACTACACAAAATCGTAGTAACTATATAATTCTAACGTCACACAGTAAAGTTATCCTACTGCAAAATCTCCACTATGTAACCTCGCCATCAAACCAGTTTGATCGCGGAAGAGCGCCGTCAAAGATTAATTACTCAAATCATAGATTAGTTAGGTCATACACTAAGGTCAAAGAATGGTATTGATGACCATGTCACAGGTCATTTATAACATCACGCCAATAATCCCTGAATGTATTAGGCAGTGATGTGCTTAATAGTAAATCCACCGACATATTGCCAGTTGTGTAAAAAAAAAGAATGTATGCATGACATGTCTTCTTATATTTTTTTTATCTTTACATAATTATAAAATAATAATAAAATGGTTGAAAAGTCAAAATTGTACATTGAATATTTTTTAAGGAATACATACTTGGGGTGCGATCTACAATCAATACCGAAGCCAAAAATATAGTTTTTAGAACTTTTGTCTGTATATATGTACGTCCGGGATAAACTCAAAAAGTATGCATGGTTTTACTTCGGCACGGGTATTTTAAGAAGTCGGGTCAACATACAGGCTACATTTATAATCACGCTATC
The DNA here is from genome assembly GCA_954870645.1 of Agrotis clavis. NCBI lineage: Eukaryota > Metazoa > Arthropoda > Insecta > Lepidoptera > Noctuidae > Agrotis > Agrotis clavis. The sequence continues at coordinate 23,333,157 of OX940931.1, read as the reverse complement.
ACCTACGGAGAATGAGCAGTGAACCTTTATTTCTTCAACGTATTCACGCAGACGACATCGCGGGCAGCAGATAGTATTATTATAAATGCGAAAGTTTGAATGTTTAGATGAACGGATGGATGGATGTTTGAATTAATGAAATACAATGAAACTTGGCTCAGAGGAGGGTCATAGTCTGAATAAATACATAATAATACTTTTTACCCCGACATTTTTTTCCGTTGGATAATTTTCAACTTTTAAGCGGGCAAAGCCGCTGAAAAAAGCTAATTGAACGCTAGAATATGCGGTACCATTGTATATTTACATACATAAAATGGCGACAAAACATTAATAAAAGCAAGTTTTAAACTCTAAGTTAGATTGATATGGTTTTGTGTAAACATTAATATTTTTAGAAATTTGTGGAATGTTTAAGCGGATTATTTTTGCTATTATATTAGAGTAATAATAATTTATGTTTGATGGCAAAGGTACAAATATATTTTTTTCGTGAATTACTGTCTGTTAGGTTATACAAGTTTAAGGGCTTAACCGACAACTTACATGATTTATCTGTCGTGACAACGATTTAAATGAGTATAGCTAGCTATCACTGTTTTAAGCTATCACGGATTTATACTAACTCTAAAGTGATACTTGATTATTCAATATTTTGAGCTCCAAATATTTCAGCACTGTTGCAAGCGCCATGATCGCGGGTTGACTGGAAATGAGAAAAGAGAATGCGGGTGAATGAAAATAAATTGTTAGGATCATAAAAATCTGTCTACCACTTTAGTAGTCCCTAACTACATGCACTACTGGAACTCGACACTAAAGCCGCATTTACATTACGAAAGTAGTGTCATGCATGATAAAACTACTTTCGTGAAACTAGTTTCAGCACATGTGAAAGTACTTTCGTTTAAATTTTAGTGTCGTGAAATTACCAGTATCGCGGAGATACTGGCCCTGTCAAGATCAAAGCTGTATTTCATTTATGATGCAAAACGTCGTTGTAGAAATGATAAAATAAAAAATAAATACAAAATTTATCTCGGAAAAAAGACGTTGATAAATCCACCAACGTCTTTAGTTCCATTGTCTAGTCCCATTATGGAATTACTCGAGGCAAAAACTTGAAAAAAAGCATCTGGGTGCAACACAGTTAATCTCTGAATTAGCAGATGATCCTAAATGAATGGGTAAAAATCATTTTAATTTCAAATACCACACGTCCTCTCAGCGCAGGTGCTGTCGCGACAGTACTTTCGCGTCGTATTTACATGATGAAAGTAGTTGCATGAAACTAGTTTCACAAAAAATATGCGCATAGCACGAAAGTAATTCAGTGTCACGAAAGTAATGCATGCATTGTAAAACTGAACGTTTACACGTGAAATTAATGGTGAAAGTAGTGTCATGAAAGTACTTTCATGCAACTAGTTTCGTAATGTAAATCCGGCTTAAGTCACGGCAAAACATACTCACTGTATCTCCAATTTGATGTGGAGTCCATTACGATGCCGGCTGCTACTATTGAGCATACCAACTAGTTTCTACTTACTCGATAATCTGGATTGTCAACAGTCGTCCTACACCTTTATATCCCAATCCTACCAGCTCTTTAGTCCTTGAAAATACCATAATTATCAAACCTCACTTTGAGTTTATCAAGTGCACATTAATAAAATTGTAGTCCTCACAGAGGCAAGTACATCATAGGCATAATAGTCCTCTTGGAACTGCACCTAGTTTATTCTTTATCGAACCAATCAAATTCATCTGGAGCCGAAGAAAGGACTTAATTACCTCATTGTCATCACCTATGTCTTCATTACATTATATTGAGTGATGGTGTACTAGCCTTTAGGACTATAGACGATATAATACAGGCTGTTATAGATCGTAAAACTGAGGACGCAGCAGCGATAATTGCGTGAGATTAAATGTAGCAGTACTTTAGTTTTGTTATGAAGTATCACAGTTAGGATGAGGGTTTCTCTTACGCGTTGTTTTTTTTGTTTATGAGTTGATTGCAAGTAAATTTTGCAACCGGGGTCGCGGGACTTTCGGGTAACCTTGGAACTATGTAACCCCGGAACATAAAGAGCTATTGAAGGACACCGTGAATTTTTAGTCAGTACAAATCCGACAGTCTCTCCCGCCCTGGAAAGACTCACTAGACGATTTTACCACGTAAAAAAAGTACATTTTGAAATATTTTTTAGTTGCTGGGTCTCTAATTTTTAATTGGATTTGGTGATTCTATAACTCAATGTTTACTTACTCATGTAATATTTACTATTCAGCTGCTACCAGTTAAGTCTAAGACAAGGGAGAGTTTTATACCTTACTAGCCTTTATAATAGTAGTAGGATTCTTTCTATCTATTTCTATACTAATTCTGTCAGTGTTAAAGCAGATGATTAAAATCACTGACATACTTAGTCTTTAACACTAAAGTAAGCTTAATTGCCCTTCGCTCAATCAACTGTCTGAACAATACAAAATAAACAAAAAACAACAGCCTTTTTTAACATGATAAAATAAAAAGACTCGTACTAACTAAAATCCACGGTTTTCCTTCAATAGTCCTTTACGTTCTAGGGTTCAGTTACCTGTTTAGACAGTCCAGGCCCCAGCCCACAGTTTGAAGTTGTACTTTCACAATTCGTCAATTGTATTGTACACTTTTATTGCTTGCAGAAAACCATTATGGAACAGAACACAAAAATATATTTTGTTAATAGTTACATTTGAGAATTGCTCGCGTAAATCAAACCCTAACCTTAACACCTTGCGGAAAACTTAAAGTTCCGGGAATCTTTGAATGGCTTGATGCACTGACTTCATTGCACGTTGATTTTCTACGCAATATTCCTTTTCATACAGCCGTCATTATGTGAGTCACTGGAGAAATTACGAACACAACGGTAATGGTGATCGAATACATTTGTAGTTATAAGAAATTCATTAATCGATAATCGGATTCCTATTATCGATTTGGTATGGTGAACTTAGAATAGAATATGGATTTACTTATGAACGGGGAGAGTTCTAATGACTCTGTGATTATAATTGATATTTGTAATTGAATAAAATTTTATAATGCCTGAGTCACACCACGGCATAACGTATTTAAAAACTTCGTATCTTTTTCCACTTTTGTTAACGTTTCGAAAGAATGAGTACAAGTCAAATGTATTATATTCGTTAATCTGACTGACGAACCAATTTCATTTTTTTAGTTCGAAAGTAAAGTACAACAGTCGGTCGGGCATGGCTACCGCGAACCCAACAGGCAGGTTATGCTACCTTCAAATAATAATTTCCAAAGCAAATATAAAGCTCAATTAAGAATAGCCACCACAATAATATTTACCAACATCGTAACATCTCAACTGAGAGGTTACGTCGTCATGTTGTTTGTTTGACCTCCGTGTTGTAATATCACGGTTTTCTAAGCTATGAACATCTTTATCTTGGATATTTAGTGAAATCTGTGTCTTGTGGATGCACCTGTGTTGGGTACTTTTGTGTACTCCTTTTAAATTATGGCTTATGCCACCGATGAATGAATGTTGATCTTATACTAAAGGTGCAATTATGAGGTGCTTAAGTTTGACGTGTATGATTACTTTCCAGAATTTGGTGCTTATTAGCAACACTATCGAATGGTGTAATAATACAGGCTGTGATTTTTTTTTTCAAAATCAGTGGATTCGATTCCTGACTAGGATTATTAAGTTTTCTAAAATCCAATGATGCTTTTTCATCATCATCATCAGCCGGGAGACGTCCACTGCTGAACATAGGCCTCCCCCTTGGACCGCCCGCCACGCCGAACGACAATTCGCCACTTGCATCCATACGTTGCCCGCGACCCTCACGATGTCGTCGGTCCAACTAGTGGGAGGCCTGCCTACGCTGCGTTTTCCGGACCGTGGTCGCCACTCGAGAACTTTTCTTCCCCATCGAATATCAGTTCTACGAGCGATGTGGCCTGCCCATTGCCACTTCAACTTGCAAAATTTTATGAGCTATATCGGTGAATCTTGTTCTTCACCAAATATCCATGCATGCATTTGCAGCATGATGCAGTTTTAGTTTTCATTAATATTGGCCTGGAGACTCCTTTCAACGTTTTTCGATATTCGTCATAGTTACGGATATTGCTGTCCGCCCAGTTGAAAAATTCACCCTGTAAATATGCAATTCCTTTTTGTTGAATTTCTGTTCATGGGTGTATGTTTAGAACATAGGTGAACATAAATTAACCACTCGGACAGTATCAATAATCATTTCAGTAGCAGCAGGAGACTATTTTTTAGGACTATAATTGTGTATTATAAAAAATCTACCAGTTACTACGCCTCTGTAATCGCAAGTCGCTAAAAAACAAGTTCATTCTTTGTCAATGTCAATCCATCCAAACTTTTTCCTTCACCACGTCATATTGCAAAACGTTTTTTTATTTATTAACAATTGCGTAAGAGTGTGCAGTTGTTGATAAAAACAATAAACAAGAAGTAAAAACATAGGTTGTGTGGAGTCAAGTCGTGCTAGCTTCGTGCCCTTTGTTGATCGCCGCTCCTGTGCTACGAACGCAGGGGTTAATAACATTTTGTTGCGGAGTTTATATCGTCACGTACGGTGACTTTGGTGTAATGATGCACGTGACGATACTCCTATTCCGCTATTTTATCAAATTAATCAAAAATACACTTATAAACAATAATATACAGCTTGAACCAAAAGTTCTAGATGCATGCTGGTGTGCAAAAAAGTTCCTTACGTAGTGAATCTCGGTAAAGATGATTGAATCCAGGAAAAAAAATATTTTTACTAGTAGGAAATCTTCTTTATATGAATTAATCTCGTGAATTGATAATCAAAATTCAAAATTCTCTTTTACTAGAGAAGCATCCTTTACGACTAGAAAAGTACTCACGCTGGTGAAAGAAAGAGACAGGTATAAAACTAGAGATAATTTGTTACGTTAGATAACTAATGTAAGGCGAAATTACAGCAGCTACATTATTTTTGAGTGACAACCCAAGTAACACAAACGTGTCTAGAAACGTACTACTAGATAGCTTATAGAATTAAATTGAATTGTCTACCATAAGAATAAAATATCTATAAGCAATCTTCTAGAACGCTTATAGACAGAGTTTAGTAAAAGTGGGCACATTCTTGTACCCTCTCTTAAGAATGAGTTAAGAAAACATGACTAGATAGAGTTCAGATCAAATTGACTTAAGAGATGTTTCTAGTGTCTCTCTAAACCGTTTATAGACCGCACGTTTATCTAGTAGCGTACTAGTAGATAGTTTATAGATAGAGTTAAGACCTTTAAAGGAATCATTGCTCGTCAAGTTTTAAAACCAAATGATCTTAAGACTAACAACTTTAAGTAACATTTTACTAGTGACGCATAATGGCGTGGAACTTACAAGAGTTATTTTACTTAATAATATTTGCATCATGGCGTAACAATTTTATTACTTTTTATTAATTTGTGTTTTAATAATGGGTAAATAAGCAAATCAATATGCGATTGAAATTCTATCGTTGAATATTATGTAAAACTCTTGTAAAATAAGAGCGCCCGCTGTAAATGTAAGATTTAACATTATTTTTTCAAAATATGAATATTATTTGGTATAAGCAAATTTTCGAATTTACAGTTTAATGCTTAAAATACTCGTTTTATTTACAATATAGTAATTTAAAGCATATCAAATGTCTAATTAGACATAATTTAATTATAAAAACATTAAAATACGTAACAAAAATTATTTGAAGCAAAAAATAGGCAATAAAAATGGCGTCCAGATAAAATTTACTAGAAAACCGATTTCTATAGAACAAACAGTCTAGAGATTTTTTTTGTAGTATGGCTCTAGAATAATTTTACTTACTACATACTAAACTATCTAGTGAGAGAATAAACAGATTTAAGAGTGGTTTAAAATTATCTAGTAACTGTCACTCTGTATTCCTTTTTATCTTGTCACAGTATTTCTAGACGCTCTTCACTGAATAGGTAATTTCATGTGTTGTGAACGTAAGACCATTTTATGCAGTAACAAACCAATATAATTAATCAATACAAGAGGGTACCCGAGTAAAAAGTATTTCTGATTTATTTAAGTATAAACAATGTGAGAAATTATAATTGTAATTACATTAGTACCCTTTCATTTGATACCCACATCATTGGGGTGGATTTCAAACAGCCAGTCCGCCATCTTGAATTTAAGTCACCTGACTATTTTTTTCGTATTCCTGACAGCAAACCTTTTCATTTGATACGCATATCATGGGGGTGGATTTTAAATAGCCTGTGCGCCATATTGGATTTAAGTCACGTGACAATTTTTTTCGTATTCTTGACAGCAAACCCTTTCATTTGATACCCACAACATTGGGGTGGATTTCAAACAGCCAGTCTGCCATCTTGAATTTAAGTCACGTGACTATTTTTTCTATTTCTGACAGCAAACCCTTTCATTTGATACCCATTTCATTTGGGTGCATTTCAAATAGCCTGTCCGCCATCTTGGACGTCTGCCATCTTGGATTTAAGTCACGTGACAATTTTTTTCGTATTCCTGACAGCAAACCTTTTCATTTGATACCCATATCATGGGGGTGCATTCCAAATAGCCTGTCCGCCATCTTGGACGTCCGCCATATTGGATTTAAGACACGTGACTATTTTTTTCGTATTCCTGACAGCAAACCTTTTTATTTGATACCCATACCCATATCATAGGGGTGAATTTCAAACAGCCTGTCCGCCATCTTGGATTTAAGTCACGTCACCATTTTTTTCGTATCCCTGACAGCAAACCCTTTCATTTGATACCCATATTATGGGGGTGTATTTTAAATAGCCTGTCCGCCATATTGGATTTAAGTCATGTGATTTTTTTTTCGTACTCTCGACAGCAAACCTTTTCATTTTTGATACACATATATCATCAACAATTTTCTACGTTTTGGAGGAAGTTACTAGGAAGTTTCGATTCTTTTTCGGTCGTCTCTTCTTCATTTTTCTTACTTTTTAAATACTTGTGGATTTTTCGACGAAAACCACCAGATCTTTTAATTTGTTTCACCTTCTCCATTGCATAAGCTCATCCAATTTAAATTTCTAGTGCAAATGCACTTAACTAAGCCACTTTTAAGGATAAAAACTCTAAAAACACGACTTCTCTATCAGTTTTCTAGACATACTAAAAAATATCTAGTAAAGTATTTTATCTAGACTGAAGTATCTATAGAAAAAAAAAATAAGAGTACCATTAGCTAAAATGGAATATCTGTAGAAAGTTTTGTCTTCAAATATATCGTTTTATCTATAAAACTACTTCAAAATAGGTACCTTTAGGCTTTTTTAACTATTTGTAGAGTATTTTATCTAGAAACATTCGTTATAACTATAAACGTACTTAAAATAAGTGTTCTATAGAACAAATGCTCTTAAAATAATAAAGCTTTAGATAAAAAACTCTATAAGATTAAATGTTCTTTATCAAACCCATCTTCAGAAAGCCCGTATCTAAAGATTAACCCTGAATAGACAGTCTATAGACAGATTGGTTTTAAAACATCCAGACTGTGTTACTTGGGAAGGGCTATACTTTTTTTTCAGTTATCATGCAAATCCTGGGCACATAGCTTGTTTTTTGTAATTGACAAATAAAAACAGCGACACAATTTCAAAGGAAACCTCCATGAATATTTATTTCAAATGTTTTCGTCTAAAAACGTAAAATTGTTGGCAACACCTGCTGCGCTTGCGCACGCTCGCTGCCGACTTAATTTTCGCCGGCACAGCGCAGGCGATATTGATGCAAGCACGCAATGCTACTACACCTTGCTTCGTCTATCTTTGTGTTAAAGCTTGGTAAAACTGTCCGATGATTTCAGGTTGGAACATAGAATAATAATAATGTTAGTTTTAAAAACACAGCTGTCAAGAGATATACAAATATATTAATGTGAATTGAGAATTTTTTTTTTGAACGATGGGTTTGCTCTTGACCTAAGTCTATGTCAGGGATGACAAAGACAAGGTCGACGATGGAGTGACCTCACCCAGAAGAAGCCTGTTCACTCTAACTTTGAAGAGATTAGGGTTGTATGCGTTTGGAAACAGACGCAGGCAGTGGGTTCCACTCAAACTTTTTAAACCAAACGTGTTTTTTTTTAAATAACGTTGCTCTTCTCTAGGAAGTTTTCCTTTATCGTGGGTGTGTTTACAAAAATGTATACTCACATAAACAAACACCCAGGTGTTTGTTTATGTGAGTATACATTTTTGTAACCCGGAACAACTAATTGCAGATCATATAAAAATAATATATTTATTCGTTCGGGGATTTAACCGATGAATGAAACTAAGTAAGTATACAGGGTGAATTTTTCAACTGGATGGCTATATCTGAAACTATGAGGAATATTGAAAAACGTTGAAAGTAGTCTCGAGGCCGATTTTAACGAAAACTAAAACTGCATTATTTGATTTTAGAAAAATCAATAATCCTGGCCAGGAATCAAACCCGCTGATTTTGGAAAAAATAATCAGCCTGTATTATTACACTATTCGATAGTGTTGCTAATAAGGATCAAATTCTGAGGAACTATAATTATTACCTATCAGCCTATTGCCGTCCACTGCTGAACGTAAGCCTCCAAAGAGCGCCAACCCTCTCGGTCCTGGGCAGTCCTCATCCATCCACTGCCAGCCACATTCTTCGAATCATCGACCCATCTTGCAGCAGGGCGTCCTACGCTACGTTTACCCATTCACGGTCTCCACTCTAGACCATGTTTGCTCCATCAACCGTCTGTAAGAATTTAGTGAGATAAGCAAATTACTTGAGGACTGTCGACTTGGCATATTACATAAAAGGTCATTTAATACTGATTCACCAAGAAAGTACAACCAAATCTTCACCCGAATCAGATTCACATTTTTGCTCATACATCCGTACTCTCGTTTCTAAGCCTCACCCAGTGACGTCACCACTCGTATCACACGTAAACATCTGCTACTGCTTGTTAGTGCTATCTGATGGAGGAAGCTCATCAATTTCGTTCATGATTTGCAACCGAAAAATGACGGTGGATGTACTGTCGCGGACAGGTGCCCTTTTTGAAGAAATTTCGTTTTGCTGGGACTTTTCATTTTAAATTAGCGACCAGTAGCTTAAATTAGACCTGTAATGTAATGCAAAATCAAGTCAACTGTAATTAACTTATACTTAATTTCATTTAACTAATGCCTTCCTTGATAATTACCGCAAGTATGAGACGTACTTATAATAATAATAATCATTTATTTCAGACTCAACTTACGATTACATCCATATTTTGTTAGTATAATGTGAGCTTATAAACCAGTGTTAGTAATAATGAATGAATTTATTAATTGGTTGACAATAATAATGAGACTGATTGACAATATTATTATCAACACACGAATATCGCATCGAGTAAGTTTCGAAAAACTGGTAAAATAGCATAAAAAAATGTTGATACATTAGAAACAGTTCGTCGTCACCATTTTCTCATATGAAAATCTATTTAATAAACGACATTTTAAGCCTCTGAATAAAAATTAAGCTTTTAAAAAATCTCGACATTACACCAACTGTCACCGCCAGTACAAAGATGACTGATTGCAATCAATACAGGACCTCGACGATATTTGGGCGCAGGGCAGATCGCTGATAAAATACTTTTATGATTCGGCAGATTTTCTCAACTTACTGATTAAGGCTGCCTCGGATGCCAAAATGATTGTCATCGTTGTTGGAGTTTTGAAATCGATTGGCTGTCGGTACTTAAATATTTTGGTGGGTATACTTATTTTGGAAGATAAAAAAAACATACAGTAAATGGGCCAAAAAGAGGTGGTGAGATGATCTGATTTATACCAGCCTTTCCCATCTATGTTTAGATTAGATTCCAGTCTAACAGCAAGCAGCTGGATATTTGCGTTTTACATGGCGACTGCGACTGCCTATAATCTGACCTCTACAGCCAAATAACTGGTTAATACGATATCTCTACTAGGACTGTTTTATTTAGAAGCAATTTGCTCTTAGTTTCAATCTAATCCAAAGGCAAATATGAGGCCTAACATGGAGCGAACTCACTCAGAAAGAACTGGAACTCCTGCGAATCAACGGAACACTGTTAAACTTGGACTGTGGTAAAGGTGTTAGACACCGAATTCTGACAGGATGTTGATCGCTAGGCACGTGGCAATGATTCGGCGTACCACTGCCGTTAGGGTCGCTCAGAAGTTGACCCAGGTTACGAGTAGCCTATGGCCTATTGCTCATGGTGGAGCGCTAAAACGTGGAATCACAACCATCACAAAACTCAGTCAGACTTTCGAGTCTTCTAATTTACATTGATTATCAATAGATACTCTACTATATTAACATCATATTGTAACCGGAATAATTAAAATAAAACGATTTACCTTAAAAAACACACACACTACAACACCATTTCAACAAACCTAAAATAAGTTCAAAAACTTACGTCACTTAAACTTTAAAACGATCTCGAAGGCATTTCCTTCACCAAACAAGTTCTTAGGCACGTACAAATGAATCTTATAAGGCATAAAGTGCCCTGGCGATCCAGATTCGTACAAATTGACATAAAGGCTACAAAAAGCAAATCATATGGCAATTAGCAGATTAATTATTTAATTAATTGTGTCCGGCGACATTGTCCGGTTTGTTTTTTGGATGGAAACCAGATTTTCTTTTTATTACGTGTTGAGTTTGCACTGGATTTTGAGAGCAAGGTGGAAAGGAACGTAATTGTTTTTAAATGTTTTGTCTTATGTCATTTTTGGAGGTTGATTCATTCGGTATTTAGACCCGATTTTAAATTTTGCCCAAGGATACTAACTAATATTGTTACTAAATAATAAATATTGTTACTAACTCTATGAGTCTTGTTACTTTTTTTTTTTTTTTTTTTTTTTTTACGTGGCAAAATCATCAAATGAGTCCTCCAGCCCCGGGCAGGGCGGGAGGGACTGTCAGACTTCTACTGACTAAAATCCACGGTGTCCTTCAGTAGCCTGTTATGTTCCGGGGTCACGGTAAGGAAATAATCCCGCGACCCCGGCAGGCTTTGGCCCTCTGAGAGGGGGGCCCCGTCATTTTGATGACGCTCTTTGAGGCGCGCGTGGGACACAACGCGCCGTCGACCCGGGCATGGTCCATGGTCGGGCAGCGAGTTGCCCTTTACTCGCTGCCCGCATGCCCGCGCCTACGGTGGCCGGAGATCGTCCTGCGACGTCCGTCGCCGTGGGCGTGCACCACCGCGGGTGGGGCGGAGGGAGGACACTGTCCTCTCTCGCGCGCGGCCCGCCTCCTCCTTCGCGAGCATTACTGCCTCGCAGAAGGAGCTGACCGCTTCCCACTCCGTCTCGCCCCGCAGCATGGCCGCAACCAATGCCGGGCGCGAGAGGTCTCCGCCTATCGCAGCCGTGAGGACACGTCGGTGCTCCGCCCAAGCTGGGCAGTCCTGCACCGTATGCTCCACCGTGTCCTCCGGGCGATCTTCGCAGTGGTGACACCCAGGCGTTTCCTCCTTCCGCATTAGACACAGGTACCTCCCGAAGCATCCGTGCCCGGTGAGGACCTGCGTCAGGCGGAAAGTAAGGACGCCATGACTTCTCTCCAGCCACTCCTCAAAGAGGGGTCTTACCGCCGCAATTGCGGCGTGCCCGATGAGTCTTGTTACTTGCTATAAAATTATTCGGACACAATCTCAAAAATCGTTTCAAATATAACTTATTTTAGGGAATAACGGGACTTTGTGAACGAGCACTAAACCAGAAAAAAAAACAAATTTAAAAAAAAACACGACTTGACGACAAAAATGGAATGTGGTGTCTTTATTTTTTGGTTGGTGTTTTTTCAAAAGGTTTTTTATTTTAACCTTTTTCGTGGGTACAGGCATAATATTTTGTTGGGTGATTACGTAAATAATGAATAGATAATTATGCGATACCAGGAATTGCCGTGTTATTTCTGCTGTAATTTATTGAAGAATTCCCTCGATTTCTCTAAGATCCCGTCATCCGATCCTGACCTAATTTTATGGGACAATCAGTAAAGAAGAATTTTCTAAATCGGTCCAGGCGTGGAAATCGGGAAACATACAAAAGAAGAAAAAGATTACAACTAATTGGGAACCTTTTGATCTTTTTGAAGTCGCAAAAAAGACGTACAAAACTTGTGTTTTAAGCATACAAGGTTCTATTACCAACAAAAACCCACTAAATATTCAAAAGAACAATTCCCATTACCTATTCGCTCAAGATGAAAATCAAACATGTTTCCCCTACTATACGTTCTCCCAGACCGAATGTATGAGGGCAAATACAGTCATAAAATGCTATGAAATAGCGCAACAATAAGTCAACTTGGGTTACGCGACACATAAATATAAGGTTTACTGACAAACTTCCAACATTTTCTAGGATTATTCAACTTTATATTATAAATCTGGACCGCACTGAAATATCGTGAGACCAGGTCTTAGGATCTGTGTGAGTATAGATTATTTGGTATTAAGAAAATATGTACTATGTTATTGTGAGGAATAAAGTAGTCTTTTATTAAATCTCACTGTGGACATTTAAATCTATAAGAAAGTACGAGTAAATGTAGGACATTTTTTGTACAAGAGTTTTAAGTTTTAATTATGTATATATTTAATAAATAATTAAAAGTACTAGTAAATACATATTTGTAATAATTTATTCTACTCCATTTCTTCACTATGGGGGAGGCTTTGGGCACGCCGCAATCGCAGCGGTAAGACCCCTCTTTGAGGAGTGGCTGGATAGGTGTCACGGCGTCCTGACGTTCCGCCTGACACAGGTCCTCACCGGACACTGATGTTTCGGGAGGTACCTGTATCTGATGAGGGAGGAGGGAATGTCTGGGTGTCACCCCTGCGAGGATCACCCGAAGGACAAGCTGGAGCTTACGGTGCAGGACTGCCCCGTTTAGACTGAAAAACGCCGTGTCCTCACGACAGCGATAGACCATGCTGCGGGGCGAGACGGAGTGGGAAGCGGTCGCCTCCTTCTGCGAAGCAGTCATGCTAGCGAAGGAGGAAGCGCGCCGCGTAAGGGAGAAGACAGCGTCCTCCCTCCACACAAGCCGCAGTGGTAGACGCCCACGGCAACGGACGTTGCCAGACGATCTCCGGCCACCGTATTTGCGGCGAGTAATAGGCAACTCGCTGTCCGACATTAGACACTGTATCAGCATTATGACGGGGCCCTTCTATAGAGGGTCAAAAAAAATTGCCCTTTTACTCCAAATATATTAACAACGAAACCCACAACAAACTAGTTATTCTCTCATAATAAAGTCTGCCAAAAATATCCAATTAAAACAAGACAAATTGCCGCCGCGAAAAAATACCTTAAAACCAAAAACGTCGGACCGATGGTTTCTGTTGAAATGCTTATTAATTTTCATGAGGTTTCGTGCTCCAGTTTTTTTGTCCACCGGTCGAAACGGGCGGCACACTGTGCAGTTCGATCCTCGTAAACTTTTATGACGCAGTCAGTCAGCACTGAACGTGCACGAGAGAGATAAGTTATGATAGGTATTCGCACAGTGTTGCCGCTTGCTTTATCGTTATGGATAAAAATTGGGGTAGAGAAAACATTGTGACGCTGAGATTGTGGAGCGTTGAGCAAAATTTGAAATGGATAAGTTGTGTTTACTTGACGATGTTAATGGTTTTGTAAGTCTCACAAACAACATTATAATATATTGTATGAACGCCTTCAATGATGTACGTAAACAAAACTTTGTAACAACATATTGATTGAAAAGACTGTCCATCGAATTTCTTGCCCATTTTCCTCTAGGAATCTACACTCTGCAATGTTTTTTTTTTGATAATTTGAAAGAAATTCAAATTGAAATAAATGTTTGACTTTGACTATTTATGAAAATAAAAGGAACATAAATAACTAACATTACGTAAAATAAGGCCTGTTTTTTTTTATTTGACAATTAAATCATCAGTTTCTTACAGAAATTTAAATACAATTAGGTCAACAATTGCCGAAATATAGTAACGATCTTTATCTTTGTTATTATGACGGTTTCAAACGATTTATTGTCAAAATGGGGCATGATTCTTTGTCAATCATAAAAACCGATTAAATTGAGAACCTCCTTTTTGAAATCGGTTAAAAAATAAAACCAGCCAAACCATAAAACTATGCGACTTGAGCGGCATCATACGATCCAGAAACAAGAACCGGACCAGGTACAAATTCGTCCAACATAAAACAAAAAAATGAATTATCAATTATAACAAAGTACCGTTACGAAGCGACAAGCGGGACGCGTTAAAAAACATCGTCGATTTCAATTTCTCATCTTCAGTTCCAAAGGATGATGGGCAATTTGATATTGAATCTCGATGTAAAATCAATAGAGATGGAATCAGTTATTTTCATTGCTCATAATACGTATTGTACATTTTGAACCGCAAGTACGTTGTAATTAAATCTTTGGCAAAACAGCAAAGTAACGAGACTGTCTAAACAGGTAACTGCCCCGTGACCTCGGAACGTAAAGGTCTATTGAAGAAACACAGTGGTTTTTAGACAGTACAAGTCTGACTGTCCTTTCCATTCAACCCTTTTTTTTTTGCGTGGCAAAATCATCAAATGAGTCCTCCCACCCCGGGTAGGGGTGTCTGACTGTCAGACTTGTACTGACTAAAATCCACGGTGTCCTTCAATAGCCCTTTATGTTCCAGGGTCACGGTGAGGAAATAATACCCGCGACCCCGGCAGGCTTTGGCCCCCTGAGAGGGGGCCCCGTCATTTTTGCTGATAATTTTTGGAGCGCGCGTGGAACACGACGCGCCGTCGACCCGGGCATGGTTCCACTCCTGAGCTCGAACTGATTTCATGATACATATTACGATAATTAAAAAAAAACAGCAAATTTCAACCTTTTCAATACAACACTGTATTTCTGTCCTCCGATGACTTAGGTCAATTAATTATTAATTGTGTAGGTACTATGATTTTTAATTTGATGTCACATCGACGAAACTCTGACCATCATCCTTTATAAACACCCAACCATTTTTCCCGAAATTAAGGTGAAACACGAAAACCAGAAGGTAACCGTCGCCATTTTCGGTCGTCGTTCGGGCGGTCGGTATAAATGATTCGAAATTGTTTCCGTAAGTACTGTAGAGGGCAAAAACCACGTGTCGGAGCAATAAATCATTGGACGGCGACTCGAGTTTACTCGAATAAATGAACGATTCGATTGCCGATGCGACCATTACATGTTGTGTTTATAGAGAGAGTTGTAAGGAAGAATGTCGTCGGCGACTTTTTGTGGTAAATCGCTTTTGAAAGCTTAATTTTTTTTTCGCTTTTAAAGGGCAACGCGCATTTTGTGAAAAATTTAACGGAGTTTTAAACTTTTGGGATGTGTTTTGGGAAATGGATTATGGGTTCAGTCCTTTTTTAAGATTCATAGTTTGCGTAGCTAATAAAATATGAGACGGAGAAATGACACCCATGTGACTAAGGCCTTTGTCAAACAGACAGGCGATAGCGAACCGAACCGAATCATGTCATATAAAAATGCGAAAGCGATCCGATACTCTATGTGACAGGCTTCAAACAATTCCATACATTACAAACAAAAACGCTACGCCACGCATTCGGTTCGTCTGTCAGTTTGACAAAGGCATAAGAGAGTGATTAGTATGAATATTGATAAGAGGAAGAGGAAGGCCAAAGAAAAGATGTATATATTGTCTAAGGACAGATATGGCAGAAAAAGGAGTAAATAATACTGTGACGATTGGAATGGAAGAAAAAAACTTGTTGCGCTGGCCACAAGTAAAATGGGATAAAGGTAGTAATAGGAAGATGATGATAGTTTGCGTAGCTAAATAGATTTTATTCGGATTTAAAGCTCTAGCTAGCGAGCTATTTAACTACTTTTTTGTGGCAGAACGTGTAGACATAATAACTTTTTCTACTTATGTATTTACTTTCCTCAACTTCAAAATATTTTTGAAATTTATATACATATATAATTAAATAACCTCACATAAAGAAAGTAACTTGAATGGAATCAAATAGATGAGTAGAAATGTGCTTTGCAATTATTGTAAATTAGGTAATTTAGCACTTTAATATAGGTAGAATTAACATTAATAATAACACCTAATTTAAATGTTTCTAATACATGTTTCAGATAAGTACGTACTATAACCTTAATTCAACTCGTGAATTTACAACTCAACATGAATGAGGAGGATCTCGGTCAACCTTTGTTACCTTTAGCAATAAATCCCATAAATGTTATCACAATTACCATATAATATAATATATTTTATGGTAATGATAATGTATGATAATTATGTTTATATATTATGCACACATGTTTAAATAATTCCCGTATTATCAATTTTAAGCTGTTTTTTTTTGTAGTTTTTGTAACAATAACCAAAGTTTTCCTTATAAACTTGTTTTTTCTAGGCTAAGTCCCATTTATTAAGTTTTGTCTCGACAAGTGGTGTATGTTATTTATTTTGGCGGTCTTTTGATCACAAAAGATAGAAAATATTTTAAACAAATATGTCGTTTAGATCAATAGCCCAAAGCTTAACATTTATACATATATCATTTGATGACATTTCTTGTGTTTGAAAAAAAATTGTTATATCGGAATATTATGCAAATAAATTATTTTAAGTAGGTAAAATAATTTGCCTCAATAAAGTTCCAATTAATATATCGAGAGTGTAAACAAATGACAATCAAACTTTCTTCTTTATTCAAAATAAACAATTGCAAAACCAATTGAGATAAACCAAACAAAAATATCACCCAAAAATAAAATGAAAAAGAGGTATCGAACAACGTATCACATATCGGACCGTGCAAACCGTTCTTCTTACTATAAAAGGTGACATCCCAAAAAGTGCAGCTCGTAAATAACAAATGTATTCGCATAAACGGTCCAAGATGCACCGGTTGCGCTAAAAAAACTGCGTCAGTAATTAAAGTGGGAGTCCCACGGAACACTGCTTCATACTTCGAATGCTTCGGCCCCGGCAACCGAAATTCACCGCATTGTACTCTTAACAAAATTGAGCCATAAATATTCTACACGTAATTTTCGATTGTGAAATTTTGGCCGGAATATTTGCATATCGAAACACTGGGATGTCAGGTTAAAGGCGCAGTGGACTATAATTTATTACTGCTCAGTATTTCAACTTAGAAATAAATGGTTAGAACTGGTACAAAGCTTTTACCAAAATTCTAAGCCTATTCTTAGGTTATTTTCGTGAGTCGGTCGAGTATGGAAAACGACTCAAGTAGTGTTGGATTTCGTATTAATTCATAACTTTTATTGTAGGGTAGAAGTAGAATGACTTGCAAAATGCGTCACTATCCTATCATGTCCCATCCTTTTCCCACATGCACACCTGGACTATCGCTGTCCTTGTCACCATCGACGGTGACTGTGCGAGGACCCTCGAGCACTTGTACGAGAGCAGTGCTACTATGAACTTGCTCCCTTGTTAATTTAATTCTAATTAACGGTTGTGAATTACGAACTATTGTCTAAAACTACGGAAAGTGCGCGTTTATGTGGAGAAAGTCGTCTGAGTGCCCCCTCGTGCGCAGCCTGAATCCAGCAAGGACTCGCCCTCTGCCGAGCGACGGACGCGGAGATTGGAGACGGTGAATCTACAGGTCAGTGGTGCTGCATGTTTCCTGCCAAATTCCTCTGTCCATGTTCACAGGTTCGTCGTCCTAATTCGTGTCGCATTTTTGCAAAGATCAGACCTACCTACGCACTCTCAACCCCCGCAATCATACAGTCCATTATTTCAATCGAACCAGCTCCCTGCGTCTGGGATAAACGCAAAATTTATATTTCCGCCCAAGTATATGGTGTAAGGCGCCACCATTATTTTTGGTCACTTCGTGCCGGACTATTTTTGGTCATTTTAACCGCATTCTATATTCAAACCGCATGGTCGGTTATAACTAAACGGTCACTGTACTACGTAATTAAATAGATTGTCGTTTATTATTTGTATTTTCCCGCACCGACAACTATTTCTTCCGCACCCGCATTACATAGTACAACACAACGTAAAAGTTATCTCTTTCCAAATTCATTCCATTTTTGTAGTCCGCCATTTTATATCGTTTCCAGTAAGATCGTGTTTTAGTCAACTTGTTCGTAATAAATTGTTCGGTAAACTTCGGTTCGCTTCGTTAGCGCTCGTTCGAATACCAGTCACTTTTGATATTTTTCACTCACCCGCAAAAATTTTGTTTTATTTTCGCTACAATAATTAATCGTTTTTACGATAACACCCGCTTATAAATAATTAACATAATATTCGTGTTACATACTTATCGCCGCTATACTATTTACAGTTATTCACAATGGTTAAGCCTAAGAGAAAGAGTAGTGATGCGGACCAGTTCTTCGACACTACGAGTACTAATAGAAACCAGCTATCATTATACGTAGTCAAACGTGATGTTATTTACAAACGCGTAGAAAATATTTTCGAACTTGCACACAAAACAAATAATGATCGACAATATTTTAAGTCGTTTTGTTCTAGTGCTTCAAATATTGATACATTGCGTAATGATTATCAACAAGCTTTAGATTCCTTTAATATATTAAATTTACAGTTGAACCCCGATTCCGAGGTCGAATATGATTCCTGGTTATCGTTTGAAGAAATGTTTTGTTTTATAAAACAGGTTTTACTCGATAACAAACCCGAGTGTCCTGAACCTGGGCCTCAGCCTTCATTACAAAAATCTAATTCTCGCCTTCCGCCCATTGATTTGATGTCATTTGACGGTAATGTCAAGAAATGGCCATTGTTTTATCAACAATTTAAAAGTATGATACACGATAACGCATTGCTCACTAATAGTGAAAAGGTATTTTACTTAGTGGGTAAATTAACTGGGCAGGCGTCGTGCGTTTGTGCAGGGTTGGCTCCAACCGCAGAAAATTATATTATTATTTGGGAGGCACTCGTGCAAAAGTATGACGATCCTCGCTCACTCGCATCCGCTTATTTAAACCAATTGTTACACTTTAAACCGCTATCTGTGGCTAGTTCTGATGGTCTAGATTCATTTATCAATAATTTTGATTCATCTGTAGCAGCGCTTAAACAATTGAAACTCAATGATTTAACCGAATTTATTTTCTTGCATTTGGCTCTGCAAAAGTTAGACGCAGACACAATTAAATTATTTGAAATTACCTATCGTAAAGATAAAATACCCTCTTACCATAATTTAATTGAATTCATAAAGGAACAAAGTAAAGTTTTGTCTCGTTCTACGAACCTTAGTAAATCTATAGATAATAATCATTCTCAGTCTAAACAGCGTCAAACTAAGCACATCCCTAAACCGTCCAAGTCTTTTATGAACACAGACATAGGGTGTGGTCCAAGTGTAAGCGATAAATGCGCTTTATGCAATGAAAAACAACATGAACATTTATATTCTTGTTCATCGTTTAATAAATTTTCCCCGCGAGAAAGATATAATTTTATAAAACTTAATAATTTTTGTAACAATTGTTTAAGTATCAAACACAAGACTTTTTCTTGTACTTCGAAACATACTTGTTCTCACTGTTCAAAGCGACACCACACCTTATTACATTTCAACCCAACTCAAAATGATAAAACAAATTGTAACGTTGGCTCCGTGGTGTCCAACGCCGCTGTTCCTATTCCCGCTACCGCTCATGACGCGCCGCGCCCTACTCCAGCCAGCAGTCATGCAGACTCCACTATGAGTCATTCGCTCGCCGCTTCTAATGACCCTACAACTATTATAAATAATGCATCGGTCTGTACAGTTTCGTACGATCGAGCAGCTCGTTATCAAACGACTACGTTGTTAGGGACCGCAAAAGTAAAGTTTGTTGATTCTTTAAACCGCACTCACTTTTTGAGATGTCTAGTGGATCCTGGCTCTCAAAGTGATTATATTTCCGCATCTTGTTGTAAGCGACTATCGCTTCCTATTTATACTCAAACCCGCTATTCGGAAGTTCAAGGTATTGGAGGAGCTTCACAAAAAATTATCGGTGTTACTTCAGTGAAATTCACGTCTCGCTTTGATAATAAGTGCGAATATTCTATAAAGCCGATGGTAGTAGGACAGATTACGTCACAGTTGCCGGACACCTGTGTTGATACCGCGTCTATTGAATTCATTCGTAACTTACCGCTCGCTGATGATGAGTTTTCGCAACCGGGAACGATAGATATACTTTTAGGTGTTAAACTTTATTGTGAAATTTTACTTTCTGGACAAATTAAAAGCTCACATGATGGCGTGCCCTCTGCCCTTGAAACGACATTAGGTTACCTAATTTTAGGTGACGCTCCTATTATTTCTCCGCAACCCGCTACCCGCACATTGTGTGCTTTCACTTCTGACTCGCTTCACCAGATTGTTGAAAGATTTTGGGCAGTCGAGGAATTACCTTCGCAGTCATTTTTAAGTCCCGACGATCAGCAGTGTGAAAATATTTATACTTCAACCACTGTTCGTAATTCCGACGGCAGTTATTCAGTTGACCTTCCGTTTAAAGAAGACCCAAATAATTTAGGCAATTCTTATACTACAGCTAAAAAACGCTTTCTACTTTTAGAAAAGAAATTATATAAAGATCCAAGTTTAAAATTAAAATATGACGATTTTATTCGTGATTACCTAAATAAAGGTATACTGTCCCGCACCGCACCTGAGGCATTAGACGCTCCAGGCTTTTATCTACCGCACCATCCTGTAATTCGCAACGACAAGGCGACAACCAAGGTTCGTCCTGTGCTAGATGGCAGCGCCAAGACCGATACAGGCTTATCACTAAATGATGTCCTTTATACGGGTTGCAATCTACAGGCTGATATATTTCATATACTTTTGAATGTTCGTGTTTATTACATTGCTTTTTGTGCAGATGTGAAACAAATGTATTTATGCATTTATACGAACGCTCCGCACCGCAAATATCAACGAATCTTATATAGATTTTCAGAAACTGACCCGCTCGAGGTTTTTGAGTTCACTCGAGTCACATTTGGGCTTCGGTCTTCACCATTTTTGGCGCTCCGCACGCTGCGTCAACTCGCTAGCGATGAACGGCATAACTGGCCAAATGCGGCAGCCGTGTTAGAGAGGGACATATATATGGATGACGTAGCTTCATCTTCTTCTTCTCTCGAGGAAGCAGTCAAGACAGCTACCGATCTGATCCAGATCTTCAAAACTGGCGGGTTCGATTTAGTCAAATGGACCTCCAACTCGCTGGAATTGCTCGAACACATTCCCGAGTCGCACCGTCAATCTGAATGCATTTCCTTCGACGATGGAAATACATTTAAGATATTAGGTTTGCGTTGGTTACCCGCTCAGGATACCTTTATTTTCGAAATATCAAGTCCCCCATCTGTTTGTACTAAACGCGCCATTTTATCCGCTACCGCTCGGTTGTACGACGTCTTAGGACTCGTCGGCCCTATAATTCTTTTCGCTAAATTAATCATTAGAGAACTCTGGCTTTTAAATCTCGATTGGGACGATATACCCCCTTCTCGCATTGTTAAAATATGGCAACAATATTTAATAGAATTACCGCACATATCTAATTTATCTTTTCCGCGCCATCTAGGTATAGAAACCGGTTCTATGGTTTCCTTAGTCGCATTTTCAGATGCGAGCGAATCCGCATACGGCTGTGTGATTTATTTGCACGTCGTAAATGGCGATCAATCGCCTATTACTTCACTCGTTTGCTCCAAATCGCGTGTTGCATCCGCTAAACCTAAAATCACTGTCGCACGTTTGGAATTAAACGGAATACTTTTAATGTCGCGACTTCTTAAAACCGTATATGATACTTTATCCAAGCGACATAAAATCGAAAATATTTATGCTTTCTCGGACTCTGAAGTGGCACTCTGTTGGTCTGTTGCTTCGCCACACAGATTTAACACTTATATTGCCAACCGAATTTCTCAAATTCAGGAAAATATTTCCCCTGAAAATCTATATCATATCGCTGGCTTACAAAACCCCGCAGACTGTGTATCTCGTGGGCTCACGCCTTCGCAGCTCATTCAACATGAGCTATGGTTTAAGGGACCTTACTGGCTTTCCTTGCCTAAACAAGACTGGCCTATACAGCGATTTTTACCCAACCGGTCTTCATTACCGGAAGAAAAAACCGTTTCGCACGTTACTAAAGTCACGGATATGGATGACCCGCTTTTAAAATTAGCGTCAGAGTGTTCCACGTGGGAAAAGCTGCTGGAAGCTACTGTCTTTTCGCTTCGACTTATAAAAAAATTGCCGCAAACCGATACAATCACCGCTGAAGATTTAAATACAGCAGAATTGGAAATAATTCGCGCGATCCAGTCGAAATACTTTTCCGAAGACATTAAGAATATTTCTAAAGGCCAACCGTGTTCGGTCAAGTTACGGAAATTGTTTCCATTTTTATGTAACGGACTTTTACGTGTCGGAGGTCGCTTATCGAATTCCACACTAGAATATTCTTCCAAACATCCGATTTTACTTCCCGGGCAAGGACATATTGTTAAATTATTAATTGAATTTTATCACCGCGACAATTGTCACGCCGGGCCGCAGTTATTAATTTCAATATTAAGATCTAAATATTGGATTATTTCCGCTAGACGTGTGGTTCGACAATACATACACAAATGCAACGATTGTTTTCGAGTTAATCCTAAGCCTACGTTTCCGCCTATGGCCGATTTGCCTAAATGTAGATTAGAGCAATGCAAAGCGTTTTTACATACGGGCGTCGATTACGCAGGGCCGCTTTATATTACTCCTTACCGCAAACGGGGCGTACGAAGTGTAAAAGCTTATATTTGTATTTTTGTTTGTCTCGTGACAAAAGCGGTGCACATCGAATTAGTGTCTAACTTAACTTCTGCTTCGTTTATCGACGCATTTAAACGATTCATATCGCGAAGAGGTCCTTGTAATTTCTTATATAGCGATAACGGGACTAATTTTGTCGCTTCTAAAAAATATTTTAATGAACTTCACGAGTTTTTACAATCCGCTGATTACTATCAAAGTTTTAGTCATGAACTCGCGAAGAACCGGATTACGTGGCGAATGAACCCTCCTACAGCAAGTCACTTCGGAGGGATATGGGAAGCGAACGTTAAGAGCACCAAGTCGCTTTTATTTCGTACAATCGGCAATCAAGTTCTCACCTTTGAGGAGATGTCGACCATTCTTATTCAAATTGAGGCAGTGCTAAATAGCCGTCCTCTTTATGTTTTGAGCTCTGACCCATCAGAGCCATTAGCACTTACTCCCGCGCATTTTTTATCTACTTCTCCGCTAGAATGTTTACCCGCAGCTGACTTATCCGAAGAACGAACAGATCTGTTGTCTCGTTTCTCCTTAATGGATTCGATAGTTCAGTCATATTGGAAACGATTTAAGACGGAATATTTACATAATTTACAACAACGCGAGAAATGGAATACTCCGTGTAAGCCGATCACAGTCGGTACCGTAGTGTTGTTAAATGTAGATAACGCTCCGCCCTTGCAGTGGCCATTGGGAATTGTTACCAATGTATACCCTGGTAAGGATGGTGTTGTTCGCGTAGCGGAAGTAAAAACTAAGACCGGTACTTATAACCGACCAGTAGTGCGGTTATGCCCACTTCCGACTCAATAGTCAATTTTTGAAGTGAAAACTTCTTTAGCGGCGTTGTACACTTTTTCTGTAATGGGTAAAAAATTTAAAACTCGCGTCAGGGTCACGTGACCCTGATCGAAAATGAGTAAGACGTCATTCAAATTAGTTAATTTCATATCTGTACTACTCCAGTTTTAAAATAAAACATAGTAACAAAAAAGTTTTCACTTCTACCGGCACTCCTGGAGTGCAACCTTTTTTTTTTTTTTTCGTATTTTCGCTCAAAAGTATTAATTAGCTTACGTTAGATAAGTTTAGTTTAAATTTTTCATTATATTTATCCGCTCTATTTACCAAATGCCCGCTACTTGAAGTTGCTGAATACAGCGATTTCTTGCTTTTCTCACCTTTTTTCGAAGGGTTTCTTCAAGGCTGGGGGGATGTTGGATTTCGTATTAATTCATAACTTTTATTGTAGGGTAGAAGTAGAATGACTTGCAAAATGCGTCACTATCCTATCATGTCCCATCCTTTTCCCACATGCACACCTGGACTATCGCTGTCCTTGTCACCATCGACGGTGACTGTGCGAGGACCCTCGAGCACTTGTACGAGAGCAGTGCTACTATGAACTTGCTCCCTTGTTAATTTAATTCTAATTAACGGTTGTGAATTACGAACTATTGTCTAAAACTACGGAAAGTGCGCGTTTATGTGGAGAAAGTCGTCTGAGTGCCCCCTCGTGCGCAGCCTGAATCCAGCAAGGACTCGCCCTCTGCCGAGCGACGGACGCGGAGATTGGAGACGGTGAATCTACAGGTCAGTGGTGCTGCATGTTTCCTGCCAAATTCCTCTGTCCATGTTCACAGGTTCGTCGTCCTAATTCGTGTCGCATTTTTGCAAAGATCAGACCTACCTACGCACTCTCAACCCCCGCAATCATACAGTCCATTATTTCAATCGAACCAGCTCCCTGCGTCTGGGATAAACGCAAAATTTATATTTCCGCCCAAGTATATGGTGTAAGGCGCCACCAAGTAGTGTAGCTAATTAACCTAAAATTTAAACTTTCCCACTGCTTGGATAATCGATCCCATTATCCTAGAGAAGAGAAGATTAGGATACGAATCCTAATCATTAATAAAATAGAAGGAGAATAATTAATTTGTGTTCCATGGAAAGTAGCTAATCAACTAAAAATTTTAATTCCTGTGTGCATGTTATCAATTTTGTAGTTCTTTCTAAGACATGTCGGTGTTTTCATGATGTTTTCCTTCACCGTTTTGAGAACAGTGGTGAAGAAATGAAATACACAAATGAATGCTAAAGCTTGTCTTTTTTGTTTTGGTGAACACAGGACCACCATTGCGCCTACACAAGCCAAATAAATCGACGCTACTCAAATATTTCCGTGCGGGAATCAAACCAATGACATGCAGCGCGGCAGCAAATCGATCCGCCATTAGACCAGGAACTTCAAATTGTTGGTTTACTGATTGATATTTGAACATAATCTTATTTGAACTTAAAAATATTTATTTTGTACACACATGCTGTGTGAACCTGGTCCAATACAAAATAACCCACAAGACTGTAGCGTGCCTAGAAGCAATTGCAATTAGAGCTGCTATCAGCTTACTTATAGTGGGATATATATTATGTGGGAATTCGTTTGGGTCACCCACCGATAGGAATTATGTCGCCTGTGTTAGATATATTTTAGTGGGTAAAAGTATTCGTTATATAATAAGTTAAGTTAAAGTTAAAAAAACGTAAAACTCATTTAAACGTCTCTAGTAGGCTACTAGAGACGTTTAAATGAGTTTTACGTTTTTTTGAAAAAAGTCGTAAAGTAAACGGGCATTATGACATTAATTTGATAGAAAAAGCTATTTCCTGTTTTCTACAATGGAGGAGCTTTTTTATTTGCGATACAATTTACGTCATAATACTTTAAGTACGCTGTACTTTAAAATACGAAAATGTGGTACTAAGATACCCAGAAACGTTTTCCAGAAATAATTTTACTGCCTATTAATTGGAAATCTATTTTTTTTGGGTGGTAAAACCATCAATTGATTCGTCCCGCAACAGGTGGAGCAAAAGAAACTGCCAGACTCTTCACTTAAAATTCACTCTGTTATTTTTGTTAACTTTTGCGTTCTTCCAATCCTGGAAATTCTAAATACCAACCGGAATGTACAAATTTTATTTTATTTTATTTTATTTTATTGTATTTGGGTGGCTTACAGCTAACAATACATAAGTAGACAATGAGTTGAAGAACGATCAGCCATTAAAAAGCCTCCACAGTTAGCAAAAAAATACTATTGTTGCACACAAGACAAAAACAAAACATGGTCATATTGTACTTACACAATATAAATAAAGACACCAGCACACCAAGCTGTCCCAATCTGTCAACATACATTAATAGATTTTCAACCTTATGACTAAAGCATAGGGCTCAATTATTATTTTTCTCACTCTCAGTAAGTTTTACAGACCGGGCAGTCCGATTCGCTGGCGTCTGCACGATTAGAGAACAGGGCCAAAAATAAAATATAATACCTATACAGCATGCAGGCATGCATGCATAACCATTACAGAATAGATTATACATCAAGAACTACACTTTTAGACAAGATTGTACTGATTGAAGCTAAGCTACTTGTAAACAAATCAATTGAAGGGTGTTCGTTAATTACAACTTGGTTAAATGCTTTGATTGAGCGAAGCAAAAAAGAATTGCTACGATAAACTGTGCGAGCGTAGGTGGCACGTAGAGGATTTCTCAACCGTGAATGCCGAGTTGGGACATTCAGAGATAGTTTAGAAAGTAGTTCAGGGCATTCGACCTTTGATTGTGCTATTTTGACTAAAAAGCGTATGTCAGATATACTTCGTCGAGTTACAAGTGGAAGTAAGTGAAATCGAGTGCACCGTTCCTTGTAACTCAAATAAGGGATTCTGAATTTGTAGCCCAAATATTTAGTGAACTTCCTTTGAATTCGCTCCAATCTGTCCGAATGCACTGCGTAATTCGGATTCCAAATTTGGCTACCATATTCGAGGTGACTGCGGACGTAAGCACAATACAAAATTTTCAAGGTTTTCATTCGTCCAAATGAACTGGCATTACGAATAATGAATCCCAGCGCTTTGGAAGCTTTTTTGGCAATGTTGTCAAAATGATAATCGAAGGTGAGCTTACTGTCCAGAAAGATGCCAAGATCTCTGGTGACATGAGTTCTAGAAATGTTCACCAAATTGTGTTTCATAAAATTCTGTAGAAAGAAGAATGACGCTATGCCGACAAAGACCCTGTCGCGGGACTAAAAAATTAGGTACCGTAACCCCGGAACGTAAAGGGCTAATGAAAGACACCGTGGATTTTAGTCAGTACGAGTCTGACATTAAGGGTGGGAGGATTCATTTCATGATTTTACCACTCTAAAAAAAAATGTCGACAAAGACCCCTTTTGCAGGGCTCCTATTTTTGTGTTCGATATTTAAAAAAACTTACCGACGTGCCCCTAGGCCAATTTTACCTGAGTGTGGAGGATAAAAGCAGAAATTAAGTATGGAGAATTAAAATCTCAGCTTAAGCCGAGTCGTGGTTACTCTCACACTCGTATCTGCTAGTACATCCGTCAAGATGTTAATTCTTTATAGTTAAGAGACAGATAACAATACCTCTTCTTAAAAATAGTATAAATTTCATACCTTGTAAAAATAGTTTTATTTGAAATATTATGGCTCGGTTTTATTACAGTTTACTGAGCTTTTTTCGTTAGACATTAATTTACTTTATTTTATTTATATTTATAAATCACACAACTTACTTTTACCAAAAAGAAAATGATAAAAATTCAAAACAATATTATTTTTACATAAAAAAATCTTACAATGTGTCGATATCGAATATGGAATAAACTTGATAACATAATAAAATAATAACAATTGACAACCGCCATCACGGCAATGGCGTCGGTGTAAATGTCATAAATGTAAAAATAAAAATGACATTACGTACATTCTGCGTATAATTTCGGATGAGTTTATGAGTTTTTGAGTGTTAATAAAGATAAGGTAATAATGCGAGTGTAAAACTAAACGTTTATGATGAATATTGTTTTAAGTACGTCGGGGTTTTGTGTTAAGGGCAAGACGAGGTGTATTTTGAGTCATCCATATCGATTGTTTGTTCATTTATGCACTGGCGCACAGATTAGGAAAATAGGTCAGTTGTAATATTGGTTACTTTATGATAACACGTTCGTGCAATACAACACAATTGATATGATTAATTTTACAATAAAATAAAACTTAGTCGACATCAAACAATCAGTAACAAGAGAAATTACACATATTTATGATTTTTTTATCCTTTCTTTTATTCTTAAAAATAAAACATACTTAAAAAGCCAAAATAAAAAGTACGGGAGCTTACTGATTTTGTGAGCCATGCAAGCCGCAACATTCTCCCTAGTAACAGTAGAAACACATCAGTGTGATTC
This sequence comes from Agrotis clavis, assembly GCA_954870645.1. Taxonomy (NCBI): domain Eukaryota; kingdom Metazoa; phylum Arthropoda; class Insecta; order Lepidoptera; family Noctuidae; genus Agrotis; species Agrotis clavis. The sequence goes on along the minus strand of OX940931.1, from coordinate 23,304,822 downwards.
GTAACAACCAAAAAAACAATTATCAAAATATAATCTTTCATTACTTTTGACAACCTACCCTTAAGTAAAGCTCAGTGTTTACGAGCGCACGATGGTTTTCAGTAAGTTCGCGATGGTAATCACTTAATTCGCATTTTTTTACGATGCCACATCAAAAACGTTCACTGCTCACGTGACCTTTGACAAATAGCGGCATTTTACCCAAAATGGCGGCTCTTTACCCCACAGTAAACGTTATCGGTTGTCTTGTGATTTTCAATGGGGTTATTATACTCAGTTTATGAGTTTTCTTGAGATGTCGACGAGGAGTTAAGCATGCATGTTTTTTCTTTATACAATTTTTCAGAAAGATTAAGTTTATTTCGTTTAAAAAGTAAAAGTCAAATTAACGAGGTATTCCTCGTAGCGCTCCCGTTTTGAAGCGCTCCTATCTAAGCGCTCCTGTTTCATTCCTCCAAGCGCTCCCAAAAGGAGCGCTTAGAGGAACGATTAAAAATATTAAAATTTATTTCCTCGAAGCGCTCCCACGTTTAAAAATAGGGAAAAGCATGAAGTAAACGTAATGAATTATATCGATATTTAAAAAAAAAATAATTCATGTGTGCATCATCGACATCGAAATTGCATAACCAAATTACGAAATTGAGAGAATAATATCATTTTGCTTTCGGCACTCTTATGTGTATGAGCGCAATACGTTACTAGGTCCAGGCTCAGAGCGGGTGATTTTAGTCAGTAAGAGTCTGACACTCTCTCGCCCCGCCTAGGACAAGGAAAGTCATTTCTACCATTGACGTAAACGATAGACAACTCATTGCCATAATTCTACGAAAAACTTCCGACAAAACATTGAGGTGTGCGGGGAGGGGGGTAATAATGGGAAACATAATGGAAAGAAATCATAAGCTTTCTAAACAATAAAAAAATATGAATAGTACATATGTCGGCAGAATATATTCATCTATTTGGTGGACTAAAGCAGGGTTTTTCAACCTTTTTCATGGCAAGGAGGTCGCCCCTTAGTATGAAGAAATATTTCGCGACCCCCTACCCGTTGCTTTTTTCAAGCATTCAATTTTGACGGCACGGTTAGCAAAGTGGCTGAGCGATTGCACTGCTGCGCTGCGTGTTGCTGGTTCGACTCCTGCAAATATTTTTATGATCTACAAGCAGTGGCGTAATTTAAAATTGTCGGCGCCCTGGGCCTGTACAGCTTGCCGCCCCAAAATTTTGAATTAAAAAAACTGTCTAGTGCGAGTAATTGTGCACCGACATTTCCACACCGCCTTCTAGAAGAAAAACTTAAAGCAGGAGTATACACTCATTTTGTACTACAAATATAAGTTTTTAAGTTCGTAAACGGTAAGAGTACGCTCGCTGCGTAGTTCATTTTTCAATAGTAGTTTCCACAAAATCATTATTGAAAAATGAATTATGTATGAAAATCGAGGTCATTAGGTCGTGGAAACTTAAAACATATTTTCAAGAGCGAGCGCAGCGAGCTCGAAAATTTATAGATTTCTGGACTATGAAAAGCCTAATCTACAAAGAAGATTGAACGCAGAGTAAGTACTCTAAAAGTTAAACGTTTCCGTAGTACGACAGAACAAGTTTTAATCTAAAAGCGAGATAAAAAATTAAAGACTTGAAGAATGAGCGCGGCGTGTGACAGTAAATCTACTATTTCTACACCAACATAAGACAAGTTTTCATTGAAAAGTGACCTAAAAAAGTTGACTTCTTTTTACCTTCACGACCATACCCTTCATTAATGGGCGAGCGTAGCGAAGCGGAAAAATTTTAGCATATTAAATTGAAATAGAGCTTGATAAATGTAAGGTTCTCAACTTTTAACAACTCCTCTAGAGAAGCTTCGCGACCCCTGAAGAGGCTTCGCGACCCCCTGGGGGGTCGCGACCCACAGGTTTGAAAAACCCTGGACTAAAGGATTAACAAAAAAAAATACCAAACCCGTGCGAAGCCGGGACGGGCCGCTAGTTGTATATTATAACAATGTGTTCTACTTATTATCGATCATTTCAGTTAGTATAGTCCCATCTCTATCCGAAAGTTAATAATGGGAGCGCTTCGAGGAAATAAATTTTAATATTTTTAATCGTTCCTCCAAGCGCTCCTTTTGGGAGCGCTTGGAGGAATGAAACAGGAGCGCTTAGATGGGAGCGCTTCAAAACAGGAGCGCTACGAGGAATACCTCAAATTAACTTATATTTCAATTAGGCCATCAAAGAGGTACTTTTAAACGTCAAATACTAAAATTAAAGGAAATGGGATAGATAGGATGGGATTGATTCTACAACCTTTCACCTCTTTTGTCAGATACCTCCTGTATCGTATGCACAAACAACAAAACCATAAAAAAAGTTATTTGTGTAAATAACTTCAATAAGTTGCTAACATAGAAGCACGGTAGTCGCCACATTTTTTTACTTTTCCTAATTGATTATCAACTTACTTAGTTATCTTACTCCAGCAAATGCTTAATCCGCATGAATCGGTAAAGGTAGTCGGTACTGACCTGTGTCTATTACCTTATTAGGAAAACAGTATAATATTAGACGGGGAGGCGAGGTATAATGGGGACTCTTTAGGTATACTCAACACAACACTAACGAAGCGCAAGCGCCATCAGGACGTCATTTGCAAGCGGCCATTAACAAACGGCGTCCTGTTGGCGCTTGCGCTACGTTAGTATTGTGTTAAGTTTTCCCTTAAGTATGTGACTTTCTATCATACTTCGCATCCTCGTCTTATACACTGTTCCCGTATATTATTATTTATTATGACCTGTATGCGACCGACAGCCTGCTTCTGTATAAAAGTACCTATAGGGATTATTAATAAAGGAAGTACGATTACCTAAGTAAATCGATGAAGTAATGAGTGCAACATGCCATATTTTTTTCCACGCAATCATTATAAGGTCCGATCAGAATAGTTCATATAAAGTAGATCAAAGCCAGCACTACTTAAAAGAAAAAAAAAACTGGCTATGTGTGAGTCGTACCCACACACGAAGGGTTTCGAATTAGTTAAAACAGCCAAAAAAACATTGCTGTTGTACGGAAGCCCCTTAAATAATTATTTATTTCATTATGTTTATAGCAGCATCAAAAATACATCATCTGTGACATTTTCAACAGTCTTACTTTCTAGGTTCATGAGATACAGACTGGTGAAAGATGGACAGACAAACAGACGGACAGAGAAGTCTTTTACCCTTTGGTTGCGGAACCCTAAAATGCAAAAAAAATATCACGTTTGTTGTATGAGAGCCCCGATAAATATTTATTTTATTCTGTTTTTTTTTTTAAATATTAGTCGTTATAGCGGCAACAGGAATACACCATCTGTGAAATATTCAACAACTATTAATGTTCATTAGATAGAGTCTGGTGACAGACGGACACACAGACAGACGGACTGCCAGCAGAGGCTTAGAAATAGGGTCTCGTTTTACCCTTTAGTTACGGAACCCTAAAAAAACAGCAAGAAAACCCATGTACACAATTACCCTATTTAGTAAAATTAATGAATAATTCACACAGAATTGATTCACGCCTGCAGTTTGTCATTGACAACGCATCAAGTAATTGTAGGACATAAAAAACTCAATTACCCATAGTTAGTAAAAACCACTCATAAGACTGCCCATCAATCTGTGTCTTATTTGAATAAATAACATCATGTTGTAAATGTAAATGAGACCGTCGTATGTCACTTACGACATTTTTCCTAGACGTTTTAGATTGTCAGGTGAGTCGTATATTAGATTAGTTCGTAAATCTACTTTATACGATGCGACATCGCTAAAGACTTTGCCAAACATGAAAGCGCGGCGCGGTAGCGTGGCGTGTGCGTGGCGTACTCCATCATCATCATCAGCCTATAATGTTCCCACTGCTGGAGCATAGGCCTCCTCTCTGTGAGAGGTAGTGGGCCATAATCCACCACGCAAGCCCAGTGAGGATTGGTAGATGTCACATGTCTTCGAATTTGATGGTTCTAGGATATTCCGTTTCTTCACGATGTTTTGCTTCACCGTTTTGAGAGCAGTGGTGATGAAATACTCGTAAATTACACAAAGTAATGCGCCAGGCTGAGTTCGAACCCATGATCTACAACTCGTAAGTCGGAGCCGATACCACGGGGCCACCACTGCTCTAACTACTGACGTGCTTCTTTAAAATATATGTGAGTTGTAACTTGCATGGGTTTGACACGCCACGTCTTTTGAGTGGTATACAAAACGAATTTATATTCATTGATTGTTATGCTTATAGAAATTAGTTAATATAAAATTATGTCAATCGTTAATTATATTAACAGATCGTTATATCAAATAAAATTATATATTCAGTTGTTATCTCTTGTAAATTTGAGAGATTTTGTAGTTATATCATATATTACTTACCCCTTGAAAATTACATTTAGAAAAATAAAAGTATTTGCAAATTAATTTTTAATAAGGTTTTTATTATATGGTTAATGTAATTTTCATTTGATTATTTTTTATATAAGAGCATGCAAGTGTTAGAAAAGTGTGCATGACGTCACATTATGACGCTTTTTTTTTTTAGCGTGGTAAAATCATCAAATGAGTCCTCCAACCCCGGGCAGGGCGGGAGGGACTGTCAGACTTCTACTGACTAAAATCCACGGTGTCCTTCAATAGCCTGTTACGTTCCGGGGTCACGGTAAGGAAATAATCCCGCGACCCCGGCAGGCTTTGGCCCTCTGAGAGGGGGGCCCCGTCATTATGCTGACGCTCTTTGAGGCGCGCGTGGGACACAACGCGCCGTCGACCCGGGCATGGTCCTTGGTCGGGCAGCGAGTTGCCCTTTACTCGCTGCCCGCATGCCCGCGCCTACGGTGGCCGGAGATCATCTGCTGACGTCCGACGCCGCGGGCGCCTACCACTGCGGTTGGGGCGGAGGGAGGACGCTGTCCTCTCTCGCTCGCGGCCCGCCTCCTCCTTCACGAGCATTACTGCCTCGCAGAAGGAGCAGACCGCTTCCCACTCCGTCTCGCCCCGCAGCATGGCCGCAACCAATGCCGGGCGCGAGAGGTCTCCGCCTATCGCCGCCGTGAGGACACGTCGGTGCACCGCCCAAGCTGGGCAGTCTTGCACCGTATGCTCTACTGTGTCCTCCGGGCGATCTTCGCAGTGGTGGCACCCGGGCGTTTCCTCCTTCCCTATCAGGCACAGGTACCTCCCGAAACTTCCGTGTCCGGTGAGGACCTGCGTCATCCGATAGGTCAGGACGCCGTGACGTCTCTCCAGCCACTCCTCAAAGAGGGGTCTTACCGCCGCAATTGCGGCGTGCCCGGCCTTCGGTCGCGACAGTCGTCCCCTCCATACTGCCCTGAGATCGCGCCGGAGCTCTTCCCGCCGCGCCTCGACTTCACGAGGCAGCGGGGTCACGCCCCGGCGCTGCGCCTCCACGCGCCACTCATAGACGCGTTGGAGGGCAGTCGCCTCCAGATCCCAGGGCAGTAATCCGGCAAGGAGGTTGGCCGCTTCGCCGGCAATCGTGCGGTATCCCCGGATCATCCGGATAGCCATGACCCTCTGGCATGCGACCAACTTCAGTGGTCGCGTCCGGATGCTTAGGGCCCACACAGGGGCCCACATTATGACGCTAACACAACTTTACCCTTATCGATGTCACATAGTATTGTCGGTGCCTAGCATTAAATGTAACCCATATAATAATGCGAAAAAAACGACTTAAACTGTGTCATATCCATATAACTTACATGACAAATCAAGGCAGGACATTACTAGAGCAATATTTCCCAATATCCTTCACACATTCCCTTATTAAAACCTAATAACGACAAATTACTAACACTTTTCTGTCTGTCCATGTAAATGAGCCACGCCTAACCAAAGGTATACGATACATGTTTCAATTACGCCTATGCTTAAGGATTGAGTATGATATAAATGCGAACCATTGCTCCTTAACTGGCTCGCGTATTAGCAGAGCTTGAAAAAATACGCGTGCGACCGGAGAGTTGGTCGATTCTACTTGGTACGAGTAAAACAGATCCACTTTTTGCTATTGTGTTAGATAGTTTATTTATTGACGAAAACTATAGGCTATTGTCACAACACGTTACGACTAATAAGAGGAGCAACAAGAAGAACAACTAGTATGATGATAAAATTTAATGGCATCACCGTCTTTTAGCAGAACGACTCACGCCAAGGACATGCCACGCTAACGTCACGCTACGTCGAGTTCGCTGTTTGACAAAGCCTTAATTCTTTCGGGTACGCATTATTGTTGCCATGTTATACGTATACATACCATAGTCTCTGATATCAATTACAATACTCGACATCATAATCACATAAAAAATACAAGTAATCGAGGCCCTAAAGGGTGTCTTACATAATTTAGTCTGGAAAAAGTCACTTTCAATCCGCTGTCATCGCACCTAGTCATAATTCGTGTCGGCTCGCGTCGCATCACCATGTACAGACAGTCGCGTGACCGACCTTATTTTAAATTAAAACTGTGGAGCAACTTTAAAAAAAAAACTCCCGTAAAATGTCGGCCAATATATATCATATCAATAACGAGCTGATATGAAAGGTAGCTAGGTTTTGCCGCCGACTTTATATTATGGATAAGAAGAGGTGAGGTATTTTTAATTAAAACGAGCTTATCGGTTAAAGGGTGTTGTTGTGCAATCAATTCTGATTTATTGAATGCTGTTCTTATATAACGAATGATTCTAGGACTCCCGAGCGTAGCAAGGATGCCAAAATGGTAAAACATCGTAAGGAAAATGGTATGTCCTAGATCCAAAAATTCGAAGAAATGTGACATCTACCAATCCGCAGTGGGCTTGCGTGGTAGATAACAGCCCACTCCCTCATAAAGAGAACAAGGAGATTTTGCCATTTTTAGTCGATCTGTTAGTCCTTTTCCATCTTGATTTTTGCCAGAATTATGGTTGGCTTCCAGATGCAGCTGAATTTGGTATTCTTATCGAGCAATCTGTCCTCCACAACCCAGTTAGTACAATGGCATCTGAGCGACTTACTATGTGTAACGATTGTTAAAAATCTACTGATGTATGAGTATGACTTTTTTTGCTTGGAAAAGTCATCAAATGAGACCTTCCGCCTCGTACTAACTCACGGTGTTTCTTCAAAAGGCCTTTACATTCCTGGGACATGGTTTCCCCTTTAGACAGTTCTAATTTTTCTCCTACTTGCTAATTCCCCTTAAGTATAGCTGTCACAATTAATCAAAATCGGTTCAGCTGTTTTGACTTATAAATGGAACATGCAAATACTAACATTTTCGTATTAAATAGTATAGGAATTATATTTCTGCTCGACATTTTGCGTTGGTGCCACAATCAGAACATTTTTTCCGAAATAAAAGATCCAAAACTTGTTAAGTTTTTGTGTAATCTAAGGCTTTACTCACACCATATACATTGAAAAAAGATATAATCAATAAAAAAGTAAATTGTTGTTTTGGCTAATTTGTTTTATTACAATTTGAACACACATAAAACATCAACTGCATAGTATTGGTTGTATTGTACCATCTTCCTCTGATCTCTGTTAGATTTTATAATCAGTTTTACTTTTAAAAATTCTTGTATTCAATAATACAAGAATTTTTAAAAGTAAAACTGATTATAAAATCTTGCATTAAATTACTTAAACCATCTTGCCATCAGCGAACGATGAAATCTTTATAAATGTTCAAAAAAATTCTTTCAAGTCACTAGCTGAAATATACCAGTTAACTTTAATTCGTGTTCACGTAACCTAAGGTTATACTTAACGAGACTCATAACTTTGTTAGCCTTCGATTCTTCCGTATACTATTATGTGCACGACATTTCATACAAACCGTCCCTTTTTTCCGAAATGACTCAACCAATTTATAAAAGTTTTCGCACTTAAGCAGTATTATATAAGTCTAAAAAGTTGGTAATTAAACATTTTGGAAATCAGTTATTAACAAAAAAAGATAATTATGTAACATTATAGACTTTTACCTTGACTTTTGCACTTGATAGTTTTTTAGAGAAGAGTTTAACAGCTGATGTTAAACTTTCTTGTAATAAGACTATTACAAGAAAGTTTAACATCTGTTAAACTCTTGTCTAAAAAACTATCAAGTGCAAAACGTTATTTCACGTTGATATAAAGGTCGTTATACAGTTACACTTTTTTGACAAGTGTTCAACAGATTTAACTTTTTGTGGTACGACGGAAAATATCCTGCTTAGTGATAATTAAGTTTCATTGAATTGGTTCAGTACTTAAGAAAAAAAAAAGATTTGTAAGTTTGTATAAAATGTCGTTAAGCGCATACTATAATGCTCTTTTAAGAGCTTGTTATGCTCTGGTCAAGGTTGTCATCTTCCGGCAAAGTAATTCAGAGGTTCACGGAGGTTCTACTTCGAAATGACCTATTTTGGTTCCGTGTGGGAAAAAATATTGCGTTGTTTGATTATACAAAGGTTCCTTTCTCTATCAATGTTTTTTAATAATTTCTTACACACACAAACCTTTGGCATGCGCAATTTGGAATTTTCATTTTTGAAGTGAAAACTTCTTTAGCGGCGTTGTACACTTTTTCTGTAATGGGTAAAAAATTTAAAACTCGCGTCAGGGTCACGTGACCCTGATCGAAAATGAGTAAGACGTCATTCAAATTAGTTAATTTCATATCTGTACTACTCCAGTTTTAAAATAAAACATAGTAACAAAAAAGTTTTCACTTCTACCGGCACTCCTGGAGTGCAACCTTTTTTTTTTTTTACGTTACGGTTAGCGCATGGCTGAGCGATTGAACAGTTTCGCAGCGTGTTGCCGGTTTGATTCCCGCATTAAACAAATATTTCTATGTCTTAAAAGTAATTGTTACGGGTCTGGGTTTTTGTTTGTGTATGTGACTTTCTATGTTTGTAATCGCACCCACGACACAGGGGATATCAACGTCTTTAAAAATAAATAAAAAATCATACAAGCTGAAGCGAAATCAACAAGCAAAAAAAGACCTGTTAAACAAAAAACAAACTATAGTTAAATTAAAACAGCCTGTTATCAACCACTCAGTTCGAATAGGAGCCAACCTGAGCAGCTAATATCAAATCAATTCCTTGCATCCAGATCAGTCGGCGGCAATAAATCAGCACGTGCCTAATAGACTGCGCAGTCCATGTTAGGACAGTGTTACACCAGTCATATCGTATCGTATCGTTATGTAATGTGCCAGAAAAACTTATCGATACTAATTTTTTAATCGTTTATTTTTTCGCATGCCGGGTCGACGGCGCGTTGCGTTCCACGCGCGCCTTCAAAAAGTGTCAATACAATGACAGGGCAAGAGCCTGTCGGGCTGAGTCGTGGGACTTACGAGCTACCGTGACCCCGGAACGTAAAGGGCTTTCGAAGCACACTTAGGAAATTAGTCAGTATAAGTCTGACAGTCAATCCTTCCCTTCTGTTAGTAGAAGCACTCATTTCACGATAAAAAAGCATAAATAAAAAAAAATGTATCGGTATCCTACAACAGCGCTTCGCACTAAAAAACCGTGGATTCTAGTCAGTAAAAGTCTGACAGTCACTCCCACCCTGCCCCGGGTGATAGGATTCATTTGATGATTTTACCTGACTAAAAAAAGGCCCTGGCGGCTTAACATCTTTTAATAGTGGTCTAGGAAAATAGTTGAGCTACAGGCCGTATCATTGTAATAGCGTTTCCTCACAATTTCACCCATTGCCGGCTATTTCTACCATTTTTCAAGCCCGGCGAAGCAAATGATACCAGTCTCGATGGGCCCTCTGTGTCATATTGCCAAACTCAGTTCAAAATGTTCGCACAAAAGTCACGCCGCCGCAGTCTTGCCGGTAGACACTGTGGCTAAACGCAATGCCATCTTAGTACGCGCACTGCTGAAGCTCTGCACAAAAGACTTGTGGTGTTAACTAATCCGCAAAATATTTCATCCGAGGATGAAACGTCACCCTTAAAAGACTGGGGGTCGACTATCCGCAAGTTAGGATAAGTCGTCGCGTAGCTAATATTGATGTGGTCATTTTATCCGAATAGACTACCTATGTCAAACAATTGTGTAAAATTAAAGAAAATGAGAACACGATTTGGAATCTAAACAGTAAGTACTAGGAGAACAAGATCATGAAGAAGGTGTTGGTATCACCGTCTTCAGTATTTCAAAATGTGTTTATAAAAATGTAAAATAGTGGAATCGTACCATAAAGATTCATTTTAGATTTTTTAAACTATCCGCCACAGTCACGTCTCTTCCACGTGATCAGCTTTTTAGGCTAATTAAATTGTCTACCTAGATGATCAGAAAGCAAAAATAAAATCAATAAAAAATAATTAGGTACCCTTAAACCCAACCTCTTTACAATCTACAGTCATTATTAAAAACAGTCTTTATTATCTTACAAGACACAAGTCATCCTAAATTAAGCAAAATGGTCCTTATATCCAATTAACTACAATTGATTATTGCAAAAAGATTCTTGTATGACAAGGTCAATTAGTTTTCTTGTGATTTTATAGTCAAAAAGTTTCAATTTTAACAATAAGTTGAATAAATATTTGTAATGCGAATTGAGGGTATATGTTCTGATGTTTATCGGTGTAATGGCGAGAAAATAACAGTTTGACCCGGATTTTTGTTAATGTTAAAGATGGTACTACGTTTTATTTAGTTAATATGGTCGCTCTCAGTCGACTTCAATTGATATTATATTATTCCCAACTGCTTTAATAAATTCTCTTTATTAATTTTATACACTATTAATATTTTTTTAAAGTGTTTTGGCAAGAGTGGCACAACACCCATGATAGTTACCTACGTCAAAAATTCTAGTGTAGGATAACTTTGTAGCCCACGAGCGTTCAAAACAGGGTCCAGGCCATCGATGATCATGATCAAGGCTCTTGAGAAAGGAACCTCCTAGCAACACACGCAATGCCCAGAACTACTGCCTTCTGAATCAAGTAGGTACTTGATCCAGCTGCCAGCTTACTCCTCAAATGGTGGTTGAGGTTTTTGGCAATTAAGCCAAATAGCCAACACAACTATCGGCTCAATAACTACTGATAATGATGACTGGGGTTCCAGAGACGGCATTTATTTTTGTTTTGTTATTTAGCGGTGGTGGCCCAGTGGTATCAGGCCCGACTTACGAGTTGTAGGTCGTGAGTTCGAACCCAGAGATGGGCATTACTTTGTGTAATTTATTTCATCACATCCTGCTCTTAAAACGGGGAAGGAAAACATCGTGAGGAAACCGTCATGTCCTAGAACCTAAAATTCGTAGTCATGTGACATCTACCAACCCGCACTGGGCCTGCATGTTGGATTATGCCCCCCTCCCCCTCACAGAGAGGAGGCGTATGTCCCAGTAGTGAGAGCATTTATAGAAAGAAGAAAGAAAAGAAAGAAAGAAAGAAAATTGCGTTTATTGGCACTTGTGCTAAAACTTAAAACTATAACAATACAAACTTAATAAAAATTAATGCCAAAGGGCCTCAGCTCAGCATAATGTCAGGCGGCAACACACAGTTTGCCACCTGACGCTGATTTTCAGCTGCAGCCCAAGAGTGCCATACGCTCGAAATCAAATACGTATTGTAATAATACGTTTTACAGCTACGAAATTTGTACATTTTTTGGACAGAAAAACCCACATGAAAAATAGCTGAGACAACAGTAGAATATACAATAACAGATAATAACAATAATTATATAATAACAGACAATACTAACCACATTGTACTTACAAAAATATTCAGTGCACAGTGTACTTATAAATTAACTGCCTGAGATAAACTAGGTGAGTGGCTATCGGATCATACCTCAAAAAATGGACTCAATATTAATATATAGGCTGATGATGGTGACTTTATATTAATGAAATAAAGCGTTGCCCCACTCTTGGGATTGCTTCCTGTATCGTGGGTTCCGAAATAACTACTTGTAGATCATACAACTGGATCGAACCCGCCACACGCTGTGCAGAAGTCAATCGCTCAACCACTGTGCCAAACTTGCCGTCAAACACACGAAAAATAGCCTATAAGGTCAATTCTTGATTATTTTTTTATACTTCATGAAGAAACGGTATTTTTAATTCAAAATCTTTAGCAAAGTACACTGCAATTTAAAGCGATTATCACACCTTTATAGTAACAGTTAGAAGTACCACTCAGCTTGCACATGTTCAGCATGTAATGCGTTTGGAATGTGGAAGTAAGAAGGTAGGTTGGATAAACCAATTTTCTATCTAGGCGATAGCAGTGAGCTTTATTGACTTGCAACTCTATTGTAGTTTAGTTAGTAGCGATAGCATAAAAAGTTAAAATACTGACGAGAATGAAAATGTTCTCGTGTTAAATTAATTTTGATTCGCGACACATAATTTTCGAAAAGTTACCGCATCGAAAAAAACAAATGCGTCTCGTAAAGTAACTTTTTTCCTGAGTTCCATTTTCGAATTCATTATTTGTTTTTTCATTCTTTAATTGTAAGTGGCCTGGGGGGGTATTGCAACGTCATAAAACCAGGCTTGTTCCGGTGAGTGAAAGTGACAGAGCTATACAAGTCGTCTAGCGCCATCTCGTTTACTCACTGGAATAAGGCTGGTTTTAAGACGTTGTAATACCCCCCTGGTGGCTTAGTTCCAGTGAGGGAAAGAGACGGATCTATACAAGTCGTCTAGCGCCATCTCGTTCCCTCACTGGAATTTATCTTGTTTTAAGATGTTATGGTAGGCCACCAGATCCAGAAACTTTTAGTATGCCTCACGTATGCTGGATTTTCAGTATTCAGTCTTATCATGACTTTTCCCCTTCGACAGTAGTATGATTGGGTTTTGAAAGACAGATAGGCCGTTATTCAATGTAAAATATATATTAGTTTTCAGATGAATTTTGTAAACATACTCGTAAACCCGACCCCGACATAATTAGATAGGCTAGGCAGAAACAAATTCAACTTTTTCTTATTACTATAAAAAAAGTTTTTTTGTTACTTAGTAATTTTAATGTTTAGGGTTGATATCGACTGTGTTTTGTCGTTTTTACAAAAGAGAGAGAAAAGAATTCATTTTTTAAAATATTGTATTTTACGCCATCTTGCGGTATTCAAAGCGTTACTAAACCGAGTTAAGATCGGCTCACGAAATACAATATTGTGTCTATACCAATAAGAACGTGTTCATGGAAGACTGATAACGGAAGTTTAAAATAAAACTGTTATTATTTGGTTAAACACGGCGCTGAATGTCACAAAAAAGGTAAGATGTTTATTTTTTTTATTGAAAAGTGTTTCAATTTGTTTAGACACAGTTTTCTCAGTTAATGCATGAACAAAATTATTAATGGTAAAGTGTTACTATAATAACATACCTAAATCCTTATAAATAATACTGTAAATCAAAATAAAAACTTTTCTAAATCACGTGTTATAATGTAAACAGAGATCTATAATATCACTTCATTATTATGTCTTATAGAACCCTGCATTCAGATTTTATTGACTTTTTGGTGACTTTTTTCTAATATTGGCTCTCCTGTAAAATTGTATTATTTCGTTTAGTAACGGTTTTACTTTAAATGTGCGAAATATTCAGTTCTTTTTGCTGACCATTATTTAAACAACGTTTCAAGAGCGGTGCGAGCCCGAACAATGAAGCAGTATTTACGAGCAGTATGGTCAGCAGCGCAACTCGTACGGAACCAGGTTTACTACAGGAACACATTAATAAAAGCTGCTGCATATTTTATATCTAAGCGATTTAATAATGCCCTCAGGAAAATATCTTTCGCTACCAGTACCTTTTTCCATCTATAAGTATGTGATGTTTAAATAATGATACTGAACTGTACCCTTAGCACGAGTTTTCACTCTTTTACTTTACAGCGTCTTTCCAGTTTTTACAGCGATTCTTGTATGAAAAAATGGAACAGCGCCTCTGGTGTGCGAAGAAGGAACTAATTTTTTCCTTGAAAATTGACAATTTGAAATTGTCAAAGTTCCAGTTTACTTTACGTCTCAAATACTGAAAACTCGTGCTAAGGGTACTGATCCTCCATTCTTTGGTATATTTTTAAAGTCTTTGTCCCGTACTATCAATTTCAACTGTATCGTGGATGCGTTTACAAACATAGAAATTCACATACACATTATACACAAACACCCAGACGTAGAACAGCTCCCGGGTCGACGGCATAATGACGGGGCCCCCTCTCAGAAGGCCAAGCCGGGGTCGCGGGACTTATTCCATCACCGTGACCCCGGAACATAAAGGGGTATTGAAGGACACCGTGGATTTTAGTCAGTACGAGTCTGACAGTCCCTCCCGCCCTGCCCGGACTCATTTGATGATTAAAAAAAAAAAAAATACCCAGAACAGCTACTTGCAGATCATACAAATATTTGTTCGGTGCGGGGATCGAACCTGCGACACGCTACGCAGTCAATCGCTTAGCCACTGCGCCAATCGTGCCGTCATCAAGTGCTCAGCATCGGTATTGTCCATCGAGGTTAAATCTGATTAGTGTATTGGACGTAAGCACAACTGCTGATCACGTGGTACTACAACTTCGATTCCGCTGGGTAAAGTAAATGTTACTCGACAAGCGAGATGTTGTTGTTGAGTTTGTGTCGAGTCAACATCTCCTGAGGATGCCCCGTGGAGGGGCGAAACACGTGTCGAGTATAGGTTTGATTGCATGGCATGTTTTTCTGTTTGTTGCACTTGTGCATATGCATGTTTCCTTTGCTGCTTGTGCATATGCATGATTGCATAGGGTGGGCTTGCATCCTGCAACAAGCCTGGATTTTTGTCGCGGAATTAAAACTAAATATTTTTCATAACATTTAATGTCATGGATTTCCGCAAAGTAACGCCTGATTCCATAATTTATCTAAAGTAAATGTGTAAAAAAACACTTTCCTCAACTTTGTATTTTTTCACAGTTATTCCGCCTTTATTCGTCCATTGCTGGACTTAGGGTATCTCCTAATGTATGCCGTTGAGCCCGGTCCTGAGCTTTCCTGATCCAGTCTCTGCCTGATTCATATAACTTAAAAATATAAATAAGCCCATTATTAATATTAAAATTGAATTCAACCCTCAACAATATCATGTCCACAAGTACACAACAACAATCAATGTCTTGATTCCATCATAAAAAATAAAATTAATATGTATAATTCGCATAAATTAACCCAAAAATGGACCAGGCCACACAAACGGCGACCAGACGGAATATTACGTCAATTTATTAGTGATGCGCTCTATTTTTCGACGCGGTATCGATATACTACAAGATTTAATTAAATAAATAGATTGTCAATATAATTTTTTAGAGTTTTCAGTTACTTCTCGTAGTATATCTTTCTTCTTTCATTTAATTTGTAGTGATATTTCATTTATTTTTTTATTTTATTTTATTTATTTATTTAGGGATAATAAACAACTACAACATATTTATAACATAAAGGGTAAACAAAACATAATTATGAAGTAATGTTGCAGTCCACAACATTATCCGCAGATAAAACATGTTTGGATATTATCAGTGGTTGCTACTAGAGAACATCACAAAAATTAGAAATAATAGTAAAAAATAAATAAAAATAGTTTGGGACAAATAACAAATAGCTACAGGACCAATCCAATACTGCAGAAATTTCATTAATTTAAATGACATAAAAAGTAAATAATAATTTTAAGGATACCTCTAAGTTAATATTTCTATAAGATTAGATTTAAATTTATTTTTAGAACATGCAAATATGTCAATATCAATGAAGCTTGAATTATAGGATTCCAACAATCTATGAATAGGGCTGCGTAAGCCAGAATTCGTACGGCAAGAATTTAGCGCGAACAAAGTGCGTGCACGAACCTGACGCACGTGAACCGTTCGGGGAACAGAATAGCACAGCTTGCTCGTTAAATCAATGGCATCAAAATTGTTGTGGACAATATCATAAAGCACATTAGCCTCCAGGTATTTGCGACGGTTCTCCAAGCTGAATGATTTAGAAACAATTATTAGTAACCCAGTCGAATGAAAAGTATTTGGCGTAAACAATCCAGAACAATCAGCGAAAAATATGGCAGAACGCCGATATAATTATTTGTTTTTTTTTTAATGTGGTAAAATCATCGAATGAGTCCCGGGCAGGGCGGGAGGGACTGTCAGACTTGTACTGACTAAAATCCACGGTGTCCTTCAATAGCCCTTTATGTTCCGGGGTCACGGTAAGGAAATAAGTCCCGCGACCCCGGCAGGCTTTGGCCCTCTGAGAGGGGGCCCCGTCATTTTTGCTGACGCTCTTTGAGGCGCACTTGGAACACGACGCGCCGTCGACCCAGGCATGGTCCATGGTCGGACAGCGAGTTGCCCTTTACTCGCTGTGCGTATGCCCGCGCCTACGGTGGCCGGAGATCGTTTGCCGACGTCCGACGCCGTAGGCGTCTACCACTGCGGTTGGGGCGGAGGGAGGGCGCTGTCCTCTCCCGCCTCCGTGAGGACACGGCGGTGCTCTGCCCAAGCTGCGCAGTCCTGCACCGTATGCTCCACCGTGTCCTCCGGGCGATCCTCGCGGTTGTGACACCCAGACACAGGAACCTCCCGAACTTTCCGTGTCCGGTGAAGACCTGCGTCATGCGGTAGGTCAGGACGCCGTGACGCCTATCCAGCCACTCCTCAAAGAGGGGTCTTACCGCCGCGATTGCGGCGTGCCCGATAATTATTTGGGTACAGATTTTTTGAGAATGTATCTTAGAAATAATCACTTGGATTGATACAAAGTTAGTAAACAGTATTGGAAAGAATGGATCGTATCGGGCCGCACTGTCCTGAATTGCATGACTGATTCATTTGAAAAATAACAAAAGTACAGCATACATTTTAATAGTAGTAAGATTTTTTTTCTTAGGTTTTTGTGCATTGTTGTCTTATTTTGATCTACAGTATCGACAAGCAAGTATAGTCCAACACTTTTTAATGTATCGATACAAATACATTATGAGCATGTTAAGTACATCTTTAATTTACAGTACAGTGGGACGCCGCCCGTAGCGTAAGATACTCGATTGACTTTTAATTCGTGATACTGAACTGTATTAATATTGCAATCAATCATCCGTGTTTAAAAGCGACGATTAATTGTTTACGGCGAATTTGCTGTGTGTTTAAGTTTTATAAATTGTTGTGGAAAGTTGAAGTATTTGGGTCTTTAAGTATTTGGGTAAGTTACTTTACTTTACGTAGTTTATTGATAAAATTATGAGATAAATGGAATCGCGCGAAATAAAATTTGTGTAAAAGATAGAAGAGAGCAGTGATGGCTCTTTGGTATTGACTCCGACATAAAAGTTGTAGGTCGTGGATTCAACCCCAGGCAAACGCATTATTTTGTGTAATAAAATTTATTTCATTATTCACCATTTTGCGAGCAGTGCGCAAAATGGTGAAGGAGAACATCGCGAGGAAACCGGCATGTCCTAGAACCAAAAGTTTAAAGTTTGTGGTATCTACCAACCCGTGATGGACAGGGTAGATCATGGCCCTCTCCCTCACACTGAGAGGAGGCCTCCGTAACAGCAGTGGGAAAATTTTGGTACAACGAATTCAGTTGACCAAACAAATACCGCAATGTAGTGAAACTCGCATGCGAGTTCTTGCTCCGTCTAAATGAGGCTTAAGAATGAATGACATTTTTACGATTCGACAGATAGCACCTTAGAGTTCGCGCCACTACAAGTCGTGCGGAAAATTCATGGTACTACTGCTAAATTGAAGTAATGACATTATAGGGGAACAGTGTATAAGACGAGGACGCGAGGTATGATGGTATATGAATACTGAAGTAGCGCAAGCGCCAACAGAATGCCGTTTGTAAATGGCCGCTTGCAAATGACGTCCTGATGGCGTTTGCGCTACGTTAGTGTTGTGTTAAGCATGCCTAAAGAGTGTATGTCCACATTATACCTCGCATCATCCCCGTCTTATACACTGTTCCACTATGACTTTACGATAATAATAAAAAAAAATACAAATTATTTTGTGAGACACGGAGAAAATTCCTTATTGAATAGAAGATGGTCCCCCATCCTTGTCAAACACAGCTTCACCTTCAAAAATCTACTCTTCTAGCTATTCTTATTTATCCTAAGAGGTCTTAGCAACAGTTATTCAGTTTAAAAGGACCAGCCACCTTACCATGAACTCATAACGCGTTTAGGCTGTGGGAAAGAGATGGCGCTAGACGACTTGTATAGCTCTGTCTCTTTCCCACAGCCTAAACTGGATCGCGGTAAGGCCTCAGTTGTATAAATTGAGTTCCGTTCGCACAGTGAGTGAGCACCCAGCAATGAGTACCGACTGGTACGTGCGGTGCAGGGTGCTGTCTAATATGATTTGTAACGCTCCCTGTTTGGTACGTGAGCACGTGTGAAGGTTAAGGTTACACTGTCTAGAGTAGCGGGTAGCGGAATTTTACTTGAATTCCTTATTAGCCCCATCGTACATGGATCGCGGGACTAATTTCCTTCCCGTGGCCCCGAAACATAAAGGGCTATTGAAGGACACCGTGGATTTTAGTAAGTACAAGTCTGACAGTCCCTCCCGCCCTGCCCGGGGTGGGACGACTGATTTGATGATTTTACCACGCTAAAAAAAGAAAAAAAAAAGACCCATCGTACAGGTACACAAGGCGACGCGAGTCTCCGAAACTTTACGACTTTGGTATCGAACCTCTATGGATTTGTTTTTCGATAGTCGTTCGGATACCGAATTCGTAAAGTATTGGAGACTTGCGTCGCTTTGTGTACGAAGGGGCTTATGCTAATGTCGGTCGCTCAGGCACACTCCTAAATAGAACTACAGGGGAGTAGAGGTGGCCTACCATGACGTTTAAAAGAGATGGCGCTAGACGACTTGTATAGCTCAGTCTTTTTACCCGACTGCGCCAGGAGGGTTATGTTTTTCGAGTGTATGTATGTATGTATGTATGTTTCTGTGTGTTGCTCTGCAGCCTAAACGGCTTGATGGATTTTAACTTGAGAGGTGTCGTTAGATTCGTCTTAAACGTGAGAGTGTCACTGGGTACATAAAACTGGCCAAGTGCGAGTCGAACTCGTGTGCAAAGGGTTCCAAACTAAAAATATTTTTTTTAAATCTCTCACATTCTATCAAGTGGGGTATCAAATTAAAGGATTTTAAAAATGGTTTACCAAAATATATTTAACTTAAATGTTTCAATTTAATTTGGACTGATAAATGCTAACAAAAACTAAAAATAGTAAAATAAAATAATTATTTAAAAAAAACAAAAAACCCGACTGCGTAAAAAAACTAAAAAGAAAGAAACAAGCCCAGTAGTTTAGAATTCACTCATTCACACTCACAGTCGGGGCCCCTTGGGAAGATTTGTTTGGTATAATTTGAATGGGCCCCGACTGTGAGGGTGAATGAGTGAATTTTAAACTACTGGGCTTGTTTCTTTCTTTTTAGTTTTTTTACGCAGTCGGGTTTTTTGTTTTTTTTTAATATTTATTTTTTCCCATAGTGAATCTACTCTCGGTTTAAGACTGTATACGTTATGAGCGGAGCGTTTAGCTCCAACTAAAAGCTTCGATCATTACCAAGTGAGCTGAAACTAAGGGCGGCGGCAGATGTGTCCGCGGGTCGAGTACGTGCGCGCTCGTATCGCGACGACAGCGTGTGTCGCGCGCCTTAGCCCCGTGATATACTACTTGCGGTTGCGCATTGCTGTTGTTAATAATAAATAAATAATATTCCACAACTATCACACAACGCCATCTAGTCCCAAGCTAAGCAGAGCTTGTGTTATGGGTACTAGACAACTGATAAACATACTTATATATTTCTAAATACATACATTATATATTATAGATAAATTACACCCAGACACAGAAAAAATGATCGTGCTCATCA
Organism: Agrotis clavis; assembly: GCA_954870645.1. Classification (NCBI taxonomy): domain Eukaryota; kingdom Metazoa; phylum Arthropoda; class Insecta; order Lepidoptera; family Noctuidae; genus Agrotis; species Agrotis clavis. The sequence continues at coordinate 23,284,801 of OX940931.1, read as the reverse complement.
CACAACTATTTGTCCTGGGTGGGAATCGAACCCACGACCTGCGGCATAGCAGTCAGGGTCACTAGCCACTAGACCAACAGGCCAGTCACTGTTAATGCTGGGGCTCTAGGTATATTAAATGAGAAATTTCTATAGTGAAAAATAACACCACAATGGTTCGGTGAACCATTGCGGGTTCGATCCCCGTTCGGAATAAATATTAAATGTATGATCTGTAAGTAGTTGTTCCGTGTCTGAGTGTTTGTGTATGTGAGTTTCTATGTTTGTAAACGCACCTACGATACAGGAGAAATTCCTAGTGTCAACATTAAGTCTAAGTTTAGTCAACGTTTTTTTTTTAAACAAAAAAACAACCGCAAGAATAAAACACAATAATGTGAAATAAAGCACAAAATCAAAGCTTTTATTTCGTGAAGACCAATTACAGGCACTTCTGACTCTTTTACTTTACAGCGTTTTTCTAGTATTTACAGCATTTCTCGTATGAAAAAATGGAACAGCGCCTCTGGTGTGCGAGAAGGAACTAATTTTTTCCTTGAAAATTGCCAATTTGAAATTGACAATTTGAAATTGTCAAAGTTCCAGTTTACTTTACGTCTCAAATAGTGAAAACTCGTACCAAGGGTACAGGTAATTATTACAAACCCTTTGTTACGTCGTTTGAGACTAATCATCATGTAAGAACAACGTAGCAAGTAAAAAAAAATATAAAAAGATAATTCAGGAACATTAAACAATACTAAACTATCGGACCACGGACGGGTGAGCAGTTAAAAGAAACCAGGGGGGTATTACAACGTCTTAAAACCAGGCTTATTCCGGCGAGTGAAAGTGACAGAGCTATACAAGTCGTCTAGCGCCATTTCTTTGACTCACTGGAACATGCCTGGTTTAAAGACATTATTATCAATGATATATTTTATATTATAATGATTATAATACCCCCTCCAGCTAAAAGATGACCAGTCTCAACTGACACTGACAAACCAGAACGGGCACTGTCGTTCACGAACATGATGCAAGGAATCAGCACTATTTAGCTCAACCACTTTGAAGGGAACTAAATGATCTAACCCACATGCCACCATCAGAGAGATATTTGAGTGAGCATGACATTCTCTCAACCGCCAGGGTACATTCAAGACAACACACACATGTCACAAAAAATGTAATAAAATATTACATCACCAGAAAGCTTCAAAATATAGAGATAACAGTTAACATTATTTTTCTAAAACTAAAGTAAAGATCGGGCTGTTAATAATTAAAAATCAACCAATGGCATGCAGGATTACATACAATATTATTTTAACGAACTTACATTATATATCACTAAAAGTGTCCCAATATTTTTTCAATCCAAAAATGACAATAAATCCTACTAATATTTTGTATCGCACGTTGGCTGCAGATCTTTGACTGTCGGCACATCTGTAAAAAATACGTGAAATGGTAGTTTAGTTTGTTTTTTTTTTTTCAATTCTTTTTAGAGCGATCGAAGATTTTTACCTTCGGTTAGAATGTCCTTCAACATCGAAACTGTCCTGATACATTTTGCTAGAAATATTGGTAACTCGCATCTTTCACCTTCATAATGTCCAATGCATTCACAAATAGGTTCATTTTCCTTGTTAAGATTACAGACTCCATTGTTTAAGCAATACCCTTGACAAATGTCGACCTCACACCGCGTCCCTGAGTAGCCAGCATTACAACTAAAACACCGAAGAAATTATTGGGTTTAAGTCGTTGTTTGACATCTCAACATCCGGGATATAATATTATGTATAAAATCAAAAATAGCGCAAAATGATCTCTGTTTAGAATTTTGCCTATTTAACTAAAACATTAAATATACGTTTATACATAATATTTAAAAAATAATGAAGGAAAACATTGTTCTTAAACAGGCATGATCCAGGGGGTCTAATCTCTCAGCACAAAACCCGTGGTTTCCGCCTTAGTGACAGACGTTTTGACAACGAGCCCGAACTAAGAATGAACGAGTGAACTACGCTAGTCCCACAAACGGATGTGCGATGAACACTTGTGCGACAAAACTGTACTGCGACACATCATAGCTTGAATGCACGCTTGTGCGACACGCTGAAGGTCGACACCACGGTAGTGCGACAGACAAGGTGTGTGATAGTAATGTTATTGGACAGTAAGTCGGTGCAGTATTACAGTATTTTGGCACTACTCAAGTGTAATAAACGGAAAAAAAATCTAACAAGAAACACAATATACTGCTTTTTAATTACAAAAATTTCCAAAAAGTAACTATGGCACTTGTGTATTTATATATACGTTATTATGTGTGTGTATTAGGTAAAGGAATGCAGATGGTTCTATAACCAATCGCAATACATTTTGGCCGTAATTGTGCAAAAAGAAATTAACTGGTTATCTTCATTTCATTGCCGTATATTATTAGAATTGCGTAATGTTTACATATTGTTTTTACTGACAAATGTTTTGCTCCTGTCCCCAGGAGAAAAACATTTGTCGCATTAGCGTGATATCGACGTTCAGTGTTTCGCACAAGTGTGCATTTGAACTTAGAAATTAGAGTACAGTACGTGTACTCAGTACCCTTACGAGTTATCACTATTTTACTTTAAAGCGTCTATCCAGAGGCCTTATCGTGAGTTTTCAGTTATTCTGACGTAAAGTAAACTGGAACTTTGACATTTTCAAATTGACTTTCAAGAAAAAAATTAGTTTCTTCTTCGCACACCATGAGGCGCTGTTCTATTTTTCCATACAAGAAACGCTGTAGATACTGGAAAGACGCTGCAAAGTAGTGAAAACTCGTGATAAGGGTACAGTATTTACAGCGTTTTTTGTATGGAAAAATGGAACAGCGCCTCTGGTGTGCAAAGAAGGAACTAATTTTTCCTTGTTTGTCAATTTGAAAATGTCAAAGTTCAAGTTTACGTCAGAATAACTGAAAACTCATGATAAGGCCTCAGATGGTAAAGTTTTGTAGTGAATTCGTCACTTATAATAATAGGTGTGTGTACAGCACTTATATTATGGTCCAGACTATATTACATTGAAATCCATTAAAATATTACATAATACAGTACATTTAATACGATTTAAATAAATAGGTAAAATTACATTTATAAGTAACTAGCGGCCCGGTACGTGCTTTGCTACTTTGACAGCAAAATCCCCATTAACAAAATGATCCGCCATTTATTGAATTCATTTGTTACAAAAAATGTGATAAATGAAGAACCGATTTTGTGCAAGCTTCACATAAATAATCTACTAAATAGTCCGAACAAAGCCTAAACATTTGGTTTGGATAGGTGAGCCCGTTCTTGAGTTATAAAATTACAGCGAAAAGTGGCATTGATTTTTATATATATAGATAGATACTAAGCAGATCCTTTTAAGTAACAAATTTAAATTAGTATTAATATTAAAATAAAATCAAAGGAAATAGTAGGAGCAGTATGGTAAATTACCTATGTTTATGCTTATTAACAGAGCAGCTTATTTTACCTGCAAATGGCTTGTCCTTCGGAATCGACACTACAATTTCCTTGTAAGCAATAGTTTTGACAAATTGGCTGAGTTACATTTGATAGCGGATCCTTCAGTCGTGGGCAATCATTTTCATAATTAGTCGCAATAACAATTCCTTTATATGGTGCACTTTCTGAGTACATTTCATATTTTGTACTACCATTTGAATCGAGATCCTTTGTGACTCGCCAAACTTGGTCAAAAATAAATAATACAGGCGTCCAGTACAAATAATCTTTTGATACAGCTATTGATGGTGGTTGTGTATCCTCACCGGGTTCAAAGTCGCTAAGATACAATAGTTCTCTGTTACTTCCATTCAAAGAAGCACGGTTAATAGAAAAAGTACATCTGAATGACCATGGCGAGTAATTTATTCGAAGACTTTCTGTCCAATACATTGTTTCTGTCTCCTGATCAATCACTAAGTTGTTAATTGTTTTTAAGTTGTCACTCAAGACAACTTTGTGGTTTCCTTTAAAATCGGACCTCTCTATCACCCAATCACGGCTTGTTAAGGTTTCTTTTGCCCAGTAAATATGCCTGTAACATCAATATCAGTTTTTAGAATAGTATAGTAATAGTTCTAAAATAATTTATAATACGTATGAATATTGACACCGGAAGTATCAATTAACGTAAGGGACAAAATACGACTTTTCAGGAGAGCCAAAAAACGTTTTTTTTATTTTTTTATTTTGTCTTTAACTTTTTACTCTCTGGTCCAATTTTTATGGTGTTCAGGGCACAGTTTCTGAGAATTTCCCCTTCTTTCTTGTCAAATACGAAAGATTTAGGAATGTCACGTAGTTTCAAATATAGCATGTCCTTAACATTAAAAAAATGTTTAGATGACCCTTACGTTATTAATTTTTTATGTATTATCTGTCGAGCAAAGTGTAAGCAGCAAGAGAAATAGAAAATTATACGAAATTTTTCAGTGTTTCAATTTGATGAAACAATAGATTATCTACTAAAATGTATAGTATTTTAAAACTCTGGGAATGAGTTCAATAAGAAAATTAGTTTAGTTTCAGGTTTTACTGCTAGCTATCGCAGATTTAAGTCCATTTCGAGTTGGACCGCGTCCGCGATCGAGCTAGCTCAAATACGAGTAGGCTCAGAGTAGTTCTACATAGCATAGTTACTACTTAGTCTTAGATGTTTCTATATGAAGCAAGATTTACCTGTTCAATTTCTCGGAGAAAATTGTTAGATGTGGGATGTTCTTCGTAATCGCTGAATCCAAGAACTAGTCCAAATTCTTCTCCTTTTGCTGGATGACTTATACTTTTCCCGTCTTAATTCTTAGATTAACATGTCTCTGACAATTTCAGATACTATTACAAACAAAATCCGATTTTTTCCTATGTTGACTATAATTTTGACAATATTAATCACTATCCGACTTACACTTTAGGTATATGAAACTTACTCGTTTGAGCCCACTCGGACCGAGCATACTCTGACCGTGTCAACGCGGCTTTAATTGGATTTATAATTTTATAATAATCAATTTAATAAATAGTAAAGTTTTCTCAGTATTTATTGCTTATTTATTTTTCTCCACTTGACATAACCACTTCTTGCCACCTGGCAAGTTAGGGTGCTCCCACATCTATCGACGCGGAATCAGCTTTTTCCGTCGCCCTTTCTCTTTCTGTCGCTTAGAACTGCCATTTGCTAGACCGAGACACTAACGCCATTCGCACCGGCTCGGCTCGGACGACGCGACGCGACTTCGGCCGACGGCGGAACGAGTCGTTTGTAGATTAGCTGATCGCATCCGTACGGCTGCGTGCGGCGTCGAACTGCTTCCGAACCGCGCCGAAGACGGTCGAACGCATGCCTTCATCTCCGACGGTAGCTGATCGCATCCGTACGGCTGCGTACGGCTTCGAACTGCTTCCCGCGAACAGCGCCGAAGAAGGCCGAACGCATGCCTTCATCTCCGACGGTAGCTGTTCGCATCCGTACGGCTGCGTACGGCGTCGAACTGCTTCCGAACAGCGCCGAAGATGGCCGAACGCATGTACCTACATCTACGACGGCAGCCGAACGGCGCCGGAGATGGCCGAGTACCAACGATGGTGGCATAGCACAGTGTTTTACAAAGACCATTTTTCGGACATAGCTTTTTTAATGTGAAAATCTGATAGTTTAAGTTATTTAAATGAATTACTTTGTATCCCCATTGTACTAGCATGTCTAGTTTTTGAGATGATTTTTTTTTGAAAATCGACAGTTTTCAATAAGCCGTTTTGAAACTAAATAGTTATGATACGCAAAATAATTATGACCTTAGAAAAATCGACGGAGTTTTAAATGCTGCATATTTTAGTACTCAGTAGATTCAGACTTATACGAGGTTTTTAGTCTTTATTTTTTTCTTTGATGTTCCGTCGTATTTGTGAAACTGAAATTATGCCCTTCATTTTCCTTGCGCACCAAAAAAAATACCACATCCCACTTGCGTGGAATCAATGTCCGAAAAATGGTCTTCATAAAACACTGTGCACAGGGCTTGTGGGCACAGGCGCGGCGCCGAACAGATGCGAACAGCCGTCGCGACGGCCGTTCGGAGCAATCGACTTCCGATAGCATGCGAAAATCCGTCGCGGCAGCTGATCGGCGGTAAGCCAAGTAGTGTGGTGATACGCACTCGGCTTAAGCCGGTTCCGTGTCGATAAATTTGGGAGCACCCTTAGTGATGTTGTGTAGGTAGCGGATTTGAAGAGGATACCTATCCTCTTCAGAGCCGATATTGAATGAATGTGTCAAAACAGAAGAAAAAATGGAATACTATGAATATGTGCATGACATGATATTATTATTAGTGTGATGGCAGTCAAAATTGAAATGACGAATAGAGTAAACGTAGGAGGAAAAATTAAAATAAAAGGTTCATGGGTTATGTGAAAGATGAAGGAATAAATATAAAATATCTGTTTGACGTATTTCATCTGCAGTAATTTCAGCTCATTTCGACTTCGAATGGAGATCGCAACGCTGCTGTGGCGCTTCTTGGGTGCAATCTATGTCCAAAAGTGGACTTTAATAGTTAGAAATGACGATGATGATGACTTTCACCTGCAGATTGATTTGTATTATCTATATTTTATGTATTTTTATGTCTAACAGCTGTTCTTTTCCAAATCCCTTTGCCCTTTTCCGTCGCATTTAAATTATCCGATCTGATATACCGATCTCTAACATTCTATAAAAACTTCAGATTTCGTCAATGAATTTTTAAAGTAAGGGGTATGTTGTTTAAAGTGAGAGACATTTTATTTACAGTAAGGGACATGTTTTTTAAAGTTAGGGACATTTAAACTGACTTATTTGAGGTTTAAGGTAAGGGTGTAATACGGGGACTTACATCAATTTTTTGAGAAGAAAAAACATTATTGACTGTTACATCAGATTTTTTTTTAGAAATCGTTTTTCTCAGTCAACATTTTTGTACTGTAAGGGACATTTTTTTAAAGACAGTTTTTTTTTAAATAATACCAATCGATAGAGCGCGAAATTCTGAATCCAATGTTATATACATAGTAACTAATTTTCGCCATAATGTCCCTTACGTTAATTGATACCTACTTCCGGTATCGATATGTCGCAGTTAGCTGAAGGTGCTTGTACACGGCGCATGTAACCCGCGCAAGTGCCTCAACATGCTCAAGCTACATGCGCCGTGTACAAGCACCCCGCAGATAGCTTGATCAAGTAGCTTGCGCATGTTACTCGTGCGGGTAAACCGCAAACCCACACTTTTACTTGCGCGAGTTGCATGCGCCGTGTACAAGCACCCCGCGGGTAACATGATCAAGTAGCTTGCGCATGTTACTCGCAAGGGTAACTCGCACCTTTACTTGCGCGGGTTACATGCGCCGTGTACAAGCACCCTAACTTAATTAGCCTTTCAATTTATCAATAGCGCAGCCTTACTCTCGACTTGAGCCACTCAATAACATTTTAAACGACTTGCCTGGCCAAGACAATTTTTTTGTTAAATGTCTATATTATGTAAAGGTTATTTCAATCGATTTCACGTGCGGCGCAGGGGCAGTGGGGTGCGTAAAACTAACCCCTATGAACCGAAGATGGGTGGTTGGAAGGACGAACATAGCAACTCTGTAAGGGTTCCTTGTAGAATAGGTACGGAAACCTTTAAAATATGTCGCCGTCTACTAGTCGAACCTTCGCGTGACCAGAGAGTTGCTATCCAACGTGGCGATGCTGCCAGTCTTCTGGACACGTTCCCAGATGAAAGCGATGCGGAGGAGTACTTTGACGCCTAAGTTTCTTTGCCTTTTTGTTTTTTTTTTCAAATAATATTTTTAGTCTTACTTTTAATTTAGTATCTTTTGTAAGTATTTAGCTCGTAATATTTGTAAATTTTTATTTTTAGTTATGTTTATAAGTGGAGTGCCGTTAGTCGTAAAAATAGTAAAACCTCGGAATCCAAGGCCAGTCAATGAATCTTCATACAATTTTATATGTGTTGTTAACAGCATACAAAAAAATGTTAAGAAATCAGGATCCTTATGAGATACAAGAAAACTTTCTTGGGAAACTTTAACTATTTTTTGATGCTGACAATTTTGGCGTTTATATTACGAGCGCTTAATTCTCGCCACGTTTTTCATATAAACCCTATATTTAGAATTTTCTTAGATTTTTCAAGAATATTTTGACGTCCATTCAATTGCTACTTATTTATTATTGATTAGTTTGTTTATCGATTTGAATTTTCAATATTGTTAATGAATTAAATAAATGTTGGTATGGAAAAAAAATGATGGAACCTACTCTAAATCCTATACCAGCGCGCGTGAACGTAAAGCGAAAAAAAGTGTTAAAACTCCAAAACAAATAAAATAGATCTAATTGTCAAAGAAACATGTAAGTACATACTAACAATGGTCATACAAAAATATTAACAAAAAAAAAGTTTATGCTCAGCTTGTATTATGTAGGTTAGGTAAGATTTAGATTTTGAAGGTCGCTGGAACAATTTTATAAACTACTCGGATAATTAAGATTTATTTTATCCTATAACATCTTTATTCCAGGTGTTTGTATGACTATTTTCCTAATGCCCGCTCTATGCAAATAAATGATTCTGTTCTATTCTGTTCTATTCTGTTCCATTCCATTCGATTCCACTCCACTCCGCTCCGCTTCGCTCCGCTTCGCTCCGCTTCGCTCCGCTTCGCTCCGCTCCGCTCCACTCCACACCACTCCACACCACTCCACTCCACTCCACTCCACTCCACTCCACTCCACTCCACTCCACTCCACTCCACTCCACTCCACTCCACTCCACTCCACTCCACTCCACTCCACTCCACTCCACTCCACTCCACTCCACTCCACTCCACTCCACTCCACTCCACTCCACTCTTCATACAATTGTTTTAAATGTGTTGTTAACAGCGTATAGAAAAATGTAGCATATATAAAATGATCCTAACATGAAACTAAATCGAATAACATCATAAAAAAAATTGGAAAGAATTGCCAATTTTTTTCGTTCATACAATTTGTATGAAAAAATATTTAAAACTTGACATCGGGCAAATTTTTTTTTTCACATTTCTCTATATTATGTTGTTATAAACACGTTCCTTTATATGAAGATTCATTGACTGGTCCTCGATTCCGAGGTATAAACCTTATGGCACTGCACTATATTATAATGTAATTTCTTAATATATTATAGTAATATATCTATCTGTAACATCATTGAATAGATGATCTGTTAAAATGTCAGGCTGTTAATTGAATGGCTGATTAAGCTAGTTCGTGACAGAAAATATATTATACAAAGGTATAGTAACGTACCGATTACAACTGTCAATGGCTAAAGCCCCCACAATGGAAGGAAACTGGATAAAAACATTTCCAGAAACATTGTTTTCAGCTCCAGCTTTTAAGTCAAAATAGTATATTTCTTTACCATTAGAATAAGTCCAAAATATTAATTCATCAACTGGATCGATTACAAGTCTCTTTATGATTTTGTACCCATTGTTTTTCTTAACCAAAGGTTTTAATTCTTTTGTTTTTATATTAAAACTATAAATAATGGCGTCCTTAGAATAGTTTTTATTGGCAATCAGAATTCTGTTGTGTGCGAAATCGTAATTCAAATCAGAAATTGTAATAGCTGAGTCTATTTCCTCCTTGTGAGTTTCTGTCCCGTTTTCGTAAAATGTTAGAACATTGTCAACACCCATAACCAAGTCTGAAATATGAAAAGAAAATGTAAAGTTTTAATTGTTTTACTAAATTAAAAATAAACATGCCAACTAGCAAAAGATGTCGTAAGAATGCCAGCAGCACGTTTCTCATTCGGCTATTGATCGAGAGAAAAAGTCGAGAGATGGATCCGACCACGTTCTCTCGACGCGATTTGGGCGCACTTCTCTCAGCTATTTAGTGCTGTGAACATCGTAAGATTATCTTTGAATAGCCAAATTGTCGAAAGAATATAGAAATAATCGCAACTCGAAAGCTATTTAGTATCATATTAATCGGAAGAAGCGCTTTCATTCGACAAATTTATCGTAAGATAGCAGTGCGGTTGCAATCTCTCGACTCTTTGATCGAGTGAATGCATCCAACTGGCATTCTTACGACATCTCGATCGACTCTCGATCTGCGCATTGGTGTTTGTGAAAAAAAAAAATTGTTTAATGTTTAGTATTAAATTTTTCATTATTATTCGTGCCATACAATTTTAAAGTCATATGACAATTCGCGACCTAAAGTTAGCTAAAAGGTGCTACTTTCATATGCGGAATTAAATTTTTCGTCTATATTCCTTACATTTTAGTTAATATTTTCATGGGCCGTAACATTTCTTAGTAAATTATGAATTAAAAATAATATTAATTTAATAATTAATCCAATTCGCCATTATTAGCAATTCACTTATCATCACAATGCATTCACTCGGCTTTTTAGCCGAGAGATGGAAATGCGGTTTCAATCTTAAGACTTCTAGGACCGCCATTGCAGTTAGATTGGGGTTCCTTAGCACAAGATGATAAATCCTTAATATTAGATCAAAATACTGTCATATTATGAATACTCCAGAGGAATTTGAAAGATATACAAAAAAATATAAACATAAACAAAATATTTTATTGTTTTTTACTATAATATACTTAATAAAAAAAAAAAAAATTTTGTTTATGTTTAATTATCTTTCAAATTCCTCTATGTCTAACTTTTTCATTAAGTTAAGTAATTTGGTTTGACTTGATCAGCAGAGATTTTTTCGAAAGTAGAACTACTAAGTAGTTGACGGTTCGCAAATATCAAAAATACTTTCTGCAGAACATCATAATCATCATCTGCCTAGCCTTTTCCCAACTGTATTGGGGTCGGCTTCCAGTCGAACCAGATGCAGCTGAATATCAGTATTTTACGTGGAGCGACTGCCTATCGGACCTCCACAACCCAGTAACTGGGTAATATGATACTCCATGGTAAGACTGGTTGTCAGATTTTAGAGCTTCTGACTAACAGTAACGACTGTCAAAGATCTACAAATGACAGCCGGGACCAACGGCTTTACACGGAGGAAACTCGCTATGACAGATGGTCACCCATCCACAGACCAACCTCGGCAAGCGCGGCTTAACCCGGAAGATCGGCCTATGCGGCTGTAATTACACTTCTCATCAAAAAAATCGAAACACCTCGCAGTTTATGATTTGATAAGGATTATCAGAAAAATGTGTATATTTAGGAATAAATGTAAAATGTCATTTAATAGTGAGTAGTATGAGGTTTTTAAATCCTAATGTTAATGTTCTAAATTCAAATTAAGTCTTCATAGGTTTCGTATTTTGTATAATGAGTAATTTTTACCCTGTATGGAATATGAAGGAAATGGGTAAAACAACACGCGTAAATGAAAAAAAAATGTAAGAAACGTTTATTTAATAACTTGTATTCCCTCCGCGAGCTCTTATTACTGCTTCCATACGGTTCTTCATCGATCGGATGAGAGTCACGATCACATGTTGTGGTATATTATCCCATTCCTCTTGGATTGCATTTTGCAGCTGGCTAAGTGTTTCTGGGGCTGGATCTCTTGCTCGAATTCGTCTCTTTAATTCATCCCATAGATGTTCAATGGGATTCATGTCCGGGCTTCTTGCTGGCCATACCATAATGGAGATACCGACTTCGGTAAGATAATCTCGTACGACGCCCGCGGTGTGAGCTCTAGCATTGTCGTGCATGAATATGAAGTCGTTGCCAATAAAATGTGCATAGGGCATCACATGAGGTTCAAGACACTGTTCGATGTACCGATGAGAGTTTAGTGCAGGCAGCCGTGGCCCAGACACAAAGGCAAGTTCTGTCTTACCGTCGGCGCTGATTCCTCCCCAAACCGTCCACGAACCGCCACCATAGCTGACCTTTTCTTCAATGCAGCATTGTGCAAAGCGTTCTCCATCTCTTCTGTAGACCTTGTTCCTTCCGTCGTTACCATAAAGCATAATTTTACACTCATCAGAAAACAGTACTTTGCTCCACTGAAGGTATGACCAAGTTAGGTGCTCGCGTGCAAAGTTAAGGCGCGCTCTTCGATGGTCTGCAGTTAATTTCGGCCCATTCGCTGGCTTATGCGGTGCCAATCCGCGTTCCTTCAACCTTCTTCTTATTGTAGAGTCACTTACAGCTACTCTTCGTACAACGCGAAGCTGCTGCTGCAGTTGAAAAGCGTTAAGGCGTCGATTTCGTAAAGAAGTTGTTACAATAAATCGATCATCTCGCTCAGAAGTGACCCGATTCCTGCCAGATCCTGAACGGCGCGTGAACGAACCAGTCTCCCGATAGCGTTTGTAGACTCTATAATAATAAATAATAATAATATTCCACAACTATCACACAACGCCATCTAGTCCCAAGCTAAGCAGAGCTTGTGTTATGGGTACTAGACAACTGATAAACATACTTATATATTTCTAAATACATACATATTATAGATAAATTACACCCAGACACAGAACAAATGATCGTGCTCATCACACAAACATTTGTCCTGGGTGGGAATCGAACCCACGACCTCCGGCATAGCAGTCAGGGTCACTAACCACTAGACCAACAGGCCTGACAGACACTATGAACAGATGATAAGCTTAGATGCAATCTTGCAGCCACAACACGCTGACTAAGTCCAGAATCCAGCAATGCCACCACTTGGGCGGCTTCTGCGGGCGAAGTATCCATATGTTTTAGAAAAAAAAGTTTTTTCAGACGTCCCAAAGTCACAGTAAATGAAATAAGAAACAGAAAGTTTAAAGACAAGCGCTAATTTTTAGTTTTTAAACGAGAAACGTACTCCAACCCTAAATACACATTTGTCTCAAAACAGTGATTAATTTCATTTATAGGATAAACAAATGAAATTATTTCGAATTTTGATTTTTTTCTTCTTACTGTAATGACCAAACTGCCAGCTACACAGTAATGTTTTTTTTTCATGGAATTAATTCTCTTTTGTAAAAAATTAGGACAAAAACAATAAAAACGAAAGTGTTTCGATTTTTTTGATGAGAAGTGTATTTAGCCACGAGCTCCAAAAAACAAAAAACTTTCTGCAGAACCCGCATTTATATTTAATTTTGTTTGCTCAACTTCTGTGGTTGCTGCCAATGCAGATGTCGATTGTTTTAAACTTTTATAAATCATGTTCACTTTTCATCGGAATCCTCCGCTTCTTTTAATTTTTTTCCACCAATTGTAATCCATTTTTGACATAACGCAATACGGTTCGTACAGATATTATGTTTTTATAACAAAATGGCTTTCCATACCACAATTATGTTGTAAGAAGGCTTTCAAATGATGTTTTGAGCACCTTTTGGCGCTGAATTGATAATTTGAAAGCGTTTTCTCAACTTCAAACTTATGCGGAATGAAAGCCGTGTGAGAAGCTATCTTAGGACATTAAGTGTCGGTATAGTAACTGAGGTGCTATTTTGTCGAATGAACAGCGTTTTCTCGATAAATATGCTGTAAGAAATACATGTCGAAAGATAGTGTCATGAAAGCTACTCTTACGACAAATTAGCGATTCAGTTGCTTTCAAAGAGCTTTCATAGGACTTACGGTTGGTTGCTCATAGAGCTAAAAAGCGCTGAAGGCTAAAAAGTCGAGAGAGCTGCTTTTAAACGGCTTTTTGAATTATGGGATCTTTCATACGGCTGTCTTTCGATCTATAGTCGTAAGAGTAATTTCTCATAGGATCTCTTTGCTAGTTGCGAGTTGAACTAGCGCATGAAGGGTTCCAAACCGTCTATAACAGGAAAAAACGATCTTAAACTTCTGTATAAAGACGAAATTTAATATCAATAACTTTTTCTGGTTTCTTTTGCTGCCATACAATGAAATTATATACACTTTTCATGTAGGTACTTTCATTTGATATATATGGAAAAATATAGATGGAAGTGTTACAAGGAAATGGGACGTTTTGCCCATTTTTCTTTCCTGTATTCTATAGACAAAGGACTATTATTTATATTTTTGACAGAATTGTAGACTGAGTACTTTCGGAGATAAGGCGGGGAAACAATAGTTTTCGTCCATTTTCCCGAATAACTCTGAAACTGCTTAAAATTTTAAAGTAACAAATAACAGTCCACTTCATTTGGGCCACAGGTATTGATAATATTTAGCAAACAACTTATTCAGTCAAGTAGGGTCGGAAATTGACTGCGAAGGGCGGACAGACGGACACATTCGTGTGTCCGTCTGTCCGATGATCTTATAAAGGTTCCGTGTTCTCAACCCTCAAAACAAAATATCATGATTTTCATCAACGTTATTATAATTATCAACCTGGGATAACGCATTCTTGGGAATTGGCCTCACTCGTCTGCCATAGTTCTAGAATATAATACTTGGGCCTCGGATTGCGTGTGTGGGCAGTCTTCAAATGTGTTCTTCTCTAGGAGAAGCGGATTGTCATTCTCGTATTGACTTAACCCCATTGGCGCTTGCCTGTATCGACGAATCCTTATGGATTTGTATTGCGATAGTCGCCTGGATACTAAAGTCGTTAGGCATCGGCGACTTGCGTCGCATTCTGAACGAAAAAAATAACGAAGCCACCAGTAAATACGTATAATTGATTAAAAAAAGAAAAATACCTGTCTGTTATTTTTCAAAACTCTAAATGACGTACTAGACTAAGACTTGTAATTTATTGATACTTTCAAACAGACAATTTTGGTGTACAATAGAGTATATTAATAACTATCTACCTAAGAATGGTATACTCACCCCAGGACCAGGAGTGTGCCAAACCCACGGTAAGTGCCAACAATGTTAGCAAACACTGCGTTATTATAAACATGTTGTACCTCATTACAAACAAAGTTGTTGGAAACAAACTAGAGGCAGATCGTGATGGTCTACCTTAGATGACCACTCGTCAATTAATGTAACATTTTTAGGTACTGTTTTATTTATATACCTAGTAACTAATAATAAGTAGGTATTCATTAAAACAAATACTATAAGGTATGGCTTACACAAAAGAGTCGTGGCGTGTACGTGTTGCGGTGGCGGTTTAATCTAAGGCGCGGGGCAAATACAAGTGGCGACTGGCGGTGGCGAGGCGCGGGCGTAGACATACTGAGATGGCGAGCCGCGGGCAAGGCGCGGGCGTGGCGCGGGCGTGCCAGTATGTCTTGCGCCTCGCCACTTCTATACATTTTGTATGAAATATCAAAGAAGTCAAGTCGCACACGCACCGCGCCCGCGCCTCGCCACCGCCAGTCGACACTTGTATTTCTCCCGCGCCTAAGAAACCCAAAATTAAGGTAATAGTTTTGTCACATAGCGTCGTGGAAAGAAAACGGGTAAAAGAATGTAGGAGACAATTGACTAGGTGGACAGCCGATCTCGTTAAAGTGTCCGGGAGAAAGTGGATAGCCATCACACAAAACCACCAATAGTGGAATGTTTTGGAAGAAACCTACACTCAGGCCGAGATAAATAGTCGTACCTAAGCAACAGGCAAAGTCAGTGCTTATCGACGTTATAAGCATCCATTTCGTATAAATAGACAGTTCTTTAGTATTTACTTTCGATGTTTCTTTGATTATTCCGCCACAGCCACATGTAGGTTATCGCCACGTCTCTTCTGTATAAACCATACCTAAGCGCATGAGATTAGGAGCGGTCGTTATCAGGAGGTTTCCGGTTTCATGCGTATCATGGTTTCCACTGAATGGAATTTTACACGGTACTGTGTATTTTTTGCGCAAATATATTATTTACTTACTAGCTCAAAGGACCTCTTTTGTGATGATCCCAAAATACATGAGAGGCGGTCCCATCGGTGGTCACTCAAAACAATGACCTCTGACTTGTTTATGTGTCTGTATGGTGCTCATAATCTATGAAGCCGCAGCCAAAGCCTGTAAACAAAACACTAGTTTCGCGCACGACCTCGCCCTGCAAAATCCAGTAGTATCCGATTTTCGACTGGAGAGGGCCTAGAACCAAAAATGTTGAACACTGCAAGACATATTATATGTACGAGTATATCAATAATGGCGACTGCCGTTTTTACCCAACTGCTCGATGCAAAGGAGGGTAATGTGCTTTCTTTGAAAGGGGAAACCTTCAAAAGGCAACTGGTCTTTAAGAGGATCGTCTACCGAGCGCTCGTCCATACTAAAAGAGAAAACGTTTTCCTACCCCTAAATGTTATCCTATCTCAATGATTTTTTAGAATGCTTCTTACACAGTAAAAAACTAGGTTTATAGGTTTTCTTTTTTTTCAAAATTTATAATAGTTTGAATGTTACAGGCGCCTAAGGGTTACTTTTGAAAATAAATTCGGTTTAAAAAAGCGACAGGTCCCCGGATCCACTCGCGACCCAAGGATGCCCCTCAAGTTAATTTTCCTTCACCGTTTTGAGAGCAGTGGTGATGAAATAAATTACGCAAAGTAATTCACCAGGTTGGGTTCGAACCCACGACCTACAATTTGTAAGTCGGGGCCTATACTACTGGGTGACCACTGCTCAGAAAATCTACCTACGATTTATTAAAGTAGGTACTTCTTTTTCAGGTTGTTATTTCCGCAATATTAATTAATTTGAAAAATTGGCTTATTTCATCTTTCGATAAGAAGTTGTTTTTACAAATACGAAATATATTATTAGGTAATAGTGGCTTAGCTGCAGATTAAATTAATTTTATTGTAAGTACGTTCAAAACAGGAAAATAGCCAAAAAAAACCATATTGAATATAATCATTGTAGATGAAAAGTTGTTTAATTCTGGAAACAGGGCTAAAGACCATAAAATTAAAAAACTGAAATCATAAAATTTATTTCAGTAAAGCTACTTTAATGTTATAATCGACGAAAACAAGAACAACAAAAAAAAAAATGATTCCTACCATAGCCACATTGCCTCGGATTCATAGTAAATATTTGTTAAGCTACTAACTTGAAACGATTCTCAAACAAAACTCCGACAAACGTTTCTCCGCCGAATGAGCCGCCGACATAACATTTCGTTTATGATTGCCATTTTCCGATTTAGGCTTTTACAGAATTTGCCATTTTGAGAACTTGTCCTTTTGTGACTCGGTTGCCATTTTGTGAATTAAGCTTTTTGCGCCTTAACAATCTTTTTTATTATTTTTTTCAATAAAATGAGCTTTCCAGTTTTAATGGCGAATGCTCTTGGCAATAGAAACTGGCGACTATCAGACGACATTAATGTGTTTTCACACGAGGCTATCGCTGAACAAAAAAAGGTGAGAATTTAAGTTATAAGTCAGTGACATAAAAACTAGGGGTTGAATCTGGACAAAGAAAAGATTACTAATGTACTGAGTTCCACTTTCAACCCTCAGGGGTTGAATGTGGAAACGTTTAGGGGTCGAACGCGGAAGAGCGTAGAAATGATTGGGGGTTGAACGCGGAATAAACCAATTTCGTTCAAATAAACATCTCATGGTGCAAAAATAAAACTATACGTATTAAAATATTTAATTTTTATTTCTTTTAAGAAAAATCAAAGCAATACAACAAACGAAAATAAGAAAAGGGTTACATTAAATATTGATATTAAGTTATGACAATTCCAAGAAGAAAAAGTATATTGGAAATATATCTTTTAAATGATAAAAAATATTTTAAATAGCTTTACATATTAATTGTATAATAAAATTGGAGGTAATCCACATTTGGGCACCCATTGAAAAAGCACCTGAGCTATTGCCACCTTAACTGTTCCACTTAGGGCTGGTTTTTTAATAGTCAGATAACTTTTATCTGAGGAATAAAAATAGCGGCTTGACATAATTATTTTCTATATATGTAAGCTGTCAAACCGCCATTTTTATTCCCCAGATAAAAGTTATCTGACTATTGAAAAATGAGCCCTTAATCACTTAGTTACTAAATACGGATTTCCTTTGTTACATATTGGGATATATTTGGTGTACTGAGTTGTACGCATCCATTGATATAAAATCATAGCAGCATCTCATGTAGTAAACATTAGCCTGATTCAGAATTCACCACACTTTGACGGCAGCGGTGGCATATCTATAAAAAAAAAGAAAAACGTAAAAATGGTGCATTAGAATAACAATTTGGAAATAATTTCTTATTTTTTTAACAAAAAGATAATTGATAAAAATGGTAAAAAGTTCTCAAACACTTTTTGACATGGGAAGAATCTCCGATCAAATAAACTTGGAATGTTTGTTCTTTTTACTGTCGACTTAATTAAGACCACTACTGAATAATTTGAATAAATCTACTGAAATGAAATCTTAGAATCAACTGAAGGTTGTACACTTATAGGATTGATCTGTGATATTAGTTTTGTTTTTTTTAGGAAATACAACGTAATTTACCCACACCTGACCTCCACAAACGAGGCAGTTAATAGATAATACTGACACCAGAAAGACTGGTGGTCTGGCTTTCGTACCACTGACTACCTATGTGCGACCGATTGTTAAATACCTTCAAGAAATCACAGATAAGAGCAACGGCTTCACGTGCCATTTGAGACAAGAAGAATCTTGTTATTAATTTGGTATTCTCGAGAGTCTCCAGACCAACCGACGGATCCATAGGTTTCTTGTTTATAGTTAATAATATAATTAAAATAAATACCTATGCTTATGATGTCCTTCAGCGTTCTAATCGCTATGAAAGATTTCATGAGAAATATTGGAATTTCACATTGATCACTTCCGAAAAAACTTGGAGTACATTGGCAGACAGGTTTATTATTCTTATCAATGGAACAACGACCGCCGTTTAAACAATGACCTCTGCACAAGTCGACTTCACATCGATTCCCTGAAAAACCGGGTTTACATCTGAAACAACGAAAAAAATGAGGTAATTTAAAAAAGAAAAATTTGGTAATTACGATGAGGTGGCAGTGATAGACCAAAAATGTGCGCGTCGGTGACCTCAGCTTTGCGAGGTTTCTTTAAATATCCATTTAGAAACTAAACAGCACAGGCGAACAGTGAGTGTACATCGCAAAGTAATGAACATTTTCGTGTTTTTATGGGGAAAAAATTTTGCTAACGCTTTTGTTTGGTGGTGAAAAAGCTCGTAAGGTAAAAATCTTGTGGTTAACCTAATTTTAATTGTAAACAGGGATTTATTTTACGGCACAAAATATTGATAAAAAGTAGATATTCTAAGCTAAAAAGTTTTGCCATGATGTTTAAATTAAACTTTTATTATTATTTGGTAAGATGACAAACAAGATGTCGGTGTAAGATGAAACCAAGAAAGAAACAATTTTTCGAAATGTGCACCCAAAATTATTATTAATTTCAACATTAATAAATATCTATAACACAGTAAAAAAATACAATTTAAGGTGTGCTTTTTGTTACTTGTGTAAGACGACATACCACTACGATCTAAGATGACCTACTAAAGTGTCATCTTACACTATTGATATGTCATCTTATACACTTGCACTTTTCGCGATTAATGTTATTTTTTCTATTTTCCATTACGTTGATTGTTATAAAACTCTAATAATATTGTTGATTAAGAAACATTTATAAATGTAAATAAGTTACTGATCTCTACATGGCTTAATTTATTTTGAATATTTGTCTTAAAACAAAAAGTATGTCATCTTAAGCACAATTCCCCTATTTTAATGGAATAATCTAATAAATACGGCGCCCCTCATTTTCGAATTTTGATGCATTATATCTTTGTAATTATGCATTAATTCAACAGAAGAAAAAGTACGTATCCATTATTTTTCAAAAATATTCCTGACGGAATAATTTAATTTGCAATTTATTGATGCTGTTAAAATGCAATGATGAAGCTTAGCTCCTCGTTCAAGGAGACCAGGGACATCAGCAGGTGTGGAGTGCCTGACTGACGGAATTGGGAGTAGTTTTTCTGCTGGTCTTCATTATCCAACTTTCACTTGGTGTGCTGTTCTCGGAAATAATGATATGACGTGTAGGATGCAGAAATCAAACCACGTTTCGCAGCAGCTAATCGTTCAGCCACTACACTAACAGAGCGCTTTTTTTCTGCTATGGAGAGATTAGAAGCGCTCAAATTAGTGTAGTGACTGAACATAACTGACTGCGGCCTCCAGGACTTGAAACAGATGATAGAGTTCTGTGAGTCTAAAACGGCCATTTAGCAATATTCCAAATGCGGGTAATGCACGAATTGCTATTCATTCAAAATTTTAAGGTGACTCATTCGGGATATTGCTAAGTGGCCGTTTAAGACCCAAGTAATATTTGGGAAAAAAAAGCTTAATTCTCAAGAAGAACATAACGATTTACCTGCATTGAGGATACCCTCCAGCACTGGTTGTACAATCTCCATTCAAACAATAGTTGTAACAAACGGTATTGGCGTTAGCCACTGCATTATTAGTTGATACTCTCTTTCGTCTCTCACAGCCCTGAATATTATCATCCAATTTATAATTAGTGACTATCCTACTATCTTTGTCAGCATACATTGACATAATTCTATGTGGTTCATCCTTTGTCAATTTTTGAGTGACTCCGCGATAGTAACTATTGTACGACCAGAACAAGGAATCTTTTGATACCGCTAGAAAAGTTGGCTCTGAACTTGTTCCATTAAATACTGATACTTTGTTTCTTCCATCCAAATGTGCACTTTCAATGTAGAAATTTTCACTTTTATCTTTTACAATCCAGTAGAGTTTTTTGTGTTTTGGTCAACGACCAAAGAATTTTCAAGAGGCATACCACGAATATCGGATAACACAACTTCGGTGCTACCGTCATCCAATCGGATTCTCTGAATTGATGAGTTAAATATATAATTCTCAGTATCGAATTTTGTGTCTGTCCAGTAGATATATCTGTAATTTGTAAATCATATTAATCAATTAAACACGTAATTCAATAAAAACTTTTTTTTAAAGTACCGACTTCAAAAACAAATACCAAAAAAAAATAAGTTAAAAATAACTAAAACCCGACTACAATACTACAAATAGCGGTCAAATTAATATTGTTCTTGTTTTATACTTTTCAGTGCACGTTTTTGTCGTAGTCGGGTTTTAGTTATTTATAACAAATTTTTTATTTAGGTACACTATTTTGGGGTTATATTATTAATTATTTGATAAGTATTTAATAATAAAAGCAAAGTAGCGAGTAAATTTTTAAATTATATTTTCGGAAGAAAACTTCCCATTTTCTAATAGGTTTTTAGTCCGCCATATTGGATTTAGAATGACGTCACATTATTCATCGAGTTGCTCTCAACAAGCCCTTTCATTTGATACCCATATTGTCGAAATCCATTATAAATAAATGGTCCCCCATATTGGATTTAGAATGACGTCACGTCAATAAACGTGTATACAAAATTTCAGCTCAATCGTGGTTAAATAATTTATAATTTAACCAATCGTGGTTAAATATTTTGTAGTTAAATTAGTAGTATTTGTTGGCAGTTGCCAACAAATACTACTAATTTAAAAATACCTGCTCAAAATGACTTTTTGTCTCAACGCGAATCAAGAATGTTTTACGCGTAATGAGACAACTTTGACATTCCACAACGTGACAGAGTAACAAACGTCAATCCAAATAAACTTTCACGTTTATCATGTAAATAGGATTATTTAGAACTAAGATTACCCATTGCAGCTATCGACGGCAATAGTGACAGGTTGGCGGATATTCAACGTGGCAAAAACATTTCCTAAATTCTCGTTCTTTGCTCCAGGTTTCAATGAAACCCATCTAATCGTTCCTTCCCTTGAGTCAAGCCAAAATAGTTTCTGTTCAACAGGATCGTAAGCTAAGGACGCAAGATTATGATTTGTATAATCATTGTTAAATACCACAGTTTCAAATTTCTTGGCTTTTAAATCATAACTTAATATTTTCTCTGAATAGTTTACAAAGAACATCCTTTCACTCGCTTCGTCGTAGATGACATCATTTATATATTTCAGCGGTGGACTAATATTTTCGGAGTGCGTTATGATTCTGTCTGAGTAATAATCTATTTGCCCGGTTGTGATCACGGCATAATCTGAAACATGAAAAACAAGTACGCTGTAAATAAAATATAAAAATCTTGTGTTAAGGCTTCCGATTACTTTTGATATCCTGTTATGTACTGAAGTAAATTTTAACATTTTTACCCAAATGCTACAAATATTTTGCAAACAAAATCAAAATGATTGGCTCTCCAATTTTTTTAAACTCCTCTCTCGACTTTTTTAAGCCGTGTTTCAAAATTTTGGACCGCCAGCAGGATTTGAACCTGCGACCTCCGGATTCAGTATATCCGACACTCTTTCCAACCGAGCCACCCAGGTTCCTACTGCGTTGAATTTTTCAATCCATTTCTAACGTCTTACGGTGACGTTTTGCGCCATCTATTGCAGAGTATTCCAATTACTACAGGATTCCTTTTTAGGAATTTCTTCAGTGTCGTGGGTGCGTTTACAAACATAGAAACTCACATTAGCAAACAACTGGAACCGGAACAAATACTTGTAGTTCATACAAATAGTTTAATCGTGCGGGAATCGAATCCGCGACACGCTGAGCAACAGTCAAACGAACAGCTACTGCGCCAATAATGTCGCATTACTTTTCAAAAACAAAGGTTTCTTAAATATCTAATACGATATAGAAATATGAAGACAACTATCAGTTGTTTTTAGACCTACTTGACCTTACACATAATAATAATTATCTTTTGCATTTTAAATACCAATTCCTTACCTTCTTCTATTTTAGTATTTTATATATTAACAAAAGTTAATAAACATATTGCATTATTTGTTATTTATCAATAAATATTGGCTATAATTTATTATGGAATTTGAAAGAGATACATAAGGGATGGTCATTCTTCCGCAAATCGACCTAGGCAAGCGCCTCTTAAACCCCTTCTACACGATCAGACCTGACCGCCTGACAGAGGTGAACTTGGTCGTGTCAACAGTACCCCACCGTCTGGAACGCTGTCGGCTGACGGTCGGGTCCCACCGCGGACGCAGCCTGTCGGGACTGCTGCGCCGACTGACTCCGCCCATATTTGGTCGCACACCGGACCAAGGTCACCTCTGTCAGGCGGTCAGGGCTGACCGTGTAGAAGGGGTTTTAACCTTACAGATCAATTAGTGCAGATATTTTTATTACCACGTGATCTTGTTAAATCATCATTATCTTCCTGTTCTTATCCCAGTTTCTCCCCTATCAGACGTCACAGTATCATTTACTCCTTTTTCTTTCATATCAATACTTAGACAATCCGTCCATTTTTATTGGGCCTTCCTCTTCCTCTCCATCCATCAACATTCATACCCATCCCTCTCTTAGTCACATGAGTGCAATCCCTCAACATCACATGTCCATACAAAGGCAGACGGTTCCCTTTCATTTTTTCTGTAACAGGCGCCACTTTCAAACTTATATCCACTAGTTAAAATTAATGTATACCAACAAAATCTTCAGATCTCGGAAATAACCTAGTGAAATGCATCATCGATGAAACTAAAATCTTGTACTCACCCCAGGAAAAGGAGTGCGCCAACCCCAAGCAAAGCGCCACCACCGCCAGTACATACTGTGTCCTACACATTATGTACCCCATGAAGACCAAGATCTTCAGACAAACTGGAAGTGGATGATCCGTCCACCTCTGATGACTGCTCGTAGGATATTAAAGTAAAAGCTGATATAACTTAAATATTTAAACAAGATTGAAGGTGTTTTGAATACATTTATTTATAAATTTCAATATCAAGAGCAGCTGATATGGACTGTTATCAGGTTACACGAGTTTGACAGGTCATCTTAATGGGTCGAGTTATTTTTTAAAGCGAGGTTGCAATAAAGTGTAAAAAAATACGAGAGAAGCAAGCCAAATACCTACTTAGGTGTGACCCTCGACGGAAAGTAAGGTGACCTTTCGTGCCCATATAAAGGCAGCTAGCGATCGGGCCGCCTTTTCCGTAGGTTGGCTTCATTTCTTGCTTAGAGCAAGAAGCAAATTGTCACTTAAGTGCAAATTGCGTGTCTATACCGATGTAATCCGTCCCATTATGACATACGCCTGTGTCATCTTCTTCCACTCCCACCCTCGCCATCTCTATCAGATGCAGGTCCTATAAAACCGGTTCCTCAGGAAAGTCACGGGGCTCCACATGTCTGTAACGATAGTCTCCATTTAGACCACTAAATCTCCACCATTCTTCAGTTCATGAAACGCCATCCCAAGCGTTTCCTCGACCGTTCTTGGAGAAAAATGATTAAATATGTTTTCACTATTTACTTTAAATGTTATGAAAAATATTTAGACTACTTACTACTAAATAAAATGCTGAATCGAGCATTCGTAGTTTTAATTTTGTGGAACTGAACAACGAACAGAGCCAAGCATAGCATAGAGTCAAACATCGCTACAAACATTTTTCACAAATTTCAAGCGAATGCCCTAGTCGATGGTTATCAATCTTTTTTCATAAAGATATCAGACTTGACCATCAGCTCGGTAAAACGGTCGCCAAAACGCTCGTTGCAGTGTTCGGTAAATATACATAATTATTTCAAAAAAATGTTTTATCTAGCCAAACATTCCGAATCGCATTTCTCTTCTATCTTTACCATTTACTGGATTTGTTCAATTTCTGTGAAATTATTTGTATTAATTTTAAAAACAATCTCAAATATTCAATTTTTTTTACCTTTTTTTAGAGTACTGCAACCTCGCCTCAACGGGTCGCCGGGGCTGTCTTAAAAAGCTACCGTTTCCCAAAAACGTAGAGGGCAACGAAGGAACAGGATTTTTGATCAGTAAAATGTACAGTTCAACCTTTATAATCGTGCGGGCGTCTTTATATCGTGAGAGCAGTGGTGGCCCAGTGGTATCGGTCCCGACTTACGAGTTGTAGGTCGTGGGTTCGAACCCCGCCAGGCGCATTACTTTATGTAATTTATTTCATCACCACTGCTCTCAAAACGGTGAAGGAAACCATCGTGAGGAAACAGGCATGTCCTAGAACTAAAAATTCGAAGACAAATGTGACATCCACCAACCCGCACTGGGCCCGCATGGTGGATTATGGCCCACTCCCTCTCACAGAGAGGAGGCCTGTGTCCCAGCAATTGTAAGTACACTGTGCACTGAATATTTTTGTAAGTACAAATGTGGTTAGTATCTACTGTTGTCCCAGCTATTTTCCACGTGGGTTTTTTTGTCCAAAAAAATGTGCAAATTCCGTATAGTAGCTATAAAACGTATTATTACAACACGTTGATTTCGAGCGTATGGCACTCTTGGGCTGCAGCTGAAAATCAGCGTCAGGTGGCAAACTGTGTGTTGCCGCCTGACATTATGCTGAGCTGAGGCCCTTTGGCATTAATTTTTATTAAGTTTGTATTGTTATAGTTTTAAGTTTTAGCACAAGTGCCAATAAACGCAATTTTCTTTCTTTCTTTCTTTCAGCAGTGGGAACATAATAGGCTGATGATGGTTATGATGAATCGTGCGGGAATCGAACCTGCGACAAGCTGCGCAGGAGTCTAACGCTCAGCCACTGCGTCAATCGTGTCGTCAAATCCTAATCTTTGTTTTTATGTTCTGGACTTACAGCTAAAACAGCCGCACATATCGTTCTTCAAATTAAAGCCACGCTTGGTGAACATTTATCTTACGCCGGCTCCACACGTTGGCCGTGTTGGCCGAACAGAGGGAGACGGCGCTATACTAAGAAACGAGATAGAATTATTAGCGTCTTGCTTTTTGGTATTGCGCCGTCTCTTTCTGTTCGGCAAACACGGCCAGCAACGTGTGGAGCCGGCGTTAGTGAATATCCTCGCAAACATAGTCAGTTGGTCCCGGCTGTCATTTGTAGATCTTTGACAGTCGTTACTATTAGTCAGAAGCTCGAAAGTCAGTCGAGCATTTACCACAAAAAAAACACTCCTATTTTGAGAGATGACCTCTTAAAAAACGGCTCGTGTAACCTGATAACAGATGTCCTTATCAGCTGCACTTGTCATTGGCATAAGTTATCATAAATACCTTCTCCAATATTCTGGTAGTATTAAAGTAATGTAAAATATTTAAAGTAAAACCTGATTTTACTTTAATATCCTACGAGCAGTCATCAGAGGTGGACGCATCATCCACTTCCAGTTTCTCTGAAGATCTTGGTCCTCATGGGGTTCGTAATGTGTAGAACGCAGTGTGTACTGGCGGTGGTGGCGCTTTGCGTGGGGTTGGCACACTCCTGGGGTGAGTAAAATACTTTAAGTTTCATCGGTGTAACATTAAACAAAGTAGGATATTTCCGAGCCGGCGAGAGGAAACACCAAGGTCATCATTGTGTGGACGGCCTATACAAAACGGTGGACGAAATATGAAAGCGTTAGGCGGAGGCAGTTCAGTACATGGTAAGAAGCAAGTGAGCCACGTTAAATAGTCACCTTCTTCTGGGAAGCAGTTATGCGACCGAAGGAGGAGACGGAGTAATCCTCCTCCGTACGGCCCGGCCGCCGTGGGATCACGAGGCAATTTTCGGCCACTATAGGCGTGATCTTGTGGCCGGCAAGCAAAAGGTAGTATAAGAACTAGGTCCAACTCGATGGTGCGTCGTATTCTGGGCACAAATGACTGGGCCCCGATAGGGTCAAATGTCTGCCAAATTACGGAAATTTCCTTTAAGATTACCGAAGTCCTGTTATGCAAAGAGCAATAGAAATTCCGGGTTGGGTATAATCAGTACGAGTCTGATATATTCCCTTCCGTTGCAACAAGGGTGAGAATCGTCACATGATGACGTCTTCCCAAGCAAAAACAAAATATCCCTTAGAAAATCTCGCAGGTAATTCGATTTACCTCAAACCTGTGTTGCAAAATGTATTATTTTAGAGTCGAGATATATCATTAGAAAACTCAAATGTAAATTATATACATAAAAAATAAATAAATAGGTATTATGATAAATGAAACGATAAGAAATAAGTCAGGTTGCAATATTTATTAGTAGTTTTTTTTAATGAAGTATGTATTTACCTAATCATATTTCATGTAAAGCGAATTTAAATAAATTCATCTATTTTAAAATGTATGGAATAAAAATCAGTAAATTCAGGGAGCTGCTGATTCACTGAGCTATCCATCAGCTAAACATCATTTTCAAACCATAAGAAGATTTAAAATAACTATAAATAAATGAACATTTGAAAGACAGGGTTTATTCATAAATTCATAAATAATAATTTAATTTTTAGGAGTATTTTCGCTACACCGTGTTGGCCAAGGCAAAACAATTGACCCCAAAAGCGATTTAAGTGGAAGTTGCCATCGCCACTTTCCAGTTCCAGCATCAGATTCTTGGAGACATGTACCACCAGACTCTTTGTTACCACAAATCGAGGGTATAGTGTTCAAACCCAATAAGTGCCGAAAAATCAAAAATCGTTTTATTAGTATATCTTAATGCATTTTTGACGCTCTTTCCAGTGGTCTAATCCAATAAGTGGAATTCGCAGCAGAAAGAAAGTTACATAAGGTAATAACCCAATAAAGTCACCACGTTTGGCCAAGACTTAAAAACTGGTACCCTATAAAGCGTGTTATCTTGTAACATAATATTTTTATTTCACGCTTAAACCACATAAAGCTTTTTATTGGTATTGAGTGTTCAACAATTTTAACTAAAATGACCCAAATGTTTAGAGGCAATAATCACTATTTGTATTTATCGGGTTTTATCTTTAAATACGTAGATTAAAAAAACAAACAAATCCAAAGGTTAAATCAAAACAAATGTATTTGTCGGGTTTTACTGTTCTATTATATTTCAAAAGTAACAAGTTATGTTTAGTTATATTGTATTAGCTCTCATCGTCAACTAACTTTCTTGACACTTTGTTCGAAGAAGAACCCAATAAATCAATTGGACCTATGATTTTCTAGCATTACTGTTTTCAGTTTGCGAGGCGCATTTGCATCGCGCGTATTGTTATCGAAGTTCTTTTATTTAGTGCGATAATACTCTAACCTAAAGCATAGTTCGGACTACGCTAGTATTTTTAACCAACTTCAAAAAAGTAGGTTTTCAGTTCGACCTGTATGTTTGTATGAATGTTTGTCCGTTGATTATATCGGGTTTGGCTGAAACAATTTTGACGCGGTTATTAGAAAAGGTGTTCGTTTCATTCTGGAGAAGATATTAGTATGTATATACACAAAAGGATATCCCGTGAAGTTATCCGCATGGATCCGTTTTTGTTCAACGGATTGTAGATTTTCATAGTCGATTGTATGTTCGTCCACGATTACCAGAAAAGTGTTTGTTGTCTCATTATAGGTATACCTATATCATAGCTTCTTTTTTTAAACCCACGTAATTCCTTATCCACATCTTCTTAAACAGCTGTTACGATTAGCTTAAACAATTTATTTATATTATTGCGTTGTAGGTTGTTCGTCTTGCAAAACACCACTCACTTAGGTATAACCTGTACTAAAGCAAAGTGCGAACGAATTTTGGGCAGAAGCGAGAATTTTAGCTACTAAATTACTCGCTACTCAACTAAACTGCTAGCGTAGTCCGAACTAAGCTTAGGCGAGTGGAAAATCGTTTTTAAAGCAGCTAGAAAACAATTACAAAAGAGGACGTAAAGGAAAAAATTGAGATTTATAGTTATAAAGTGTAACGGACAATCGGACATGTCATAATTAAAAATATATTTTAATTATGACATGTCCGAGAACTTTCGTAGCATTGATGTCTGTAAAATGGCCGTTAATACACCAAAAACTAGAGCTAAATGAAATTCAAACCCGCCTTCAGTTAATGTTCAATAACCAAACGAAATAGAACACTTTCCACTCAATGACCAATTAGCCTTTTTTTTACGTGATCAAATGAGTCCTCCCACCCCGGGCAGGGCGGGAGGGACTGTCAGACTCGTACTCACTAAAATACACGGTGTCCTTCAATATAGCCTTTTATGTGCCGGGGTCACGGTAAAGAGATAAGTCCTGCGACCACGGCAGGCTTTGGCCCTCTAGAGGGGAGCTCGTCATTATTCTGACGTTCTTTGAGGCGCGCGTGGAACACAACGCGCCGTCGACCCGGAATGGTCCATGGTCGGACAGCGAGTTGCCGTTTACTCGCCGCCTGCATGCCCGAGCCTACGGTGGCCGGAGATCGTCTGGCGACGTCCGTCGCCGTGGGCGTCCACCACTGCGGGTGGGGCGGAGGAAGGACATTGTCCTCTCCCTCACGCGGCTCGCCTCCTCTTTCGCTAGCATGACTGCTTCGCAAAAGGAGGCGACCGCTTCCCACTCCGTCTCGCCCCGCAGCATGGCCGCGACCAATGCCGGGCGCGAGAGGTCTCCGCCTATCGTCGCCGTGAGGACACGTCGGTGCTCTGCCGAAGCGGGGCAGTCTTGCACTGTATGCTTTACTGTGTCCTCCGGGCGATCCTCGCAGTGGTGACACCCGGGCGTTTCCTCCTTCCCTATCAGACACAGGTACCTCCCGAAACTTCCGTGTCCGGCAAAGACCTGCGTCATGCGGTAGGTCTGGACGCCGTGACGCCTATCCTGCAACTCCTCAAAAAGCACACAGAAATGCCGCGATTGCGGCGTGCCCGGACGTCTGTCGCGACAGTCGTCCCCTCCATACTGCCCTGAGAACGCGCCGGAGCTCTTCCCACCGCGCCTCGACTTGTCGAGGCAGCGGGGATACACCCCGGCGCTGCGCCTTCAAGAGCCATAGACGCGTTGGAGGGCAGTCCTCCAAATCCCAGGGCAGTAATCCGGCAAGGTAGGCCGATTCGCCGGCGATCGTGCGGTATCCCCGGCTCATCCGGATAGCCATGACCCTCTGGCATGCGACCAACTTTAGTGTTCGTGTCCATATGCTCAGGGCCCACACAGGGGCCCCGTAGATGATAATAATAATAATAATTCAAAGTACATAATAATATATGTTTAATTTCTCTAGATCTAAAACCCAATAAGTCGGTACCCTTTGTAACTTAAATTTTTATTATGACAAAATGGGCTACCTCAGAAACTCATAAGTACTATTTTACACTAATTCAACGTATCCACTTTTACCATAAATACTCATTATAACGACATTATTTGAATAACATAGGTATTTATGTCCTTAAAACTTAAATATTGAATATCTCAAAAGTGTCAATTTCGTACTTATTGGGTTTGAGCACTATACCCTCGAAATCATTAATTCATCGTTTCGTTACTGAGATCCTGTTCCATCCGGATTTATCATCTCATGGTAGCAGTTAAAACCAGCTATTACCGCATCGGGCTGTTGATTTATGATAAGCTCTTGTATTTACAGTCAATATTGTCAATTTTAGATCATGCTTATCATCAAAGCATTGTCATTACAACTGAAAAAATCAGAGAATTTGAATTTCGTAGGTCAAGAGAAAGTGGTTCTAATTCGGCTTGCAAGATTTGTTTTTTTTTTACCTTGGCAAAAACATTATTTGATCTTGACACCTAAAAATTAAAAAAAAAAAAAACAAACAAGTGTAGGTAACAAAAAAAACTCGTCAGTGAAACTTGAATGAGTATCCAAAGTGCCTTTTTAAAACCATGAAAATAATTATTTAATTTTTCAGATATTGCCGCCATTTCATCTGAACGAATAGATTATTACACGAACGGAACCAAAACGCACTCCGATGATATTATTCCACTGAAACATATAACCACTATTACTTACGACGGAGTAAACAATAGGATAATACTTGTACACTTTAATACGCAAACCTTAAGTTATGATATAACAGCCAAGACATTTGGTGAGGCGTGTAAATAGCCTGCACCTTTGTGAAGGTTGTGAAAAAGTTTGAATTAAGAACCTACGTAATTTTAAGAAGTAATGGCGGACCTAAAAAATATACCTCCCTATTGATGAATCCCCGAGAAACCAATACCAAAAAAAATTATTAGCAGCAAACCATGCCCACGTACCTTGACAATCCAGAGATCCCACTCAGACCCAGGGAGATGGGAAGATACCTCGTTCATGCGCGTGATGTGGCTTGGTATGAGCTGCCGGCCGGCGAGCAAAATCTTCTTGAATCCACCGGTGGAATGGTTAAAACTCCAAAAATCAACACTGCACTATAAGTTCTCAATGAAGCACAGATGCAGGTCCATTTATTTTATGAATATCATCAAGGTTTCACCAAAAAGGAATTTTTGAAAGGCGGAGCAAAAAACACAGTGTCTTTTTCAATGGCGACGGGAAGAGAGTGCGCCTCGCTAATGCCATCTATTGGTCAATTGGCGAGAACACTCCAGAAAGTTTCGATACAAATGGGCGCTGCGGAAACAAAATATTGGTGCGAGGATTCATCAACAGACAAACTAAAATAGGTAATCTGAACTACTAACATATTATTTTATATGGAAAAATCCTAAAATATTATTATTTATTTTATTTATATTGAAAAGGCATTGACGCTTCACCATGCTCGGGGGCTTTGGAAGGACGCAAGTGCTTTCAAAAAGAAAAGTGAAAAATTATAAGTACTTACTGACCTATATTTAGATCAGAGAAAAACCCAAGCTCTATGATTGAATGCGAGAAACAAATGATACAAGTTATTTAATGTATTTTCTAAACCTTAAAGACTACTAGTATCGTATAAGAGTTAACGTTTATTGCGTTGGAATAGGATATAATTTAGCGACGGCACGTTTAAAGTTACCGAACTTTGTCTTTACCATTGCAACACGAGTGACATTATCCGTGCCTTTATAAACTTCAGTTATAACTCCTAATGGCCAACTCAGAGGAGCTGAATTATCCTGTCCCACTAGTACGACAGTTCCAACTTCTACGGGTTTGTCAGGAGTTGCCCATTTTTGTCTGACTTGCAGCGTATGCAGATACTCTAGGTGCCATTTCTTCCAGAAGGATTGGACCATACCATCTAACAACTGTTTGCGCTGCGACAAACTAATGCGCTGACCAGACAAATCGGCTGCCGGCAAATACTGCAATGGAGTCGACATCAAAAAGTGAGCGGGAGTAATAACTTCGGGATGGGGATCGGAAGACAAAACGCTCAGAGGGCGCGAGTTCATAATACACTCTATTTGAATGAGAACAGTTTGTAACTCCTCATAAGTTAAAAGCTGACTTCCGATCACGCGATAAAGGTGCGTTTTTAACGTTTTTACATTTGCTTCCCACATGGCGCCAAAATGTGGGGAGCGAGGTGGGATCATTTTCCACATTATGCGGCGTGTTGACAACTCATGTAAAAGAGACGAATTGAAATTTGAATTTAATAAGAATCTATAAAGCTCATCTAGTTGGGCCTTAGCCCCAACGAATTTCAATATATAGGAAACAATGCGCAACAATTTATCCCATGATGAGGTACGTTGAGCAAGTTGATATAGAAGGGGTTGTTCTACTTGCGTGGTCACTGTTAAGACATTTGCCTTGTGCTCGGGAAGTTCCCCACAATTAATAGGAGAGAACGGTTTGACGAGCCAATCCTCAGGAGCACAACGAAGACAAGAGGGGCCGTTCCACCAAAGTTCATGTGACACTAACTGAGAAGGGAGGATGCCACGAGATAGACAGTCGCTTGGATTCTCAACACCTGCCACATGGTAAAAATGTTGAGAACCCAAGTTCTCCTGACATTGAGCAACTCTATTGCTGACAAAGACTGACCAGCGGTGCGGAGAAGAGTGTATCCAAGATAAAGCTATCGTGGAATCTGAAAAGGCGTAAATTCCTGCAATAGGAACACGTAAAGCGTAAGAATCACGAACAGTTTTTACCAATTTTGACATGAGCACGGCGGCACAAAGCTCCAGACGTGCAAGAGTTGTAACCTTGGTAGGTGAAACCTTTGATTTCGCACAAAGTAAGCGGACTATGACACCAGATGGACCAGTAGAGTGTATATAAAT
The DNA here is from genome assembly GCA_954870645.1 of Agrotis clavis. Lineage (NCBI taxonomy): Eukaryota > Metazoa > Arthropoda > Insecta > Lepidoptera > Noctuidae > Agrotis > Agrotis clavis. The sequence continues at coordinate 23,251,742 of OX940931.1, read as the reverse complement.
CTCACACCCGTACCCACCCATACTAGCATCAGCAAACGCGACTATACGAACGGAACAATCATCGGTAACGCCCACATGGCGTGGTATGCGTAATGTATCCAGCAGCGGAAACTCTTGCATGAGAATGGAAAAACGTTTAAAAATATCGTCAGGAGCGGGATCATCCCAACCAATATTACTCAGCCATAACTCTTTGATGAGCAACTTGGCATAAAATATCACGGGGGCGACCAAACCGAGAACATCAAATAAGCGTGCGACTATCGAGAGTATATTTCTCTTAGTACATTTCTCAGCTACGTGAGCGGAAGTGAAGAAAAAATTATCCTGAGAAGGTTCCCACGAAAGGCCTAAAACCTTAGACACATCACTCCCAGCGTGAAAATCAAGGGACTTACGATGCGAGTCGGGAAGACTGTTTAAAAGAACGGGTGAATTGCTACACCATTTAACAAGGTCAAAATCGCCCGATTTAAACATCTTTATAAGATCATGCGATAGCTGCATGGCGGTGTCTTCATTATTCACAGAATACACCAGATCGTCCATGTAGAGACTGGTCTCTGCTACTTTAGCAGCTTCGGGATAATGCGGACTGTCAGAGGCCAGCTGTCGCACAGTGCGCATAGCTATGTAAGGACTCGACTTAAGCCCGAAAGGTAAGCGATTAAAGGCGAAGGTTAGCACAGGTTCGTTCTCATTGAATCGAAACAAAATGCGTAGGTATTTACGCTGGTCAACGGGTACACCAATGCGTAAATACATTTGTTTAATATCAGCATTTATAGCGATGGGAAATAGTCTGAAATTTATTAAAAGAATAAACAAATCTGTTTGTAAATTTGGACCAATATGGAGTACATCATTTAAAGATAACCCTGTATGAGTTCTAGCACTAGCATCCAATACAATGCGCGGCATCGGTTTGTCTGGCCGAACGACAGCGTGATGAGGGATATAGTACCCGTCATCGGAAACGGCAGATTCGTCGACCTGACTTAAATAACCGTTGTCCATATACTCTTTAATCACTGCATTATAATTTTTCCGCAACATCGGCGATTGGCGGAGTTTCCTTTCAAGCGCAATAAGCCGACGATACGCGGCGGTGCGCGAGTTACCCAACTCGGCGGGATCCTTACTAAAAGGTAACGCGACGGTATAACGTCCCACATCGTCTCGTGACACGGTCGAGGAAAAAATATTCTCACATTCGGTTTCCTCAGGAGAGAAAAAACGTTTATTATTAACTTCTTCCAATTCCCAAAACTTTTGTAATAAATCATTGAGAGCTAATGCCGTGAAAGAAGAGTTAGGTAAATTTAAATTATCACTAATAAGCGGAAAATCACCCATAAAGATATACCCGAATGTGGTCAATAATGCAGGTGGGGCGCGTGAACCAAGATCGACCCTATTCCCCAAGTAAATGTACGGAAACAGTTGAGCGCCCAACACTAGGTCAATATCCCCTGGAATATTCCAGCTTAAATCTGCGAGCGGAAGCGCGTGGAAGTCTATATGGCTATCCCACTTGACATGGTGCGATGGTAGCTGGTCCGTAATGCACTCAACTACGAACGCGTGAATAGTATATTTTTGATCAGGATATACGCGAGACTCGATATCTAAATGTACGTATCCTATTATCGGTCGCGATACAGAACCAACTCCTTTAACAAATGAATTACTCAAAGGAATTATCAGTAAATTAAGTTTTCTACAACATGCTGTAGTTATTAAATTATTCTGCGAGCCATTATCAATTAAACACCTCACTACTGTTTTGTGACCCGCACTGTCACTTTTAGCTCGCGCATAAACCTGAGCTGTCGATAACAGCACTATCGCCTTAGCCTTCGCTGCATCAGCTGCTAATAACACGGCCGAGCTGTGAGCCGAAGACGCTGGCGTCACATCACACGAATCAGACGCAATCACCCGTGCGGAAATATCGACCTTATCGCAATCAACGTAAGAGCGAGGCACCAAAGGCGTACCGGGGGTCGAAAGGAGCGCGGGAGGGGGGAGAGACAGCGGCGCGGGAGACGACGACGCCACGACTACATTGCAATTCGTCGCTTTAACATCAGCTGTTTGCGGTTTATTTTCTTTATCAAAATGTAATAGTGTATGATGGCGTTTTTTACATAAGTCACAGACTGATGTTGACTTGCAGTTACTCAATCCGTGCAATGTGCTCAGACAATTCGCGCACCCACGTTTGGATTTAATAAACTCGAACCTTGTTCTAGGAGTCAACGCGGATTTAAACTTAGCGCAGTTATACAAATGAACATGAGCGTTATCATTACAATACGCGCAGCATGGAACCGCGATCGCGGGTAAACAAGCGGACGAGTCAGCTGACTCGCTCACAACAAACGCTTTTGTCTGTGTGCGTGACTCGCGAGGAGCGGAAGCGGGGTTTCTACTAAAGTTTCTCGCGTTCGAATGATACAAATTCGAGCGTGTCAATATCTTTGCCTGATCTTGAACGAAGCTTATCAATAATTGCGTTGTGGGAATTTCAACATCTCGAATGGTAAGTTCAAACGATTGAGTAGTCTGTGCATCGATTTTTCTCATTGCGCAGTGCAGAAGAATAAAATCAGCAAGATCCGTAATCCCAAGTTGTTTCAAGGCAGAAATAGACGCACTAAATGTTTCTATGAAAGAATCGAGACTATTAGCATTAAATGAACAACTTTTTAAATCCAATATGTTATTTAAATAATGCGTACCTAGTGAGCGCTTCTCTTGATATTTTTTAACTAAACTATCCCATAACAACTTGTAAGTATCACCAGTAGGCACAATTCCAGCGGTAACCTTCAATGCGTTGTGTGTAAGCCTACCTATCAAGTACTGCACACGCTGCGAGTCAGTCAGCTGATCATTATCATGGATATTTGACTTAAACGACTCGTAGAAAACGGGCCAATTCTCAGTTTTCCCATCGAAAGATGGCAGCGCGATAGGAGGCAACTTTATTTTAGGCGGTTCAAAAAAAGTCTTTGAGTTGCTACTGGGTAATGGTGGCGATTGATTGCTGTTTATTTTATTCCTAACACGTTTAATATGAATATACAAATCATCAAAGGATTCTAAACAAGCATAGTCGGCACTTGAACCAGGTTTTAAACTAATGTTTATTTGATTAATTTGATCGACAAAGGATTCAAATTTATCTCGAATGTCATCAATTGTCTCTGACTCAGTCATAAAACTTTCATTTTTCCTCGAATCGAACGACGATATATTTCTTGATAAATCATACAAACGATTAATGCGTTTAAATAACAATCCTTTCTTTTCGTGAAGAATAGTTAATAAATCTTCCGGCTTCAGTTGTTTATCCGTCATTTTGCTAATATTATAAAACGAAGACAATAACAATAAATACCTACCAGGCGGTTTGCAATATTATCGCACCTACCAAACTATGAGTATCTAGGTATCTATCTAAATATTAATACGCACAAAGCCGAGATGAGTTGGTAACTACCTACTTATTTACTTATGAACAAAGCGAATTTTTAAATGCGGATACCTACTTAGAATGAACTTTACCAATAAATACGTAATGTCGTTCTATGTAAACTAGGTATATAAATTAATTGAACAGATTTACCAACAAATACGTAAAATCTATTGTCAATTTAATAAGCTGCGTTAATTAGGTATTAATTTACCGAAAGTTTACGTAAATAAATATCTATTGTGCGTTATTGAACCTATATGATTTTCACCAAACAAATACGCAAAAATCTAGGTACCTACTGGTTATTTATCCGGTATCGAAGGACCATTAATTATGGTGAGGCGTGTAAATAGCCTGCACCTTTGTGAAGGTTGTGAAAAAGTTTGAATTAAGAACCTACGTAATTTTAAGAAGTAATGGCGGACCTAAAAAATATACCTCCCTATTGATGAATCCCCGAGAAACCAATACCAAAAAAAATTATTAGCAGCAAACCATGCCCACGTACCTTGACAATCCAGAGATCCCACTCAGACCCAGGGAGATGGGAAGATACCTCGTTCATGCGCGTGATGTGGCTTGGTATGAGCTGCCGGCCGGCGAGCAAAATCTTCTTGAATCCACCGGTGGAATGGTTAAAACTCCAAAAATCAACACTGCACTATAAGTTCTCAATGAAGCACAGATGCAGGTCCATTTATTTTATGAATATCATCAAGGTTTCACCAAAAAGGAATTTTTGAAAGGCGGAGCAAAAAACACAGTGTCTTTTTCAATGGCGACGGGAAGAGAGTGCGCCTCGCTAATGCCATCTATTGGTCAATTGCGAGAACACTCCAGAAAGTTTCGATACAAATGGGCGCTGCGGAAACAAAATATTGGTGCGAGGATTCATCAACAGACAAACTAAAATAGGTAATCTGAACTACTAACATATTATATTATATGGAAAAATCCTAAAATATTATTATTTATTTTATTTATATTGAAAAAGCATTGACGCTTCACCAACATTCGAAACTTTATTACCCGACAATGATTATTTTAACCATACTCTCAAGTCCATGGCCTATGATCCAGTTGAACAAAAACTCTTTTGGCTTGACTCTATAGAGAAAACCATAAAATGGGTTTCGTTAAAACCAGGAGCAAACAAAGAAGAAAACATTATAGCCACACTTGATGTCGAACAAGCAGTTGCTATCGCCCTGGATAGCTGCAATGGGTAATCTTATTTAATATTTTTTTATATACGAAAGTTTGGATGAATAGAAAAAACATCATGTTGGTTCCTCAATAACGCTAAAACCACTTCGTGCTCCATGTGGTCTATTTTCGGGGCAAAGAATTCACATTGCCATATAACATGACAATGTTGCCAGCGTTCTGGGCACTGTTCCAGTTGACAGCGATGCATGTGGACGTTTTTCTGACGCCTTATGAATGTTTTTGTTTATTTTGCTATGTTTTAATTAGTAGTTTGTTATAGTATTGTTTCATAGTTGTAATATAAAAAAAAAACTAAAAATTCAAGTTTTGAACTACTTGTTAATTAATTTTCATTTACAAATTACAGGTACATCTATGTGTCATGCACGAGGTATCCTTTTAGAAATGAAAAATTTGTGTCTACAATAGAACGATTCCGATTGGATGGCAGTAGCAGCGAAGTTATATTAGACGGCCTTCGACGTCCTATGGAAAATTCTTTGGTTGTTGACCAATACACGAAAAAACTGTACTGGATTGTAAAAGAGCAACATGATCATTTCTACATTGAAAGTGCAGATTTGGATGGAAGTAATAAAAAAACAATATTTACTGGACCAAGTTCAGAAATAAGTTATTTTTTGAGAATCCCCGTCGATATACCAGATCCAAATTTACTGATGGTATCAAAAGATTCTATATACTGGACACACGAGAATCATGACACCACTCAGCAATTGTCCAAGAATCCGTCAATAAATGAAGAGCCGAAAGTAATTACAATTGGATATAAAACAAGAATAGTCACCAATTATAAACTAGATGATGAAATTCTAAACTGTGAAAGGCTAAAGAGACAATCAGTAAATAACGTAGCAACAAACTCAAAGGCAGCATAAGCGCAGGTATTTTTTTTAAATACATTGGCCAAATAAAAAAGTAACTACCCATTGATCGGTCAGGGACATAAGGACTATGTCCCTAAAATTGTCTTCATGTCTGACCTGGCTCATAGCAACTTCTTAAAAAATGTGGAATCCTTCTACCGTTATAATAATGCACCATTTTTACTTTTTTATAGATATGCCATCACTGCAGTCAACGTGTGGTAAATTCTGAACCAGTCTGCTTTTGTACTAAATAAAAAGCTGAACTCAGCGGAACTCAAATATTTAAGGTGTCTTATAAAAAAACTCTTTCCTGATTCTCTTTTCCATTTTATCTCTTTGTTTTTCTTTGCTCATGATTACAAACTTTTGTAGATGCTATAGTTTTATTTTTCCATAAAATAAAACAAGGTGTTAATTAAAAAAAAACATGTGGTCGAATCGTGGCATCTTTTTACCCGACTACGGCAAAGCCAAAAGGAGGGTTATGATTTTGACCGGTATGTATGTATGTTTGTCTGTTCCCTCATATCTTCAAAACTACTTATCATTACATGACAAATGAGGTGTCGTTAGAAGCGTCTCAGTTGTCCGCTGGTTACAGGGTAGGTGACGTGTCACCAAATCCAATATGGCGCCCTCTAGGCGATGTAAAGTCGTAACCGAAAAAAAAAATTTTTCGCACAGTATCGACATGGGTATCAAATTAAAGGGCATGATGTGCGCATTTGAAATATATATACATTATATAGCTTTTATATATATTAATTGCTACTTTGCCTGCTTCTAACAGTGTCAACATGCAGGGTGTCAAATGAAAAGATATGAAAACTCGCTACTTTGCTTTTATTATTATATACTTATCAAATAATTAATAATATAACCCCAAAATAGTGTTCATAAAAAATAAGTTAAAAATAACTAAAACCCGACTACGACAAAAACGTGCACTGAAAAGTATAAAACAAGATCAATATTAATTTGACCGATATTGTGCTAGCCGTGGTCGTGTGCCACCTGCGGTTGTTTCACACAGTCTTCATTAGGTAGCTGGCACACGACCACGGCTAGCACAATATCGGTCAAATTAATATTGATCTTGTTTTATACTTTTCAGTGCACGTTTTTGTCGTAGTCGGGTTTTTTACTTCTTGACTGTTCTATGCCACCTGCTGCGATTTTTACACCCTTCATCCGCCACGTTAATTTTCACACAACTGCAGGTTTTTCAGTGCTCGCATTTGGCGTGCTTGAATACACCTCGCCTTTCTAAAGAACTTAGCGTGTGTGCGTATATGTATACACCTACACTTCAACGTGCCAATCAATAACAGATTGGGGGGAACAGAACGTGGGGTTGTACCTTTGCAAGTTACACCCACGATCTATACACGTCATGTAAATATATCCCATAAACAATCCTCTAAATAATATACGCCCCCACGTCTTGAGTGGCCCCTCTTTCAGCCCCGTAGGGTTATTTTCTTACTTTTAGGAAATTTTAAAACGTGAGTTTTTAATAGTTATTATGTGATAAACTACAATACCATAAATATAATGGTGCTACAGTCTCAACCACAAGACTTATTATCTGTAAATCTCTATGGAGAAGTATAAGCAAGAAAATCTATGGACACTTTTTTTCAATCAGGTAATTATTACAAACCCTTTGTTTCATCGGTTGAGACTAATCATTATGTGAGAACAACTTAACAAGTAAAAAATAATAAAAATAATAATTCAGGAATATTAAACAATACTAAACTATCCACGTACGTGTGAGCAGTTAAAAGAAACCAGGGGGGGTATTACAACGTCTTAAAATCGGGCTTATTCCGGCGAGTGAAAGTGACAGAGCTATACAAGTCGCCTAGCGCCATTTCTTTGACTCACTGGAACATGCCTGGTTTAAAGACATTATAATCAATGATATCTACTATTTAAAAATAAGTCGGGTTTTCCTTCCTGACGCTATAACTCCAGAACGCACAAACCGATTTCCACGGTTTTGCATTCGTTGGAAAGGTCTCGGGCTCCGTGAGGTTTATAGCAAAGAAAATTCAGGAAAAATAACGAAGCCATCTGGTGGCGAAACGGAGTTCGCCGGCGGTTTGCTAGTATTATATACAATGATTATAATACCCCCTCCAGCTAAGAGATGACCAGTCTCATCTGACATTGACAAACCAGAACGGGCACTGTCGTTCAAGAACAGGATGCCTGGAATCAGCACTATTTAGCTCAACCACTTTGAGAGCAGTGGTGGCCCAGTGGTATCGGTCCCGACTTACGAGTTGTAGGTCGTGGGTTCGAACCCCGCCTGGCGCATTACTTTGTGTAATTTATTTCATCACCACTGCTCTCAAAACGGTGAAGGAAAACATCGTGAGGAAACCGGCATGTCCTAGAACCAAAAATTCGAAGACATGTGACATCCACCAATCCGCACTGGGCCCGCGTGGTGGGTTATGGCCCACTCCCTCTCACAGAGAGGAGGCCTGTGTCCCAGCAGTGGGAACATTATAGGCTGATGATGATGATGATGATGACTTTGAAAGGAACTAAATGATCTAACCCACATGACACCATCAGAGAGACATTTGAGTGAGCATGACATTCTCTCAACCGCCAACCCTTACATTCAAGTCAACACACACATGTCACAAAAAATGTATCTATCTTCTAATGCGTTATATTTATTTCAAAATAAAATATTACATCACCAGAAAGCTTCAAAATATAGAGATAACAGTTAGCATGATTTTTTTTAAACTAAAGTAAAGATCGGGCTATTCATAATTAAAAATCAGCCAATGGCTTGCAGGATTACATACAATATTATTTTAACGAACTCAATCTCACATAATATAGACTATAGATCACTAAAAGTGTCCCAATCTTTTTTCAATCCAAAAATGACAGTAAATCCTAATAATGTTTTGTATCGCACGTTGGCTGCAGATCTTTGACTGTCGGCACATCTGTAAAAAAACGTGAAATGGTAGTTTAGTTGGATAGTTTTTTTTTTCAATACTTTTTAGAGCGATCGAAGCTTTTTACCTTCGGTTAGAATGTCCTTCAACATCGAAACTGTCCTGATACATTTCGCTAGAAATATTGGTAACTCGCATCTTTCACCTTCGTAATATCCAAGGCATTCACAAATCGGTTCCTTTTTCTCTTTAAGATTACAGACTCCATTGTTTAAGCAATACCCTTGACAAATGTCCACCTCACAGCGTGTCCCCGAGTAGCCGGCATTACAACTAAAATATCGAAAAATTAATAGGTATAGTCGTGGTTTCACATCCGTACATAATTATGTTTAAAACCAAAAATAGCGCAAATGCAGATCTCTGCTTACAATTTTGCCTGTGTAACAAAAATATTAAATACATAATTATGGAAGAAAAATATCTTTCTGTCAATATTTTCAAAACGATGAAGGAAAACATCGTGCTGAAACAGGCATGATCCGGGGGTCTTATCTAAGACCGAAACCAGAAGTTTTATGGTTAGTGACCATAAAACTTCTGGTTTCGGTCTTTGTGGCAGACGTTTTGACAACAAGCTCGAACTAAGAATGAAATTATGATTTGACAGGTAGCTCCTTAGAGACCGCACTACCAGACCTGCGAAAAGTTGTACCTACTACATTTTTTTAAAGTGGCCCATACACGGCCCTAAAATCAGAGGCGATATTGGGTAAGTGGTGGGGGAGCGCCCTAGATCGTTCCCTAAATCGTATCGTGTGTAGGCAAATCGCAACCATATCGGCCCTAAAATCAGAGGCGATATGCCTACACACGATACGATTTAGGGAACGATCTAGGGCGCTCCCCCACCAATTACCCGATATCGCCTCTGATTTTAGGGCCGTGTATGGGCCACTTAATGCAATATGATGTAATTTCATAGACACTAGCGCCGCTTCAGTCGTGGCGGTATTATCCATCCGCATTTTGATTTTGACGTTAGTTATGTTTGTACAATCATCTTGGTATATTCGTTCCCGCGTTTTCGTTGATGGACTTAGAAAGTAGACCGGACAGGTGGCCTACCAAGACGTCTTAAAGCGTGAGTTGTTAGGCTGTGGGAAAGAGACAGAGCTATTTATGTAGTCTAGCGCCATCTTGTTCTCTGAGCGGAACCACTCACGCTTGAAGACTTCATCGAAGTCCACCAGGGATGATCCTAGAACATTTTAGGAACTATAACAGTCAATTTTCCTTCATAGAGAGAAATCTGTCTCTATATTAGGAACAGTGTAGTTGCTTAATATATTTATGCTTATAAATTAACATTAGCTTTTTTTACCTGCATCACAGAATACCTGCATATAGCTTGACCTTCTGAATTGATACTACAACATCCTTGTAAGCAATAGTTTTGACAAATTAGCTTGGTTACATTTGGCAGCGGATCTTTCAGTCGAGGGCAATTATTTTTACAATTAGTCGCAATACCAATCTTAAATCTATAGGAGAATTCTGAGATTTCTTCGGCTTCTGTAAAACTATTTGAATCCTTTGCGATTCGGCAAACTTTCATGCGAGTATCGGTAGCAAATGCAGGCGTCCAATATACATAATCTTTTGTTACGGCTATTGACCCTGGTTTTGATCTTGGTGATCCTGATTGGTCAATATACAACGTTTTTCTGTTGCTTCCATTCAAAGAAGCACTGTTAATCGAAAAAGTATATCTGTCTCTCAATCCATTTTCCTGAACATGAAAACCTTCCGTCCAATACATTGTTTCTGTTTCCTGATCAATCACTAAGTTATTAATGGTGCTCATGTTATCATTCAACACCACTTGTTTGTGGTTTCCTTTAAAATCGGACCTCTCTATTGAACCAGTAAACGATTCTTCAGCCCAGTAAATATGCCTGAAATATCAATGTCAATTATTAAAAGAGGTTTTAAAACAATATAAAAATATGTCGCAGTTAGCTAACTTAAACAGCCTTTCATCAACAGCGCAGCCTAACTGGCGGGATGAATTACATTTAACCACTATACAACAAGTAACGTAATTAACGCACACCCTCAGACACCCCAATTAGAATATAAATGTTATAATTATAATACATAATTATTGAATTTTTAATTTAACATTAAATGCATTCTTCTCTTCTTCATCTTCAACCTTTAGTCACCCAATGCTGAGTGTAGGTCTCTTCCAAATCTCTCCACTTCTGGCGGTTTTTTGTTATGGCTATCCAGTTTCTTCCGGTCACTTTAACAAGATCGTCTGTCCACCTAGTCGGTTGTCTCCCTACATTCCTCTTTCCCGTTCGTGGTCTCCACTCCAACACTTTCCTGCCCCATCTTCCATCCAGTCTACGGCATATATGGCCCGCCCACTTCCAATTTCTTTTTGCTATCACCCATGCTATTAACATTCATTCAACAACATCATTGCATTGTTAATATGTAACTAAATTATTTATTTTGCAGTAAGGTTTATTTTTCTTTATTTTGTATTGATTGACGGAATTTATATTAAATACAAATAAAATTGCACTTATAAGTCTTGTTGCCTTGATTTACGGTCTATCTTAGTTTGTTTTGACTGTACAGGGGTAATGTGACCATAATTTCCGAAGTTTTAATTATTTTTGATAAAAAATTACCTATACCTATTAAAAATGATAGAAATCGATTCAGTAAACGATTCTGAACAAACTAATTTCAGGACGTGCGTTATTTGTGTTACATGTTGTATAAAACAAAACTGGGTTTGGTTGAATAACAATTATAACGACTTGCCTGGTGAAGACATCCAAAATTTTGTTAAATGTCTATATGCAGAAATTATTTCAATCCATTTCACTGACAGCGTGGTGGATAAAAGGGGTATTATATCTTCCTAAGTTCATGATCCGATATTTAGGATACTATTCAGGATAATAAATTTAATCGCCGAAGCTTGCTTTAACACAATATCAATAACAAGTGGACCGGTATAAACACAAAAAAGACCAAAACGATAACTTATAAAACCGAATACACTTGACTGAGCTTTGCGTGATCATCCCCATTAAGATGCAACTCATCCTAAATGCGATTGATCTTTTCTGAATTCTGGATGTCCTAAATATCGCCTCCTAAATTTAGGAAAGTATAATACCGCTTTAAAACTAACCCCTATGAAAAATACTGATATTTGACAATAACAGACACTAATGTTAAATCCATACTTTCGATAAATCGATACTATGGCTAAGCGTTCTCTCATCGAAAGTAAATACTAAAGAACTGTCTATTTATACGAAATGGTTACCGACGTGACATTTACCTAATTAGGTATGACTATTTATCTCGGCCTAGGTGTCTACTCTGCCTCTTTGTGTGTTTTTATATAGGGTGTTAAAAAAAAATGCAAGAATTTCGTGTGCGTACTCGGTATCAATAAACGAGGACATTTCAAAAAAAATTTTTTTCAACCATTTTTTGTTAAACAAAAATATTTTTTTTTTTATTATTTTTTTTCGAGCATTTTTCTTTTGTCCTATTAATATGGCCAATAAAATAAGTTATTTGTAAGCATTTCGATGAATTGCCAGTCCAAAGTCTGCAAAATGTGATGTGAATGTGAGGTGTGTTGGAATGAGCTGTGAACACTACACACGGGTGAACGAACTCAAACAACAATCAAATTCATTAAAATGGTAAAAAAAAATTGCTTGAAAAAAATTTTTTTTGTGTAAAAATTAACTGAAATTCTTGCAGTTAACTTTTTAACACCTTGTATAAATAGTATTTTTAGTTTTAATTAAGTATCTTTTGTAAATGTTTAGTTCGTAATATTAGTATTTTTTTTAGCTTTATTGTAGATATAGGTACATAATTTATTTCTTTACGTATAGTATTATCAGTAACATCATTGAATAGATAGTTTTTTTCAAATATTAGGCTGCTAATTGAATGTCTGATTAAGCTAGTTATTGACAACAATTAATAATATACAAAGTTAAAGTAACGTACCGATTACAACTGTCAACGGCAATAGCCGCCGGAATGGAAGCAAATTGGATAAAAACATTTCCAGAAACATTGTTTTTAGCTCCAGCTTTTAAGTCAAAATAGTATATTTCCATGCCATTAATATTAGTCCAAAATATTAATTCTTCAACTGGATCGATTGCAAGACTCGTAATGGTTTGGTACTTATGGTTTTTCTTAACCAAAGGTTTTAATTCCTTTGTTTCTATATTAAAACTATAAATAATGGTGTCCTTAACTTGTTTTCCATCGGCTATCAGAATTCTGTTGTGTGCAATATCGTAACTCAAATAAGAAATTCCAATGTCAGAGTTTATATACTCCTTGTGAATTTCTGTTCCGTTTTCGTAAAATGTTAGAACATTGTCAACACCCATAACCAAGTCTGAAATATGAAAAAGGAAATGTAAATTTTAACTGTTGGATAGGTGTTCAAACTTTCCAGAATGTAACGAATACTTTTCTGAAAACCGCATCAAGATCGGTTAAGGCAAACGCGAGATAAAACATAATTATATAGATACATAATTATACAAACTTAAGGGTCGACCAAAGAACCTACTTTTCATTTGAAGTCGATTAAAAATAAGAAATTAAAATCCTCCCCTTTTATTTCAAATCCGAACAGCCCATCTAGAGCTTGTTTGAAAGATGTCGCTATTAGCGGTATTACTGCCATTGTACAAAAACATGTCTGGTATTTTTAAAAAACTCTAAATGCGGGACTAATAAGATTAATTGTAATTTATTGATACTGTCTAACAGCCATTTTGGTGTACAATAGAGTATAAATTAATACATTATCTATCTAAGATTGGTATACTCACCCCAGGACCAAGAGTGTGCGAAACCCACGGGAAGTGCTAACAATGTTAGCAAACACTGCGCTATTAACATGTTGTATCCCATTACAAACAAAGTTGTTGGAAACAAACTAGAGGCAGATCGAGATGGTCTACCTCAGATGACCACTCGTCAAATGTAACATTTTTAGGTACTGTTTTATTTATATACCTAGTGAACTAAATAGGTACTAATTAAAACAAATACTATAAGGTGTGGTTTACACAGAAGAGTCGTGGCGTGTACGTGTTGCGGTGGCGGAATAATCTAAGAAACCCAAAATTAAGGTAATAGTTTTGTCGCATAGCGTCGTGGAAACAAAACAGGAAAGAAGAATGTAGGCGACAATTGACTAGGTGGACAGCCGATCTCGTTAAAGTTTCCGGGAGAAAGTGGATAACCATCAAACAAAACCACCATTAGTGGAATGTTTTGGAAGAAACCTAAGGCCGAGATAAATAGTCGTACCTAAGCAACAGCCAAGCCAAAGTCAGTGCTTACCGACGTTCTAAGCATCCATTTCGTATAAATAGACAGTTCTTTAGTTTTTACTTTCGATGAAATACTTCGCTTAGCCATAGTATCGATTATATCGAAAACTTAGGCCGCTTGAAGTGTGATTTGACATAAGCGTTTTTATTGTCAAATATCAGTAGTTTCCATCAATCAAACAAATCAAATAATTTATTTCAACTAAGCCAATTACAGGCACTTTTGAATTGTCAAGAGACATAAAATAAAACTAGTATTCGAAAATAGTTATGGTGCTACAGTCCCAGCCACAAGACATAAAAACTGTGAAAGTACCGTAGGTGCTCATTCTAAAGCGTAGATCTCTATGGAGAAGAATGAGCAAGAAACTCCATGGACACTCTTTTTCAATCGCCAAAATTATTACAGATCTTTTGTTACATCATTCATCATCAGATGGTACATTATGTGAGAACGATGTGGCAAGTTATTAGTGTCCATAGTAAATATAAAAAGACAATTCAAAAATAAAGTTATTAATAATTAAAATAGACCGTGGCAGCTAAGAGATGACCAGTGCCAACTGACAGCGCCCGTTCACGAACATGACACATATATCAGCAACATTCAGCTCAACCATTTTGAAGGGAACTAAATGATCCGACACACATGCCACCATCAGCGAGACATTTGAGTGAGCATGACATGCTCTCAACCGTCAGAGTCATTCAAGTCAATAAAGACGTAGGTATCTAGTCAATGATAGCTCTCACACAATGCTGGCTATGAAGTTATATAATACTAGGCAGATTGACTCTATACAATGCAAGGACAGTTATACAGTTTTCATCCGCTTCGAAAATATTAATAAAAAGATAACCTACATTACAAATGTCCCCACAGACGTTAACAAAAAAATGCACAAAGAAAATAAAAACTAAAATAAAATAGGACAATAATGTCCGTTAATCAATATAAAATAAAACAAATACAAACAAATAAAAATAAAAACCATGGTAACTCATTTTAAAATTCCACCACCACCATGCGTTCAATGTATTCATATTAAGGAATTTATTTCCAGACAATGTTTTTTTTTATAATATTGTAATGTTATTCATAACTATGTAGCTTCTGCCCGCGACTTCGTACGCGGATCCTGTTGCTTATGCCAGCGACAACGGGGTCGTCAAAATCGAAGATCTGAAAAGTGTGATACTCAAAATTCCAAAAACCCGGGTAAAAAAAATAATGGGAGTTTGGCCAGTTTGACAACCGATGGGGAAGAAAAGTTCTCGAATGGCGACCACGGACTGGAAAACGCAGCGTAGGCAGGCCTCCCACTAGGTGGACCGACGACATCATGAGGGTCGCGGGCAGGCGATGGATGCAAGTGGCGAATTGTCGTTCGGCGTGGCGGTCTAAGGGGGAGGCCTATGTTCAGCAGTGAACGTCTTCCGGCTGATGATGATGATGATGACGAGTTTGGCCAGTAGAGTAAAATTATTGTTATCCATATTATTCATCGTCATCGAAAATCAGACCTAAACTGTTACCGCCATCACTGCGTGGAGGTACTCCCAGCTTATTTTATTTTATATTATACAGTGAAATTAGTGATAGCTTTGATTTCCACATCAGGTGTTCCAGATCTTCAATTTTTATACGTCAACAGAGAGTGCTCATCAGGCTGAACAACTTTGCTAAGACATCATTCCTATACAACGTGTAACGTTATTAGCGCAAAACCTCTCGTGGGGTAAGCCCATGTTACTGAACAACGTGTGTTCCAAGACTTTTGGAAACTCCCGAAAAAAAAATTTTGCTTTTTCCTACAAAATGAGAAGTTGATCGGGCCCATCAGTATGAAAAATCATTTTTTTTTGCGAATTTCCAAAAGTCTTAGAACAAACATTGTTCAGTAACATGGGCTGAGTTACCCCACGAGGCGTTTAGCGCTATTAACGTTACACGACGTAGTATATGTTATCTAGTGTAGCTGGACTCTTGGAATTCCACATCAGGTGTTCCAGATCTTCAATTTTTATACATAAACAAAGAGTGCTCATCAAGCTGTACAACTTTTGGAAATACGTCATTCCTCCATATAATAAGTATGTTATAGTGTAGCTGGGCTCTTGGTGTTCCACATCAGGTGTTCCAGATCTTCAAATTTATTCTATCAGCAGAAAATGCTCATCACGTGGAACAATTTTTGCTATCGCATCATTTTTGGTATCGCATCATTTTTGTATCTCTTAATAGTTTAGCTGGTCTGTTGCGGTTCTGCACCAGGTGTTCAAGTTTCCAAGATAAATTATTCCTTCATAAATGATTTCTGTGAAGCTTTAACCATTGAGTTTGCACACGCGACGGAAGCTTAAAAAATGGAGTAACTTCTCCCGTTTTCCCAACATTTCCCTTCACTGCTGATTTGATTGTAGCGTGATGAAAAGTATACTATAGCCAGCGCAGGAGTATGAAAAATAATTGTACCGAGTTTCGTTAAAATCCGTCGAGTAGTTTTTGTTTCTATAAGGGTTATACAGACAGGCAGACAAACAGACAAAAATTTTACTGATTTAATTTTTGGCATCAATATCGATCCATAATCACCCCCTGATAGTTATTTTGGAAATATATTTAATGTACAGAATTGACCTCTCTACAGATTTGTTATAATTATTGATGATGATGATTGATTGATAAATTGATGATTAATCTTAATATTACTAATTGATAAATTTGGTTCAGTATAACATTTAATTAATAATAAAAAAGCGAAGTCGGTTTTTTTATGAAATTAGAATTTGTGAACGCTTCTGAAACATGACAGTAAAGTATTACTTTCGCTTGAACTATGACTTAGCCACTGTGCCAAGCAATACCAAAGAAACGTTTATTTATCCTGATTCAGATACTTGGCTTCGCTTAGACGAAGTAGTGCTTCCTGAAGTAATACTTTTGACAGATTTTGACTATTATCTCGGCCTCAGCATTGTGTGACTAAAGGTTGAAGAAGAAGATATCGTCGTCACTTGGCAACGCGGGTGCTATAATCTCTTTCCAACAGAAACGACGCTATACGACATAACTATTAGGTTCATTTTGGGTTTCTTTGATTGATCCGCCACAGCCACATGTAGGTAATCGCCACGACTCTTCTGTATAAATTGCACCTAAGCGCATTACGATAGGAGCGGCCGTTATCAGGACTTCCATGCGTATCATGGTTTCCACTGAATGGAATTTTACACGGTCATCTGTACTTTTTGCGCAAATATTTACTTACTAGCTCAAAGGGCCTCTTTTGTGGTCACTCAAAACAATGACCTCTGACTTGTTTATGTGTCTGTATGATAATGGTGCTCATAACCTATGAAGCCGCAGCCAAAGCCTGTAAACAAAACATTAGTTTCGCGCACGACCTCGCCCTGCAAAATCCAGTAGTATCCGATTTTCGACTGGAGAGGGCCTAGAACCAAATATGTTGAATACTGCAAGACATAATATATCCCATCAAAAACATTTCATGTAAAATGTTTC
The DNA here is from genome assembly GCA_954870645.1 of Agrotis clavis. Taxonomy (NCBI): domain Eukaryota; kingdom Metazoa; phylum Arthropoda; class Insecta; order Lepidoptera; family Noctuidae; genus Agrotis; species Agrotis clavis. The sequence continues at coordinate 23,234,292 of OX940931.1, read as the reverse complement.
CAAAACGACCATATAAGGTTTGCCCTACGAAAAAGATATCAGGGTGTCGAGTCTGCTAATTATTAGTCAGAATGGCGCCACAATGGCGTTTCAATTGTAGTGCTTATTCGAACCAGGAGTAAAAAATGGTTCGAATAAGCACTACAATTGAAACGCCATTATGGCGCCATAATGGCGTTTCAATTGTAGTGCTTATTCGAACCAGCAGTAAAAAATGGTTCGAATAAGCACTACAATTGAAACGCCATTGTGGCGCCATTCTGACTAATAATTAGCAGACTCGACACCCTGATCTCATGTAGAACCAAGCTTCTGAATCTACACGGCCTAGCTCTACCAACCCTAAGTTCACAAATTCTACACATCAATTCTTGCGCTTCGCTTGGCTCGTCTTGGCGATGTATCAATAATGGCGACTGCCGTTTTTACCCGACTGCTCGATGCAAAGGAGGTTAATGTGTTTTCTTTTAAAGGGGAAACCTTCAAAAGGCAACTGATCTTTAAGGATAAGACCGGGGAGTTTGGGATTTTACCTCACTTAAACTACCCTGGTTCTCACAATCAGTACCTACATGGAAGGAGGCCCCGTTTCCACTTAAAAAACCTGACCGTGACCGCCTCTAAGCAACGCTTTTTAGGGCATATCCGTAGTGGCTGAGCGATTGACTGCTGCACTGCGCGTCACGGGTACGACCGTCGTACAAAAAAAAAATTGTTTAACCTACCTACATACTTGTAAGCTTTACAGTTACTGAAGTAACATAAAAATGCGTCGATACACACATTTTAGCAAATTCCACCGAGACTTGAACCAAGCCCATTGAACCAAAAATTATCTTCGTGGACCCGTAACTTATTTTAACCAACTTTCTTATTTAAAGGCACGTTTTGGAGACAATCGACTTCGCGCGCTTTTGGAGACATGGCGACTCCTGCGCATTTGAAATGAAATCCTTTCTTTTTTTTTCGTTCCAGTTATAACGGATTTAGTTTACGTGAACTGATGTTGTTTTTGATAATCACAGTGGGATGATAATCTTTTAGTATACACTTGTGACGAAGAGGAATGACAGTCATGTGACTAAGAGAGTGATGTTGATAGATGGGGAGGAAGAGGAAGCCAAAAGAAGAAGATTTTGGGTGTTTTTTATTTTTTTTTTAGTGATAGATTCGCGTTTGACCAATATCTCGATTGTAAGCAAAGATGTGGTCGATAGGGAAACACGCTTGAAGACCCCAAGGTTATAGCTGTTGGGAAATAGATTCCACTCCTTATCTGTGCGCAAAATAAAAGTATTGGCAAAACGCTTTGTACGTACCGGGGGCATGTCCTACATTATATCGATGGCGCATTGCCGTACGTCTTGTAGTCCGATGAAGGAAAGGGCCAGGCGGAATCAAGTTGTGCAGTTCCATTGCACATCCTCCGAAATGTAACCGATAATAACCGACAGGCTGGCAATTCGACGTTGATGTTCAAGGAATGATAAGAAATGATGCCATGACGTATGACGGGAGAATGGAAGAAGAATAAGTGTTGGATCGACCCCAAATAGGATATGAGCAGATAGATGATGATGACTCAAATGCAGCTGATAATCCGTACTTTAGAACGTCAGCTTACAAAAGACAGTACCCCAAAACTTTCACCTTATGAGACTTTCCTATTCGCTTTCCTATTCGGGTTGGGAAGAAGAAATGGCGAAGTCAACTCCACAAACACATTTATCAATGTATATTTTGAGTTAGCATAGTGTCTTTAAGGTATTGCGTAGCTTTAATCGCGGGCTCTGAGCACGGCGACTGATTGATTCAGTCCAGTAAAATTCCGTTACGAAAATAAGCCTAACAACCCGCATCGTCTAACGTCGTTTCAGATCGGTAGACATCGGCACGGTGTTTGTTATTCTTGACGTTTCACTTGATTGACGTGGCTGACCATAGCCTAAAAAAATATAAAAAAGCATAATTTGAAAAAAATGCTAAGCAATAGCTTTACCGCGGAAGTCCCCGAGTGCCAAACGTATTTTTTTTCCTTGAACTTTGCTGTCAAAAGTACCCTCATCTGAACATTTAGTTTTCGAGACGATACCTCTCATACCTGTTGACAACATGACTTGTCGAATTAATTTATCATAATACTTCTATTTCAGGTTGTTATTTCTGCAAATATTAATTAATTTGAAAAATTAACTTATTTTATCTTTCGATATGAAGTTGTTTTTTAGAAATACGGAATATACTATAGGTAATAATTATTAGTGGCTTTACTGCAGATTAAATTAATTGTGAGTACGTTCAAAACAGGAAAATAGCCAAAAAACATGTTGAAAATAATTACTGTAGACGATAAAAAATTAGCTGGGTGTGGAAACAGGGACAAACACCATGAAAAATTAAAAACTTAAATCTTAACATTTATTTCGGGACTGCCATCTTATAATTAAAATATTACCCGATTTTTTACTTAAAACAGATCAGTTGGACTTCCGTTTTAGAAAAATAATGCTAGTTACTCTTTATTTTTTTTTCTAAGTTTTCATGAGATGATTTTTTTTTTAATAAATATAGTGCGTTAGAAAATTTAAGTTTCATTTCACAATCCTGATCTTGATCGACTCGATTTTGCGACTCGGTTGCCATTTTATGAATTATAAAGGGCTTCACAAACAGCAGCTATTATGTAAAGATGTACATTATAGCACGATACATCTCATTACATCTTTCCATAGAAATCGTCAGGAGACCACACACTGCAGCTATAATGTATATTTTGACATCTTCGAATCGAAGGTACTAAGCGATACGAAAATATACATTTATATTTCGATTCATCTTAATACATCTCAATACATTTCCGTATATCTCTCTTCGAAAAGGATTTTATGAAATGTAGCGAAATATACTTTACATTACCTGTTGTGTGTGTGATACATTAGGATAATTTAAAGCTATACATCCCGGATGTAATGTACATTAATATACATTATAGCTGCTGTGTTTAGATTCGAAGATGTAAAAATATACATTATAGCTACAGTGTACGGTCTCCTGACGATTTCTATGGAAAGATGTAATGAGATGTATCGTGCTATAATGTACATCTTTACATTATAGCTGCTGTGTGTGAAGCCCTTTAGGCTTAAACCTTTTAAATTAATCTTTTCAATAATTATGAGTCTTCCAGTTTACATTTTGAAAATGCTCCTGGCAAGGGATTGGGCGTTTTTCCATTAGACGGCACGGTAACGGCAACGGCGACGGTGCCGACGTAGTGCCGGTGCAGGGAAGAAAAAGCGTATGAACGCCGGGCCGGCGGGCGCCGGCGCCGGTAAGTGCAAAAACGAGACATACGTTTTCATACATTTTCGCTTCCATTTTTGCGACACCGCTGCAGTGTGTGGTCTCCTGACGATTTCTATGGAAAGATGTAATGAGATGTATCGTGCTATAATGTACATCTTTACATTATAGCTGCTGTGTGTGAAGCCCTTTAGTCTTTTTTTTTTTTTTTTTTAGCGTGGTAAAATCATCAAATGAGTCCTCCAACCCCGGGCAGGGCGGGAGGGACTGTCAGACTTCTACTGACTAAAATCCACGGTGTCCTTCAATAGCCCTTTCTGTTCCGGGGTCACGGTGAGGAAATAATCCCGCGACCCCGGCAGGCAAGCCCTTTAGGCTTAAACCTTTTAAATTAATCTTTTCAATAATTATGAGTCTTCCAGTTTACATTTTGAAAATGCTCCTGGCAAGGGATTGGGCGTTTTTCCATTAGACGGCACGGTAACGGCAACGGCGACGGCGCCGACGTAGTGCCGGTGCAGGGAAGAAAAAGCGTATGAACGCCGGGCCGGCGGGCGCCGGCGCCGGTAAGTGCAAAAATGAGCCATAGGGCGTTTTTCCATTAGATGGCACGGCACCGGCGACGGCGACGGCGCCGTGCCGGTGCCGGGGAAGCAAAAATGTATGAAAACGAATGGCTCGCTTTTGCACTTACCGGCGCCGGCGCCGGTTCATACATTTTTGCTTCCCCGCACCGGCACTACGCCGGCGCCGGTGTCGGTGCCGTGCCGTCTAATGGAAAAACGCCCATACGTTTTCATACATTTTTGCTTCCATTTTTGCGACAATTGGGCGTTTGGAAAAACGCCCAATTAATGGACAGAGTTTTAAGACCGCTGTCATTTAAGAAACATCTCATGGTGCAAAAATAAAACTAAACGTATTAAAAATATGTAATTATATTAAAAAAAAACCAAAGCAAAACAATGCAAAAGAAAATAAGAAAAGCGTTACAATTGAGCATTGATTTATTAAGTTACGACAATTCAAACACAAAAAAACTCAATTTAAAATTTATCTGTTAAAGGATAGAAAAATTATTAAATAGCTTGAAATAAATTGCATTATTTTGGAGGTTATTGATTTCCTTTGAAAGATATTGGGATAGATTTGTTGTCCAGTTGTACGCATCCATTGAGATGAAATCATAGCAGCGTCTCATATCGTAATAATCAGCCTGATTTAGAATTCACCACACTTTGACGGCAGAGGTGGCATATCTAAAAAAAAACGTAAAAATGGTGCATTAGTACAATTTGGGAAGAATTCATTCCCCATTTTAAACAGAATTTTACTTGATATGCTATCAAGCATGAAGAAAATTAAAGAGATATGCAAAAAACGGTAAAAAATTCTTATACACTTTTTGACATGGGAAGAATCTCCGATCAAATAACCTTTTTTTTTATCGTGGTAAAATCATCAAATGAGTCCTCCCAGGACGCCCAGAGCAGGGCGGGAGGGACAGTCAGACTCATACTGACTAAAATCCACGGTGTAATTCATTACCCCATTACGTTCCGGGGTCACGGTAATGAGATAAGTCCCGCGACCCCTTCAGGTTTGGTCCCTTTAGAGGGGGGCCCCGTAACAATGCTGACACTCTTTGAGTGGTCCATGGTCGAACAGCGAGTTGCCAGTGGCCGGAGATCGTCTGCCGACGTCTGTAGCCATGGGAGTCTGCCACTGCAGCTGGGGTGGAGGGAGGACGCTATCCTCTCTCTCACGCGGCCCGCCTCCTCCTTCGCGAGCATGACTGCTTCGCAGAAGGAGGCGACCGCTTCCCACTCCGTCTTGCCCCGTAGCATGGCCTCGGCCAATGCCGCCGTGAGGACACGGCGGTGCTCTGCCCAAGCAGTCCCGCACCGTATTCTCCACCGTGTCCTCAGGGCGATCCTCGCAGTGGTGACACCCAGGCGTTTCTTCCCTTTTTATCAGACACAGGTACCTCCCGAAACTTCCGTGTCCGGTGACCGATCAAATAACCTAGGAAATGTTCGTTCTTTTTATTGTCCACTTAATTAAGACCACTACTGAATAATTTGAATAAATGGAATCTACTGAAATGAAATCTTGGAAAATACAACGTGATTTATAATCTACCTGACCTCCACAAACGAGGTAGTTAAGGGATAATACTGACACCAGAAAGACTGGTGGTCTGGCTTACGTACCACTGACTACCTATGTGCGACCGATTGTTAAATACCTTCAAGAAATCACAGATAAGAGCAACGGCTTCACGTGCCATTTGAGACAAGAAGAATCTTGTTATTAATTTGATATTCTCGAGAGTCTCCAGACCAACCGACGGATCCATAGGTTTCTTATTTATTGTTAATAATATAATTAAAATAAATACCTATGCTTATGATGTCCTTCAGGGTTCTAATCGCTATGAAAGATTTCATGAGAAAGACTGGAATTTCACATCGATCACTTCCAAAAAAACTTGGAATACATTGGCAGACAGGTTTATTATTGTTATCAATGGAACAGCGACCGCGGTTTAAACAATAACCTCTGCACAAGTCGACTTCACATCGATCTCCTGAAAAACCGGGTTTACATCTGAAACAACGATAAACCATTAATATAAGTAATTCAAAAAAAGTAAAATTAACACGAAGAAGGGTAGGGGGTAAATACGGGCCACGCGTCGTGGGCAACCCAAGATCTCATCGTCGTCATCGTCTCAAGTCCTCGTTCAAGAAATCGCGTGGCGTCAGGCGGCGCTGTGTTCATGAATTTTTGGCGGAACTGGGAGTAATTTTTCTGCTAGCGTAATGAAGTGTGGACTTGAGGATTGTTTTTGATTTAATTGTGTCCAACTTTCACTTGGTGTACTGTCTCCAGAATTATGATTATATTTACGTTGCAGGAATCAAAACTATGACACCCTGCGCCGCAGCTAATCGTTCAGCCATTACACCAACTGAGCGTTTCTGTTCTGCCCTTTTTTCATAACTAACTATGCTATATCACTAAGCACTTTCTGGAAAAAATACTTATATCCCAAGAAGAACAAAACGACTTACCTGCATTTAGGTTGCCCTCCAGCACTGGTTGTACAATCTCCATTCAAACAATAGTTGTAACAAATGGTATTGGCGTTAGCCACTGCATTATTTGTTGATCTCTTTTGTCTCTCACAGCCCTGAATATTATCATCCAATTTATAATTAGTGACTATTCTACTATCGGCGTCAGCATACATTGACATCAGACTATGTTGATCATCTTTTGTCAATTTCTGAGCAACTCCGCGATAGTACGCGTTGTACGTCCAATATAAGGAATCTTCGGATACGGCTAGGAAATTTGGCTCTGAACTTGTTCCATTATATACTATTACTTTATTACTTCCATCCAAATTTGCACTTTCAATGTAGAAATTTTCATATCTTTCTTTCACAATCCAGTAGAGTTTTTTTGAGTTTCGGTCTACGACCAAAGAATTTTCAAGAGGAGTGCGAATATCGGGTACTACAACTTCGCTGCTACCGCCATCCAATCGGATTCTCTGAATTGTTGACTTAAATCTATTATTTAAACCATCATATTCTGAGCCTGTCCAGTAGATATATCTGTAATTTGGAAATCATAATCAATCAACAAATCACGTTATTAAAATACATCCAAACTTTCGCATTTAAGTATAACTAGCTGTTGCCAGCGGTTTCACCCGCTACAACTCGAAAATTATCCCAGGAAAACATAAAATCGGGATAAAAACTATCCTATGGTTAATCCATGTTATATACTATCTGTGTAACATTTTAAATCTAAATCCGCCTAGTAGTTTTTGCGTGAAAGAGTAACAAACATCGATCCAAACAAACTTTCACGTTTTTAAAATTTGTAGGATTAATTAGAAATAAGATTACCCATTGCAGCTATCGACAGCGATGGCTATAGGTTTGCGGATATCCAACGTGGCAAAAACATTTCCTCCCTCGTCGTTCCTTGCTCCAGATTTCAATGAAACCCATTTAATGGTCCTTCCTATTGAGTCAAGCCAAAATAGTTTCTGTTCAACAGGATCGTAAGCTAAGGACTGAATATTATGATTTGTATAATCATTGTTAAGTACCACAGTTTCAAATTTCTTGGTTTTTATATCATAACTTAATATTTTCTGTGAATAGTTTGCAAGAAACATCCTTTCGCTCGCTTCGTCGTAGACGATATTATTTATATATTTCAGCGGTGGACTAATATTCTCGGAGTACGATATGATTCTGTCTGAGTAATAATCTATTTGCCCGGTTGTGATCAAGGCATAATCTGAAACATAAAAATTCCGTGATGAAGCCCATGAATTTTCACGTTTTTATAGTGAAAAAAACTACTTCTGGTAAATCGAACCCTTAAGGTTCGATTTACCAGATAATTTACTATAACCAACTAAAATTTTAACCATTTTTACCCAAGGGTTCCGGAGATATATTTTTTTTCCTTTTTTAATATTTTTTCTACATTTTCTTATAAATTTGCTTGTATTAAAATAAAGAAGCATATTTTTCTTGTTCTGATGTCTGTTAATAACTGTTGAATACTAGATATATTGTCAATAAATGTGTTTTATTAAGTAAGTTTCGAGAGTTTGAAGAAAAAGCAATTCTTCTCTATTCTTAATCAAACATTTTTACATTATCTGCAACTTCAGGAGCGATTTCTGTAAAAAAATACTACACTCTCAATGCCCATGAGTTCTAAAACATGCCTATTGTTTAACAGAAAGATATTAAATTTTAATCTAAGAAAGGAAGATTTTCTTTAAATACATTTAAAGTTTTAGTCACGTTATTACCTACATTTTTTATACAAAAATGACTACACTTCAATGCCAATAAAAATTTTTGTCACTATTGTTGCATAGTGATATAATACACCTAACCTCTCTTGCTAAAAAATGAAACAGGTTGAAATAAAACATGCCCATGAATTTTAAAAATTCATGGGCATTGAGAGTGTAGTGCATTTTTTTTTCCAGAAATCGCTCTTTAAGTTGCAGATAATGTAAAAAATTTTGATTAAGAACAGAGAAGAATTGCTTTTTCTTCAAATTCTAGAAACTTACTTAATAAAACACATTTATTGACAATATCTCTAGTATTCAGCAGTTATTAACAGAAATCAGAACAATAAAAATATGCTTCTTTATTTTAATACAAGCAAATTTATAACAAAATGTAGAAAATTTATAAAAAAAGGGAAAAAAAATATCTCCGGAACCCTTGGATAAAAATGGTTAAAATTTTAGTAAGTTATAGTACATTATCTGGTAAATCGAACCCTTAACGGTGGACCACTATTTACGACACATCCTGTATAATATAGATAGGTATTTTTTTTTTAACCAAACGCTACAGGTATTTTATAATAGTGACAAAATAATAATGATTGAGTCTCCAATTTTTTGAATCTTCTCTTCCAACTTTATAATGCCACGTAAATTTCAAAGACTTTCTATGAAAAGAAAATAGACAGAGAGAAAGCGTTGGATGTACTGAATCCGGAGGTTGCAGGACCGACCTCCAGATTCAATACATCCGTCACTTTTTCCAACCGAGGTCCTGTTTACTGCATCGAATTCTTCAATCCATTTCTAACGTCTTACGGTGACGTTTTGTGCCATCTATTGCAAAGTATTCCAACTACTACAGGATTCCTCTTTAGGAATTTCTTCAGTGTCGTGGGTGTATTTACAAACGTACTCGTAGAAACTCACATTCACACACAAATAGAACCGGAACTTGTAGTTCATACAATTATTATGTTCCGTGCGGGAATCGAATCCGCGACATGCTGCACAGCAGTCGAACCGATCAGCCACTGCGCCTATCATGTCGCATAAGTTTTCAAAAACAAAGCTTTCTAAGATATCTAATAACGGAAAAGCTAAAGTTATTAAAGAATATAAGAAGACAGCTATCTTTTGTTTTAAGACCTAACATTGACCTTATACATAATAATAATTATATTTTGCTCTTTTAATAAACACAGTTCATTATTATTATCACTCTCTTAGTCACACATATCCAAACCAAGACAGACTATTCCTCTTCATTTTTATATACGATCTTATTAAAATTAATGTACATTGTATATACCTACCAACAAAATCTTCAGATCTCAGAAATAACCTGGAATGATGTGCAACATTGATGCAACTAAAATCTTGTACTCACCCCAGGAAAAGGATTGCGCCAACCCCAAGCAAAGTGCCACCACCGCCAGTGCACACTGCGTCTTACACATTATGAACCCCATGAAGACCGAGATCTTCAGACAAACTGGAAGTGGATGATGCGTCCGCCTCTGATGACTGCTCGTATGATATTAAAGTAAAGGCAGATGTTGCTTAAATACTAAAACAAGATTGGACAGTAAGGTGTTTTGAATTTAGATAGATATAAATTTTAATAATAAGAGCAGCTGATATGGAATGCTATCAGGTTACACGAGTTTGACAGGTCATCTTAATGGGTCGAGTTATTTTTAAGGCGAGGTTGCAGTACAAGTCTTCGTTCAAAAATTGCTTCTTGATCGAAGAGTACAGTGTATTAACATTTTGATTATTTTTCCTTCTAGGAGAAAAAATATTAAATAAGTTTTTGCAGCCGTGAGCTCTTTCCGAAGCAGTTCTGCCGGTGGCCTCGACGGCCTGACTCCACAACATTTGAAAGATTTGTTGAGTTCAGGCGCCGGGGATGCTGGTGAGTCGCTTCTGGGAGAGCTTGCGGCTCTGGTCAACCTAATGCTCTCCGGCGGCGTGAACGATGCCGTCGTCGATGTTTTGTACGGGGCCAATTTATGTGCCCTGCGCAAGAAGGATGGCGGTATTCGTCCCATTGCCGTCGGGTGCACCTACAGGCGTATGGCAGCCAAAATATGCTGCAAGCTATACAGTGATTCGCTTGCGAAGAAGTTCCAGCCCCTACAACTTGGTTTTGGATCCAAAGGGGGCTGTGAGGCTGCCGTACATGCCCTGTCCTCTTTTTTAAACTCAGGATATGGTGATGTCATCCTCAAGGTTGACATTAAGAATGCTTTTAATTCTGTGAACAGGGACACTTTGTTGGCTGAGGCAAAAAATGAATTACCTGAAATTTTCGGTTTTTTGTGGCAATGCTACCGGCACCCTTCTAAATTATTATACAAAAATAACATTTTGGAGTCAGCAGTTGGATGCCAACAAGGTGACCCTCTCGGGCCTGTCATTTTCAGCCTAGCCATACATCCCATCATCCAAAAGCTAAATTCTAAATTTAATGTTTGGTATTTAGATGATGGAACTCTAGGAGGTGATGTAGACACCGTTTTCAATGATTTCACATTTCTCAAACATGAATATAAATCCATAGGTCTGGATCTTAACCCGTCCAAATGTGAAATTTTTCTTTCTGACACGACTGACAGACAATCTACCCTTGACAAATTTCATACAATAGCTCCCCAGATCAAAATTTTAGACAAAAGTTCTCTGCACCTCCTAGGTTCCCCTATTTTCGAAGATAGTTTTTCATCATTCATCGACGAAAAAGTTAATCATTTCAATGATATTTCAGATCGACTTTCCCAAATCAATTTACATTCGGCTTTCACCATTATTAGGTATTGTTGTTTTGGTCCAAATTTTATGTACTTTCTCCGGTGTTCTCCTCTGTGGAAGCACACACATATTTTGGACAAAATTGACCAAATTGTTCGTGAAACTTTAACATCCATCCTAATGTGGCACTGAACGACCGAGCGTGGCTACAAGCCCCCCTCCCTGTCCGATTTGGTGGACTCGGCGTCCGCAAAATTTCTAGTGTGAGTTTACCGGCGTTCCTGTCCTCTGTCCACAGCACTGAAACCTTAACCAGGAAGATTTTAAATCTATCCCTGGTTGACTCTGAAGTGCCGTGCTTGACCGATACGGAGAACGCCTGGAAAATGACTTGCCCGGATTCAGATCGATCCGTGAACCCATCTTCCCAGAGGCAGTGGGATGAGCCGCTCTGCAGGATGGTACGGTATAATCTTATTAATACGTCAACCAATTCTGTAGAGCGTGCCCGCCTGCTGGCTGTGGGCGAATGGGAGTCGGGTCTATGGCTTCAGGCACTACCGTCACCCAACATAGGCACTATGCTGGGTGACGAAACCTTCCGGATCGCTACATGCCTGCGTCTTGGTGCTCCTTGTGGGGCTCCACATCGTTGTCAGTGTGGCGAAGGCGTCGACTGCCTCCGGCACCATGGCCTTTCCTGCAGCAAGAGTGCAGGTCGGCTAGGACGGCACGCAAGTTTAAATGACATAATCCGTCGTGCTCTTGTCACCGCCGGTGTGCCAGCCGTTTTAGAACCCAGTGGCTTTTTTTTTTTTTTTTTTTTTTTTAGCGTGGTAAAATCATCAAATGAGTCCTCCAACCCCGGGCAGGGCGGGAGGGACTGTCAGACTTCTACTGACTAAAATCCACGGTGTCCTTCATAGCCTGTTAAGTTCCGGGGTTACGGTAAGGGAATAATCCCGCGACCCCGGCAGGCTTTGGCCCTCTGAGAGGGGGGCCCCGTCATTGTGCTGACGCTCTTTGAGGCGCGCGTGGGACACAACGCGCCGTCGACCCGGGCATGGTCCTTGGTCGGGCAGCGAGTTGCCCTTTACTCGCTGCCCGCATGCCCGCGCCTACGGTGGCCGGAGATCATCTAGCGACGTCCGTCGCCGTGGGCGCCTACCACTGCGGCTGGGGCGGAGGGAGGACGCTGTCCTCTCTCGCTCGCGGCCTGCCTCCTCCTTTACGAGCATTACTGCCTCGCAGAAGGAGCTGACCGCTTCCCACTCCGTCTCGCCCCGCAGCATGGCCGCAACCAATGCCGGGCGCGAGAGGTCTCCGCCTATCGCAGCCGTGAGGACACGTCGGTGCTCCGCCCAAGCTGGGCAGTCTTGCACCGTATGCTCCACCGTGTCCTCCGGGCGATCTTCGCAGTGGTGACACCCAGGCGTCTCCTCCTTTCGCATCAGACACAGGTACCTCCCGAAACTTCCGTGTCCGGTGAGGACCTGCGTCAAGCGGTAGGTCAGGACGCCATGACTTCTCTCCAGCCACTCCTCAAAGAGGGGTCTTACCGCCGCAATTGCGGCGTGCCCGGCCGTCGGTCGCGACAGTCGTTCCTTCCATACTGCCCTGAGATCGCGCCGGAGGTCTTCGCGCCGCGCCTCGACTTCGCGAGGCAGCGGGGTCACGCCCCGGCGCTGCGCCTCCACGCGCCACTCATAGACGCGCTGGAGGGCAGTCGCCTCCAGATCCCAAGGCAAGAACCCAGTGGCTTGGCACGCGACGATGGGAAGAGACCAGATGGGATGACTATAATGCCATGGAAGTTGGGTAGACCTTTGGTGTGGGATGCAACCTGTGTCGACACCCTTGCGCCATCCCATCTTCCTGGTACTGCATGCTGTGCTGGTGCGGCTGCTGCAAGTGCCGAAAACCTCAAGCGGCGCAAATACAATGGCTTGACTACTAGCTATGTATTTGAGCCGTTTGGGGTTGAAACACTAGGGCCATGGGGTCCGAGTGCTCATCGAGTTTTCAAAGACATCGCCAAGCGTATAGTCGACGCCTCGCGTGACCAGAGGGCTGGCATATTTCTTGGCCAAAGGATCAGCATTGCCATCCAACGTGGCAATGCTGCCAGCGTTCTGGGCATTTTCCCCATTGACAACGATGTGCATGAGTTTTTTGACGCCCTTTAAATTTTAGTTTTAGTTTAGTTATTTCTGTAAATATTTTACTCTTAATTTTAGTTTTTATATACAGTGTGTCCAGGCACGACTTAGCGATATTTGAAGGGAATATTCTAGGCTTATTTTCATCGACAAAAATGCTTTAAAAAAAATTCTTACTCCAATACTTCGCGAATGGCAGCCATTTTAATTTCTTAATCCGTCGAACTGGGGTGTGTACAATAAAATGCAAATATCTTGGAATCTAAGAGACCTCCATTCATGAAAATTACTTTATTGCAAAGATAAACGTTGAGGCTTATCAAAAACTTACGAAAGTTTTCTAAATAATATGTAAAAATAACCAAAAAACATGGGCAAACACGAAATTGTACACAAAAATTACTGAATAATTTCACATTTTTAACTCTAGCTCGATAAGTACCCCCGAATTTTGATAAGATTTTTACAATAAATTAAAAGCATTTGAGTCAGGCTATAAAATGATATCAAAATGATCACTCTACGTTAAGTATCTTAGGAGTTATTCTCACTTGAACATCACCCTTCCTTAGCGCATGTACCCCAATATTACAGGCGTCGCATTCTTTGGGCGAGCTAAATCGTTCCAACGAATATTTATCAGCTGGCATTATTGACCACCATAATCCATAAACTGAAATGGTACATTTTTTTATTATATGAAACCACTTCTAGGAATTATTGCTGCGGGGCGAGACAGAAGGGTGATGTTCAAGTGAGAATCACTCCTAAGATACTTAACGTAGAGTGATCATTTTGATATCATTTTATAGCCTGACTCAAACACTTTTAATTTAATGCAAAAACTCTAGCAAAATTCAGGGGTACTTATCGAGCTAGAGTTAAAAATGTGAAATTATTCAGTAATTTTTGTGTACAATTTCGTGTTTGCCCATGTTTTTTGGTTATTTTTACATATTATTTAGAAAACTTTCGTAAGTTTTTGATAAGCCTCAACGTTTAACTTTGCAATAAAGTCATTTGCATGAATATAGGTCTCTTGGATTTAAAGATATTTGAATTTTATTGTACACACCCCAGTTCGACAGATCAAAAAATTAAAATGGCTGCCATTCGCGAAGTTTTGGAGTAAGAATTTTTTTTAAAGCATTTTTGTCGATGAAAAAGAGCCTAGTATATCCCCTTCAAATATCGCTAACCCGTGCCCGGACACACTGTGTAGTATGTATATATAGGTATTTTTTTTATATAATAATCTTGTTATAGTATATGTATAAATAAATATTATTCAAAAGGAAAAAAAAGGTAAAAAAAATAAGTTTTGAATATATACTAAAAAATAAAAAGCTGAATCGTGCATTCACCGTTTTTAATTTTGCCGAACTGAACAATCAACTTCTGATCCTTGGTCAATCGGCTGCGACATACCCGTAAGAGGGATCTCTGGCGAGGTTCCTGATTCTGTTCGAGGCGAGACGGCTCACCCGCGGGACCCGGTGCGACCTCGTGTGGTTATAAATCCTTCTACACGGGGGCTAATCGTGCCTGGGTCCTTCGGACTGATGTCCGTCCTCGTCTTGTTGAGGAGGGAACCTATTATACCCAGGGTAGTTCTGGCGTCTGTGCAAACAACGTCCCCTTTTGCGGGCTCCAAGGAGGGTGGAACGCCGCTGAGAATGAATAATTAAGACCTTTAAACCTATGGGTAAAAAAAAAGGTACATAGAGACAATCAGGCTGCATCCAAGGAAGCGCCGATACCAAACGCGCCGAAAGGCGCGGAGGTAAAGTCGCCTGCTGCATCTAATGCGCTGCTTTCGCCTCCTCAGTCTGCACATGCGCCGAGACCTTCTACATCAGCACCGACACAAGTGGAACCTACCGGATCCACAGGTGTCGGTGCCGCCACCACGATTGACCTCACGGCCCTCGGAGATGCGATGCTCAGGATTGTGTCACAGACTCAAGTCCTGTGGAGCGCGACTCTGAAGACCAAGCCGAGGAAGATCGCTGTTCCTCAGTCCGAAGCGAGAGCACCGCCTAAGACCTGTCGCGTAAAGTTGCGCGGAAAAGCGGTGAGCTCGCCGGCAGGCGGGCGCAGGTGGAAACCTGGGGGCAACCGCTGGCAGCAGTGATTTAGATAAGCGCAGCCCGCAAGGGCCTGCTGCTGGATCGATCGCAGCTGATCCAACCAAGCCGATTCAGCGCGGGCCTACAGAGCCCGCTGCAGAACCGGCTGGCACGAGCCAGGTAGCCCAGGACCACCGCGCCGGCCAGCAGGCGAAGGACGCCAAACGGCCTCGCGGTAAGCGGGCGGGGAAGAGGTGGCGCTACATGAGTGCCTCTGGTGCGGCCGACGGCCAAACCAAGTCCGCTAAGCGGACTCGTCCCGACGACACTATGTCGCCCCGGGATGCAGGCAAACGTGTGAAGCTGGCCGCCACGCCCCGACACATCCCGCCTACAGGACGTTACGTCCTGTAGGCGTAAGAGCATAACAAATACTTGTAAAACCACGGCAACCCCCACAGAACTCTTAATCAGCTGATCCTAAAAAATCCGTCAATGATGTCTGTAACTTTTTCACAAATGCTGGAAAAAACTTAGCTGATAAAATAATCTCCTCAACCTCCATCAATCTGAATCCTTCCTTACCAACACCGTCTTCCTTCACTTCTCTTAGTGGCCCGTCAAGCTCAATTGTCCTTACGGAAGTAAATGAATCAGACATTGTAAACGTAATACTAAAACTGCGGCCTGACGCTGCAACTGGCTGGGATGGCATCCCTTCTCAAGTAATAATACAATGTCGACAAGAACTGATACCCCCATCACACACGTTTGTAACTGTTCTTTAGCTTCTGGAGTTTTTCCAGAAGCTTATAAAAAAGCCATAATTCACCCAATCTATAAAAACGGGGACAGAGACTGTGTCAACAACTATAGGCCCATCTAGCCGTGTTGTCAGTATTATCAAAAATTCTGGAAAAAATAATAAATACTGCCCTTATAAGTTTTTTAAGCAAGTTTAAGATTTTAGCTGACAACCAATACGGCTTTCGCACGGGACTTTCAACAGAAGACGCCGTATTGGACCTAACCAAAGCTGCAGTTAACAAATTGGATGCAAAAAACGCTTGTTTATGTATATTCCTAGACTTTTCCAAAGCGTTTGACACGGTCTCGGTCCCCATTCTTCTGGCTAAGCTTGAAAGGCTGGGCATACGAGGTGTAGCACTCAACTTGATCAAAGACTATCTCGCAAACAGGAAGCAGCAAGTTTTAATAGGGGGTTACACCAGTGACGAGAGTACAGTCACATATGGCGTCCCTCAAGGGAGCGTACTAGGCCCTACGTTCTTCCAGCTCTATATCGACGATCTCTGCACAATGTCCCTTGCCGACATTAAGATATAAACTTATGCAGATGATACTGCCATCTTCGTTTGGGGGCCAAACTGGCAAGCTGTGAAAGAAAGAGCTGAATTCTCTCTATTTAAGATTAAAGACTGGCTTGCAAACAATTTACTAACACTAAATATGTCAAAAACACACTACACGCCTTTCTCCATCACAAAATCGAAAAATCCACCCCAAGATTTCTTCATTAAGGCTCACTCATGTCTCTCGGAAGATAGGTAACTACTCATGTAAGGAACTAACACGCGTAGAATGCGTAAAATATCTAGGTGTATAATAAATCGATAGTGGGCTGCGTTGGAATAGACAAATAGAGTCTATTACATCCAGAACGAGGAGACTAATCCATTTATTTAAAACACTAAGACATAGTGCATGTTACGAAAAGTTAAAACTTGTCTACCTAGCCCTTGCTCAGTCCATTATCCAATATTGCATTACGGTATGGGGAGGGGCTGTTAAGTCACATCTTGGATTGGAAAAAGCGCAGAGAGCTGTACTTAAAGTCATGACCAAAAAGCGCTACAGGTATCCGACCACCAAATTGTACTCGGAATGTCAGGTACTCACGGTGAGACAGCTCTTTGTGCTTAAAATTACTGTCCTTAGGAAACACAAAGATGTTCCCATCTCAGATCCAAATAGACGCAGTAAAAGATCTGTATGCCATACCATTCCCTGTAAGACCGCCTTTGCTAAAAGACAATTTACCAGCATCAGTAGTAAATTATACAATACCATCCATAAGGATTTAGACATTGCAGGGTGCAGTAGACATGACCTTAAAACAAAGTCTCTGATTGGCTGCAAGGACTCGACTATCTTCAGACTGAAGACCTGCTGACATACATTGTGTAAACATCACACCACACCTCACCACATACACATCACCCTCACACTTAGTACACTCAAACACCATCACATATTATTATATCCTCACACACTACTAACATACTACATATAAAATAAACCCTCACTCACTTTTACTAATCTACTAACCATTGCACAAATATATCCATATAAAACGTAACAACATTCACTCGGACTACTTGTAAATATTTTATGTCATTTCCTGCGACTTAACACTGTCTCCCGAAATACAAGCTAAGCTTAGTTCGGGAATCAGTATCAGTATTTTCATGGCATTATAGTGGCAGTATTTTCATACATATAATACATTTTATAGAGCCACTTACCCTTAAATAACAACTTTGAATGAATGTATTTTTCTGGGTCAATAAACGCTTTTATTATTATTATTATTTTGACTTTCACATTTTTTGTCTCCGGCTAGCTGGGAGTTCTGATGGCACGAGCCTAAGCCAAGTGTTCATCAGTTGGGTTAAGTACGGGAATATTTGATTCTACGCGGTTGTGAGCAGTCTGTACTATATTATCCGGCTCATATTGTAGAAACTTTCTGAGTAGTCTGCATGTATTTAGAATAACTACCTTCTGCAGTAGATGGTAAGTGCTACCTGGAAGGTTTAGAGAAATAAGGGACCAACGACGATATAATACTAGACTACGCATTGCACGATCTAACGAACAAAACTATTCTGCCAACTCGCTGAGGTACTACGTAAGCGAGGGGGACGGGGTACTGCGTTGTGATTGGCTAACTCAAGGTCTGTTCTGTCTCAACGTATGTTTACGGCTCACAGGATTGGTCGAAATGAGACGGATATAAGACTTTTTTGCCTAATGTGTTGGCAGACATCGGTCGCCTGTTATTAGGAGTCTAGTATTATATCGTCGTTGTAAGGGACTAATGAAGCTGTTTGGGGATGACTCCTGTTGAATATATAACTATTGGGACAATTATTACTTTTTGAAGGCTCCAAAGTCTTTTAGTCTGCAAGTTATGAGTGTTTGGTACGGCTATATCTATGAGAAATCCAGTTTTGGGTATTTTGTTGATCAATGTAATGTCCGGTCTATTGTAATGAACTGTACGGTCCGTATAGATTCCTCGGTCAAATTATAACTTTGCTGTGGGGTTCTCTAGTGTAGGGTTGGGGTTGTATTTATAATATGGTACTATTGTGTCTACAAACTTATGTTGATGTGCTAATTTTTGGTGGATTATGTTAGCTACTTGATCATGTTTATGTTTGTAGTCGGTTTGGGTTATTGACTTGCACGCACCAGTTATGTGTTGAATTGTGTCTGGGGAGTAATTGCATTTTCTACATGTATCATTTAATAGATTTTTAAGAATAATATGCTTTCTATAGTTTTTAGTTTCTATAACTTGGTCTTGTATTATTGCTAGCATATGAACCCTTCAGTCTCTGAAGAGTTCGGAAGAGTTCGCCTCGATTTAGCCATGCGTTCGACGCCTCTTTGTCCACATTTGGTTGGCATAAATCTTGGCGGTGTCTTCCGTGTAGAGACTTCTGGGTCCATTCTAGGCATTTTGTTTTGTCATCAGTTACTGTTTCGTTTTGCTGTTTGGTCCTGTCTTTAAGATTTAAAGGTGTAAGGTGTTTATCGTTTTCTGCTATAAGTCTATGAAGTGGTGAAGATTCAGCTTTAGAGTGAAAGTATTCTCTAAGAATTGTAATCTGTCGGTTGTGAAGATTTAAAATATCTATGAGACCCCTGCCTCCCTCCTTCCGCGGTAGTGTTAGCCTTTGCAGGTAGGATCTTGGGTGTTTGCGGTATTTGGTCATTGTAGTATTAACTTTGCGTTGTAGATTTTTGAGGTCTGTTTTAGTCCAACTGATTACTCCGAACGAATAGGTGAGAACAGGTATTGCGAAGGTATTATTACATTGCTGATAAAAATGCTTGGCTTAATGCTGGTCCTGCTCCACAAACTCAGGGGAAACTGGTTGATTAGTATGTGAAATTATTCTAGGAGCTGCAGAAGATCGTTAGACTATTTTTGCATTGTATACATTTGATTTATTAGTTTTAACTTCCGGACGAGTTACATGAGTCCATATAACTGTTTATTTATTTTATATTTTTATCTGACTTTAGTAAGTCATTTCGTTGTTTATTTTATTTTTATGTGTTTGTATTTGTTTTATTTTATATTGATTAACGGACATTATTGTCCTATTTTATTTTAGTTTTTATTTTCTTTGTGCATTTTTTTTTATTGTCTGTGGGGACATTTGTTATGTAGGTTATCTTTTTATTAATATTTTCGAAGCGGATGAAGACTTTATAACTGTCCTTGCATTGTATAGAGTCAATCTGCCTAGTATTATATAACATCATAGCCAGCATTGTGTGAGAGCTATCATTGACTAGATACCTACGTCTTTATTGACTTGAATGACTCTGGCGGTTGAGAGCATGTCATGCTCACTCAAATGTCTCGCTGATGGTGGCATGTGAGTCGGATCATTTAGTTCCCTTCAAAATGGTTGAGCTGAATGGTGCTGATATATGTGTCATGTTCGTGAACGGGCGCTGTCAGTTGGGACTGGTCATCTCTTAGCTGTCACGGTCTATTTTAATTATTAATAACTTTATTTTTGAATTGTCTTTTTATATTTACTATGGACACTAATAACTTGCCACATCGTTCTCACATAATGTACCATCTGATGATGAATGATGTAACAAAAGATCTGTAATAATTTTGGCGATTGAAAAAGAGTATCCATGGAGTTTCTTGGTCATTCTTCTCCATAGAGATCTACGCTTTGGAATGAGCACCTACGGTACTTTCACAGTTTTTATGTCTTGTGACTGGGACTGTAGCACCATAACTATTTTCTAGTACTAGTTTTATTTTATGTCTCTTGACAATTCAAAAGTGCCTGGAATTGGCTTAGTTGAAATAAATTATTTGATTTGATTTGATTTGATTGATTAATTGCTTTTATTGTATTACGTGAGTATAGTTGTGTTTTAAGGATTGTGTTTAATCTATGATGGAATTGTTGTTTTAATTTATGTTTGATCTCTTTATGGTGTATCTGTGTTAACTGTATGTACCCTAAGTATTTGTAAGAACCCTGTTTATCCAGTGGTTCTATCTGTTCGCCTGTTGTTAACATATATTGGTGTTGGTAATTTCGTCCTGCTCTAACTGAGTTATTTTTGCATTTGTCTATGCCAAATTCCATTTTAATATCTGATGTGAATTTTTCTGTAATGTCCAGCAACTCTTTAAGTTGGTTCTAGGTTTTGGCAAATAACTATAAGTCATCCATGTATATTAAATGGTTTAAAATTCCATCCCGGTTCTCATCCTGCCCGTCATTGGTAGAATTTAAAGAGATTCCAATAGAAGTTTTGTTTAATAATTTTGACAACGGTTTGAGAGCAAGGCAAAACCACAATGGGCTAAGTGCATCTCCTTGGAAGATACCTCTTTGTATTTTAATTGGGCTGGTGTCTATTGTTCCGGTTGGGGTAGTGAGTCATAATGATGTGGTCCAGGTGGTCATTACTGTCTTAAGAAACGCTATTACTGATAGGTGTATTTTGTAGATTTCTAACACTTTTATTAGCCATGAGTGGGGAACAGAGTCATAAGCTTTCTTGAAATCTATGTACATGGTAAACAAATCAGATTTCGATTTCTAGGTGTTTTTTAAGACAACTGAATCTATTATATTAATTGTTCCTTGCAGCCTTGGCTAAACCTTCTACATCCTTTCTGTTGTTCAGCTAAGATATTGTTGGCCTCAATGTGTTCGCATATTAATTCAGATAAACAGGATGTGATGATCTAATACAAGGTCTGCAAGCATGTAATGGGTCTGTATTTAGCTGGATTTGAGAGGTCATCATGATCTTTTGGGATCTTACGAGTATAAGTTCTGCCAGATGTAATATATGAAGGTATTGATTTGGGCTCTTGGATAAAAGTGTTAATGAAATTATATAGATAACTAATTTTTTATACCAGTAACTATGAATGTGGTCTGATCCAGGAGCTTTCCAGTTATGTAGCCTATACAGGACTTTATGAAATATTTCTATGGGTACATGCTCAAATTTCATGGACTGTATGTCACTTGACAAGCCTGGTTGTACCCAGCCAGCTTGGGAGTTATGGCAAATAGGTTGTTCCCATATTCCTGCCCAGAAGTGTAGCAATGTCTCTGGATCAGATGTGTTATTGCCGTTGTTTTGTGGGGTATTGTGTTGATTATTTGTGGTTGCTTGTTTGATATTCCGATAAAAAAGTTTTTCATTATGGTTGAACTGATTATTCTGTTGTTTTCTTAATGTACAAGCTTTATATCTTTCGAGTCGACCTTTTACGATGGAGAGTTTTTGTTTTAGTGTATCTGGGGTGTGTGCAGGTTGTGTGTTTGGCTGTTCGTGTTTTGTGTGAATTCTATACGTTTTCATAATTTTGATAACGTGGTTTCTTAATTTTCTACTACTGTTTCCATTACTAAACTGTGTCATCCTGCCTATTTTTTTCCGTAAGTCATTGAGTTTTTGCTCTAGTCTTCGTTGCCATTTCGGCTTGTATTCTGTTTTTGGGGTTTGGATACTTTCCTGTGGTTCAAGTGTTATCCTCGCTCCATTTACTTTAGCAACGGTCCATGCTGCACAGTATAATGATGGTTTGCAATGTATTAAAATCTGTGTCTTTGTTAGTATTTTCTGGCAAGACGGTGTTATTTAGGTAGGTAGCTAATTATTTTTGCAAGATGTTTAGATGGCTTCTGTTATGGGATTATACATCCTATCAGTAGGGCTTACCACTTTGAAAAAAATAAGGGCTTGTTGGAAAGTGTCTTCTATCACTGGATCTCTTACTGTGTTCATATGTGGTTGAGGAAGAATATTTGTTAAAACATTGCCTAGTTCAATGTTGTCTGATGTTTCAAAAGTTTGTGATAAAGGTGTAACATTTTCTATAGAATTTATGTCAACGGTATTTGTTGTTTGGTTTATTTGGGTATTAGTGTTGCTTATATCAATATTACTCGTGAATATATTCGAGAGAGAGAGAGTTCTGCAGCTACCTCTGATTTTATTGAGTTCAATTTATCGTCAGTGATATACTTGTTATTAATTATTGCTCTCCTCTGATCGGCTATTCTTTGTTCGCTTAGGTGAGCAAGTGATGGAAAGCTTCTAATAAAATCGTCATACATACGATTTCTATATGCTGTTTCATTCTTGCCTAGATCTGTAACTCGGTAATAAGACCGCATTATAGCTTCATTTTGTTCGTTAGTCCACCTCATGCGAGTTTGTGTTTTATTTTGGGTGTTATGATGCGCTTCTATTGTATTAGGTTGTAATTGTGTAGGTATAAGTATTTGTTGTGTAGAATCAATAGTGTTTTGTGTCTGTAGTGTAAAATGGTTTATTTGCAGCTGATTGAGCTCTTTTTCTACTTCGTTTCGTATATTGTCTATTGTTTTTTGTGGCAGTAATTTGTTATTTATGATGGCTCTACGTTGGTCTCCTATTCTCTGTCGGCTAACCTGCATGTCTGGGAATTTATCTACAAATTTTATGTGGAGTGGTCCGAGGTAGGTTTTTTTATCTGTATCTAATAAGGTTAACTGAAAATAAGTGCGCAGCATGAACATATTCATTTCAGGTGTCCATCGCCTGCGCTTTTTAGGAGCGCTTGTAGGGGGTGCAAGCTCATTGTCAATGTTGACATCTCGCACAACACTATCAAGCGTTCTGGTGGTAGACAAGTTAGTTTTTCTTCTTGTCATGTAGGAGGGGCGAGTAGAAGGGATAGATGAAAATAATGAAATAGTATCATCGCCCGTGGAATCGGCTGTAGCTTCTACGCAGTGAGCCCGCCTGTTCAACTCACTACGACCAGCTGTAACAATTTTTTCGGTAGGAGCCCGCTTCCTCAACTCCACACCGCCGATGGATTGCATGCTGTGGCACCTAGCATCGGCTCCAGATGCGCCTCGGCGCTCCCCGGGAAGCGGCCGTAATTCATAAACTCTTTTACTCTGATCTCCATGGAGGGTTACCCTGCCTTGTTAGCCGCGGAAGTTTTTTGTACAGTTGTACAGTACGCATGTCTGCCCCCAACGTAGCTAGGTGTTCAGCTTGGACGTAAGGTTGGATTTTAGGGAGCTTATTATTATTATTATTATAGTATGGGCAAATCAACAGAGTCCGCCCTACATAGCGTCGTATCACGAATTGAGAACGGACTATCATCTAAACAATCAACCTTAGGCGTCTTTATAGACATTGAAGGCGCCTTTGACAAAACCACCTTTAAAAGCATTAGCCGAGCCCTATCCAGGCATGGGGTCGAAGCCACGACTGCCGGGTGGATAGACAACATGCTAAGAAAAAGGGCTATTCAATTTACCATCAATACGCGCAAGTATCTGAAAACATTTCAGTTTAAATGTCACTTGGAGCGTCTGCCGTATGAGGAATCGTTAAGGAAATTTAACTTGTTAACACTACATTCAAGGCGTCTGTTACTCCAGGCCATGATGCTCCGTGGATTGATACACAACAAGTTTGATTGTCCTGAACTTATAAACAATATATTTTATATCGTGCCTAGAACTGTTTTAAGACGTGAGGTACGCGCTTGCCCGCTCTTTGCCACGACCACTAATCGTACAAATGCGGGTGAGCGGGCGCCTCTTCACAGATTAGTCAAAATTTATAACCAACATTTTGTTAAAATAGACATTTTTTCAATTTCACAAAATGCTTTCAGAAAAGAATTAGTCAATGTACTTAACACCTAACAACTTTGTATAGCTGCATAATGTTAAAATTAGCCATACCTGTCGACATGTAAGTAGAAATTACATTAATAGTAATATGTGGAAACGTTGTTGATTGTACGTTAAAATACTTTATTTTTAATTCACTTAGACTTAAGACATAATGTACAATTGTTTGTTTTCCCTAATAAAAAAAAATAAAAAATACCACGACCAGAAGTGTGGTAGCAAAAAGCTGTCCACAGGGAGGAGTTCTCTCCCCCCTCCTATGGAATATCGTGGTCAATGAGCTGATCTGCAGACTCACCAACCATGGGTATTATACGGTAGGCTATGCGGACGATCTAGCCATTCTCATAACGGGACCTTTTGAGAATGTACTGTACAACCTGGAAAAACAGGCTCTGAAGATCGTCGAACAATGGTGCGTGGAGCACGAACTATCAGTGAACCCGTCAAAAACGGAACTTACCATGTTCACTCACAAACGCAATCTTGGCAGTTTACAACTACCTAAACTGTTTGGCATCGAGTTGTCCCTGACAAATGAGGTCAAATATCTGGGTATCATTATTGACAGCAAACTGTTATGGAACAAATACTTGGACCACAAGATTGACAAGGCTAGCATAACATTTTGGCAATGCAGAAGACTTCTGGGGCCTCTCGCGGAATCAAAAATCAAAATCAAAATCAAAATCAAAGCATTTATTTCACGTAGGCCAGTTACAGGCACTTATGAATTGTCATAGACAAATAAAAATGTAATTTAACATTAAAAAGTTATGGTGCTACAGTCCCAGTCACAAGACATAAAAACTGTGAAAGTACCGTAGGTGCTCATTCCAAAGCGTAGATCTCTATGGAGAAGAATGAGCAAGAAACTCCATGGACACTCTTTTTCAATCGCCAAAATTATTACAGATCTTTTGTTACATCATTCATCATCAGATGGTACATTATGTGAGAACGATGTGGCAAGTTATTAGTGTCCATAGAAAATATAAAAAAGACAATTCAAAAATAAAGTTATCAATAATTAAAATAGACCGTGGCAGCTAAGTGATGACCAGTCCCAACTGACAGCGCCCGTTCACGAACATGACGCAAATATCAGCACCATTCAGCTCAACCATTTTGAAGGGAACTAAATGATCCGACACACGCGCCACTATCAGCGAGACATTTGAGTGAGCATGACATACTCTCAACCGCCAGGGTCATTCAAGTCAATAAGATACGTAGGTACTCAGTGAATGATAGCTCCGAGGTACATAGTACTCACACAATGCTGGCTATGAAACTATACAATACTAGGAAGATTCGAGTCTATACAATGCAAATCCAGTTGTACAATCTTCAGCAGCTCCAACAAGAATACTAAATAAACGCTATCAATATTTATCCTACACTGTCAGGTGGAGCAGGACCAGCATGGAGCCAAGCATTATTATCAGCGATATAATCGCCTAGTTTATAATAAGCCCGCTTACATAGTGTGCGTTTAATGCATGATTTAAATTTAGTCTCATTCAATTCAAGAACATTTTGTGGTATTTTATTATAGCACTTTAAACAGTACCCCATGAAAGAATAGTCCACTTTGGCGAGTCTGAAGCCCGGCTGAACTAACTGATCCCTATTTCTAGTGTGATAGTTGTGTCTGTCACCTCTCTTACTAAAAAGATGCAGATTTTTCCTAACGTACATTATATTTTCATAGATGTATTGACAAGGTACTGTCATAATGTTAATTTCTTTAAACAGTTCTCTGAGAGAATCGCGTCTACGGAGATTGTATATGGCCCTGATGGCTCTCTTTTGCAGAATGAAAATAGATTCAATGTCGGCAGCCCGTCCCCACAATAGAATGCCATAAGACATGATACTGTGAAAGTAACTAAAATAGACAATTCTAGCAGTATCTACATCGGTAAATTGACGGATTTTTCGAACAGCGTATGCTGCTGAACTTAGCCGCCCCGCAAGAGTTGTTAAATGGGGACTCCATTGTAGCCGTGCATCAAGAGTAATCCCCAGGAAAACTGTTTTATCGACAAATTCAAGTTTCTCTTGGTTCAATACTATATCATAATTTGTGCTTTTAACATTTGGTAAAGCAAATCTTATACATTTGGTCTTTTTCCCGTTTAATACTAAATTGTTTGCAGTAAACCAATCATGGACCTGACGTAAAGCATCATTTACGTGGTCTAGATTTTGGGCCCGTCTATTTATCTTAAAAATTAGGGAAGTGTCATCAGCAAATAACACCATGTTATTGTGAGGTTGATTTTTTAATAAATAGGGTAGATCATTGATATATACAAGAAAGAGAAAAGGACCCAATATTGAGCCTTGCGGAACCCCCATTTTTACCTTTAAACCTTCTGAATTCACACCATTTATCTGAACTTGCTGCTGTCTATCACACAAATAAGATTTTAACAAACTAATTGCAAGTTTACCTAGACCGTAATGCTCAAGTTTAAAAAGCAAAGTATCGTGATCTACGCAATCAAATGCTTTGGAGAGGTCACAGAATATTCCTATGGCGTCTTGTGCCTCTTCCCATGCAGTAAATATGTGCTTCAATAGGGTGACACCGGCGTCAGTTGTACAACGTCCCTTGGTGAAACCATACTGTTGATCATGTAAAATTTTATTGGTGTTAAAGTGATTAAGCATCTGATCAAGCATTACCTTTTCAAAAACCTTGCTAAAAACGGGCAACACGGATACAGGTCTGTAATTATTAGTGTCTTTAGTGTCTCCGGATTTAAAAAGAGGTATGACTTTACTGAATTTCATTAAGTCCGGAAAAACTCCTTGGTCTACACACAAATTAAAAATTAAAGCCAAGTATGGTGCTATAGTCTCTACTATGGATGTACAAACTTTGATTGACATTCCCCAAAGATCTTCTGTTAGCTTAATTTTGATTTGCCGAAAAGCTTTAATAACCGTCATGGGGTTTATGTGCTTAAATACAAATTCAGCCGAGCAGCCAGACACGTTTGCCTTCAATAAAGCAATCGCGATATCGGGAGAGGAGTTTAGAGCCTCCGTGGTCTTTAATGGTATATCAGTAAAGAAATTTACAAATTCTTGAGCTACATCTCGATTTGAACTTATGGGACCATGTGGTGTCTCCAACGTATACTTGGTGCTACGTGTTTTTTTCCTGCCAGTCTCATCATTTATTACTTTCCAAACTGTTTTTATTTTATTATCTGATGTTTTGATTTTATTACTTATGTACATGGCTTTAGCAGCCTTGCAAGTATTTCTGAACACTTTCGAGTATGTAGAAACATACTTGTTAAAAGTTTCAGTGTTGATGTAAGGCTTAAGGCCATAGAGCTCAAATAGTCTTTCCCTACTTTTTCTTATACCTGCAGTCGCCCAGTCACTAAACACAAATTTAGGGCAAATAGTTTTAGTCTTCTTTTCAAAAGATTTATTGAATTCGGTATGAACTATTGAAAAGAAATCATTATAAAAATGATTAACTCTAATGTCGTCAACACTAGGGCTCATAACACTTAATCTATTGAATACGGAATTATTAAATTTATTTAATTTGTTAGTTGTTATATGTCTATATGAAATCTGAACTTGTTGTTTAGTTGATTTACACTTAAAAGTTACCGTTTGTCCACTATGATCAGACGGCAGACAACTAACTATTGCTTTATCCAAATAATCACAATTGCAGAAAACATTATCAATACAAGTAGCAGAAGTTGGAGTCACCCTAGTAGGTTCCACAAAAATATTGGTCAAATCAAATGACTTAAAAAGATTTAATAATCTATTGCTATTTAAATTTTCTTCCAAAATATTGATATTAAAATCACCACAAATAACTGCGGATTTATTACTGTCTGCAAGCTTTACTAGGACATCTTCCATTATTGATTCAAATAAGGAGAAATTTTGATATTTTGGGGGTCTGTACACACACACTATTACATGCCTATCTAGCTCAACACAGGACAGTTCGATACAATGTTCAACAGAGAGACCTACTATGTCATTACGTTCTTTACATTTGATACATTTTTTAATTAATATTAAGGAACCTCCACGCAGCATAGATTTACGGGTAAAACAACTGCCCACAGTGTAGTTATTATAATTAATTAACATTTGGTAATCCTTCAACCAATGTTCGGTAAAACAGATGATGTCAAACATGGTTTTTTCTAAAAATATTTCGATTTCCAATAATTTCGAAGAAATACCTTGAATGTTCTGATGGAGTAATTTCAAGGTATTCTGAGGCCCTTTTTTTAAACTAAATAATTGATTGCAAGAAGATACATTGTCTTTACGAGATGCTATATTGCTAATGGTACCTTCTGTTGTCTTACTTACAAGTTTAAAGAAAGATAAATACTATCCGGAGGGAGCCCCGGTACTCCCATGCCATCACCAGGCAAAAATATCCTACTACTAGTAGTCCCACCTTGAGATTGGGAATCTTCCATGGTGACACATGGATCCTCGTTCATACAACTAAAACTATTACTAAAACTACTACTATCAATATGTACACAACAAGACGAAGACATACTACTTATGTCTGAGTGAATATTAAAACTTAATAGACTAGCTATTATACGTCTATATCTAATAGGCAGATATGCTGAATCCTGGGTCGACCTAAGTTTATCAACAACAGTGTTGATGTCTAAAAATAAAAGTTTGTCACTATAATGAGTTGCTAAGAACTGTACATGCTCGTTCAGCCTATGTATATGATTGTTTTTTCTATTTGATAACTTCTCAAAATAGGGAAATGCACACAAAATAATTTTCTTACAATCTAATTTTAACAACTCTGCTACACAGTCAGTGATGTCTTGTTTTCCAATCTTAGAACTATTACCAATAAATATAGTAATGGTGGTATTAGGATAACACACATTTTTTGTGACTGATGCCATTATCTGTTTGTAGTTTGAATGTGGCATGCAATGATTTAGAGTACAATAACTTAAATGATTACTCAATAAATTACCTAGCCCTCTGCCTATACTGTCAGAGAACATAACTGAATGACAGTCACTAAGACTTTTTGAAGATCCAAAACTAGAACGGAAAATAACACTATGGCTATATAAGACCGTAATCAGACCAATAATCACCTACGGAGCGGTAGTTAGGTGGCCCAGAACTGAACTCATAACCACCCGTAAAAAACTGCAGACATTCCAGAGGTTGGCCTGAACATCCACCACAGGATGCATGCGAACAGCACCAACTCATGCCCTGGAGATAATGCTTGGTCTTCCGTTACTGGATCTCTCCATTCAACAGGAGGCCAGTATGGCGGCAATCAGGCTGAGACACTCCGGCATGTGGAAAAACCAAAGGGGCAATCACACCATAATATGGGAAAGAGCGCTAAACGATGTACCATACATCGAAGCGCCCTGTGATAGAATCCCCAAAACTCACGTGTTCGATAAGCTCTATCGAATTCAACTAACAGAGACCGAGCGAGATCAATCAGGAGCTAACGAAGTCCGTATTTACACGGACGGCTCCAAAACCAATACCGGTACAGGTGCTGGTGTATTCTCCACGGATCTTAACATCAAAATATCTCTACCGCTAGGTGAACATAGCTTCATATTCCAATGTGAATGTGTAGCAATCACCCAAGCTGCTATCGCAGTTATGGAAAGGAACATCTCTGACTACGGGATTAGAATTCTTTCCGATAGTATGGCTGTACTAACGGCGCTGAACGGCAATATTATGACGTCCAGCCTAATCTATGATGTCACGTAGCATTGCAAAAAATTTCGAACCGCAATTAATAGGCTCACTTTGCAATGGATAAAAGGGCATAGTGGATCATTGGGTAACGATGCAGCAGACGAACTTGCAAGGAGAGGCTCGGGAGTGGATGTGGCCGGACCCACACCCTTTTTGCCAATCCCATCCGGTCAACTCAAGACCTGGCTACGCCTGCAAACCCTAACAAAACATAATGCCAGATGGGCATCTACATCCAACTGCAGACAGTCTAGAGAGCCGGTACCTGCACTAACACCGCGACTGACCAGCAGACTTCTCAGAATCCAACGAACAGACTTACGAGTTGTGATGGGTATGCTCACCGGTCACTGCCCACTCAACAAACATTTGTTTACCATCAACGCGACAGACAGCCCGTTGTGCAGAGGCTGCCTGAACGCGGATGAAACGGCAACCCACGTAATCCTGGAATGCGAGGGCGTTGCTAACCAACGGGCACAAAACCTTGGCACTCCAAGGTCGCTCCAAGAAGCCTGTGAACGTCCCAGGAGACTTCTGAGCTTCTGGAAGGAGCTGGGTTGGCTCATATAGCCAATCGTCCCACCTCACGCATAACGGACCACCTACGAGTCCAAATGCGGAAAAGGGAGCCCCTAACAATAACACTCTCGTTGGTTTTTCGCGAGGATGCACATTTGTAAAGTGAATTGTCGCGAATGATCAAGTTATGAGTACTCACTTTATGAGTATCTACACGTGTAAAGTTGTAATATATTTCAATATGGTTTTATCTAGCCAAACATTCCTAATCGCGTTTCTATCTTTACCATTTACTGGATTTGTTCAATTTTCATAAAATGATTTGTAGCGACCCGCCCCGGCTCCGCACGGGTGCAATCTCTACTATATTATGTAAACTACATACATTATAAACCTTTCTCTTCAAACACTCTATCTATTAAAGAAAACTGCAATTAAATCTGTTGCGTAGTTTTAAAGATGTAAGCATACATCGGGACAGGCAGACAGACAGACAGCGGGAAGCGACTTTGTTTTATGATATGTAGTGATAATCTCACGTTTCATTAAATTTTTAGACGTCCAAAAATTTTAAAAAATTCTGCAACTTCGCCTTAATGGGTCGCGGGGCTGTCGCTGACAGCTACCATTTCTCAAAACCCAAGGCCACGTTCACACGGCGACCATTCGATTCGTTTTTTTCACGTATACGGTTTTACCGTATACGATGCAATCGTTCACACGGCAACCATTCGATTCGATTTTTCATGCATATAATGGGCGAGTTGTGTGAACGAGACAACATGAACATAAGCGCCACTGCGTGTCGTATTCGATAAAATCGTTTCGAGACGCGGCGTTCCGGTGACAACTTCGTACGGTATACGGTAAAATAGATTTCTCGAAAACGGGATTTTCCCGTATGAACGCCGTGTAAACAATTTTAAAATTTTCATATATATTCTGTTGTCACTACTCTATTCGATAAAATCTCGTATACGGTATACGGGAAAATAATCGCCGTGTGAACCTGGCCTATAGGGTAACGAAGGAACAGAATTTTTAAGCAGTAAAAGTAAAAGACGACACGGTTGGTGCAGTGGTTGAGCGATTGGACTGCTGCGCTTCAGCTTCATCTGGTTAGACAAGAAGCCGACCTCAGCACAGGAAAAAGCTACATATTATTATGATGTTTTTGAACTTGAAAAAAGTCATAATGTGGGATCTAGATACACACTCCTATTTTGGGTCGCGGGACTGTCTCATCAGCCATGTAACCATGACCCTGCAACGTAAAGGGCTATTAAAGGATCACCGTGGATTTTAGTCAGTATAAGTCTGACAGACCCTCCCGTCCAGCTCTGGGTAGAAAGACTCATTTGATGGTTTTACCACGATAAAAAAAAAAAAAACTCCTATTTTGAGAGATAACCTCTCACAACAACGGCTCGTGTAACCTGATAACAGATAACTTTATCAGCTGCACTTGTTTTTGACATAAGTTATTATTACTCCTCCAATCTTTTAGCAGTAGGTATTTAAGTTATGCCTGCTTCTATTTTACTCATAAATCTTACGAGCAGTCTTCAGAGGTGGACGCATCATCCACTTCTAGTTTGTCTGAAGATCTTGGTCTTCATGAGGTACAGTCATAATGTGTGGGACGCAGTGTGTACTGGCGGTGGTGGCGCTTTACGTGGGGTTGGCGCACTCCTGGGGTGAGTAAAAGACTTTTAGTTTCATCGATGTTACATTAAATAACGTAGCATATTGCTGGGTCGGCAGGAGGAAATGCCCAGGTCACCATTGTGTTAACTGCCCAGACAAAACGGTGGACGACTGCCGCTTGGGCAGAGCACCGCCGTTTTCTCATGAAGGCATTAGGCGGAGGGGACCACACGCGTTTCCGTACATGGCGTACCATGTACGGAACCGGTGCCGAACCGTTGCCGAACGGTTGCCGGTGACTGTCAACTTCTTCTGGGAAGCAAAAATGCAACCGAAGGAGGAGAAGAACATTTCTTCGTGAGGAACTAGTAATCCTCCTCCGTACCGCCCGGTCGTCGTGGGAGACGCCCTGAACGTCGGAGATCGCGAGGCGATTTCCGGCCACTGTAGGCGTGAGCTTGTGGACGGCAAGCAATATGCAGTATAAGAACTAGGTAGGTAACTAGGAACCAAGTCGATGGTGCGTCGTATTCTGGCAAAATGACAGGGCACAATAGAAATTTGTTTAAAGTTTACTGAAGCCGTGTAACGCTGCCGGGGTCTCGAAACTGTCTCATCAAGTAACCGTGACCCTGGAACGTCAAGGGCTATCGAAGGATCACCGTGGATTTTAGTTTTTTTTTAGATTGGTAAAATCATCAAATTAATCCTTCTACCCAGGGCAGAGCGGGACTGTCAGACTCGTACTGACTAAAATCCACGGTGTCCTTCAATAGCCTTTTATGTTCCGAGGTCACGGTAATCGTGACTCCCACGACCCCGGTAGGCTTTGGCCCGTCATAATACTGACACTCTTTGGCGCGCGTGGAAGACAACTCGCCGTCGACCGGGGCATGGTCCATGGGCGGACAGCGAGTCGCCCATAATTATTCGCCGCCTTCGCGATTATGACAGCTTCGCAGAAGGAGGCGACCGCTTCCCACTCCATCTCGCCTCACAGCATGGCCTCGACCAATGCCAGGCGCGAGAGGCCTCCGCCTATCGCCACCGTGAAGACACGGCGGTGCTCTGCCCAAGCGGGGCAGTCCTGCGCCGTATGCTCCACCTGTGTTCTCAGGGCGATCCTCGCAGTGGTGACACCCAGGCATTTCCTACTTGTTTTTTAATTCAGCTTGCAACATTTGTTTGTTTTTTAATAGTTTTAAATATTATTAGAGCAGTGGTGGCCCAGTGGTATCGGTCCCGACTTACAAGTTGTAGGTCGTGGGTTCGAACCCCGCCAGGCGCATTACTTTGTGTAATTTGTTTCATCACCACTGCTCTCAAAACGGTGAAGGAAAACATCGTGAGGAAACCGGCATGTCCTAGAACCAAAAATTCGAAGACATGTGACATCTGCCAACCCGCACTGGGCCCGCGTGGTGGATTATGGCCCACTCCCTCTCACAAGAGAGGAGGCCTGTGTCCCAGCAGTGGGAACATTATAGGCTGATGATGATGATGATGATGAAATATTATTTAATCTTGACAACTAAAAATAGATAAACAAACATTGAAAGTTAAATAAAAACAAACTCGTCAGTCAAAATTGTTGGAGTAGTACAGTCACGAGCAATAAAATGTATACACTTAACAAAATTCAAACGCAATTTACTCGTAAAATACTGGTTTCCACTTTGAAATAAGACCTATTTCGTAATAGTATGACTTCCAAAATAGAAGTCTATTGAAAAGGCAAAAGTTTAATCAATATGGTAGCAGAAAATCGCTTTTGCATACTGCTTAGTGTATACATACTATTGCTCGTGACTGTACCTATCAAAAGTGCCTTTTTATATGAATACATGAAAAAAAAAAATCTTTAATGTTTTAGATATTGCCGCCATCTCATTAGAACAAATAGATTATTACACGAACGGAACCAAAACGCACTCCGAAGATCTTAATACACTGAAATATATAAATACTATTACTTACGACGGAGTAAACAACAGGATTATTCTTGTAGACTATAATACGCGAATCTTAAATTATGATATATCAGCCAAGAAATTTGAAACTTTGTTACCTGACAATGATAGTGACAAGCATAGTTTCCAGTCCATAGCCTATGATCCAGTTGAACAAAAACTCTTTTGGCTTGACACAATGGAGAAAACCATAAAATGGGTTTCGTTAAAACCAGGAGCAAACAACGAAAGTAACATTATAGCCACACTAGATGTCGAACAACCAGTTGCTATCGCTCTGGATAGCTGCAATGGGTAATCTTATTTAATAATATTTTAAATACGAAAGTTTGAATGAATGAACAAAATAAATGGGTATGTTGGTTCCTCAATAACGCTAAAACGACTTCGTGCTCCACGTGGTCTATTTTCGGGGCTAAGAATTCACATTGCCATACAACATGACAATGTTGCCAGCGTTCTGGGCACTGTTCCAGTTGACAGCGATGCATGTGGACGATTTTTTGACGCCTTTTGAATGTTTTTGTTTATTTTGCTATGTTTTAATTAGTAGTTTGTTATAATAATGTTTCACTTATTAGTAATAATAACTAATAAAAATAAAAAAGACAACTCAAGATTTGATCTATTTGTTAATTGATTGACATTTACAAATTACAGGTACATCTATGTGTCATGCACGAGTTATGCTTTTAGAAATGACAAATTTGTGTCTACAATAGAACGATTCCGATTGGATGGCAGTAGCAGCGAAGTTATATTAGACGGCCTTCGACGTCCTCTGGAAAATTCTTTGGTCGTTGACCAATACACGAAAAAACTGTACTGGATTGTAAAAGAGCAACATGATCATTTCTACATTGAAAGTGCAGATTTGGATGGAAGTAATAAAAAAACAATATTTACTGGACCAAGTTCAGAAATAAGTAATTTTTTGAGAATCCCCGTCGATATACCAGATCCAAATTTACTGATGGTATCAAAAGATTCTATATACTGGACACACGAGAATCGTGACACCGCTCAGCAATTGTCCAAGAATCCGTCAAGAAATGAAGAGCCGAAAGTAATTACAATTGGATATAAAACAAGAATAGTCACCAATTATAAACTAGATGATGAAATTCTAAACTGTGAAAGGCTAAAGAGACAATCAACAAATAACGTAGCAACAAACTGAAAGGCAGCATAAGCGCAGGTATTTTTTTAAATACATTGGCCAAATAAAAAAGTTACTACCCATTGATCGGTCAGGAGGTCCCTATGTCCCTAAAACTCTCTTTGCTTGACCTGGCTCATAGCAACCTCTTAACCCTATACTTGACATTGTGCACTTAAATGCACATTGAATTCAGATTTTTTTTTAAACAAAATATTACATCGAATCGTTTCAATAATAATTCCAAGTGATTTCGTATACGTCTGTTTACGTGAGGAAAAGAAATCTTTATTTGTCTGGCTCACACTTTGTCAGTAGTAGTGAACAAAATGGCGAACCGTCCGTCAGAGCCTGTGCATTGCTCTGTAAGTATCGTATTTTATCTCACTTAGATTAAGTTAAATGTATGAAATTGCTATAATTTTACTTTCTGCAAGCTTTACGCAATAGTCTGTTTATATTATTTTTTTGATATCTTTTCAGCATATACAGTAATTCACGATTTTTGTAAGGTGTGCATTTAAATACACACTGCCTGGTGCCGTGTGAATGACAATTTATTTGTTGTGTATATTTAAATGCACACTGCCAACGTCATGATGATTACTACTTGTGAATGTTGTGTTTATAAATGCTGTGCTACTACATACTCGAGCCTTTCTTCAGACAGAGTTTTTTTCATAATGCATGACAACAATTCGTATCACACTTTCCACCAAATTCCTTTGCTTTAGCTTGCAATACTTTAATTTCAGATGACTAGAAGTTGAAAAATTCTAGCGTTGGTGCCTAAATGTGGAGCTAAGTCTGATGTAGAATCTTGCGAATCTTCGGAAGATGCATTCCAGATGTGGTAGACCTCATCAAGATGTCTCCGAAGACAGTTCCCTGGACCCAAAAAAATGGGTCCTCACTCCACAAGTTGTTCATTCGTGTTTCACTATCTAGCCTAAAATGAGTTTCTGCGCTATTTTTTACTGCTCCCTCGGTGGGAGGAAGATAAGAGATATCAAGCATGATGGTGGCCACCGAATTCAAGAATCACTTATACTTGTGGGCATTGAGGGAGACTTTTTTAGCTGGAGGCCCATTCCACCTCAAGATGTAGGTTTCACTTGACTTTGTTCATCTTAGGTGGTGAAGGGAGGGTCTGAAATGACTGCTGCTGGTTTCTGGATCTTTTGCGATATCAAATACATTCCAAACACGAAAAGTTCAAAATGTTGTTTCCCAAAATTACAGACTTTCAAGAGCGGTTACCTCGGAATCTGTACAAGTTATGGAAATACTTACTGAATAATACTGGGTTTATTGAGCATTTATATTGTTCATACATGCTATGCCGTTTGGACGCATGGTTTCCGAGATATAAGCAAAAAAAAACAAAAAAGGTAGCTGCAACAACCCCCCCTACCCCCCAGCTCAAAGGCTAGGGGCGGGGACTTTTAATAATTATGTTCACCTCCTAACTAGTCTAAACAAAGTTACATAGTCAAAAATTGTGTTCCAAGAATTTCCCCCTATAACTGTTCGTGGACTGGGCTAATAGTTCAAGGGCGAAATTTCTTTATAGATTTTCATACTAAGTAGGTACTTAAATAGTATTTAAGTTTTTCATATTGTTACATTCTTAGATAGACATGTAAGAAAACCTTGATCTCAGAACATTAGGACTGAATACTGTGATGAATAATAGTAGAAATAAATGTTTTACTATGTCAATATCGTAACCGTATCGAACCTAGATCCTAATGAATTTCAAAACTTTTTGATATTTTTCGAGACTTATGTTATTTTTATGTTATTGTTTCTTTTTTAGATTAGTGATTACATGGCAGTGTGCATGTAAAGACACAGTTTTCTTTGTATGTTTTTTCTTGTGAGCTTGGCAGTGTGCACTTGAAGACACATAATATATCCTGAAAACTGAAATTCAGAGATTTTTTGTTTTATTTTTCCTGACATCCTTATGATCCAATTAACATAGGGAACTAGTAAAAGTTAATTTTTCTAAAGGTAAAATTCTCTGCCAAGTAGGTATAGGGTTAAAAAATGTGGAAGCCTTCTACCATTAATACTAATGCACTATTTTTACTTTGCCACCACTGTCGCCAACGCGTGGTAAATTCTGAACAAGGCTACCTACTATTTTACTAAATAAGAAGCTGAACTTAACGGAAATCAAATATTTTAGGTGTCTTATTAATAAACTCTTTCCTCATTCTCTTTCTCATTTTATTTATTTGTTTTATTTTATTTTCTATAGCATAAAATAAGGTGTTAATTTTTTAAAATCCATTTTCCTCTTGAATCATATGGTCAATTCTAAGCATCATTTTACTTCTTGACTGTTCTATGCCACCTGCTGCGATTCTTACACCCTTCATTCGCCACGGTAATTTTACACAACTGCAGGTCTTTCAGTACATGCAGTCGCATTCGGCGTGCTTGAATACACCTTACCTCTCTAAAGAACTTAGAAACATAATCACAACTCATAAATTTCAACGAGCCAAATCACTTGTCCAGCAATAACGACCCCTATGAACAACTTTATAAGTATAGAGGCTGAGGTAGCATCAGGGACGGAAGGTGCTGAACATACGAACATACACTTGGCCTGAAATTTTAATATTCAAACCTTCACCTGATGCACTCTCAAAATGGCGAAGTTTTCGTGAGGAACCATGTCATAATTATGCATACCAAACAGTGGAAGATATTTGAGAAAAGTTGCAGTATATTTTGCAGTTAGTTGCTAAAAAAAATGATGAAAAGATAAAAACACGATTATGTTTGTTTATCTTGTTAAACCAGTCTAAAACGTTTGATATAGTTTTTTTACAAATCCTTACTCATCCTCAATTTGGAATCTGTGGACGTTCTTCGTTCGTAGTAGTGATCTTAAAATTCTTAAGATTGCCAAAATAACTATATTCAACGAGTCCTGCGAATTGCGGTTTACCACAAGGTAGCATACTAGAGCCAACATTGTTTCCAATTTACATAAACGAAAAACATGACACCTCAAAGCTGTAACACAATTATTTACGCATCCCAACAATCGTCTACTGACATTCTTCAAAGGTTATTGAAAAGTTACTGTAAAACTGTTAGAGTATCATGCACTGGTTTATGTCTAATTCACAAAAAATAATCCTCTTACTTTCCTTAAAATCCGTCATAAAGTGACATCGCAAAAAAATACTGTGTCTATTACGGTACACTGTTGTACACAGCTCCTTAATACGTATATTCCTCCTGTCTAAAACTAAGTAGAGTTGATAGCGTAATTTATCTCGGTTATCCAAAAATCGAAATAGACAAAGAACTAAATGTATGTGACTTATTTCTATCTTATAACCGCTTATGGGTTTCAAAAAATTTTGTTCAAATAAAAATATTTAGTCTTCCCATGTTTGCACTAATCCGTTTAATAACAGAATGACTACTGAAATAAAATTATTATAAAATGGAATCACTTCTGAATTATTTCACTGATTAATGAAATTTTGCAAACATAATCGTAAAGCTAGATTAATCCCTTAGTTACAGGTCTAGCCTAGTTTAGAGGACAGGGTTAAGTTTTGTATTCTGTTTTAGCTTAGTTACGCGGGTTTGATATCCACGACACGTAGCGTTGCAGCCAATTGATCAGCTCTGCACCAACCGTATATTCGGTTACATCTTAACCCGAGGCTGACGGCCTTCCATCCCTGATGTTGCCTCCGCGCCAGTATGATTAATTATTATTATTAAACATTTATTTCAGGACACGCCCACAGACTACACGTGTAAAATGACGAGCAAAATGCCTAAATAAAGTCATTTTTACCGCCTCAGTACATCGCGCGAACCTGCGGGCCAGCATGTTGCAGCGTACCGATAGCGACCTACGTTCCCTGTCAATGTCTTTATTGTCGTTCAAATCCTCTGTGACCCAATGACCCAATTAATAGTTTATTGGAACAAATACATAATATACATATGAATGTGTTGTACTGCTGAGGATG
Organism: Agrotis clavis; assembly: GCA_954870645.1. NCBI lineage: Eukaryota > Metazoa > Arthropoda > Insecta > Lepidoptera > Noctuidae > Agrotis > Agrotis clavis. Next base: position 23,195,055 of record OX940931.1, on the reverse strand, counting down.
AAGTTCAGGATTCCAAGGTCCGGTAAAGTCCGTGGGGCGTTTATAAATTACAATATAACGGTAACGATACGACACTGGTATTATAGTCTGTTTAGCTCATTTTCCCTGAAAATGTATAAAACTATCAAAAAAATATATTGCAAGCTTAAGTTTCCTCATTCAAACTTGTACAGGCTCTTCAGGAATACCAGGTGCATAGCACTCGCGTTCAGCGTATTCAAGCACACCAAAGGCGAATATCAAGATACCAGTGTTGTATGAACATTTATGTTGCAAAACAAGTGTGCTAAAACCGTAGTAGATGGCAACCTCACCGGATTAGCTTCTCCTACCTAGGGTGGGGCGGGAAGGACTGTCACACTTGTACTGATTAAAATCCACGGTGATCCTTCAATAGTCATTAACGTTCCAGGGCCACGGCTTCCTGATGAGACAGTCCCGCGACCATGGCAGGTTTTGGCCCTCTAATGCCCTTAGACAGCACTGTGAGGCGCGCGTGGAACACAACGTGCTGTCGACCCAAAGATGATCCATGATCGGACGGCGGAGTCACCCATTACTCACTGTCTACACGCGCCTAAGGTGGCCAGAAATGGCGTCGCAACGTCTGATTCCATGAGTGTCTCCTGCAGCAGCTGAGTCGTGAGATGAATGGTGCCCTCTCCCTGACGCGTCCCGCCTCCTCCTTTGCTATCATGACTGCTTCGCAGAAGGAGGCTACCGCTTCCCATTCCCTCTTGCCCCGCAGCGTGGCCTCGACCAATGTCGGGCGCAAGAGGTCACCGCCTATAGTATAAAATCCGGAATTTGATTTGAAACGGAATTGTTACATTTAAGTCGAATAATACCTAGAGGACGATTTAAGAGAACTTAGCGAAATGGTACTACGAATTCCGCTTATGATTCAAGGCAATATACTTTAAAAAAAAAACATACTATGATTTATACAAAAAACATTTTTAATTTATTGATAAAAATAAACAAAGATAACTAAATGTCTAGACATCTTGAAGATTGAACACTTTGCAAACAAAAAGGTTACTGAGGAACTAATGACACTCGTAAAGCTTGTGCTAATAGCGTCGTCAAGGTATCTGATGAAAAACTATTAATGTTTTAAATTTTATTGCAAAAATAGCTTGACCTGGAAAATATACTAATTGTATTAAAGCAAATCTGAAGGTATCCTAAGAAGCTACATAGTTCACATGAACGGGATTAGATTTGTTGTTCTGTGTAGAATTCTTCTACGTTGCGTTGAAGTGTTGGTTGCTTGATGTATTTAGTGAAAGGAATCCTAGTTCAGAAATTGCCACACGTTGACGGAAGAGGTGGTAAATCTATAAAAAGAAAAAGAATTTAAAAATGTTGCATTAGTTAACGATTCGAGAAGACTTATAATAGAAAAAAAAGATCGCCGATCATGCATGCTTTTGATGTTTTCCCATCCATAGACCGACTGATCCATGGGTTTCTTGTAATTCAGATTATACGAGTAATGTGTATTCAAATAAATACCTATGTCAATGATGTCCTTCAGCGTTCTAATCGCTACGAAAGTTTTCATGAGAAAGTTTGGAATTTCACATTGTTCATTGCTAAAACTTGGGTTACATTGGCAGACAGGTTTATTATTCTTATCAATGGAACAACGACCGCCGTTTAAACAATAACCTCTGCACAAGTCGACTTCACATCGGTCTCCTGAAAAACCGGGTTTACATCTGAAACAACGAAAACCATTGAAATTAGAATAATAATTAAAGATATGAATAGGATTGATAAATTTCTATAGAAATGCAGTAACCTTCTTGGATCAAATATGTGCATCGGCTACATCAGTACATGTCTTTTAAAGACTATCTAACAGCCTTTATGACAGCCAATTTTTTTTGGCTATAAATTATGATTGTTATGTTCTGTAATATGAATCATCAGTTCAATCAGTTCTCTTACGATGCCTCCGTAGCCACAGTGCCATAGTTCTGACGCAACTGATGGAAACATCCTCCACCTCTCGACCTAGCCTCCGCGGGAGACACCCAGGACGTCTCACGTCACGAAGCGATTTCCAGCCACCAAAGGTGCAGGACCATGGTCCCTATCCGGGACGAAGCAAAGTACTGCCAGTAAACTGATGAGGCCTTCATAGAGGAACAAACGCCTGGCAAGGTCACGGACTGTCCAATCCGTGACTCAGGACTCGGTGGATTTAAGTCACTACGAGTCTTTCAGACCCTTCCTTCCACCCAGAGAGAGAGAGAGAATAAAATTGATAATATTACCATCCCAAAAAAAAATCTACATTTTAGTATTCCGTAGAGAGCATTGTATAACCTACATGCAAATTATGCCTGGTCTTTAATGAGGAAAACGATAGAGCTCAGGTCACTAAGTATTGGGGGGTATTGCAACGTCTTAAAACCAGGCTTATTCCGGCGAGTAAAAGTGACAGAGCTATACAAGTCGTCTAGTGCCATCTCGTTCACTCACTGGAACAGGCCTGGTTTTGGAAGATGAATAAAACGACTTACCTGCATTGAGGTTGACCTCTAGCACTGGTTGTACAATCTCCATTGAAACAATAGTTGTGACAAACGGGAAAGACGTTGTTCGCTGGGTTATTTGTTGACTGCCCATTTTGCCTTTCACAATTCCACATTTCATTTCCTAGTTTATAGTTGACGACTATTCTACTGTCTTTTCCAACCGAAATTGTTTGAGGTTTTTCGTATGGTGATGGATTCTTGGATAATTTCTGAGCGATACCCTGATACGAGAACACCCAGTATATGGAATCTTCTGATACGGCCAGTAAACTTGGCTCTGAATTTGTTCCATTGAATAAAGTTTTCTTATTTCTTCCGTCCAAATCTACACTTTCAAGGCGGAAAATTTCATAAGGTTCTCTTGCAATCCAGTACAGTTTTTTTGTATTCTGATCAACGACCAAAGAATGTTTAAGAGGAGGTCTAATGCTTCGTACTACAACTTCGCTGTTTCCGCCTTTCAATGGGATTCTTGACATTGTAGATGTAAACTTATTATTTCTATAGTCATAAGTTGTGCTTGCCCAGTAAATATACCTGTAATTTGTTGTTCAATTACTAAATTGTTAATAAATCCATTCAATTTGTGTTTTTTTAGCTAGTAAGTGACTTTAAGACTATACTATACTTTAAGACATATATAAAGCTTTTATTATATTCTGTGTGTCACATTTCATCCAGATCCGTTAAAGCCGTTAAAAGAGAATAAAAACCTTGGGATCTTAAGTCAAGAATGAATAAGTTACTCATAAGCAAGCGTGCTTCACCGTCCGCGTCCGCCTGCTGGTGATAATGTAGTGTAGTCAAACGCAAGCTTATCACAAGGAATAAAAAATATTAGGATTAGATTACCCATTGCAACTATCCACGGCAAGGGACAGAGGTTTGTCGACGTCCAGAGACGCGAAAGTGTTTCCTCCATCTTCGTTCTTAGCTCCAGGTTTTAATGAAACCCACTTGATGGTTCTTGAAATAGGGTCAATCCAAAAGAGTTTTTGTTCGACTGAATCATAGGCTAAAGATCTGACACTATGATTTGTATAATCTTTGATAAGTACTAAAGTTTCAAACTTCTTGGATGTTACATCATAACTTAAGATTTGCGATGTAAAGTTAACTAGGAACATCTTGTTGCTCACTCCGTCGTAGATAATACTATTTATGTTTTTAAGTGAAATACGTTCGGAGTGCGATACGATTCCATTAGAGTAATAATCAATTCGGCCAATTGAGACCGCGGCAAAATCTGAAACATAAAAAAATCATTGATTTTCATTCGGAAATCGCGATGCTCTATTATCTTCCCCAGCTGGAGCGTAAGGAGTAGGATGTACTCTCCCTCACAGGGTCCGCCTCTAAAAGTGTGTCACAGGATAAAAAGTTTACGTTGAATTAATATATACATATAAATGTTTCCACTGCTGGGACACTGGCCTCCTCTCCGTGAGAGGGAGTAGACGTATTAATCTACCAAGCAAGCCCAGTGCGGATTGGTAGATGTCACATGTTTTCGATTTTTTGGTTGATTCAGTTTCCTCACAATCCAGCTCAACAATATAGCTCATCAATCTAGCTTAGAGGCAGAGGGAACTGGAAATCCTGCACACCCACGGAACACAGTTAAACCTGTGTGGTACTCTAACAGGCTGGTGGTCGCAAGCCAGGCAACCCTGGTTAGATTCACCACCATCATTGGGATTGCTTGGCCGTCAGCACAGGTTAAAGGTAGCCTGTGGGGCCGATGCCCAGCGTGGATCGCTAATAGGTGGATCCTATCAACCCCAACCTAACAACAAAGTATTCTGACCTCAGAAATTTTCTACATAATGTAACTAGTCATCTTGTACTTACCCCAAGACGAGGATTGCGCAAGCCCCAAGCAAAGCGCCACCACCGCCAGTACACACTGCGTCCTACACATTATGTACCCCATGAAGACCAAGATCTTCAGACAAACTGGAAGTGGATGATGCGTCCACCTCTGATGACTCCTCGTAGGATATAAAAGTAAAAGCAGATGTTGCTTAAACACGAAATGGTGATTAGAGAAGGTTTTTGTTTTGGCTAGGTAATAATGATATGGGCGAGGGTTATCAGGTCACACAAGCTGTTGTTTTGGACGTCAACTCTCAAAATAGGTAGCACTATCACCTGTTTGTTGTTGTCAACAAGAAAATATTTTTTGTTTTTTTATTGGCATGTTTTGACCTACTGCTGGACAAATGCCTATCATAATGTTATATTATAAAATCTATTGCCTTTTCTGACTAGTCTTTGAAACAAAAGTCCAATTCGTCACGCCACGTCACCTTATAGATTTATCGGTTAAATTAAGTTTATAACAAACTTAAAAAAAAAAATGTAACCGCCTTCAAAAACAACCACAAAAAAGGGTAAAATAACCTACAAAACTTTTCTTTCGGAAGTCGGTGGTTTTTTTATTAATTTCATTGTTTTTTTGCCACCGACTTCCGAAAGAAAAGTTTTGTAGGTTATTTTACCCTTATTGTGGTTGTTTTTGAAGGCGGTTACATTTTTTTAAAAAAAAGTTTTATTTTACTCTTCTTATATATAAAATTTCCGTGTCACAATGTTAGTTACCGTACTCCTCTGAAACGGCTTGACCTATTTTTATGAAATTTGGTATGCATATTCAGTAGGTCTGAGAATCGGCTATTATCTATTTTTCGAACTTTTTTTATATGGCAAAACAACTTTTGCGGGGTCAGCTAGTTTTAGTATAAATATTCAACCAAAATTCTTGTCAAATACATCATTTTCTTACATACGTAAGATATCCGAAGCACCGGTAATAACATCTCTTTCATTCCTTCCTTATCTCAAAGACTACTGATCCGATTTTGATAAAACTTGCAGTATTCCTTAGGTTGAACAAAACCTTTTCTTTTTTTTTTTGAGGTGGAAATCCTCATGGACTTCCTCCGCCCGGGGAAGGCGGAGGGGCATGTCAGACTCGACTGACTAAAACCACCCCGGTGTTCCTTCGCTCACCTGCGTCAGGGGGCAGCGGGATCTAATGCGACTTCCGCTACCCCGGACTAGTGCCGGCCCGCTTCGCCTACGGACCACATCGCGGAGGGGAGTGAGGTGTAGAACTCCCCTCATTACATCTTTGAGAGGCGCGCATGGAACACTATGCGCCGCCATCTCGGGTCCAGTTTGATAGGGGGCACGGGTGTCCCCAAATCCGTTACCCCTGGACCCTTTTAGGGAGGCCGGAAGAGGGCGTTGTCCGCCCTCTGTCTGCGTCCGGTGCGTCTGCTGCGGGAAGGGCGCGAGCTAGTCAGTTCCCTTTCCCTTTCCGCGGCTTCCTTCTGCGACATAACTAGTTCGCAGAAAGTTATCATCGCATCCGAGGACTGTGCGCTGTCGACCATGGAGCGAATTACAGTAAGATTCACGAAAGATGACCACGGCGCAGAAGGCATATTTTAGGTCCCTTTGGAGGTGCGCGGTGACGCACGGGCGGAGTGCGTCAAGACCGGAGGACGCCATTGGTGCGCGCACGTCTCGTGATAAGCCGCTCAGTAGCTATTCGTCTATCGCGGCGTTGACGCCAAATTCTACCGCCATTTGTGGTCATCTTTCGTGAATCGTACTGTACAGCCGGCAGCGACAGGTCTCTTCCTACCTCTGCAACGAGGGTACGGCGCGGCTCATCCCACGCGACGCACTCGGCCAGCGTATGCCGCGCTGTGTCCTCTGGACATTGGACGCAGTGACGACATCGAGCGTCCGGCTCTCGGCTTAAGCGACACAGGTACTTTCCGAAGCAGCCATGCCCCGAGAGCACCTGTGTCGCCCGGAATGTCAGTGAGCCGTGCTTTCTCCCAAGCCAGCCATCGAGTACTGGCCGGATCGCCTCAATTGTGTCAAGGCCGGTGTAGTAGGGTGTTCAAGCCTCCTTTGCCATTCCGTCACCATGACCTGACGAACCTGGGACCGGCGCAGTATTAGCTGTTGTTGCACCAGTCTCCCACCCCGTGCTTCGGCCTCCTGGCGCCACTGATGTAGCGTCGCGAGGGTCTTTGCCTCCAGGTCCCACGGCGGAGATCCAGCCAGCACACAAGCCGCCTCGTAAGAGATCGTGCGATACCCCCTTATGACTCTGATCGCCATAACACGCTGCGGTCTGCGCAGGACTGCAATAGTGCGGGTCGTCAAGTCTGTTGCCCATACCGGGGCCCCGTAAAGGGCCATCGATCGCACGATCCCCACGTATAACCGCCTACAGGCGGTGTTCGGCCCCCCCAAATTGGGAAACAGCATTGAAAGTGCCGCACTTATCAATTTGGGTACCAATTGATGAAAGTGGGGTCCGAAGTCCCAGCGGCTGTCAAGTACCAATCCTAAATACTTCATGGTTGACTTAACAGCGATTCGGCTCCCCCCGACAATAATATGTAATCCTATCGGTGGCGCGCGTCGGGGCCCATGAAAAGTTGAACCAAACCTAGTACAACATAAAAAAAATTACTTTAATCGGACTTGTAGTTCCAGAGATATGTAACAACCTTAATTTACTAAATCAGTCGATTCCGACTCCTTACTAGAGTAGTTGTACCTTCCATCATCAGCTCATCCACCTGAGATGATGATTATCATATGCAAATACTTGAACAGCTTTAGAAAATATATGAAAATGGTACTGTGTGCCTATAAAATTTGAAGGTTGCCCTCGATTTCCCTGGGATCCCATCATCAGATCCTGACCTGATGATCATGGGACCAATTGGAAAGTATACCCTTTCAAACAAAAGAAAAAATTTCCAAATCGGTCCAGGCGTCTTCGAGAAATCGGGGAACATACATAAAAAAAAAAAAAGATTCCGACGAATTGAGAACCTCCTCCTTTTTTTGAAGTCGGTTAGAAACTCGTTCACCACTTCACCAGGCCAAAAAGTGAACCAGAAAAAAAAAGTAGTGGTACCAGAAAATCAATATTTGTACATTTGTGACTAAAGTCTACCGTGTTCTTATATTCCCCTTTTAATTTTACCGACGGACCTTGGCAAAGAAACCGAGTCGTAACAGGGTAACATGGGTAAAAAAACCCGTGGTGCTGCTGGTAGTAAAACTAGTAGAACGGCATAATAGGCTTGTCCAATCTACTACATAATTACGTTCGATAAATCATTTCGTTGTTTATAATCGTTTTGTTTGTGTAAGTCCAGTACCCTGTGAATCCAATACACTGTAACTGCGAAAGACAGATTTTGAGAAAACGAGCAAAAACACTTTTTTTTGTTTTTAGAGGATTACGTACTATTTTTAATAAGAAAGACTTAAGTGTTTGATATCAATAAAAAGGTAATTTTATAAGGTTTTCAGCCCTAGCAATTAAAAGACATTTTACCGTTAATATATTGATTTATCATAGATAACTTGTATTGCCACAACAGTCACAGAAGCGAACGAAGAGATTGTTAGGTTAATACACTGTATGTTAGAGTTACAGTGTATTGCACTGTTAAAACAGTGTTCTTTTCACTGGTTCAAACAATGTATCTCTGAAAGTTTGGATCGTTTTGTTTGTTGACCAAGAAATAAATGTATTTTGTGATTTGACAGTTTAGTCAACTTATTTAAAACTTATTTGACAATGTAATAAAATGTAAGGCATACTAGGCGGGTACCTATTGTTATTAAGCCGCAATAAAACAAACGAATTTATTAATTAGCTATGTTTTTTAATATTTAATCAGTACAGTATTAATAATTAAAATAACAAAAAAAAGACTCACTCCCTTTAAAAATAGAAACAGTCTCAAGAGTTCAGAGTTTTAGTTAATCATTAGGAACATAACTTAACATTATTTTGAACATAATTAACTCTTTCTTTTTTAATAATCAGTCTCACTAATAGTATTGAAGCCAAAGCTTACCTAAGTATATTTTTCAAAATTACGACATATTAAAATTAATAGAATAGAAATGAAAGTCTACAAAGTATCTATTATCGCTTGCATACTAAATATTTGGATCATCAATGTATTCGTCAGGGTTTGGATTAGATGATACAACAAGATTTTCATAAAATACTGTCCTTGATGGAGGCATGCACTTGCAAAGCAGTAACAATTCTCTTTTTTTAATTTCAGTTATGCCACTGGCTTCACTCTCTCTTGGTAGTCCATCAAGCAGGTCGGCTTTATTTTTTGCAATATCGTTTGATAGATTTTGTTCATCTTTTCTTTTTAAGAAATGTATTTCCTTAAATTCACCTTTATAGTCATTCTTAGCAAACATGGTAAGATAACCCCTTCTAAACTCTATACATTTGAGGTTTTGGATATTAAAACCTTTCGGGTATGCAAGCTTTGAATCATTTGAAAATACAATCATATCTTTGTGACTAAGAACAACCACCTCTAAGTTTTTACGCGATGTTTTTATGTTATGCACAAAGTCGTCAAAGTCGTAGATTTCTTTAGTCATTTTGAGCTTTTTGGTAATTGCTGCGTGCACGGTGTCGGCAGCCATAAACGTGTGCCCGCTCTCAAAATACTCCAATGTCACTGTTTCGATATCTGTCATTTTATCATTGATTAATCGTACTAATGTTGACATAAGAGTTTTGTTCTTATTCTGTGCGTTGCAATTATCAAGGAAAAAGTAAACATGTTTTTGATCACGACAGTAATTTCTTAAAAAATGAGCATAAGTTGTAGCTACATTATAAGCTTTCCTGCCGCTCTCTCCTTCATGCCATAGAATACATACTGCGGTCTTGTTTTTGCCTGGTGGGACAAAAGATTCATTAAAAAGTGTGAGTTTACGGGAGAAATAATATTCTTTTGTTGTCAGTAACGGCATTTGTATCGCTTTCTGCATATCTACTGTGTAAAGTGACTCCTTTCCTCCACTTCTTTCACACTTTTCTTCCACTAATTTAAAATCTTTTCTCGAGATTCTTTTGTTCTCTAAATGCTGAGCTAGGTCAATACAGTCCAAACAGTTGCAAGGAAGTGGGATTGTTTTATGAGCAATTTCGTGATTTTTACATTTTGTGCATATGTCATGCACTGGCTCTGCAGTAGAAATATTCATCTCTGTAATGATCTTATGAAAATGGGTCCAACTACACTTATTCATAGATTTCTCGTCACAATACCTTATAAACTCGTTATAAATATAGGAAAAAGTAAGCCCTATTGGAAGGTAACGACGATTAGGCGCATGTTGAATGTTGTAGTGAGAATGAACGGGCTTATATTTTAATATAAAATTCCGAATTTCTTCTTGATAAGACGCGGGAAATGCAGTGGAACTCGGGTGACGTCCTCGAGGGTCTGGCGCAGCGCCTATTTTCGGATTTTCGTTTCCTGATATCAAGTTAGCTTTTAAAACCGCTTGAACTGCTTCGTCATTTGTGTAACCCAATGTGCTTAGAAAAAACTTTTTACAGACCTTTTTCTCATCGAGTGTCCATACTAATGTATTAAGTCTTCTAGAGTTACATCCAGCAGTTTTTGTTGCAGTTGGCAACTTTTCCACTTGTCTAGATAAGAAATCTCGCCGTCTTTGTCTGTCCATATTCCAAAACTGTTCATGTATTTGTACTCTTTTTATCTCACTAACAAGTTCAGTACATGACTTCTTACAGTTGCTGCAAGGGGGTTTCATGGGGTGCTTCTTTTTTTGGTCTTCTAGAATAATTTTTGGGTCTCTCTGTCTCTTTGCTTTTTTCGGTCGTAAAATTTCAACTTGATCTTGGTTTTCTAAATTGTTGGACCTATCTTCACACGTAACACTATGTTTTCTTGACGGCTCACTATCATATTCAGTCATTGGAACAATTTCGTTGAAATCGATGTCACTAGCTGCACGCGGTTGCCTGGTAGGGACAAGCATGTCCTTTTTTTGACGAGAACTAGGTTGGTGCTCTATAATAGCCTTTGTATTTATTTGGACACAATCATGACTTCCTGGCAATTCAATGCACTTTTGTAAGTTATTATCAACCGATTCAGGAGTTTGTACACAATCCTGAGTAATAGAAGACGTAATTACTGTTAGTAACTCAGTATAGTCCCCTTTACCTATTTCTTCACAAAGGCTTGGGCACTCCGACTCACTCAATGGTAATGGGCTGATATCGCGAAAGTCTGTATTTAAGTCCATAGGATCATCAGGTACACAGAAACTTGAAGAATCCATGATATAAGTATGATTTTCCTTTTGAAAATTAGTATTTAACTCAGACACCATCGTGGCACTATTTGAGTTATTATAATGTTGCACATTGCGTTGTGATAACTTTATCAACAATTTATTACGATAACCACTGTGACTCATTTTACAACTTTTTAAAACCTACTTAATTCACCAATTACTCCGGAAACAAACAAAAACCTGTCATAACTAAACAACAACTGGACACCGCGAGCGTAAACAATGGCACGTGCCTGCTTTGAACTCAGGACTTAAATCGACCAATACTTATCGAGATTGTCGATCAGCCGCGCTCTGATTGGCGCGCTCGTGTCGCACGATATTTTTGACAAAACACTGTATCTTGAAACGCGCGAGAATTATTTTGGCAACAAACTGCATCTTCGGTTACCGTGTTTTGCTATTTTAGGCATTTAGTCTTACTTAAATACAGTGTTTTTTGCATGACGATATCTTAGATTTTTATGAATAAAGACCAAAATATATTAATGCAGGACCATGTAACAGGCAAAAAGAAATCGAATGGACGTTGTTAATTCAAAAGACTGTAACTGCAGATACAGTGTATTGGATTCACAGGGTACTCCAGCTATTTTTAACAGACTTCAAAAAGAAGGAGTTTATCAATTCGACGGTGTGTTTTTTTGAGTGTGTATGTTACCTGATTACTCCGTGAATTGTGAAACGATTTTCAAAATTATTTTTTTGTTCGAAAGGAGATACTTCTGGAGTGGTCCCATAGTCACCAAGTCAGGATCTGATGTTTGGATCTTGGAGAAATCGAGGGCAACCCTCAAATTTTATTGGCTCACACATAGTTTTTCGCAAATCTTATGAAGTAATTTAAGTACTTGCGTATGTAAATCATCGTCTCATGTATAGCTGAACTGATGATGGAATATACAACTCCTCTAGTAAGGACTCGGCATCAACTGATTTAGTAAATTATGTTTGTGTTCCCATATCTCTGGAACTACAAGTTCAATTTAAGTAATTCTTGTTTTGTTGTAGTAGGTATCGTTCAAGTTAGGGAATACTGCAAGTTTCAACCAAATCGGTTCAGTCGTCTTTGAGATAGGGCATGAATTAATGAAAATTGACGATGTTATTACCGGTGCTACGGATTACCTACAAAATTCTGGTGCACATTGAATTGATTGAAATTGGTGTGGTTGAATATTTAAACTAAAAAGAGTAAAATAAAAACTTAAAAAAAAAATGTAACCGCCTTCAAAAACAACCACAAATAAAAACCGGCCAAGTGCGTAGTGGGCCACGCACAGTGTAGGGTTCCGTAGTTGCCCATCAAAATACTTATGTGAACTAACTAAACTGATTCGCTGAATTTAATTTTAAAAAGAAGAATTTTCAAAATCGGTCCAGGAGTCTTTGAGAAATCGGGGAAAATACATAAAAAAAGATTACGACGAATTTAGAACCTCCTCCTTTTTTAAAGTTAGTTAAAAATAGTTGACGATAAAAACCTACCTATCCCCAAAAAACATACCGTAAAAACATACCTATTAAAGCTGTAAAAATAAAGTTGACAAACTTACATTTGCAGTTGAAGAACATGTTCTCCGATACATGTTGTTTAAGAAAATCTGTTATCCAAGTACATTTTATAAGTTGGTCGACTATTACTCGTAAAGTTGTAAAGCCTACTTAGTCATGATAATTTTCTTTTAAACTTCGTTATATATACTACTATTGTGAATTTTTTCACAGCCCCAAACATAACCGTTTAGCTGGTAGAGGGGGGGGACACTCGAGTCGAGCAAAATTTAGCACCTTAAAGCTTAATATTTCACACACGAATTTTTTTATCAAAAAATTGTTATTGGAAACAGTCAATATTTTTTAAAGACCTATTTAATGATACCCCACACTAAGGGGTACGCGAGAAAAAAAAAAAACATCCCCACTTTACGTGTACAGGAGGTACCCTAAAAAAAAATATTTTACGAGATTTTATTTTACCACTTTTTCGGCACAACAAATCCGTATATTTACACCAAATTACAGCTCTCTAGTAGTGTGCGTCTCTGAGCTAAACTGCGGACAGACGGACGGACGGACGGACGGACATGGCGAAACTATAAGGGTTCCTTGTTGACTACGGAACCCTAAAAAGGGTGAAATAACCTACAAAACTTTTATTTCGGAAGTCGGTGGCAAAAAAGACAATGAAATTAGTCATGTTACATTTTCTTTTTTAACTTGCTTTCGTGGTCCCTTGATACCTCTCAAGTTTTTAATCGTATTTTGGTTTAATTTAAAATGAATAACACTTTTTTTTACGAGTGTACATGCGACCCTTTTGCAAAAAGCCTTAATTTTCCTGGTAAGGCCACGTTCACATGGCGATTATTTTCCCGTATAGCGTATACGAGATTTTATCGAATAGAACAGTGACAACAGAATATTTATATGAAAACTTAAAAATTGTTCAAACGGCGCCGGCGTTCATACGGGAAAATCCCGTGTTCGGGAAATATATTTTACTGTATACCGTGCGAAGTTGTCACCGGAACGCCGGATCTCGAAACGATTTTATCGAATACGACACGCAGTGGCGCTTATGTTCATGTTGCCTCGTTCACACGACTGGCCCATTATATATATGAAAAAATCGAATCGAATGGTCGCCGTGTGAACCTGGCCTAAAAGTGGTCCACTCTATTCGATAAAATCTCGTATACGGTATACGGGAAAATAATCCACGTGCCTAACCGTCCCTGTAGAAAAGTAGCTAAAAAGTTTAGCCACAAGTTACACTTTTTAGGTTCTTTTCTAGCACCTTTATAAAATTAGCTAACTGCTAAGTTGCTAAGTAGGCATCACTGCTGCCGATTTGACGTTGTGTCAAATCGATTTGATGACCTATCAAATTGGCATGTCATGCCATCAAATTGGCATTCCACGCCCACACACGGTCAATTCTATTTGATCAAATTGGCAGTATCATGCCGATTTGACAAATAGGCAGTATGGTGTATGGCTACCATTATTTTATTTCAATTTATTCTGGTGATCAATAATATTATTACAGCATACGAGCGTAAAAATTCATGAACATTGTTTAATGTTATGTACTTAATCAATTTTATTTTTTTATGTAATAGGTATTATTATTGTAAAGTGAGACGAAAACAAAATTCTGTGTTTACCTTTGATTTAGATGCATGCAATGCTATTGAATTTGTAAATGAAGTGTACTAAAAATGTATTAGCGTGTATTCAGTTGGTTTGCCTAGTAATAAATAATAAACTTATTTAAAACAAATCACTGAATTGATAATATAGGGTTTAATTGATAAATTAGGTTATACTCGTACACGTACAGCTCAGACGATTGTTTTCTACTATTCCTTATGACTTTTTTTTTACGTGATACAGTCATCTAATGAGTCTTCCCACCCTTACCTTGTTAGGTTCGATATTTAGGATATTCGATAATCTGTATTTCGATATTTAGATCTTTCGATGTAACTTTTGTAGATATTTAGATTTTAGATATATTGGACGTAGATCATTTAACCATTCGATATTATAAACTTTCGATATTTTAAGTTTCGATTTTATGGTCGTTCGATATTTTCATTTTCGATGTTTTGAACATCGAAATTTTAAGCGTAGATACTTTAATTTTCGATATTTAAATATGTACCCTCAGTAACAGATATTCGCGTGTCACAGTTTGCTTCACATACAAGCGAGCAAAGTGCATACAATCTCAGAATGCTCTGAGCTCGTATGTACTTTGCTCCAATTTGTTTGTGATTTCAATGAGCACGACGACGTAGTTCAGTACAGACTATGGGTGTCTGGGTCAGCATACAGTTTGGCAATACGCACCCCGGATAGCTCCAAAGAGTTAAGAAACTCCACGGGGTAACTCGTACAGTCTTCAAATGACATGGAGTTGTGGTTTTAAACTATTCGGCCAAATTACTTAGTGTGAAAGACAAAGTTTATCTACATTAAATACTTAATGCGAGAAATGTATTCATTTTGATAAGAATTTGATAATTATATACTAATAAGTGCATTGTGAAACAGTACCAAATTTAATTAAATTTATGGTTCACAATTTTGGTCATACTGGCTTGCACATAAAAGGTAGCTCTCAGATTAAAGATTTTTTCCGACTCAATTGACACGTATCGTTATACTATGACCAAAATTACATAAAATCATTATAAATTGTAGCCTATGTGTTATTCTGATGAATAACCTATATTACTGTAAAGTTTCATCCAAATCCGTCAAGTAGTTTTTTCGTGAAAGGGTAACAAACATACATACATCCATCCTCACAAACTCGCATTTATAATACTAGCTGATGCCAGCGGCTTCACCCGCTACAACTCGAAAACTATCCCACGGGAACATAAAATCGGGATAAAAACTATCCTATGTGTTAATCCAGGTTATAAACTGTGTACCAAAGGGCTTTGTGCCTTTTGTACCAGTTCCTTATCCGCCATTTTGATTTATTTTCAAAACGGCGTACACGAATGAAACATTGATAAATCGATAGATCGCATCAATACAAATATAAAATGTTAGCGGCAAAACCTCGTAAACCGTCACGTTTCCGAGTTATGAGCCGTCAAAAATGTACAATTAACGACACAATTTTTCTTTTTTTTTTAATATGTTGATGATTATTGATCAAAAAGGTTATTTCCACAATAAAAGTAATTGAATAATTATTAGTTTTTCACGCATTTCAAATGATTTTAGATAGGATTATTTCGTTTAACGCAATTTCAGCATTTAAAATGCGTGGAACAACTAATATTCAATTAGTTTTATTGCGGAAGTATCCTTTTTGATCAATAAACATCAAAATATTAAAAAAATAAGAAAAAATATGTCACTACTTGTGCATGTTTGACAGCTCATAACTCGGAAACGTGACGGTTTACGAGGTTTTGCCCCGAACATTTTATGTTTGTATTGATGTGATCTATCGATTTATCAATGTTTCATTCTTAGTCAAAGGTTACACGCTCAGTCTGGCGTCAATTCAGTCCATCAGTTTTGTCCGGCTAAGACTGATGCCAGAATGATGGATGAAAAACACGGTTACACGCTCAGTCTAGACTGATAAAACTTACGTTAGTCATCATTCGTAAAGTGCCTAGCCATGGATATTTTGAAAAAAAAAGAGCCTGTGCTATTATAATTATCGCTTTACTGCTAAAGAAACGCGTGAAAAGGAAACGATGGATGAAAACCTGGTTACAAAAAATATATGTTTTATCCCATAACTCTGGCAAGGACTCGAATGTGAGAATGAATTTTTTTTCTATCTCAATTGGCGGTGGCACACGATCAGTCTGGCATAGGTCTGCTGTCATTCACAACAGAATGATAGAAAATATTTAAAATATTTAATTTTTGTCATTCTGGACCATCAGTCCGTCAGTCAACCGGTTAGACGATAATTCTCCCGTCATTCTGAGCAGACTGATGGACCAGACTGACGCCAGACTGAGCGTGAAACCTTTGACTTATACGCCGTTTTGAAAAAAAAATCAAAATGGCGGATGGCACCTGGTACAGGGCCCATACAAAAAAGTTCAAACCCCTTTTTGCCAAATCCGTTCAGTGGTTTTTGCGTGAAAGAGTAACAAACATATTAGGTCAGAACATGCCAATAAAAAAACAAAAAATATTTTCTTGTTGACAACAACAAAAAAGTGATAGTGCTACCTATTTTGAGAGTTGACGTCCAAAACAACAGCTTGTGTGACCTGATAACCCTCGTCCATATCAGCCGCTCTTGATATTGACATAATTTACATTTACCTAATCAAAACAAAAACCTTCTCTAACCACCATTTCGTATTTAAGCAACATCTGTTTTTATTTTACTTTTATATCCTACGAGCGTCGAGCAGTCATCAGAGGTGTACGCATCATCGACTTCCAGTTTGTCTGAAGATCTTGGTCTTCATGGGGTACATAATGTGTAGGACGCAGTGTGTACTGGCGGTGGTGGCGCTTTGCTTGGGGCTTGCGCAATCCTCGTCTTGGGGTAAGTACAAGATGACTAGTTACATTATGTAGAAAATTTCTGAGGTCAGAATACTTTGTTGTTAGGTTGGGGTTGATAGGATCCACCTATTAGCGATCCACCCTGGGCATCGGCCCCACAGGCTACCTTTAACCTGTGCTGACGGCCAAGCAATCCCAATGATGGTGGTGAATCTAACCAGGGTTGCCTGGCTTGCGACCACCATCGTGTTAGAGTACGGTACCACACAGGTTTAACTGTGTTCCGTGGGTGCGCAGGATTTCCAGTTCCCTCTGCCTCTAAGCTAGATTGATGAGTTAGATTAATGAGCTATATTGTTGAGCTGGATTGTGAGGAAACTGAATCAACCAAAAAATCGAAAACATGTGACATCTACCAATCCGCACTGGGCTTGCTTGGTAGATTAATACGTCTACTCCCTCTCACGAAGAGGAGGCCAGTGTCCCAGCGGTGGAAACATTTATATGTATATAATATTAATTCAACGTAAACTTTTTATCCTGTGACACACTTTTAGAGGCGGACCCTGTGAGGGAGAGTACATCCTACTCCTCACGCTCCAGGCTGGGGAGATAATAGAGCATCGCGATTTCTGAATGAAAATCAATGATTTTTTTATGTTTCAGATTTTGCCGCGGTCTCAATTGACCGAATTGATTATTACTCTAATGGAATCGTATCGCACTCCGAACGTATTTCACTGAAATACATAAATAGTATTATCTACGACGGAGTGAGCAACAAGATGTACCTAGTTAACTTTACATCGCAAATCTTAAGTTATGATGTAACATCCAAGAAGTTTGAAACTTTAGTACTTATCAAAGATTATACAAATCATAGTGTCAGATCTTTAGCCTATGATTCAGTCGAACAAAAACTCTTTTGGATTGACCCTATTTCAAGAACCATCAAGTGGGTTTCATTAAAACCTGGAGCTAAGAACGAAGATGGAGGAAACACTTTCGCGTCTCTGGACGTCGACAAACCTCTGTCCCTTGCCGTGGATAGTTGCAATGGGTAATCTAGTCCTAATATTTTTTATTCCTTGTGATAAGCTTGCGTTTGACTACTATTTACATTATCACCAGCAGGCGACGGTGAAGCACGCTTGCTTATGAGTAACTTATTCATTCTTGACTTAAGATCCCAAGGTTTTTATTCTCTTTTAACGGCTTTAACGGATCTGGATGAAATGTGACACACAGAATATAATAAACGCTTTATATATGTCTTAAAGTATGGTATAGTCTTAAAGTCACTTTACTAGCTAAAAAAACACAAATTAAATGGATTTATTAACAATTTAGTAATTGAACAACAAATTACAGGTATATTTACTGGGCAAGCACAACTTTTGACTATAGAAATAATAAGTTTACATCTACAATGTCAAGAATCCCATTGAAAGGCGGAAACAGCGAAGTTGTAGTACGAAGCATTAGACCTCCTCTTGAACATTCTTTGGTCGTTGATCAGAATACAAAAAAACTGTACTGGATTGCAAGAGAACCGTATGAAATTTTCCGCCTTGAAAGTGTAGATTTGGACGGAAGAAATAAGAAAACTTTATTCAATGGAACAAATTCAGAGCCAAGTTTACTGGCCGTATCAGAAGATTCCATATACTGGGTGTTCTCGTATCAGGGTATCGCTCAGAAATTATCCAAGAATCCATCACCATACGAAACACCTCAAACGATTTCGGTTGGAAAAGACAGTAGAATAGTCGTCAACTATAAACTAGGAAATGAAATGTGGAATTGTGAAAGGCAAAATGGGCAGTCAACAAATAACCCAGCGAACAACGTCTTTCCCGTTTGTCACAACTATTGTTTCAATGGAGATTGTACAACAAGTGCTAGAGGTCAACCTCAATGCAGGTAAGTCGTTTTATTCATCTTCGCTAACATTAATTTATTATGACGGGAAAACCAGGCCTGTTCCAGTGAGTGAACGAGATGGCACTAGACGACTTGTATAGCTCTGTCACTTTCACTCGCCGGAATAAGCCTGGTTTTAAGACGTTGTAATACCCCCCCAGTACGTACTGACCTGAGCTCTATCGTTTTCATCATTAAAGACCAGGCATCATTTGCATGTAGGTTATACAATGCTCTCTGCGGAATACTAAAATGAAGATTTTTTTGGGATGGTAATATTATCAATTTTATTCTCCGGTCCTGGGTGGAAGGAAGGGACTGAAAGACTCGTAGTGACTTAAATCCACCGAGTCCTGAGTCACGGATTGGACAGTCCGTGACCTTGCCAGGCGTTTGTTCCTCTATGAAGGCCTCATCAGTTTACTGGCAGTACTTTGCTTCGTCCCGGATAGGGACCATGGTCCTGCACCTTTGGTGGCTGGAAATCGCTTCGTGACGTGAGACGTCCTGGGTGTCTCCCGCGGAGGCTAGGTCGAGAGGTGGAGGATGTTTCCATCAGTTGCGTTAGACGAACTATGGCACTGTGGCTACGGAGGCATCGTAAGAGAACTGATTGAACTGATGATTCATATTACAGAACATAACAATCATAATTTATAGCAAAAAAAAATTTGGCTGTCATAAAGGCTGTTAGATAGTCTTTAAAAGTCATGTACTGATGTAGCCGATGCACATATTTGGTTCAACAAGGTTACTGCATTTCTATAGAAATTTATCAATCCTAGTTACATCTTTAATTGTTCTAATTTCAATGGTTTTCGTTGTTTCAGATGTAAACCCGGTTTTTCAGGAGACCGATGTGAAGTCGACTTGTGCAGAGGTTATTGTTTAAACGGCGGTCGTTGTTCCATTGTTAAGAATAATAAACCTGTCTGCCAATGTAACCCAAGTTTTAGCAATGAACAATGTGAAATTCCAAACTTTCTCATGAAAACTTTCGTAGCGATTAGAACGCTGAAGGACATCATTGGCATAGGTATTTTGTTACATAAAATATTTTGTCCCTAACCTTTGAGGGTCGGACTAAAATAAAACCACAAAATAACATAAACCGGTTTATTACTGCGCGTAACAATCTCCCGTATAATAGAATTATTCGATTAAATTAATTAATTACATTTAAATTGAATTTCAATTAACATATTACTGTAACGTTCTTATCATAATAATAAAAATCATTAACCTTAACAACAGTCCGGGAATAAAATTCATATAAAACTACTGTGGTGAGATTCTTTACCCTTTCTAATTAATTAAAGCTAGCCAGTTGTAACCTAGGGGTTTAAAGAAGAGCTGGGGTCGTGGGGGGTTGGAGATAAACCGAGTACTGTTCCGTTAACAAGGTTACGTTAATATAACTAAAGCAGAACTAAATAACTACCGGAACCTTCCAGTTAAAAACAATTATAATAATTTAATTAATGGGCGCCAGGGACCTGGAGAGTCCCGAATCCTGGAGCTGAAGATATCCTCAAATCTACTGTCACTTCCGGAGGTATTCAGAAAGAGCTCAAGATTCTTAACATAAAGTTCGGTGTAGTACCGACATCAACACCGGGTACCAAAATCACACCGGTGTTCCAAGGTGCGGTGATAACAAAATAAATATAAAGAAAAAAAAAACCGTCACGCCTGCGCTCACGCTAGGCGGTGTCTGCCAGCCGTACAGCAGCCTCGGCTAGGCTCCCAGCGGCGTCGAGGAACGGGGTCCACGTCCCAGCTCTTAGCCGGCTTCTAATGAGACGGGCTAAGATCTCGGCGGCGGATCGAATTACTCGAGGGGCCTCACCACACTGCAATTGACAAACGGAGACCAAATAATAAAAGTGTAACTTATTCGTTAACCTCGATGTGATCGAGCTGTGTAACCTATCAGACAGAACCTCGGCCGGCTCATGGCCTTTATACAAAATGAAATACGCGTGGCGTCCGTCCACTACGCCAAGGACTTATGCCGTTTTCCTGGGCAATACTTTAACACCTAGGTCAACCCTGAGAAATTGCCTACGGCATACGATTGGGAAATGCTGGTTTATTACTCACGGTTATTGCCGGGGAAGGCGGCGTGGGCTGCGGGCTGCTGCACGTTCCACCGGGCAGAACCGCGACGACAGGCGCTGTTAGGAATCCTGAAATAATCGTTAAGATTAGCACGACGTTATTCCCTCACACACACACACCCTTCGGGTGGACGCACAGACCACGCTCACTCCACTAAGGATACCGACTTACCTTTTACGACTGCGCACCAAAAACTAT
Organism: Agrotis clavis; assembly: GCA_954870645.1. Lineage (NCBI taxonomy): Eukaryota > Metazoa > Arthropoda > Insecta > Lepidoptera > Noctuidae > Agrotis > Agrotis clavis. The sequence continues at coordinate 23,174,059 of OX940931.1, read as the reverse complement.
GTGTAACTCCTCAGCGAGGCTGGCGGCGAGTGACGCTCCTCATCCCAGCAAAGACATCGCAAATCGCCGGCCGGAAGTCGGTTAAGGGTCGGGGTGCCCACCCCATGTCTAACTCCCGCATTCCATGGAGAAACTTATGTCCCCGCAACGACCACCAACACCTCACACCAGAAATTCACCCTGAATACTGTGGGACGACACTTGCCACAGTCGGCAATAAATTACACAAAACTAGGTTCAACTACTCCGTTCTCCATTATTAATCTGTCCTAATTATTTATCACAAAATAGTTTCAATCAGGGAAACCATTCCTACAACATTGCCGGGGTAAGAGGAGAGCTCCGCCTGACAACACTAAAGTTGACATTTCCCAGAGACAATCCACGCAAAAGTCCACAGATTAAAAATGTATCGATTCGGTCGAAGGTTCTCGAATAAAGTCTATATTGAAAAAATTATATCATTTCCGTTTATGGATATTTAGTTGATTATTAATTTCTTTTATTCATTTACTATTTAAAATTGATAATTATTACAAAATGAGTTAGTTCATACTATTTAAAGATTTGTGATCCTTAGATTAAAATATCGATTATTTTATGGTTGTTACTTCGGTAGAGGGCGCCTCGAACTGTCAGAATTGACGTTTGACGCAATGAATGTCATTTCAATCGTAAACAACCTAAGTTTTGATCACAATAATATTGTGAAACTGTTTAAAAGAATTTAGAAAAGTGATTTATTGTTGGGAAATGAAACCAACGATACATAGGAATGGTTGACCAATGAATGCAGGTACTTGACACTTTGCTTATTAGAAACGCAGCCGCGAAATAGCAACCTGAGCCAGGAACACTAAAAAACAATGTAACAGTACCTCCCCAACCACCAGAGATTTGACCCACTAGGGCAAATCTCGACGCTGGCCCTCCAGCGTTAAAGCAGACTCCAAAGTACCAAGCTCGCTTTCCAAATCCACACCGTTCGAGCCTGAAAAGAATAATGGAGAACGAAAAGAAGTAAAAATTAAATAGGTATATGAATGCTGGTGCACGATTAGTATTATTATTTGTTGTAATATATTAACTAATAAAAATTTTTTCCTGGTGCGAGTCTAATCCATTTACAAACATGTAAAAGACAAGCTCCAAAGAGTTTTAAAAAAAATTACGTAAGTAACTCTCTACGAACTGACCCAGTCTGACCCACTATGTTTATGTAGGACAGACAACCCTATTCAATCGTACACCACCCTTCACACCCCAAATGGGTAAACTGCCGACAATCATGCCGAGCTAGAATCCAAATAATACATTGAAAAGGAAAGTACAGGCCATTGCCTGGCAAAAAAAAAATACTATCAAGAACGTATTCCATCAATGCAGCCTACACGCCCGCCATTACGGCCTTCTATCTCAGGACTATCAGTTTGCTGCCTTATCAGCAGTCCGGAGGTTTGGATACCCAACTGGGTTGTTAAACATGCAACAACCACTTTCAAATATGGTCAACAAACGTGGGCACAGTAGGAACCTGTGTACCACTACAAACCTTAAAAACAGTGGAAAATACCTTTAACCAACTGTAAACTAGCGCCGTGAATATAAATCCACTAACGCTCAAATAAAAACCAGCAACCTCAAGGCAAATACAGCCCTTAATGGTCACTGCGACCAACTACTGTTTTAATGCAGCTGAACCAACAGATAAATTAAGTTTTGGTGTTAGGCTTATTTAAGGAGTTACCATCCGCTCCCGCCAAGGCTTATTTAACGAGTTGCGTCCGCTCGTAAGTATCACCATGAATGGTGTGAAATTATATTTTATTTTACAGTGTAATACCTGAAAGAAAAAAAAAATTAATCATCATGGCCACCTGGAGGTTTAAAATCTTTTATATGCCAGGTGCCTAGGTTTTTGCCGGAACTACAGCCTTCTAATTCATACACTAAGGGTGAAAGTTTTTTCCTAATTATACATTTTTCGTATTTCGGTGCTAATTTGGCCATAAAGAATTTGGAGGCGTCACTCTGGGGATATGTTCTCTTCCACACAGTGTCGCCTACCTCAAACTCCGCGTGCCTCCTACCACTATTATAATAACGAGCACTACGAGAATGTGATTTGATGAGCGCTTTCTTTACCTTATCAAAGATATCATCCAACGTTCCCAGCTGGTTTCCGTATGAGCTGCGAGAGGCGCAAGCTAGAGTGAGCTGTCCCACGGTATCATTGCCGAAGACATCACCACTACTAACTGCCTCCCTGCCATGAACTAGGAAGAACGGGGTGAAACGAGTAACTTCATTCGTGGAGGTGTTCATAGCGAACTGGATCTTAGAGATGTTTACGTCCCATGCTCGATGATCATCCTCCACGAGTATTGATACCGCGGTCATTATGGTACGGTTATAGCGTTCCACGGTGTTCACGCTAGGGCAATAACGAGGTGTGAAGTGAACTTGAGGTATTTTGTACCTCTGTAGTAGTGAGCGAATCTCATTGCCCGTAAATTGCGACCCGTTGTCTGCTATCACCGTGCGGGGTATACCGTGTACCAGGAAAACGCCGTCCTCCAGTTTCTGTGCTATAACCTTTCCAACCGCTCTACGTAAAGGAAACAGCAGACAATACTTCGTGAAACAGCACACGACCACTAACAGGTACGTGTATCCCGCCCTTGACCGTGGTAACGGACCTACCAAGTCAATGCTTATTGTTTCAAATGGTTTGGAACAGTCTTTCGCATCACCTAAGAGACCGGAAGGAGGCTGTTGTGAGTGTTTGTACGCGGCGCACTTATCACATTTACCAACGTGGCTAACCACATCTTTGTACATGTTCGGCCAGTAGTAACGGAGAGCGAGTCTTTTATACGTTTTAAACACTCCGAAGTGTGGTGACAATTCGCCACTGTGATGACTCCTTAGCAATTCTTCTCGATTACTCTCCGGTACTACCTGCTTCCAATCATTGTCACTGGCTACTCCGAATTTATTCTTTGAATAGCGGTAGAGTTTATCCCCCTTAATAATAAAGTTAGGACACGACCTAGGCGTACTGACGCATTTGTCCCACACTCCCTTAAACCAAGTGTCAGTGTCGGACGCTTTAATTTCCAGCACCGGAACGCCACGCGATAAGGCATCTGGGACCACATTGTCCCTACCCTTGCGGTGCTCAATGGTAAAATTGTAAGGTGATAACCGACAACCCCAACGGGCCAATCGCCCAGAGGGATTGGTTAAATTAAAGAACCACTTCAAACTAGAGTGGTCGGTTATCACTTTAAACTCAGGCCCGCCTTCAACGTAAGGACGAAAGTGTTCCACGGCGAAGACCACCGCAAGTGCCTCACGCTCCGTCGCAGAATAATTGCGTTCCGCCGGATTAAGCGAACGACTGCAGTAGGCGATCGGGTGCTCCTCCCCATTAACAACCTGAGTCAGAGTGCCCGCTATCCCATAACTGGATGCGTCACAATGAATCTCAAAAGGTTGAGAGAAATCCGGGCAAGCTAATACTGGAGCTGACACCAATGCCTCTTTCAAGGTTGAGAACGCAGATTCGGTCTCAGCCGTCCACTTGAAAGGCGGCGCTTTTTTACTAGTACTAGTTAGCGCATTTAAAGGGGCCGCTATGGAACTAAAGTTTTTAATAAAACGTCTATAGTAGGAGGCCGTTCCAAGAAACATTTTCACTTGCTTACGAGTTGTAGGGGTTGGAAAGTCGACAATTGACTGAATTTTCGACGGGTCAGTGTGCAAGCCTCGCTCGTCTACTATGTAACCCAGATATTTAAGTTCACGTCGAAAGAAACAGCACTTAGGTAAATTAATTGTCAAATTTGCCTGCCTCAACTTATCTAAAACCCGTTTTAAAAGCGAAATGTGCTCCTCGAAGGTTGATGAGCAAATAATTATGTCATCCAAATACACGAAGACCTTATTATCGAACTCCGGACCGAAAAGTCTGTCCATTAATCGCTGTTGGGTGGCTGGGGCTCCAGTCAACCCAAAGCACATAACTTTAAACTGGAACAAACCTCGACCGGGGACTGTAAACGCGGTTTTTTCTTTGGACGAAACGGAGTCTAGTTCAATTTGCCAGAAAGCCGATTTTAAGTCAATAGACGAAAGGTAACGCGCGTCACGCAACTGATCTAAGATGCGAGAGATGTAGGGTAGTGGATACGCGTCTTGCTTACTGACCGCATTCAGTTTTCGGCTGTCCAGGCAAAATCGCCATTCTCCATTTGGTTTTGGAGCCAACAGAACCGGGTTATTCCAAGCGCTATTGCTAGGTTCCACCACCCCCATCTCCAACATCTCATCCAGCTGACGGTTGAGTTCTTTGAGGCGTTCAGGTGACAAAGGGTAATAACGCTGTTTAATAGGGGGAACATCTCCCGTGTCAATCTTATGACGCAGCAGGTGGGTGCGACCCAATCCCTTCACCTCAAAGGAAACCCCTTCAAACTCCTTAATTAATAACTCCGCTTTAATCTTCTGATCCGGTGTTAATTCATCAAACGGCTGTAGATGTCTAACCTCCGAGACGCAAGTATGACCTCTTTTACGTTTTATATATTGGAAAGGTAAAGTATTAAAAATTTTTGGTGCCAAATTAAAGGCCTTCCAAAAATCAACACCAAAAATTAATGGTGTGCTAATATCCGGAATAATATAAAATTTAATAACCCTAGTTACTCCCATGAGAGTTACTGGTAAAAATACATAACCCTCTACGGATGCTCGCGAATCATTGGCAGTTACTATGCTGCCCAACTGTTTATCGGCGTGCACAGTTGCACCGGCCCTTATAAAATGTTGGCCAACATCGGAACCCAACACCGAAATGCAAGAACCCGAGTCGAGTAAGCCGTAATACTGCTCATCGTATATCGAGACAGTTAAGTGTGGACGACTATCATCCGAAGTCTTATAATGTACTGTATTCACCCTTAATGTATTAAAAAATAATTTTAAAAATTGTAAATGATTGTTCCAATCTGACTTATCAAAACTTTGGCTGTAGTTCCGGACATTCAGTTTTTTGAAATGCAGGTTGGGCAGGACTGAACCTCCTTCCGCTTTTTATTGCACTTAGTGTACGTACACCCTTCTCGCCACAACGGTAACAAACAACTTCTTTCGATTTACAATCAGATAACGAGTGCCCTTTAACCCTACAACGAACACAGAACAATGAACCCGAGTCCTTTTGCACGGCCTCAACCCTTGTACCCTTCGGGGCTTGGTAGGCTAAGTCCGCTGCGACGAAAGAAGACGTCGGTTTGGGCGGCTCATGGAACTGAGCCTTGCTGTGGAAGCCCAACTCCAGTTGCCTGCACTTCTCCTTTAACTCGCCAAGCGTATTGATGTTGAACAACGACAATCCCGAAGTGTACTCTGGTCTCATGTTGTATTTAATCCGCGCCAAACGATCGTGTTCCGGAACTCTGTAAGAAAGCCTATTAAACAAATTTTCCATAACCGCAATAAAGATACAAGATTGTTCAGTCAACCCCTGCGTTCTATTTGTGATTTCCGACATGAGACGCATGTCGTAATCTGGTGGAGCGAAATCAATAAGTAGCTGCTTCTTCAGTTCCGGCCAATTACCAACCAACGCCTTAATGCCTCGGTACCACAATAAAGCTCCGTCTGAGAAAATGTCCAGAGCAGACTGATGTAAGGACAGCTCGTCTATTCCTCGGGCCTCGCAGAGCTCCTCTAAACGCTCAATAAAAGCTTTTACGCAACCCGTCCCGTTAAATTTAACCCCAAGGGTTTTTACCGTATCCTTTTTGCAGGAAATGATGACATCCTTCGACTGCAAATCAGCCAATACCTCCGGTGTCCCTTCAGCAGTAGAAAAGGATTGATGAAAGCTTGTGTTAACAGAATCAAGCCTTGATAAAAATCCGCTAAGTTGTCTGTCAACGGCTGCGAAATCGGCTTCACGTTCAGCTGGAGGAGTTATCCTACCCAAACGATGAAAGAGGTGGAAACCCAAAGCCCTGGCGCGGTTAAATTTTTTAAAATTGGAGGGGTACTTCTCCAGAACTTCACCAATCTCTGGCAATTTGGCCTTAATTATCTTTAGTTCCGCTTCCGGATCCCTATCCGTCTCCAAGATTTCATCGGAACTAACTAGTTTACCAAGATCTCTAATTTGAATCCGCAGTTCCTCCACCGTTGAGGCGGGTTTAGCGTCCCGGATCAGTACTTCATATACGAGCTCATCTTTACGAAGCAAATTAAATTTAATGGGTCGTTCCATATTGTCAATTAAAAACTGAACCGAAGTTAAAACTGGCCGTCACAATTAACGAAGACGTTATAAGGTAAACGCAGTTACAGTAGTAGCGATCTTACAAAGCAATACAATATAAAATTTTGTTAAAAAAAAAACAAAAGTCCCGTTACAATATCTTGGCGCGCAGGTGAAACGAAACTGATTGCACAATGCAGCAAGAAGTTTTTAAAATAAAATTGTTAAAGTAAATGTATGTAAAATTGCATAAAACAACACAAACATAAACAAAGGATTCCGCACGACGGTTTTTTCTTCTTAAAATTAAAATAAATGGAAGGTTCCAGAAACAGTACTCCGGTTTTTAAGTTACAGCGACAGACGTAACCTCTATCTCCAACTAATACACACGTTGGTCGCCACTGTTACATAAAATATTTTGTCCCTAACCTTTGAGGGTCGGACTAAAATAAAACCACAAAATAACATAAACCGGTTTATTACTGCGCGTAACAATCTCCCGTATAATAGAATTATTCGATTAAATTAATTAATTACATTTAAATTGAATTTCAATTAACATATTACTGTAACGTTCTTATCATAATAATAAAAATCATTAACCTTAACAACAGTCCGGGAATAAAATTCATATAAAACTACTGTGGTGAGATTCTTTACCCTTTCTACTGAAAAAATCTACTATATACGTTCGATAAATCATTTCGTTGTTTAAAATCGTTTTGTTTGTGTAAGTCCAGCTATTTTTCTTTCTTTTATTTCCTTACCTGTAGGATAGGTACCACTGTGTTAACCCGATTAGTGTAGATATTTTATTACAGCATCAACCAATCAGTATTCTATCACTGACGTCAACAAGAAACAGTTGTTTGAGCCGTTTCAGGAAATGCACCAGTTTAATGCACAGAGGAACAGAGGACAAAAACTAGATTGTACTTATTTACTATGAAATTTACAATCCTGACACTTTATAAGCATTTGCAATTTAATTATTGGAATCGATGAGAAAAAGTGTAGCGATCGTGTTTTGTTTTCAATTTCGTGCCATGGGAAAAAGTACCTCATTTAAGTCACATTGGGTAATAATTTAGTTAGTGTGTTTTTCACAATAACTTTTGGAATCAAATAATATGAAAATATACCTTGTTTAAGAATCAAAAATGAAACCCTTAACACAAAACACCATGATCTTTAATTGTGCTGCAACAGTTATATTGTTTTATTGGTGAAAAATGGCCACTCCGCGTAATTATTTATTTTTTGGGATAATAATATGTTTCCTTCAGTTGTTTTAATTGTGAAATGGTGATGAAATTAATGTTCTCTATGAAACCACGTAAGTGAAATCATTTCTATTGGTTTCATAGTTGTTTAATTTTCCAAGCCGTTTTATATTATTACTAACTGTGCCCGCGACTTCGTTCGCGTGGAGATCGGAATTCAACAATGCATTTTTTTTTAACAAAGGAATTTTTCTATAATAAAAGTCGTAAGTTATTCCTTATTTATTACATCAGCTACCTGCCAATAGAAGTCCCGTTAAAATCGGCCCAGCCATTTCAGAGATTAGCCATTACAAACAGACAGACAGACAAAAATGGTAAAAAAAAAATATTTTGGTATATATGTACCGTGTATGTATTCATAATGCAAGTAGAAAAAAACTGTTATTTCAATATTACAGACAGAGACTCCATTTTTATTTAAATATGTAGATTACCAGCGCATTAAATCTTGTTCCTTGGTGACCACAAAAGGATTTTTCTTCAGTCAAGGATGAAGCAGTGTATTTCAAATATATTTTATATTCTATAATAATATTTATTATTATGTATATTAAACTGACTTCAAAAAGAAGGAGGTTTTCAATTCGACGGCATGTTTTATTTTTTTTGTGTGTATGTTACGCGATTACTCCGTGAATTGTGGATCAATTCAATAGACCTTTATGTTCCCAGGCCACGGTTACCTGATAAGACAGTCCCGCGACCCCGGTTCTTTATACGAGTAATCTGTGTTGCTAAGTCACTGCTATCGATAATTTGAAACAGTAGTGTGCTGCTATCAGCCTATTTTTTGTATCTAAACATTTACAACGAAAATACACTGGATCTTGTGACCTAAACCTAAGTTTATCATCAAAACTTTTGACAACAACATTATTAAATAATTCTATCACTATAGTGATTTACTAAAAAAATATTAGGTACACGTTTAATAATCATGACGTGATTATGATTGTTTTATCGTAATTATTATATCATCGTTAAAAATATGGTAAAGAAAGAAAAAAAAATATGGCGTGACGAACTGGACGGGTTTCGTCCTAACTGGAAGGAGGTTGCTTAGTATCGCGAAAGGTGGAAGGAGAAGGAGGCCTTTGCGCAGGAGTGGAATAGAGCAGGCAAGAATAAGAAGTTTTAAAGATCTAAGCGCACAGAAGCGAGAAGCAATTCTTTTAAACTATGAGTAGCTTTGCGCGGGATTGTTATACCTATCAGGATCATCATTAATGATAAACACACAGATATTCCGGTTATGAATATCTGTGTACCGAATATAAAAATCGTTTCAGTAGTTTTTGAGTCATGGAGTTACAAACATCCATCTTTACTAACTTTCGCATTTTTAATGGCAGCATTCAGTTATGCCTTTGTCAAACTGACAGACGAACCGAATGCGTGGCGTAGCGTTTTTGTTTGTAATGTATGGAATTATTTGAAGCCTGTCACATAGAGTATCGGATCGCTTTTGCATTTTTATATGACATGATTCGGTTCGGTTCGCTATCGCCTGTCTGTTTGACAAAGGCCTTAGAGTAGATTAAATATTCGCAAAAGTATTTTTTTTTTTTACGTAAACTCAAAGATATACTACGTCTGAGACATTCTTAGGGCAACTCGCTGTCCGACCATGGACCATGCCCGGGTCGACGGTGCGTTGTGTTCCACGCGCGCCTCAAAGAGCGTCAGCATGATGACAGGCCCCCCCTCTAGAAGGCCAAAGCCTGCCGGGGTCACGGGACTTATCTCATTACAGTGACCCCGAAACATAAAGGGCTATTGAAGGACACCGTGGATTTTATCCCTCCCGCCCTGCCCGGGGTGGGAGGACTCATTTGATGATTTTATCACGCTAAAAATAAAAAAAATAAGATAAAAAAAAAGTCTGAGACATTTTTAAAGTCCATGATTTACTTACCTACCCTGCTTTATAAGCAAACTTTTGCTAGATTAATGTAAATCGTATTAGGCATGCTATGTAAACAAAACATAAGAATGTTGGCATTTACTATTACAGGTAGTAGTAGTTGAATGTCCAAGTCGATCAATCACCGATGCGTACGTCGGGACGACGTAAGGAATGAAAACGACAAAAATGTCTCCAGCTCCCGATATGAGACCATCGACATCATTATAATGAAGGCATTAGAGTCGCAGCACACGAGTAGGATCGCACATAGTAAAAATTGTTGTACAAATAGTGAAGATGATTAAAATATCTTATAAATCCGTCAGTTAGTTCATCAAATATTTACATAATTTTACCTTATTTATGTCTTTTGTAATGTATGGCAAAAGTGCCAAAAGTACATCTTGCCCCCCGATCACCATGTTATTTTAAGATCATGAACTTCTCTATAATATTCATGTAAAGTAATGGCAAAGGCCTATTATTTCTGTATTTTTTTAATATACCTATCTGTACTTTTTTTTTGAGACTAGACTCAGTAGTTTCTAAAATAAGGGGGGTTGGCCGTTTCACGAATTCTTTTAAAATTATAATTGAAAAGACCGCTCCCTTTGGACAAAGTTAGTTTAATTCTTGTGACGGAAACTTTAAGAAAATTAATATAAATTAAAAAACTATATTTATAAAAATCGTTAATTATTTAAAAAAATGTCAATTTAAATAAATTATGTTTCAAAATTCAAAAGCTCCTTTTATTGGCCTACTAGAAATAAATAATTTGATATAAATTTTGATGATCATGATTTTGTTTTAATTTTGCGTTCACTGAAAAAACAGACAAATAAAATATTATTAGGTACTCATTTTTAGGGTTCCGTAGTCAACAAGGAACCCTTATAGTTTCGCTATGTCCGTCCGTCCGTCCGTCCGTCCGTCCGTCCGTCTGTCCGCAGTTTAGCTCAGAGACGCACAGTACTAGAGAGCTGTAATTTGGTGTAAATATACGGATTTGTTGTGCCGAAAAAGTGGTAAAATAAAATCTCGTAAAATATTTTTTTTTAGGGTACCTCCTGTACACGTAAAGTGGGGATGTTTTTTTTCTTTCTCGCGTACCCCTTAGTGTGGGGTATCAATAAATAGGTCTTTAAAAAATAATGTGAGTTTCCATTAACAATTTTTTGATAAAAATATTCGTTTGTGAAATATTAAGCTTTAAAGTGCTAAATTTTGCTCGACTCGAGTGTCCCCCCCCTCTACCAGCTAAACGGTTATGTTTGGGGGTGTGAAAAAATTCACAATAGTAGTATATATAACGAAATTTAAAAGAAAATTATCATGACTGAGTAGGCTTTACAACTTTACGAGTAATAGTCCACCAACTTATAAAATGTACTTGGATATCATATTTTCTTAAACAAAATGTATCGGAGAACATGCTTTTCAACTGCAAATGTAAGTTTGTCAACTTTATTTTTACAGCTTTTATAGGTATGTTTTTTGGGGATAGGTAGGTTTTTATCGTCAACTATTTTTAAATAACTTCAAAAAAAGGAGGAGGTTCTAAATTCGTCGTAATCTTTTTTTTTATGTATTGTCCCCGATTTCTCAAAGACTCCTGGACCGATTTTGAAAATTCTTCTTTTTAAAATTAAATTCAGCGAATCAGTTTAGTTAGTTCGCATAAGTATTTTGTTGGGCAACTACGGAACCCTACACTGTGCGTGGCCCGACATGCACTTGGCCGGTTTTTACTTTATGTGTACTTGGTTAAACTACCTAGCCATATCTTGTTCATTGATAAAAGTGTAAAGATGTTTTCGAGTAATCTATTACTTATAATAAAATAGTAGGAAAGTCAAAACTGTACATTGAATATTTTTTTAAAAGAATACTTGGGGTGTGATCTACAATCGATACCGAAGCCAAAAATATAGTTTTTAGAATTTTTGTCTGTTTATCTGTTTGTCTGTATGTATGTCCGGGATAAACTCAAAAAGTACTGGACGGATTTGAATGATTTTGTTTTTGTTGTATAGGTATTAAGTCTGGCCAACACATAGGCTATAATTTATCTTGGAAACTTGAACACCTGGTGCAGAACCGCAACGGACCAGCTAAACTATAAGAGATACAAAAATGGTGCGATAGCAAAAATGTTCCACCTGATGAGCACTCTCTGTTGACGTATAAAAATTGAAGATGCCTTTTCTATTTTATACGTTTTATTTCTATTTCCTATTTCATTTGCTTTAAAGTTTGTTATAGATTCTATAACAAACTTTAAAGTGGGACATCAGGTACCCTCACTTTCTCAACAAATTAAAAAAGAGAATATTAGTTTAGGTGCCTTAAAACCAAATAGGTACAATGCGGACGAAGTCGCGGGCAACAGCTAGTAAATAAATAAATTATATTTTGCACACAATGTAACTTCAACTAGTTGTCCCGTCTCCCCATACCTTTATAACCGCACCACTAATCGACACCCATCGTGTGTGGTCTGCTTCAACAAAAACTGTCGTAAACACAACACGAACATCGTGTAAACATAAATTAAATTCCTACTGGCTGTTTGTTTAATTTTTTAGACCAGCCATAGAACTTCTTAAGTAGCTGCCGTATTAATATTGATTAGATCACAGTTTGGGTTAGTTGTTAGAAGGGATGTGTTGTTTTTGATGTTGGTTCATGGTAATGGGGCATAATTTCGTGTTTGGAATTTTGTTGTATTTCGGACATTTGTGTGGGTAGTAAGGCTTATGAATGATGGAGCTTTACTTCTAGAAAATGTTTGGAGATTTCTATTCTTAATCTGATCTGATGAAATTATTTTTAATCGAAATTTTCTTTGTATTTTATTAACTTTTTATACATAATATCTATCTTCGATATAATTATAATGTATATTAGAAAATTTAATAATTGTATATATATTAGAAAATTTAATAATTGAATGTACGCTACATGTGAACCAAATAAACACATCTAAACTAAAATTCAACTAGAAATAATTCCCACAGCATTTACCAAATAATGAAAAAAAGCGTTATTTGAATAACATTGAATAGACGTTTTTCGAAACGTTTCGAACAATCCGTCGGTTTGTCTGTCGGACAGACGGTCAAACGGTCAGACATCGGGACATATCCCTAATTAATGATCTAGCAAACGAAGCCGCGCCTGGACAAACTGATCGAATGAAAACCGACGCAAAAACTAGTATAAATACATCTATAATGCTAGCGCATCCACTGAGATGTTTTACTAAAAGAGTTAAGTTTTACTGTGTACTATATGCATGCTTTCTGCGTCTGAGTTTGGTATGCTAGACACATCAAAACGCGACGCTTCATGCACATTTTAATAGCGGCTTAAAATCTAACTTTATTAACTACAAATTATGATACACATTTTCAGTATACATTTAACGTAATTAACGCACACCCTCAGACACCCCAATTAGAATAATATGTTATAATCACAATACATATATTGAATTTTTAATTTAACATGTAAATGCATTGTTATTTGACTAAATTAGTTATTTTGCAGTAAGGCTTATTTTTCTTTTTTTTTGTATTGAATGACGGAATTTGTATTAAAACAAATAAAATTGCACTTTTAAGTCTTGTTGCCTTGATTTACGGTCTATCTTAGTTTGTTTTGACTGTACAGAGGTCTTTTTTTTTTTTTTTTTAGCGTGGTAAAATCATCAAATGAGTCCTCCAACCCCGGGCAGGGCGGGAGGGACTGTCAGACTTTTACTGACTAAAATCCACGGTGTCCTTCAATAGCCCTTTCTGTTCCAGGGTCACGGTAAGGAAATAATCCCGCGACCCCGGCAGGCTTTGGCCCTCTGAGAGGGGGGCCCCGTCATTATGCTGACGCTCTTTGAGGCGCGCGTGGGACACAACGCGCCGTCGACCCGGGCATGGTCCTTGGTCGGGCAGCGAGTTGCCCTTTACTCGCTGCCCGCATGCCCGCGCCTACGGTGGCCGGAGATCATCTAGCGACGTCCGTCGCCGTGGGCGTCTACTACCGCGGATGGGGCGGAGGGAGGACTCTGTCCTCTCTCGCTCGCGGCCCGCCTCCTCCTTCACGAGCATTACTGCTTCGCAGAAGGAGGCGACCGCTTCCCACTCCGTCTCGCCCCGCAGCATGGCCGCGACCAATGCTGGGCGCGAGAGGTCTCCGCCTATCGCAGCCGTGAGGACACGTCGGTGCTCCGCCCAAGCTGGGCAGTCTTGCACCGTATGCTCCACCGTGTCCTCCGGGCGATCTTCGCAGTGGTGACACCCAGGCGTCTCCTCCTTTCGCATCAGACACAGGTACCTCCCGAAACTTCCGTGTCCGGTGAGGACCTGCGTCAAGCGGTAGGTCAGGACGCCATGACTTCTCTCCAGCCACTCCTCAAAGAGGGGTCTTACCGCCGCAATTGCGGCGTGCCCGGCCTTCGGTCGCGACAGTCGTTCCTTCCATACTGCCCTGAGATCGCGCCGGAGCTCTTCCCGCCGCGCCTCGACTTCACGAGGCAGCGGGGTCACGCCCCGGCGCTGCGCCTCCACGCGCCACTCATAGACGCGCTGGAGGGCAGTCGCCTCCAGATCCCAGGGCAGCAATCCGGCAAGGAGGTTGGCCGATTCGCCGGCAATCGTGCGGTATCCCCGGATCATGCGGATAGCCATGACCCTCTGGCATGCGACCAGCTTCTGTGGTCGCGTCCGGATGCTCAGGGCCCACACAGGGGCCCCGTAGAGGGCCATGGACCGCACGACGCCGGCGTACAGCCTACGGCAGGAAGCGTTTGGCCCGCTGAGATTGGGCAGGAGTCGCCTGAGGGCGCCCGCTGCACGGTTCAGCTTTGGGGCCAAACTCAGGAAATGCTCCCTGAAGTTCCACCGGCTGTCGAGGACGAGTCCCAGGTACTTCATCGTCCTCTCGACGCCGATAGGAACTCCTTCCACCGTAATGCTGTAACTCGACTGTGGCGCGTTGCGGCGGCCATAAAAACACATGGCCTCCGTCTTGTGCAGCGCCACGTCGAGTCCCAACCGCCGGATCCTGTCGACGACTGTCGCGACCGCTTCCGTCGCCACGTCGGCCGCCGCCTGGTGCGACTCTCCCTGTGCAAGGACGAGCGTGTCGTCAGCGCAACAAATTACGCTGACGCCGTCAGGGAGGTCGCTGCGCAGCACCCAGTCGTATCCGACCGTGCGGTGTTCCACAGGGTTCGGTCCCAGGACCGAACCCTGTGGAACACCGCACGACATTGTACAGAGGTCTAGGGGGAATTTCCGTAGTTTTAATTATTTTTGAAAAAAAAATTACCTATATTAAAAATGATAGAAATCGATTCAGTAAACGATTCTGAACAAACTAATTTCAGGATGTGCGTTAATTATGTTACATATTGTTTATAGGTAGTCTTGTCGCGTCTCGTTGTGAAGTGACCCTAACTCTTTTGCTGGCGTAGATTTCATTAATGATTAAAATTTGTTAAATTTGTTATTAGTTATTTTCAAAATCTCATTAAAAAAGTAATGTTTCCCCTCAGGTTCAATTGCTAAATGAATATTGTTATTAAAGATTTAGAATTTTTAGTGAGAAATTTTGCGGCAGTTATCAACATTCTGGCAATTGAAAACATAATTTTAATATCACGCCTTTAGTCACTAAATAAAAAAAGAAGGATCATTTTGGAAGATCAAAAAGAAAACATTACAAAGTTGAAAAAAAACTGGTACAACTAATAAAACGGTGCGCATTTAAGATTATGTTTATTTGTATTAATCGTTTGCAGCTGCCAAATAGTTTGACGAAAGTTAATTCGTGCTTATTTCTAGAAACTGTGCAGTAAACCATCTCAATAGCTGCAAGCCTATAGCAACACCGGCTTACGCTATCACAAAGCGCCGACTGGCGGCAAATAGGAGACAAATTAAACGTGTGTCCTTTATAAAAAGAGCTCCGAACCGCTACAGAATGACGCATGCAAGTCACGAGGGGAGGGGAACTTTATGTCGTCCGCCCGATGACAACCCAGTGAGCTCAATGTTGTTTTTGGGATAAAAATAATCCCAATGTTAAATGTTGTCGGTGTGAACAAAGCAACGCGGTGTTTTATGAATATAGTAATATGATATTGTGGTGAAAGGAAAATGGGAGCGGTTTTATATGAAAGGTGGATTTATAGAGCCATTTTTGGAACGCAGAGAGAGGAAACTTTAATTTGTGTACTGTATTCCACAACACTCCTATATCGTTGGTGCGTTTACAAACACAAAAACTTCAAGACCCTTACCATTTATTTGCTTCGTACGGGAATCGAAACCGCGCAGACACGCAGCAATCCAATCGCTCGTTCGCTGCGCATTTTTTCAGCCAGTGTATTACTAGGCAGACGATGATGTAAAAAACGATGTCCATTTTTAACCTTTGTTTTTTAACATACATTTTTACTATTTACACGCCTTGTAAAACATTTTTGTAGAAAGAAAAATGTCACCGGAATACTTTAGCAGTCCGTGGTCGCGAGACAATCTTATTAGGACAACAACGAAATATTGAATGGAGTAAAAAAAATAACGAAAAATGTAGAAAAATTCTTTCTTTCCACAGAAAAGCTTTGTTCACATACAAACTGTATAAATAAGCTTACTAGTTACCAACAAAGACGAACAAACACAAACTTTCCTCAAACATGTGATATTCCACAAAGGCCTACAAAGTTCAGTTAAAAGTAATCCAATTATCTATGTTGGTACTTAAATAGGTTCTTAAGTGGACAGAAACTAATTTAGACGGATAATTAAAGCTTAGGACACTAGGCATGAACTTTCGCACGAGAAACTCACTTGCGACGTAAATAAACCGTTTACGTGGGGCCAGGAGGAACGCGTGTTGTTTATGGCGAGTCAAACTTTAACTACTTGAAGCAGTCAGCTATTGCTTGGATGCATAGCAAACTACAGCCTTTAGTGTTTTCTCTTTTTTACCAGCTGACGTGCTTTTTGCCATCGTTTAATCGTCAGATTTTTTAGTAAGAAGTAATAAAAATATTTGAGTAAACTACTTAGTGCTTTAGTCACAAATAAATATCAAAAATAAAAAGAAAAGTCGCTCTTATTAAAAAGTTCCTTCTGACAAAAGCCGCCAAAAAGTATCGATGAAGATAAAGATTGCATATTAAATAAAATAATAAGTAAAAAACAATAAAAATTACATAATAACAAAAAAAATGGTCCACTGTTCTACGTATCTAAAAAGGCCTGCAACAACAAAACTTATGTGTTGCAATGCAATAATAATATTCTATTATATTCCTCCAGCAATAGAGGGAGAGAAGATTTTGGCTCGGCATAAGACTAGTAAGTCGACGCATACGACCGACTGTCACATACTCGTACGTCCAGGTGGCCTACCACTAGCTCTTAACGCGATCCAGTTTACGCTCCGGGAACGAGATGGCGCTAGACGACTTGTATAGCTCTGTCTCTTTCCCACAGCCCAAACTGGATCGTGGTAAGGCCTCAGAAGGCTAATTCACGTAATATTATGACGCGCCGATGAAGTAGTAGTGCAGTTGCAGTTAAGTTCACGTTCGAGTGATAAACGGTATGTAATCTTTGAACTGCGCGTAAGCTGCGCGTGAACTGCACGTCAACTGTACGACAACCAAACCAGGAGAGAAAAAATATTGCCCACTGAATAATCGAATGGAATCGATTACATTTCAATGAATATGACATTAAAACTGCACGTTGACCGAATTGAAACTTGTATACTCTCATTTTGAAACGTCAAACGAATAGTAGAATACCGATCATGTTGCGATCCAAAGATCCAAAACACGCACGCGTGACGCGAACTTGCCGCGAGCGTGACTGACAGCGACAAAGAATACGAAAAGCGTTGTTTTGACAACTGCACTGCAACAGCACTTCTTTAGTTACGTGAATTGCCCTACAGATTATTTTCAAGTACATCAGATGCTCATGAAGGAGAGGAGCATCTAATCAAACCCCGCTGTATTAGAGGCTCCACAGCTAAGCTCATTACACTAAAGCGGTGCCTAATTAAGATCAGGCGACTCTCTTTATATGGGGTGATGAACCGCAACCCGGGTCAACCATACGCTACATAGTCTAAAGATTTACGTTTATTACCCGACTTCGACGACGGGGGTTCTGTTATTGAGATGGGAAATCGAGTGATTAGTACAAAAAATGTTTTAATAATCATGATGTTTGAGGTAACCAACGGTTAAATATTACACGGTGAGATTAACATCTTTTGGAAGACAGAAAATATTATCGATATGTTTTGTTTATTTTTGTTTGTTTAAAGTTATGTTCGGAATAATTGTCGTCATACTTAATGTTAGACTATTATGTTAATAATTTTTTTTTTATCGAGGCAAAATCATCAAATGAGTTCTCCCACCTTTACTGTCAGACTTGTACTGACTAAAATCCACGGTGTCCTTCAGTAGCATTTTATGTTCCGGGGTCATAGTAATGAGCTAAGTCCCGCGACCCCGGCAGGCTTCGGCCTTCTAGAGAGGGGGCCCCGTCACAATGCTGACACTCTTTGAGGCGCGCATGGAACACAACGCGCCGTCAACCCGGGCGTTAAGAGGATTGTATAGCGGCTGCCTTTTCAAAAAATAGGTATTTAGAAAAACTCGTGCTGTTCCTCTCGCGCGTTGAAAAACCCCCGATCGTGCGATAGAGAGCGTTGTAGCTCGCGACTGACTGTGAGTATTTTTTATAAGAAATTTGTCTCTCGGGAGAAAACGTTTTTCACATACTAAATCACGTCCAATCTCTTAGATTTTGGTGTCAATCGTTTCAGCATATTATATTCTAGGTTTGTAGGTTTTGCTTTTTTTCTAAAACTTCTTTGTTTTTAAAATACAAAGGTTTTACTTCAATGAAGATTTTGTCATAAAAATAGTAACTTTTAGGTGCCCATTACTTTCAAACTATTATAAATTTTGAAAAAAAGAAAACCTATAAACCTAGTTTTTTACAGTGTCAGAAGCATTCTAAAAAATCTTTGAGATAGGATAACATTTAGGGGCAGGAAAACATTTTCTCTTTTAGTATGGACGAGCGCTCGGTAGACGATAGTCTTAAGTTGAGAAATTAGTTAACATTACTATAGTTGGTGCCAGTTAAGACGGCAATAGCGGTCATTGACCTTTACCTAATAAGTCCTCGTATAATGACATAAGATCAGAATTAGCATTTTTCTGTGATATGATAGTGTTTACTTGTGAGACTTTAATATAAAAATAATATAAAATCTGAGGTATAGGTGAAATGTTTTAACCATTTTGATATATTATGAATACTAAGATACTTATATCCTTACAATATACTTACTAATTTATTCGGTATTTTGTAAAAATGCTAATTCTGAGCTTATGTCATTATACGAGGACTTATTAGGTAAAGGTCAATGACCGCTATTGCCATCTTAACTGGCACCAACTATAAGCTTAACTGCACGGGGTGCTAAGACAGGAAACCTCCACGTGCGCTCGTGGACTGGAGTTCCCTCTCGGATACGTCCGGGGGGAAGACCAGTTTTTCGGGCCGGTGCACCCTGGGATGCGGACAAAAACTCTTTCTTAGGCATTGTGTGCCTAAGGTGTCTCTTTGCCCGTATGCGAATAGCCTGTCGTGTGGACGTATTCGGGTCGTCGGCAAGATTTATTACTCTATTCTACTTGTGTCAACTTATCGATAAGCCTCTCCCAAGCTCGGTCTCAACACAGTCTTCTACCAACGGTATTCAGTCTGGTCCAGCCACTATATCAAGGTAAACAGTCTATTTAGTTGTAACTTATTACTAGTTGAAGTTTTAAACAACAACCTTAGGATTGCAAAAGAATGTATATACCTATTCTACATATTTTATAAAATCACACGTTTATATTTATAGTCCGAATAAACGCCCAGAAATACATAAAAAATGCATACTTTTTCTTAAATACAGTAGTAATTGCTGTACAGTCACGAGCAATAACATGTATACACTTAACAAAATTCAAACGCAATTTACTTGTAAAATACTGGTTTAAGCTTTGAAATAAGACCTATTTCGTAATAACATGGCCTCCAAAATAGAAGTCTAATGAAAAGGCAAAACTTGCAAACAGTATGGTAGCAGAACATCGCTTTTGAATACTTCTTAGTGTATCCATACTATTGCTCGTGACTGTACTGTAGGTGTACACGGTGATACAACTCTACCTTAAATGTTGTCAAAAATATGATCGATCTTATCAATTAATAATCAATTAACTTTCTTGCCTTTAAACGATCGAAACCAACACCTTTGGACAGTGAAAAATCCCGATGACACCTTGGACAAAATTTACCTAAAATTAACTGAATATCAAGGATGGTACATAATTGAAATACACCTTAAAGAAACGCAACCGGTGTGCATCGATTTATGCGCATTTTGATGAGGCGAAAAAATTCTTAAATGAGTATTAATTTAAAATTACAATTTTTGCGGTGTTGCTTTCAGCAAAAAAATAACGAAATATTTTTGAGTTTTAAATAAAATAGTTTAAAGATGAACGGGAAGTGTGTCGAGTAGTTTTTTTCTTATACTTAAAGGACGGTTGGATATGAGTAACTCCCGGAAAGTACCTACTGTGTATCATTAATATTACTTTAAGTAGCATACAAAGTATACAACCAGAACATTTCAAATTTCTTGAACTTTTATCGTCTATAGCCCTTCCACTTACCGTACTGTTCTCGAGCCCATTTGCCATCATTCACCTTTAAAAAAATGATCGCAAAAACGATTAATTTTAATCAGAACATGTTCTCTTATCGTTAACATGTCAACGGTATGGTGTTCTTTTTGCAAAATTCGATGTAAAAGGCAAGAAGATGAATGGTTCAGAGTGAGCGAAAGTTTTCTTCATATTAATTGATATTTTTTAGTTCATTGTACCGGTCATAACGTAAAAGTATAGTGTCAATAAAGCGGCTGTGTTCAAACAGTAGTTTTGCGCATAGGGCATAAAATGAGTCCTTTTGCAGACAAAATTATTGCTTATGATGCGTCTTTTATGGTGATCACCTTTTTGGGATGAGCAGCGCTTTGAGCTGTTAATGAGTTAACGTCAATCATTGATTGATAAGGCAGGTAATTAGCTACTTTTACTGAGAAGATGGATCGTTGAAAAAGCAGACAGTCATTTTAGCATGGTAAGCGCTTTTAACCTCATCAACTTTACTTTTGATTCGAAACTATGGAATAATTATTTTGATACTAACCTCCTTTGTAATTACCTACCGTATATATTTTTAGGTTACAAATGGCAGAATTTGATGATACAATTAAATAAACGTGAAGACATTAATAGTATGAAATACGTACAATATTTAAAGAAAAATGTTATTAATCTGTTTTGATTTGACGATAAATATGTTTCAATAACTGATTATTATGTTTTAAGTCGATAAAAATAACGACTAGCGACTATATTATGACAAATTTATGAAGATTTAATAAAGTAACTGACATTTACCGTGTAGATAAAGGGCGATAAAGATCAGTGAGCTGTGTTTTTATGTGCTTCACTGTTGAATTGGAGATTGAAGATGATTAATTTACCTTGATGTACCATCATTCACATCTGATGTGCATGAAATCGATTGTATTCAAATTTGCAACTGTTTGTTAAAATGAAGATGTTTGGGATCAATCGAAAGCCGAAATGTTTTTATTAATTTAGACTTCAATATGTTACGATCAAGCTTGAATGGTTTTTTTAACAAGTGATAAGTTTTCGCGATCTGCACTGGCGGTTCAGGTCTGATTTCAGGATTTTGATAAGGTGTTATTGAATATTTCTAGCCAGAGAGCCTGAAATCCAGATTTGTGTAGTAATCACAATAAGCTTACTACCTATTACGTGGACTAAACTGGTATTAAAAACCCTAAACCTGTAATTTAAGGGACATATCTGACCAACGCTACTAATGTGGCAGTCTTGGTTAAAACTTTAGTAATTAGTTATAATTAAATTATTAGGAATCCAGAAGAAGACTGTACAAATATGGGTGCACGACTGAGCACGCAATTTTTAAGCTTTCGAGGATCATAGTCGTGATGTTATTTTTTAATTTTGTATGTCCGCTGTAATTTGCTGTAATCAAAAATTGCTATCTTCCTAACGAATTTTCATCCCTATTATGTTGATTTTGCCGCTTATTCAAAAATCATCTACTATTAGTTTCGTAATGACAGAAACTAAAGTGAAATATTTTCTGCCTTTCTCAAGTATTTTACATTTTAGACTGTGTATATGAATTAAACATTAGTCTTTCAGTTAATTAATCAATTAAAAATTATTATAGCCTTCATGTGTAATCAATAAAATTTTAAGTATCGTTCCTAGTTTGTATTTTGAGGACATCAGACAGCGTTATGGGGTCCTTTATAATGATCTTTTTCTACGTTCTCAATTTTTATCTTTTAGTTATTTTGAACACTCACCGTTACACATTCGTCTTTGATGGCTACCAGTATGATACATCACAACAATTTTACTTTCCCAAAACAAGTACAATGCATTTTTATTATTTTTAAATATCACCTCGCCAAGTCGCAGTTGACCCAAAACCCTATACAAATTGACAAAGCATAAATAAAAATGTAAACAAAAAGTCTCACTACCAAATCAGCCGACGAAATTAACGAGACCGATTTTTGTCCACGATGTAAAAGAAAAGTACACTGTGCAACGATAACATTTTCGGACATACTTCACTCGGTATATCGAAAAAAGGAATGTACAGTTACAGTCGCGTGCAGTAATAGGTGCACACACAGTAAAATTCAGACTATTTTTTACGTATTTTATGACTTTTTATTTGTAAAAATATAAGTTCTGTAATGTCCCTTGTTTGCAAATGCAAAAAAATGCAAAGGAAGACGATCTCTTTTAAAAGTCACTCACTGTATACGTATAGTGGTCGCGACTGTACAGCAAACATATTTATTTAACTCGAACTTTCTCTCGAGTTTAAAAGGTTGGTATTTTTTGGTATATATTTTTGGTCGCTTGCATTGTATTTAAATTGCAAATGTACCGTAAGTTTAGTGAAATGTCTTCAATAGTTCAAGTCAATATGTTTTTGGGAAATATCTCTGTTTTTTGTTTGTACTGGTGACTTCATTTTGAATGCCTTGTGTGTATTTTTGTGCAGTATTAACTGAAATCTGTTTGAACTTCACTTTGTCACTGAATATTATAAAAATACTGGATTGTATCTGAGGCTTTGCTAGCGTTAATTTATAATTTTTGACAATCATATTTTGAAAGACACGGGAACGGTACTTTTTTTTTGCAATGAAACGTACCCAATGCCCGTTTTTATAATTCAATAATACCTTTATGCATACCTGCAGAAAGAAAAAAGTCAAGCTGTTTGAACATGACTCAGTTTTCGACTTACATTTCTGCGAATAACTCTGTAATCGGATGCTTTAGAACATTATGTCTATACAATGTTTTGTTTGTCTTAATGCCTTCTATCTAAATATTATGTATAACTCTCGTTGCGCACCGCGTTTCTGAAAAAAAAACTACAAAAATCTTAAAATCCCTTTTAACCATTGACTATCTACTTGTACTACTTCTACATTGACTTTTATAGATTTGTAACGACTATCAAAGATGTGCAAATGATAGCGGTGTGTAACGCCTTTCCAAAGAGGTATGGTCGTATGGAGGAAGGTCGCTACTGTCTTCCATTTGTCTAAGAGATAGGTACTGTATGTCCTGCCATCTATTTAATTAAATCACGAAGTCGTTAATATTATAATTTTTAAAATATTTTCCTGAGAGGAAATTCCTCTGGCCGCAGGTTTTGAAATAACTCTAAAATTAATTCATCAGACACTTCCATAAATCACAAAAAAGCCTAGAAAATAAACAAATACCACAAAGTATTAAATCAATCACAGATAATATAAACGTCGAAGCCGTCACACGTGTCACACACAGATAATAATAAAGTTTTATTAGCGCCTATAATAATTAAGATAACTCAGACACCGCGCTATTATGTTAATTATGATGTTGCAAAACAATAATTATGGTTTTCTAAAAATAAAAGTTAGTTCAAAATGCCTACGGGAATGTCTTGTCAAGTATCCCTGGAACGTAAACGGCTATTAAAGGAACACCATGGATTTTAGTCAGTCGCGGGTTCGATTCCCGTACGGAACAAATATTTAAGAAAGAAAAAGAAAGAAAGAAAGAAAAGAATTTGACGTAGTTATTCCGGGTCTGGGACTCTGGGTGTTTGTGAATGTGAGTTTCTATGTTTGTAAAAGTACCCATGTCATTTTCCTAGTGTGGGGCAGCGTTTTAAATAAAAAATCGTTTCGTCTTTAAAACCGTTTCGACCTACCATCTAAAAGAATTTGACGTAAGCATAAAATCAGAATGTAATGTTTCCCTAGCTTCTTCCCTGCTGGAACTTAGCCCATCCTCTCGGTACTAGGGACCAAACGGACCAAGTGCGGATTGGTAAGTATCACAAACATATCTATGAATTTTTGTTTTTAGGATATTCGGATTTCAGATATTGCGCACCCACGTCACAGAAGAAATTCCTAGTGTGGGGCAACGTTTTCTAAAAAAGAAAGAAAAAAATTCAATGACCGCAATCGGTTCTTTTGTACTTGAATAAAGGACATGATAGTAAGGTTAGTAGATTTTTTATGATGATAAAATTGACCATCATATTATTATCATGGCGTCAACTACTTGTAAAGGTTTTTTTTTATTTATCAGTAGTTTACATCTTAACTATGTTCTTCTTCATCTCATTGTCAAAGCTCCCGTAAAACAGTAGCTTTAACAAAATCTTTCTACTTTTGTAAGTCAACGTTAAATAAACTATACAGAGCATATTTGTGCGGCACAACACAACGGGGCCACGCATACAAGACTTTGGTATAATACTTTCAAAATAAATATTTGTTCAACTCGACAAACGCGAACGAACGTGGGCTGCTCCGACAATTTATGAACTTATATTTGTGCTTTATTTTTGGGTATGAACGTGATCTTTTGAGCGTTTTGCAATAGTAAATTTGGTAAAGTGTGAAAAATAAAGTTTTTTTTTCTTTTTTTTTAAAACCGTTGCCCCACACTAGGAATTTCTCATGTGGTGTAGTGGATGCATTTACAAACATATAAACTCACATGAACAAACGCCCAGACTCGAAACAATTACTCTTGTAGGTCATACAAATATTTGCTCCGTGCGGGATTCGAATCCCAGTTTGGTGGTAAGATATTATGGGTCTTCAACTCAAGTAAATCTATCATCCCGCACTGGGTCCGCGTCACGGATTACAGCCCATTTCTTCTCAGAAATATGAGGCCTGTGTCCCATCAGTGGGAATATTATATTATGCTACGATGCCAGCTTTATTAAAACTTTTTTTTTCGAATTTCTTAAATTACATTTAAAACTTTCAGCGAAGTTTTGAGATTAACCATTTTACTTATAAAACAAACACTTATATATTATGATTTCTCGTTATGACTTGATTATGAGAGTTGTAATTCTAAGAAATATCTTTTAAAAGTCTTTATTTTGTAAATTCCGTGATAAGTTAATTCTGAGCAACTTATTACATCATCTTTAGGAAATAATCGTCGATAAAAATGTTCTTAAATAAGAACTAAACGAAGCTAATATAACATCATCATCACCATCAGCTTATAATATTCCAACTACTAGGACACAGGCGTCCTCTCGCAGAGAAGTGAGCCATAATCGACCACGCGGGCCCCGTGTCGGTTGGTAGATGTTACAGTCTTCGAATTTTTTGTGAGGCTCAGGGCTTCCATTATGCTGGTAGCATTTCCTTACGCTTGTTAAGTCGTGGTCCCCACCTACAAAACTCATCTAACCAAATAGTACCAAGATGTATAAAGATGACCAATTAGAACAAGTCATCCTCATCAAAGGAACTTCCTAATAATAAGTAATTAAACGTAACCACGTACATACGCTTCTAAGCCGAGTCTTATTAAAGGGAAATCAATTTATTTTACGTTAATAATGGACATGGTAATTAATGGGGTGCTGTGGCTGGCGCGGCGAGGCGATTTACTTCGATAGCCTAGTTAGGGAGATGGGGACTGTATCACACTGGCCTTAGTCAAAAACGCGGCGCGGCACGAGAAAGCCTGAGGTTAAGGCCGACGCGATATGCGATACAAGAGCGATTAAATTAATTAACGCACACGTTTTTGTGCTGTATATCAGCGACACCACGTGTAACTTTTTTCTTTTTTCCAGTGGCATCCCAAATCGCTGCCTAATATAGCCTTTGGAGAACACGGTGGAGTGCCCCGCTTGGGCAGAGCACCGCCGTGTCCTCACGGAGGTGACGACATGTCGCGCCCGGCATTGGGCGAGGCCATGATGCGCGTTGAGAGAGAGAAGCAGTCTTGCTAGAGAAGGAGGCGGCGGGACGCATGAAGGAGAGGACAGACTCCACCTCACGATCCAGCCGCCGCGGAAGACGCCCACGGCAACGGTCGTCGTGAAGTCATTTGCGGTAGTGATAAAAAAAAAAACCGAATGTGGGCCGAGCCACCGGCAAAACAAATATACGGCGATGTATTATAGCATTCAGTGAGAAGCGTCAACGATTGACAAGCAGATGCACGAGCCGACCGACCCACGGCGTATCCTTGAACGTGACCTTAGAGGCATAATAATTTAGATAAGAGACAGTCGGATTTATTTTTGTCACAGACAGTCGATTTATTTCGGATTTTTTTTTGATATATATAATTACGTAAACATTTTCGGACATGACATTGATTGGACTTATCTAAATATTTTGAGGTCCAATGTCAAATTTTATTGTAAATAAGTACTAATTTTGTGTTAACACGTCATGTTACAAGATAAGATAAAAATAATACTATGCACTGTTTATGTATATTTCTTGCATAATATATCTATAATGGTGACTCATTGTCGCCCAGTGCTTAAAATTCAACCGTACACAATTCATAATAATATATTAATTATTATTTATGATAGAAAAAAAAAACTTGCTCCATGTATTGACTGGCATTTTCTTTTTTACGTCGTTTATTCGCGCGTGTTATTTGCTCGCGCGTCTAAACACAGGCATGTCTGAGTTAACCATATCCATCGCGTGCGCTACCAACTACTCCGAACAGTTACAATTAAATTGGATACTCTTTATAAGGACGCCTTTGGATGCCGACTAGCTTTGCGTTCATTGTTTGTTCAGATAATATCTACTGGTTACAAATTAATTTAGAAATATAACGATTTCGGCTCGTAAGTTAAAGCGTGTTTGAGGTAATTGAATGTTTGTTTCAAGTTATGTTTTTCCTTGGAACATATTCCTTTTTGTTATCAAGTAATCTTCCGTTAGTTTAGCTTGCTGCTTTATGTAAACTCGGTTTAAGGGTGAGCTTTGGATTTAATAAATCCACGGGGATTGCTGCTGTGTTTTGTCGTTTCGTGCTGTGAGGAATGCGGGTTCTTTGACCATGGGGAGGGCATTTTATCACAGCATTCGAGACTTTTATGTGTGTACTATTTTTTGCCAGCGGCTTCGCCCGCTACAACTTGAAAATTATCTCACGGGTAGATAAAATTGTGTTGAAAACTACTCTATATATTATTCCATTCAAATCTGTTTCGTACTTCTTGCGTGATCTTTCACGAACAAACATTCATCTATTGCATTTATAATATTAGTAAGTGAAAATTTATCTTAGTGACAATCACGATTTTTGACCTTTTAAGATCTGTCTGAACGTCCTGGTTTCAAAATCGAAAATCAAAATCAAAGCATTTATTTCAAGTAGGCCAGTTAGAGGCCCTTTTGAATTGTCAAAAAAAAAAAAAAAAACAAGTTTAGAAGGTGTGATATGCACCTGTTTATTTATCATTTATTTAATACAATTCCGTGCATATTTACACTCGATTATCGAAGTAATGGACAGTCGTGTTTTATGTGGACATTAAGAATTTCAGTATCACTTCCAGGTCTTTTAAGGCTAACTTACTTAAGGCGACGTGAAACATAATATCAACTTATTAAATTATTTCGTAACATAGTGACATTTAGATACTGTCTGATTATTGCAATGCCTTTATTTAATACTTCACCCGCTCCCCCTTCCTTATTACCTATGTTTCAGGACCAAAGCAGCTTTCAAAGAGCCTATTCAATACAAACAAACTTTCAAATCTTTCCTCTTTATCATTTAGTTTAGATTAAATGGATATATTTTGTCATGTATTATTTACCATCAGATAAAAAAGAAAAATAGCTAAGTAATCCTTGAAAGAAAATAATTATATCTAAAAAGTCTCAAGGTTAGCATGCCTTTTATATCGTGGTAAATCATCAAATGAGTCCTCCCACCCAGGGCAGGGCGGGAGGGACTGTCAGACTCGTACCAAAGTCTAAAGCAACTCTCTCAATCTGAAATGGTAACATATTCAGAAATGCGAATTGAAATACTCCATAAAAGATTACTACGAAAATATTTCTTAAAGCATTGCTTCGCAAAGGGCAAGATGTGTTGTCTTATTTCAATGAATAAGGCACAAGAGATTGGAACGCCGCGATAAACCCGTCTCAGGATGAATGAATGAATACGTTTTTTCATCTAGATTAAGTGTAAAGTTCATTCAAAGAGCATAAAACTTCCGTGCTTTAACCATTATCGTCAATAAGTAAGAAATAACTCAATTTTTAATGTTTTTTTATCGCTACTTTAATGTATTCTGGTTTCGCTGTGGTGGTATTTAGGTGGTTCTGTTTTTTTTTAATAAAATGCTCGCTGTAAAATTAAACAGTTAGGTTCTATATTATATGGTTAAATGTCTCAATAAATTGGCGTTATTTCTTAAACATACGTCTAATACACCGAGTTTTAAAGAGACTTAATTAATAACTTATCAGTTAGTATATACAGTACTGGGGTGCTAAGACAGGAAACCTCCACGTGCACCCGTGGACTGGAGTTCCCTCTCGGATACGTCCGGGGGGAAGACCAGTTTTTCGGGCCGGTGCACCCTGGGATGCGGGCAAAAACTATTCCTTAGGCACTGTGTGCCTAAGGGGTTTCTTTGCCCGTACGCAAATAGCCTGTCAGGTGGACGCTCCAACGCGTGTCCCTCTGAATAGCAGAGGGCACAGCGGCGGAGCGGGCTTGCGGACGGTGAGTAATGGGTAGGTCGCCGTCCGACCAAGGACCAAGCCCGGGTCGGTGGCGCGTCGTGTTTCTGGCCAAGGTAAAAGCTAGCTCTTGGGACACGAGAAGCCTTAACAAGTCAGACAATACCCGAAAGTGGTCCCAAAAACTCCAGTCACATCTCAAGACATATCGTAGGACCTCAGTTACGTGTAATAGCTTATAAATCAATAGGTAGGTGCGGTCTCTTTGACCGTGTTCATTGATGGTATAACGAAGAAAGTTGACACTCAGGCCGAATAGGCTGGGGATTTTAGGGTTTCGTATTCAAATTATGAGCAATGGTGGCCCAGTAGTATCAGACCCGACTTACAAGTTGTTATGGTCGTGAGTTAGAACCCAGTAAGGCGCATCACTCTGAGTAATGTACACATATTTCATCACCATTGCTCTTAAAAAAGTGTGGAAGCCTTCATAATTCCAAAGTTCTGGATGCCACTGAGTTTCTAATGAAAATTTTTTTTTTTTTTTATTAGCCTATACTGTCCCACCGCTGAGCAAAGGCCTCCCCTATGAAAAATTTTAATGCTTTTTGTTTTTGTCCAGCTGGGTTCATCGAAAACAAGGCCGCACGATAAGCTAAAAAAAAAGACAAATCTATACAATTAAGTAGGTGTCATAGTTAACCACGCTCGCTTTTTTCCCTTGGGGCTCAACAGAAACTACAGAATGAATCGATCCTTACATACTCCATTCGCTTCGTTCAGATACCTAGGTACTCAATTATTTTTTATCACCGAGTGAAGTATGGGACTTTAAACGTTTGTAAACGAACGTTAATACCGGAGAAATTCCAAGTTTCGGTTGGTTTTTATTTAAAAAGAAGAATGGGATTGAATCTATCAGCTAGTTTAGAATAGTGCAAACCTTTTAATAAATGATTGACAAAATTTCTAAAAGACACTTTTTTCTCTAAAAAGGGCACCCAGGGCAGGGCGGGAGGGACTGTCAGACTCGTACTGACAAAAATCCACGGTGTCCTTCAATAGCCCTTTACGTTCCATGATCACGGTAAGTCGATAAGTCCCGTGCCAAGGTAAGCATGCCTTAGAAATACTATCGATAAAAGTTGAGCTGAAAATCATCAAAAGCCTGAACAGGTTTTGAAAAATTAATAAATTAAAGCATCAAAATCTTTTCATTCTTTTAAGAGCTATAGTGTACATACAACACAGACGAACACACAGACAGGTTTTTGCGTTGAGGGTTAAGAAAAATTAAAATCAGATTGTCTTGTCCTTAAGTTGATGCAAATTATATCTTGCCCAAAGTTTATTGCTTAAACTTTACGAGTTTCAAACGGAGTGTTAACATTAAGATAGTGGACTTAAATGTCTCTTAAAATGTTCCTTTTAAACACGTTCAATGTTTGAACGAAATTAATTTAAAGTGATGTTTGTATCATCAGGCGTTAATGCTGACACATTTACTTTTTATGTGACTTTAATTTTTATTCTGGTTCCCTTTTTAGAGAAAAAAGTGTCTTTTAGAAATTTTGTCATTCATCTATCTTCTTCTATCTATCTATTCTATACTTATAATAAATCTGTAGAGAGGTCAATTCTGTACATGAAATATATTTCCAAAATAACTATCAGGGGGTGATTAGGGATCGATACTGATGCCAAAAATGCAATTAATAAAATTATTGTCTGTCTGTCTGTCTGTCGGTCTGTCTGTCTGTCTGTCTGTCTGTCTGTATAACCGTTATAGAAACAAAAACTACTCAACGGATTTTGACGAAACTTGGTACAATTATTTTTCATACTCCTGCGCTGGTTATAGTATACTTTTCATCACGCTAAAATCAATAGGAGCAGAGCAGTGAAGGGAAATGTTAGGAAAACGGGAGAAGTTACTCCATACACGCTAATCTTCGGAACTACTGGACGGATTTGATTGTTTTTTTTTTGTTGTTGTGTAGCTATTAAGTCTGGGCAACGTATTATAGGTTATAATTTATCTTGGAAACTTGAACACCTGATGCAGGACTGCAATAGATCAGCGAAACTATAAGAGATACAAAAATAGCGCCATAGCAAAAATTGTTCCGCGTGATGAGCATTTTCTGCTGAGAAAATAAATTTGAAGATATGGAACACCTGATGTGGAACTCCAAGAGCCCAGCTACACTATTACATTTACAGTAATGACGTCTTAGCAAGAGTTGTTCAGCCTGATGAGCACTCCCTGTTGTCGTATAAAAACTGAAGATCTGGAACACCTGATGTGGAACTCCAAGAGCCCAGCTACACTATAACATATATAGGAATGACGTCTTAGCAAGAGTTGTTCAGCCTAATGAGCACTCTCTGTTGACGTATGAAAATGAAAGATCTGGAACGTCTGGAATCGTCACGCGCGTCCCGTTGTTTTCCCGTCCCCAGGCTCTAAGAATTCGACATCAGACGTTTCAGATCTTCGATTTTGACGACCCCATTGTCGCTGGCATAAGCAATAGGATCCGCGTACGAAGTCGCTGGCAGAAGCTAGTTTATTAATAAGTTTGCACTATTCTAAACTAGCTCATAGATTCAATCCCATTCTTCTTTTTAAATAAAAACCATCCGAAACTTGGAATTTCTCCGGTATTGTTCGTTTACAAACATTTAAAGTCCCATACTTCACTCGGTGATAAAAAATAATCAAATTGAGTAGGTACCTGAACGAAGCGAATGGAGTATGTTAGGATCGATTCATTCTGTAGTTTCTGTTGAACCCCAAGGGAAAAAAGCGAGCGTGGTTAACTAATGACACCTACTTAACTGTACAGATTTGTCTTTTTTTTTAGCTTATCGTGCGGCCTTGTTTTCGATGAACCCAGCTGGACAAAAAAAAGCATTAAAATTTTTCATTAGAAACTCAGTGGCATCCAGAACTTTGGAATTATGAAGGCTTCCACACTTTTTTAAGAGCAATGGTGATGAAATACATTACTCAGAGTGATGCGCCTTACTGGGTTCTAACTCACGACCATAACAACTTGTTAGTCAGGTCGGATACTACTGGGCCACCATTGCTCATAATTTGAATACGAAACCCTAAAATCCACAGCCTATTCGGCCTGAGTGTCAACTTTCTTCGTTATACCATCAATGAACACGGTCAAAGAGACCGCACCTACCTATTGATTTATAAGCTATTACACGTAACTGAGGTCCTACGATATGTCTTGAGATGTAACTGGAGTTTTTGGGACCACTTTCGGGTATTGTCTGACTCCCAAATACTAATCCGAGTGCAAAACGACTTGTTGAGGCTTCTTGTGTCCCAAGGCTTTTTTACCTTGGCCAGAGGCTAAGTTAGATGAGAATGCGATGATGCCAGTCTCTTGGGCGCATTAAACGTTGACAGCGTTAAGGAGGATTTTTTTATGCTTTTAATAGTTTAGTTGTAGGTATTCTATTTTTTAGTACTGTATATACTAACTGATAAGTTATTAAATAAGTCTCTTTAAAACTCGGTGTATTAGACGTATGTTTAAGAAATAATGCCAATTTATTGAGACATTTAACCATATAATATTAAACCTAACTGTTTAATTTTACAGCGAGCATTATATTAAAAAAAAAAAACAGAACCACCTAAATACCACCTCAGCGAAACCAGAATACATTAAAGTAGCGATAAAAAACATTAAAAATTGAGTTATTTCTTACTTATTGACGATAATGGTTAAAGCACGGAAGTTTTATGCTCTTTGAATGAACTTTACACTTAATCTAGATGAAAAAACGTATTCATTCATTCATCCTGAGACGGGTTTATCGCGGCGTTCCAATCTCTTGTGCCTTATTCATTGAAATAAGACAACACATCTTGCCCTTTGCGAAGCAATGCTTTAAGAAATATTTTCGTAGTAATCTTTTATGGAGTATTTCAATTCGCATTTCTGAATTTCAGATTGAGAGAGTTGCTTTAGACTTTGGTACAATTTTGTTACTTACTTTGTAGAGGTCTCATGGTCACAGCCTGGTTCGTTATGTTTTGGAATTATCTAGTTGTTCTTTATTATATTTCACACCCGGTCAAAGTGTAATTGGCCTAAGTGACTGGGGAATGAGGATTATTAAACTGTCCTAAGTTAGTCGTTATACTTCCTATTGGTCTTAGAGTGGTGGTATATAGCCTAAAACCTTCCCCGATAAATAGAATATACAACCCAAAAATACGTTTTGAATTTGAACCAGTTCTTTTTGAGATTAAAGCCTTCAACCAAACAAAATCTTTAGCTTCATAATAATCAGTATAAAATATCAAAATGAACTGCAGTCAAACAGTTTTATAGAAAAACAATAAGAAAATATAGGTCCGGTAAAATTAATATAATTAATGTAGTAATTAGTATCCACTTCGTTAATCCCAAAAAAAATAAGAACAGAAAATCGAAAAAAAATCACACTTTCGAAGACAAGCTGTTTAAACCCAAAAAAAAAATCACCTAATTATTTTTAAATACCCTTTCCGGGTACTTGCAAAAATTACCTTGACAATATCAATAAAGTATTCTGACCAAATCGTTAGTCTTACCAATCTGACCGATCTCTTGTGAAACATTTCTCCATATAAGGCCGAAGGTGCACTGAAGATGCGTCGCTATTGGTATGCAGTTGAAAGTACTAATTGTGTACCTGATGCCGTTTTTGTTGGTCGTTTTATACGCCCACTGTTCCGGATTGCTTTAATAATATGTAGCGGTTTTACGGTGAGAAACTGGTGGTAGAATGATGGAATGTCGTTAAATGACAGTGTAAATTATTGATGAAATACTTAGTGCAGATTTATGACAGGTTTTTGTCAGGGACTTTCTTAAAAGATGAAAGAGAGCAATGGAATTAAACCAGAAGTCGCAGATGAAAATATAGTTGGGACTCCAAGATTTCCCATTACAGATTTACGCCATGATTTTTCTAATAAGTAAAAAAAAAGTTGCCCTCCTTACGAACTTCTCCTAAATCATCTCCTCATGTTCAATCGAGCCTAGATGCAAAAATAAGGTCTAAGGCGCTGCGATCTCATAAAGAAGGAACAGGAACTTCGCACCGAGAAATTCAGTCAAAACTGCTTGGCGGCGCTGGACTCCAACATGATGATGGTCACGAGCCAAGCAGACCTGGTGAGGCCTACCACCACCATTGGAGTCACTCAGCCATCAGTACAGGGGGGATATTCCAACCATGCTTGTTCCAATGAGTGAACGAGATGGCGCTAGACGACTTGTATTAGCTCTGTCACTTTCACTCGCCGGAACAAACCTGATTTTAAGACGTTGTAATACAGCCGCAAGTTACAGGTAAACTGTGGTGCCGTTGCTCGAGGGGCACTGCTAGGACGTGGATCCCACCAACCCTGTAAAAACCAATTTTGAGAAAACGACCCATTTTTTTAAAACTGAGTGATCTAGAGCAAAGATCATTTTAGTTGTCGACTTAGTTCAGCTCATCTTCTTTAACGCAACCTCATTTGAACTAAAAAAAAAACTTACACCATAATTTTTAATGATTAACAGCGCACACGCAGCTCCCGAAACTGCTGCCATTTTACACGATCGTTCATTAACATGGTTGTTACAAAAAATATGATGGCACATAACAACTCGGCTCACGTAAGAGCTTTTTGAAGGAAAACCTATTAAATTTTATGAGTCTTTTCCATACTTGCCCTGCTCCAATTTTTTGTGTGTCCGTATACTTGGTGGTTAGAGTTGCTAGATGTGGTAGAGGGTACAGTGGGTGAGAACTATAATATTTTGCACATGTCATATTATTTCAAGAATGCCACTGCCTTGTTATATGAATGTAATATTTGTTTGAAAGTCCACCAGTTTTACTGCTGTGTAAATTATTATAGGAACCAATGCGTAAGATTAGTTTCTTATGCACAATTACAACTACTTTTGTTCTATCAGTCAAAACTGTTAAATCATAATTCTACTGTCAATATCACTGCTCAGTCGCAGGATCACTGAATCACTGCATGTATTTAAATTATTTTTTAGACATAATAATTCTTCACAAATGTTTGTATCAGCGTTTTTAGAGTAAAAATGATGACTTAAATTACAAAAAAAGTTAATTATCAAATTTTTAAGAGCACATGGTAGCTGTAAAAAACCTAAAAACACTAGTGAAAGGATATGGGGAGGTGTTAGCCATGAAGTAGAACAGAAAAGTTGTTTGAAAAATTAGCTCCTTATGACCAAGTTACGCGCTTCCCAAAAACATCCACTCCTTCCAGTTCCCTTACATCCACGTTACGCACAGGCGGTTCGGACACTGGCTCACAGATCTTGATACTCGTAAAATTTTATGTGTCCGAGACAAAAGAGAATTTTGTTAATTAACCGCTCTGCCGGCTCGCTTCGGGGTGCACTTTCTTGCAGTGATAGATAATACGGCTTTTTTTATCCGCACCCGAATCTTAACTACCTGTAACATGTACTTGTGTAATTTTGGTTAAAGAAATGTTACGTAGTTTTTTGGTATTTTTCGCGGTTGTGACAATTTGTGTTTGCTTGCGATTTTAGTGTAATGGTTTGATTAAAACTCTTTTATGGTGTACTTACAGCACACCATAGACTCCGATGCATGATTTAAGGCCCAAAAAATAAAAATAAAATGCAGTTACATAAAAGTTTGACAACATTCTGGACTATTAATGGACAATGAATTAAGTTGATCAAACAAATACCACATTGTAATCAAACTTATATACAACTTCCATGCAATTTCTTGAATCATCTTAATTGGCACTCCTATGTAGACGAACTTGTAACGTTTAGAATAAATAAAATTAGATTTAAATACATCTTATTCTCTAAATTCATAAAAAACAATGTGTGAGAGGAGGCTTGTGTCCCAGCAGTGGGAACATTATGGGCTGTCGACGATGATACCAGACTTGCTTAAAGTTTGGCAGACACTATGCAATTTTATTTAGGTATGTGTGATCATTGCATTATAAACTCAGAGTAATAAACTTTGAAGTTGTAGTTTAATGTAAATAATATGAATATTTAATTAGTGATTACCTTCTTAATAATTATATTAAAATTACAATAAAATATAATC
Source organism: Agrotis clavis (assembly GCA_954870645.1). Lineage (NCBI taxonomy): Eukaryota > Metazoa > Arthropoda > Insecta > Lepidoptera > Noctuidae > Agrotis > Agrotis clavis. Next base: position 23,138,199 of record OX940931.1, on the reverse strand, counting down.
ACAACAGCTGATGCGAACCGATACGAAGTGTCGTGACAATCGTAAGGAATTTTGATTGGCTGATGGTATTTTATTATTTTTTCATAAGTACCTATGTCAGTATGGTTTTATTTATGTTTTAATGCCGTATATAATTATTTGAAGATGTAACTTGTAGGTTTAAATTCGTGTGTAATGTTACTATATAGAGAATATTTGTGTTTCTTTATCCAATTACAAAGGTATCTTTTTCAAGGCTTAATTTTTGTCGAAATATACCTATGTTTTTTTCTTGCCCGGACACTAGGATTTATTCCTGTGTCATGAGTGAATTTACAAACATATAAATTCAGATACACAAACACCCAGACCCGGAAAATCTACTCATAGGTTAAACAAATATTTGTTCCGGGAATCGAACCCACGCAGTTCAATCGCTCAGCCAATGTGCCAACAATGCCGTCGCAATATGACAAACACTTATTTTTTTGAAACCAACAAAAACAATTCATCATTTAACAGTACAAACAATAAAATTGTATGATGTACAGTTAGCAAATTCCAGAAGCCGACAAACATGCATGGTGTCAGAAAAAGTGTTTTTAATTACTCGCCCCTGTTTTGGAGGTCATTGTCCGTATCAAGGCGAACAATTTGCAATAAATATTTTATTTACGATCGTACGTGATGAATTGTTCGCTGTTCTGATGATGGGCATCATAACGTCGTATACCCGACTTCAAAAAAAAGGAAATCCTCTGTTCGACCCATATGTTTCAATATTGATACGTGTCCACGGTTTTCTACTCATCGTCTTGCAAATATTGTGAATATAAGACAGTTATTTATAACAGATGTGTTCCAACACAACGAAAAGACTTGAAAAAGGCAAAGAGACAACCGAAAAAAAAAATCGATGACAAATTACATCTACGAGTACCAACTCGCATTGGGCCCGCGTTGTGGTTTACAGCTCAAAAGAGGCATGTGTCCAAAAAGTGGGAACGTTATAGGTAGTTGATTTGTAGTTTCTTTTAACAACTACTTTTCTATCATCTTCAAATTTTTCTCTTTGTTCTCCATGGCAGTTTAATATTTATACAAAATTCACATATTATTATTCTTTAAATAACATTTATTCTGCACTTTTTATCTACTTTGTATTACAGTAACTCACTAAATTGTCCTCACGCTCATCTAACCTAAGATAATCGCCAACATAGTTTACTTTTACATCTCACTATGAACTAGAAAATAAAACTCCTTGCAATTCATACGAAACTATGCAATCTTCATAAATACTAATAGGTGTACTTCACAATAACAACGACAGGTTACGGCCAAAGGTTATCTCCGGTTGAAGACGAGCCTACTTTCACTTGCCAAGCCTTTCTGCTAACCACCTTAAACAAACCCAAAACTCAAGCAAAAATCTACCATATCCCAACACACCAAAGTCCACGCAACATGCATTGTTCTTGGTAATTAAATAATCTGTTTTGTGCGATACCTTTGCCAATGAATTTTGGACTTTATGCTCTCAAGTTAAAAGTCTCCAGTTTCAGTTTTAATCAATTTTAAAATCGGGTTGTTGCACTTTTTAGGAAGTCGTATTAATATGAGACTATCTCTTCTTATTAGGGTGTGGGCCTGAGGGCACTTTTTATGTGCACTGGAGCCTTTTAGGGGTTTCAAAATTGGGTGAAAGATATATGGCCCTTTCTTTTCTATTTGCATTACAATTTAGGGTAGGGTTGTGTTCTACAGGATATTTTGATTTTAAAGATATACCGTCTTACCACAAAAAAAATTAAACACCCGTTGAACACTTGTCTAAAAAAAATGACAACGTCAAAACGACATTTCTCTTTGATTTAAGGGTCGTTTTGCAGTTACACTTTTTTTAGACAAGCGTTCAACGGGTGTTTATCTTTTTGTGGTATGGCGGTTTAAGTTTGTAAGGTTGGATTTCGTATCTTCGGAACTACTTGTCTTATTCTGAAAACTATTTTATTAATGATAAACTATTTATTTTAAATCATCACGGCCGTGTTAGTAAAGTAAACGAAGTAAAATATAAAGAACTAGAACGTTTACAAATTGACACACGAACGGCAATAATGGTACGGGAACCACCAAAATGGGTTGTGGAAAAGTCGACAAAACAATGATGATACGAGTAGGTATCTGAAAATAAATTCGTCAAAAAACGAAAGTCGGCAAATTCCGAATAGAATGAAATGACATAAGCTATAACAAATTCATTTCAATTTTGATGAAATTCTTTTTAGAACTACTTATGTAATGATTGAATTTACTAATCTTGAATTTCTCAAGATTTGATCATAAAAGAAATAAGTCACATACATCACAAAATAAGTACTAGTCTTCGATTCTTACCACTTTTAAATCAATGACGTCATTGGCTATCAATCTATTATTTTCTCACAGAAAAACCCACCATAAAAATTCTAATGATTTATTCTATCACACAATTAACTGCGTCCATTTTCAAATACCACGAATATCAAAGTGAAAAGTGGAAAATATATCAACATCAGTGCGATGGTTACACTTTTAAATTACCCTTACATACGAAATAATTACTCAAAAATGCGCCTTATTAAAATGCGATAAGGTTGAATATTGGGAGAAGAAAGGGTAGAGGATAAATCAACGTAGGTATGTTGACGCTTACAATTTAGTAATTTAACTGTCCACTTGATCTAGTCTCATTATCGATGTGGTACAATTTATAAGCGGAAGCGAGAGCGGTTTTGAGGTAATTGAACTTGAAGTAGAAATTAAAATCGGACTCTATTAACATGAAGGTAAAAGAAGATGTAAAATTATGAATTATGTAGGTCTACAACAAATAAGTGCCTCTACGCGTAATAATGTCGTATTGCGACGTGTAAAAATTTTCTTGAACACTAACGTACAGATTTTTTTTTATGTAAATTTTGATAGATATTAAACCATGATCCATTGATTTTTGGTGCACATTTTTGGTTAGACTCCTTTGACCCACTTTTAGTCATTACTTATCTCTATTTTCATGCATCTGTATGTTTATAACCTACCAGAAAAAACCCAATCGCAGCACCAGTATTTCGTCAGAGCTTTTTACAGCTCTTTCTAGTTTAGCTCACTCCACCTCACGTTTCATCTTTGCTTCTGAGCAAGATAAAAACAGTTTAGAAAAATGTTGCCTAATGGAATCGCGATCTCTTATGAAATCGCTTACATTTTTTCCCTTGTGCCAGCTCCCTACATAAATTATTTACTGGAGCAAAGGAATAAGTGATTAAAATAACGCGGAGGTCATTACCGATCCATATCCCAGAGCATTGATTGTCACAATAATGGTGATGGTTTGTGGGGGAATACCCACTTGTCCTTATGTATTAAATTCATGGTAAAATGTGAAAAAGTTTTCAAGGTACCCATGTTATTATGATAATTATTTAAATAATTTATTTACTGTACTGTATTTTAGTGGGAATAACTCGTAATGGTTTCGTTTAAAAATGATTTTGAGACGAAATGCCAGTACATGAGCCAGTAAATGGATTTCACTTACGCACAAAGCGTTTTACCAATACTTTTATTATGCGCACACCTAAGGAGTGAAATTCTCTGCTGAAGTCTATATTTCCTGAAAGCTACAAACGTTGGGGTTTTTAAATCAAGAGAGAATAGGTTACTTCTAGGCTTCACCGTCGACCCCATCTTTGCTAACCATTAGGCGAACCCATTCTATCTTTTTTTATTTAGGGAGGATATTTAAATAAAAAAAAGAAAATGTATAAAAACCGAGTAATAACACTAAATTACTGAATTAGAAAAGTATTTTCATGTTCTCATGATTTGGACTATTCTAAAATACTGCCGAGTCAAACTTTGAATAAGTAACGAGTTACTTTGTTTTTTTACTTCAAATGCTCTTTAAAATTTAAATATAGATAGCTACCCACCTTTTGCTTTGAATATGTTAGATACTTTCAGAAAGTAACGCCTAGTTCATAACTTAAACTAACAAAAAATAAAAACGAACCTTGGCAAAACTGATCACCCTATAAACTCTCATCATCAACCTATAGCCATATAAATCTTCAGCTCCATCTTAATAACCCACCTGCCGCTCTGCCGACACCACAAATTGTAACGGCCATACAGAGAGGCACCTTCAATCTTGTTGCTCTTACCTTTATGGCAGAACTGTACTGATTTACAAGGATGGGTAGTGACTAGCGGTGGCCTGCGGTTTTGCCTGGGAAAACAGTTCGTTATGGTTGAGAAGGTGGAATATTTTGAGGTAGTTCCTTAGATATTTTCTATATTTTATCATTTGCGTGGATGGTGGAAATAATAATACATCATCATTGTCAACATACCGATGGGGAAGAAAAGTTCTCGAGTGGCGACCACGGACCGGAAGACGCAGCGTAGGCAGGCCTCCCACTAGGTGGACCGACGACATCGTTAGGGTCGCGGGCAACCGATGGATGCAAGTGGTGAAATGTCGTTCGGCGTGGCGGTCTAAGGGGGAGGCCTATGTTCACCAGTGGACGTCTTCCGGCGGATGATGATGATGATGATTGTCAACACCAAACAGGGTTCGAGAGTTTGGCTAAACTACAAAAACATCTAAAATGTTCAGTTATATTAATGATCTTTTTTTAGCGTGGTAAAAATCAAACCATCAAAAATGGAGGCCCTTCCCACCCTGAGTGCAGCTTAACTGTTAGTCCAGGAGCTTATAGTTTAAGACTAAAAAGTCTACGTTTAGTACAAATCTGAACTCTATAACCTTTTATAGAAACAAACAAACAGACAAAAATTAGCCCGTAACTCTTATCTAGGGATCACCCGCGGACATTTTGAATTAACAGCTCCGAGGCGATTCAATGGGGATGGCAACTCAAAGCTAATCGTAGATGGCGCTGCGATAGTTGGTCCCCACGTCTACCTTGTACAAAAAAACAAACAAGATTATTTGTTATAAAAATTGAGTATAAATACAAAACAAATATGGAAAATTATTCGTCCATGCAAGTACTATATACTAAAAGAAGAATTAAGACGCCGCGGCGCATCTACAAGAGAAAAAAAGTGATTTAATTGAGTGGTTATACATTTGATTTTACCGTAATAAATCCACAATTACTTGTAGTTGAGGTTTCAATTTTTGAGTTTAGGTATGTTTTACCTGTCCTCTCCTTTATCAAGAATATAATGCTGCTTTTGACTTTCTATTTTGATAAAATATCATAATGTTTTAAGTCAGTAATTTTAACCTTTTTTTCTATTTAGATTCGAGAAATATCACAATAATATATTTAATTTCTTAACACCACAACTATTACAAAACTCGTTCCAGGTGATAATTCTTCGATTTTCGAGCGATGCAATACTGGTACATAACCTCCAAAAGAAAAGTAGATATTATTTTGAAAAGTGTATTCCATCATTTTTACAGCTTATTACACAACATCTAGTCATTTTACATCAATAAATGTTTTTTTTTCTGAAAATTCCTTTGATTTTACAGTTCTTTGGGGACCAAACTGTCATTTTCACTTTGACACTTGCCTTCCCCATTCGAATGAGATGTAGTATTAATTCTAGTGCTCATTACGTCTCACGCTTTAGCCGACACCAGTGTGGTCGGTAGGGAGGCTAGATTGTTGGTATTTAGTGAGACAAAGTATTATTTTTTTTGTTCTTTGAAGGAACAATGGATAATGAGTTGTGTTGGTCTCAGTAATATCGGCCCCGATTTACGATTTCCGATTTAAGTTTTGGATTGGAATCCAGTCAAGTATTACTTCATGTAATTTATTTCATAACCACTGCTCTAAGAACGGTGAAGGAAAACATTGTTAAGAAACCAATCTTGAACCAAAAATTCGAAGTCAAGTCACACCAACCCACACTAGGTTTGCGTGGTGGATTATGTCCCACTCCCTCTCACAGAGATGAGGCCTGTGTCCCAGAAGTGGGAACGTTATAATATAGAGTGATGGTGCTGGTGTTGACAATGAATGCAAGCGGAAGTCCTAGACGAAGTGGCATTATATCAAAAATTTTGATCCTCACTCTGCCTAACAAAAGCATTTTTGAAAATACGTTCATTATGCGCACAGCTAAGGATTGAAATTATCTGCCAGAGTCTGTTGTTCCTGATTACTAAAACTTTGAGATCAGTCAAGAATGATTGGTTACTTCTAGGCAAGCGTGCTTAACCATCGACCACGGTCCTCAGACGTGAATCTATCATAAACAATATAAAAGAACACTCGTAGCTTTTGTCTCAAACTTTCTGCCATTATCATGGTGTCATCACAATTCGTTAGACACTCACTATGGTGTTATTAATTGCTATAGCCTGCGCTATGGGGATTGATGGTTATCTCCTCACACCTTCGCGGTACGTTTTTATAGGAACCCATAGTTCTAAGGTGAGAGATTTTATTTAATTCGACTGTAATAACCTTTAAGGCACTAATGTGGGAAATATAGCCAGGAAACTTTTTTCCGCAGGATAAACTTTAAAGAACTTTTTACTACAACAACTTGCAGATCATGCAAATATGTGTTGACTTGCGGGGATCGAACCCATAACACGCCGCGCAACAGTGAATCACTTAGCCACTGCGCAACCTTGCTGTACCCACAAACTTCCAAATTAGGACATAGTCACACTAGCTTTGATAATAATAATAAACCAAGTTATTTATTCGAACTTTCTCGTTAACTTCAGAAATACAAAAAATAACTCTATATATTTCTATCATTTCCATAACCAAACACAAATAACAGCGCTCTCAATAAAGATTCAAGTACATTTTCATTCCAAGTTGACGCATTTATACAAACAGAATACGAGCAAAACCAACGGATCACAATAGTGTAAAGTAAACTCCGGTATTCTTCAAGTTCATGTGAAATTCCTTAGCCTAAATACATAAGCTTGTAGCGTGGACTAGCAGTGCGAAACTATGCGCTTGCGCAGCGTCACATCTCGGCAGCCATTCAGTCGTCACTCAACATTCAGCTTAGCTTTTGATAGTCGTGCAGGTACTGAGATGAAACAATTGCATATTTTTTTGTCGACCTAGAAAGATGGTGGTTTATTATGTTGACCTGTTTAAGGGTTTATATAGAACATGATTAGAGAAAAAATATCAAATTAATAAAAATTATCGACGCCATTATCAGGCTATCATGTTCTCACTTGGAAGAAAATAGGGTATGATGCACTCTTCTGACACAGTGTGAGTTTGTCTATTAATTGGGTAGGCCATAAAAAAATAATTCCATGGTGTACAAAATATGTTTCTTTTTCATCTCTTGAGAGCAAAGTTGTAAAAAATATTTATTTTTTACAAATTAAACTCAATCAAGCTATTGTCAAACAGATAGGCGTGGCGAACGCGTTTTATTTGTAATGTATGGAATTGTTTGAAGCCAGTCACATAGACTGTCGGATCGCTTTCGCTTTTCTATGTGACTGGATTCAAACAATTCCATACATTACAAATAAAAACGCTTCGGATCGCATTCGTTTTGCCTGTCTGTTTGACAATAGCTTAAATGTTTTCAAACGCCGCATTGGTGCAACCGACCCATCAATAAATTTCGTTTATTAAATGAATATTATGAAATAAAACTAAATCTTTATTTTAAAACTTGTATTATTACATAACGTAAGCATTACTTCTAATGTAAAAGCAAAAAAAAAAACGTTAAAAATGTTACCGACGCCGGAACGACCTTAGCCAACGATCTCTCGGCTGGTAGACCACGCAGCCTATTCAACGGGCGGTCGATAGCTATCTTCAATGGACTATGTCCCGCAAACGTACGCACCGGCCCATTCGGTGGAGATCGGTATGTCCCGGGGAGGCGGAAGACCGAGCCTCTAGGGCTGCAAGACTTGATGAGAAGCTCTGTCAGGTGCCTGGCTGAAGATTTTGAGATTTCAGTGAGAGGTTCTTGACAGAGATCAGAATGTACAGCAGGCTATTCCGTCCGTCAATTAGATTTTCAAAAACATTGACGCTTATTTTGTCTTTTGTTACATAAATAACTAAAATTGACAATCACGAAGATGCGACGCTTTTAAAATTGCAAATATGTCACAATTTTGTAAATTTTTAATTGAATTTTGACGTCACGAGGACGTTTGATGCGTTATATTTTGGTAATTACACATTGATTTTACTAAAGAGAAAATATATTACGTCCGTCACTTTTCAAAACTCTTTTTGTTAGTATTTACAAACACACTAGGAATTTCTCCTGTGTTGTGGGTGCGTGGTTGTAGATTATACAAATATTTGCTCCGTGCGGGAATCGAACTCACGACACGCAGCGCAGTAGTCCAATCGCTCAACCACTGCGCTAACCGTGCCGTCTGAAATGATTGACTAATGAGATTTGTAATTTATTGGTACCGTCAAATTACCGATCCTTTTAGTATTGATGCGTCATACAATTCTCAGTTTCGTTATGCCATCTACGTCAGTATTGGATCCCAACTGTTTTGATTCTGAGCCCAAGCGTCCAGCAGTTTATCGCTTGACTGTCTTATCAGGTAACCGTGGCCCCAGAGCGTATAAGGCTATTGAAGTAGACCGTGAATTTCGCGTTCAGCAGCTACGTTATCTACCTCTATACTGCAAAAGACAGTCACGGTAATTTCATGATTATCTTTACCAATAAATCTACTACAACGTCTTTAAAACTTTTATTAGGCAGTCTTCCTTACCCTGGTAATATAATCTTTACCCTGGTCACCTGGTGAAGCACCAACCCTATCCAAAAGTGACATGTTTATATTTTAGTTGATTGTATTAAAGGCTGTGTTCGGATGTTATCGCGCCGTGATGTAACTGGGAATTCGCGGTGCGCTTTGAATGTTCCAGGGTTTTAGAGGGACCAGTATTTTGGGATACGGTGAAAGGATCTTTGATATGGTTTACGATATTTCTTGCTGTTCCAATAACAATGAGACCCAGTAATTTTGCGCGGGCATGCGGTCAGCGAGTAATGTGTGACTCGCCGTCTGACCATGGACCATGCCCGGGTTGACGACGACGGCGCGTCGTAATCTTCGCGCGCCTCTAAGAGCTGTGAGTAATCTGACGAGGCCCTCCTCAGAAGACAAAAGCTTTTCAGGGTCGCGGGACTGTCTCATAAGGTAACCGTGACCCTGTCACGTAAAGGCCTATTGTAGGATCACCGTAGATTTTATTCTTAGGCGAGAGGACTCATTTTATGATTTAACAACAATTAAAAACAAACATTAATAATTTCTTGTATTCCGTGATACTATGATCTATAAAGGGTAACTTACCTTTTATAGATCAAATAAAGATGAAGAAGATAAGCAATAATAGCCCGTCTAACAAAAAATGGAAAAAAGGCGTTATTGAGGCGGGAGGACTCATATAATGATTTTACCATGATATCAAAAAAAATAGCAGTAAATAATAAATTCCAGTATAAATTTTCACATCACTTCTTCTAACTAACAGCCACTTAAAACTATATTTTTTTACACAAAACAGTTCAAAACATATTCCAATAAAGACAATACAAAAAACAATACCAATCCAATAAAATAAAACAAGGAAATAGACTTTAAAACAACAAATTTTAAAATCCAATCGGACATAAAATTCGTCTTAAATTTTAACCCTCGACAGTTTACATCGGTCGTTTTCGCCAAACGACTCGATCTCGCCAAAAACAAACAGAATTATATATTAAACAGCCAATAACAATAAGTATACGAGAGATATGTGGCGCTGAATCGTTATTGTAATAAAATACGTAAAAATGGAAGCCGAATGTGGTAAAAAATTAAAATGGCGCTGTAAAATGTCGATTACAACTGATGATTATACCGACGGTGTTTTTGGAGTTAAAAGGAAAGGGGTGAATGAATAGGTTATTATTTTGTTCAGTACTTGCTACTTACAGCTTCTGTATAAAACTTTTCGCTTTGTAAACTCTCCAACTTTTTTTTATAACGTATTCAACGTTAAAAAAAAGGCTTTTTTTCAAAAAAATTTCGCCTACTTCTTTAAAAACACAAAAAGGTGCAAAATAACTTTTGATAGAAAAAATATGAATGAAAGTGACTTTATTTTTTATTTCCTTCACTTTTTTGCCACAGACATAATAATTTGTTTTTTTTTATTGCGAAAACAATGCATAGAAATGTTTTAGTAGCAATCGCTGTTATTAAAGTTATATGTAGGTATAGTTTTATATATTATAGTTTTATAAATAAAAAATACTATAGTAGATTGAAGATCCTTAACCCTCTTAAATGTTACTGAAGTTTAATTATTTTAATTACAAATCCATAATTATGTTGCCCAAACGTTAACAGATAGTAATAATATCTGTAATTTAAAGATAAAACCAATACATACAATTACAGTAAATCCAACGATACGCACATACGTTACAAAAATTAAACAATGCAATTATCATTTAAAAAGAAAATGTAGAACACAATTTTGTTTAATTTTTTTTTTAAAACAAAGCTTAACACTATTAGCGTCAGATGGTATCGTGTATATTATAAAGATGTGTAATCTTGTCCTATATCAATGTAAATAAAATAACAGAAGTTTCACACACAAAAACTGTCTTTCTAAAAATCACGTCCCAATAAAACTTACAAACATAATCATAAATCTCCATAAGACCTTTTACAGCAAATTGTAAATAAAGATCTCATGGTTGCTACTGAAAATTTTTTGATGAAAAAACTCAATAGCACGTTGTCCATCCTAGAACTTAGACTAGTCGCGGGACACACGTATACCGCGATTCCGGTACACAAAGGGCTACTGAAGGACACCGTGGATTTAAGTCAGTACAAGTCTGACACTCCCTCCCGCCCTGCCCTGGGTAGAAGGACTCATTTGATGATTTTAACACGATAAAAAAAGGACTTGGACTAAGGACTGAGCAGTTGCTCTTGCGACCTGACACAGGCTACCAAACTGGAATATTTTTCTCTCAATCCTGCTTCCTACTAATATTATAAACGTGAAAGTTTGTTTGGACGGATAAATGGATGTTTGTAACTCTTTCACGTAAAAACCTCAGAACTGATTTGGATAAAATATAGTACACAGATAGTTTATAACCTGGATTAACACCTAAGATAGTTTTTATCCCGATTTTTTTGTTCCCGTGGGAGAATTTTCGAGTTGTAGCGAGTGGAACCGCTAGTAAAGTAATACTTCTGCAAATTAATATTCCGAATTCAAATCAAAAGAATCAGTAATGAGTGTTCGAATGAATCGATGTTAACGTCAATTTAAATCATGTTTCGATTATCGTTAAAACAAGGACCCTTGATGAGTCAGTAGCATTTTAAAGGGTTGACTTTTAATTGGAATGGTCCTTTTTGGTTTTTCGGGAAGTGTTCGTGATTTGTGGGTTAGTAAATAATATTGTTTTTTACACCTGTACAACATGCAATTATAAATATACTGTTTAATTTGTAGTTGTAACTGTCTTTATTAATGCTATCCAGTCATGTATGTTTATGAAGGGAGAAAATTTTACTTTGCAATTTAACTCTAGTATATACAAATAAATTTTAACGAGAACATTACTGTCGTTGGCAGTATTGTGTCATCCTAAGTATAAGCCTCTTGGGTGACCCGCCGTCTGATCATGGACCATGCCCGCGTCGACGGCGCGTCGACGGGCAAGGCGTGTTCCACGTGCACCTCAAGGAGCTGTCAGCAATCAAATGGAGCCCCCTTAGAGGGCTAAATGCCTGCCAGAGTCGCGGGACTATTTAAACAGATAACCGTGACCCTGGAACGTAAAGGGCTATTGAAGGAACACCGTGGATTTTAATCCTGGGCGGGAAGACTCATTCAGTGATATTATCACTATTGTATTGTATTGTATAACGGGCTGGTATCCGCAACTCCACGTCATATGCGCGTATTTTGCGTGCGGGTGATATTATCACTATTAAAAACTTTGCCAAACAATGAGCGTGGCAGAGTGCGACGCCACGCCACGCTAGCGCCTACGTTTAGCGGGACGACTTACATCTTATATTTTCATAGTAAGTTATCACGCTAAGAGCACGCCACGCCAGCATCGCGCCCCGCTAAGCTCGCAGTTTGGCAAAGCCTTTTTCCAGATTTTACTAGAAAAGAGATTAATACAAGTGCTTAGATAATTTATGAAGTTGTGAGCTATGTAACACGTTCTCTTCTTTTATTATGTCCTATTTGCCACGCTATCATTGTCGTGCAGTGTATACCATGTCATCATACAAATACATCGATCTGATCTCATATCTGTCACGCTAACATTTTCTTTTCTTCCATCCCATATTTTCTTAGACTTTTCTTAGCTAAAATATTAACTTTAGATTATAACCACTGGTATATCTCCATTTAATTAAAAAAAGAAATCAAAGTCTCCAATTGCATATATCGGTATGATAAGTTTCTTTCATCCAAAGTTACTGATATTATATTTTACCCATCAAAATACACTTCATGACCGTTGATCCAAAGATCGTTTAATATTTAAATCAGCAAAATTTGAATTCGCTCAATCCCTTGCATATTTTATCACGATACATTCAACATGAATTCTGTCCGTGATATTTTTTTAAATTATCTCTTTTTGGTGTGAAACTCAATTTCGTATATGTCAATTGAATCGATATGAAATATTCTCGATTTACATTATCTTACGATTTTTAATTGTGTCAGTACATCTAAAAACGCTGTGGGTACGACTTTAATATATTTTTTTTTGTTTAAGATTGAGTTGGTTTTATATGGGCATTTGTTGAGAATTTAAATTAAGTTTTTAAATTGTTTGTTTAAATTAATTTGGAATTGATATTGTTTACGGTTAAAATTATAAAGACAGTATTGTAATATTGCATCTGAATATAATTTAAAATTTACACAAACATTATTTTTTATTGTTTGTTGAAACTGTGTAAGAAGAAAAGAAACCCTATTCAGATATTTTAATGCATAATTTAATAAATTCACTTAAGCACGGTAACATTAACGCAACAAAGAATTCTACAATGAGAGTAAAAAACGAAACAAAATAAACAATAGAATCCTCTTCACCGCATCAGTATTCAAAAACAAACCACCATTAAATTAATAGCTCCAATTTTCAATACAAAAACACTTAAGGCTATGTTCCCAGTAGGCGAACTGTTAGCAGCCGACTGAGTGAGCCGCAAAGTTGCGAACTGAAATTTGAGTTAGCTGCAAACTCAGATCAATTTTCGGACATCGCAAGCAAACTGTTATGAGTTAGTCGCTTATTTAGGTCTACTGCATGAACATAGAACAGTTTGCGGCAAACAGACTCACTACGCCCGGCTAACAACCACATCGCCGCCGCTGACTGTAACCGGTTTTGCTGTGAGTCGGCCACTGACTAAGACAGTCGGCACACGTAACGCTGCAAACTACGTAAAGTGAGCGCAAAACTAGCAAACAGTGGACACTCCATGTCAAATATAATGGAAGGGTGTACAAAACCCATACGCCGCAAACTGAGTCGGTTGCTAACAGTTTGCCTACTGAGGATACAGCCTTACTGTATAAAACGCAAAACAAACAAAGTACCATCTTACTATCCACAAATAGAAACAAATCATTGTCCCCACATTATCTCTAACCATTCATGCTGCACGAAAGGAAACCAGAAAACAATGTTCATTAAGGGAATACCAAAGTAAGAGTCCCGCTCAAATAATTGCTGCCTGCATTTAGACGCGCATATCCAATTCAATAGGAACAATTTGTCGGTCGACCCTTTAGTAGTCTGCTTTAGAAATTCAGACATTTCCAAAGGTCCGCACGGAAAGTTCTGATACCTCGTTAGTTATCTTGCGTTGCCACTAAATAATTGTAGCAGAATAACTCTGGGATAAACTTTCAAAGGACTTTAAAGCTAAGCTAGAAAAGGATAGAGTTTGAATTCATTTGGTCGATGTACACGATGAAGAGACTGCTTTTAATAGAATTTCTGACTTAGCAATAGGCGATAGAATTGAAATTACATTAACGGGTTAGATTTTTTATAAAATAAATCTCATATTCAATACTGAAACTTAAATTGAAGACGTTAAAGTTCTAAATGAAATTAACTCAGTAATATGAGTTTGTTTTTGATACGCAGTGCGGTACGGAAGCTAGAGTAATTTAACTGTCTACAGTCTTTATTTACTAGTATTGAGTGATATATTTACAGACAAATGTGATGTTTCAAACAGGGGTTTTATTGTGAAAGATATTTCTGAACTATTTTTACGTTGAATACACTGACAGGTGTCTTGTAAGTTGAATTATCTCTTCTTTCGGATGCTTAGGACGTTAGAAAAGGGCTAAAAACAATAATGATGTCGTTGGAAACATTTTTAGTAAAGATTTTTTATATCTAACAATTTAAAGAGAAAAAAAGAAGGAATTTTACTTCAGCTATGAGATCTGCATTGTGAATCAAATTACAATGTTTAATAAACAAGCAATTTTACAACATCAAAAAAGTGTATAATTATCTAATTAATCCATGATTGGGAGTTTCGAAAAATATTAGATACGTTTTGATCAATGAATATTTGCAACGCAAAGTCAGAAATCAGTAAAAATTGTACAAGTTGTGACAGATTCCCAATTTTGAAGCGTCTATTATCCATTTTTATTAATATATGTAACAAAGAGAAAATAAAAAGATTTTTGGTCTCAGGCTTTAATTACATTTTTTTAAGTCAATAATAGCTAATTATGTCACCCGTATGCGAATTTTCGGTTCCACGTTCTATTTTTTTTTTTTTATTCAGAACTGATTGTATTTTATGCTTTTTAAAATGGCTCCACATTTGAATGCAAAACATAACATACGCCATAAAAACATTCATGCAGAAACAACGATGGCCATAATGTTTTAGTTTCTTCGTATTAATCTAATTTCCAAGTTTACTGATCGGATCGAACATTACAAATATTCCGATCGCAAAATTCGTTCAATCACTGTGGGAAGAATAAACATTTTTTCGTTGTTTTCAATTTGGGTCTCATTGCACCAGTTCATAACACATGCTCCGAACACGTTGTAAATCGATTAGAAGATCAGATTTCTAATTGATTAGATGACATGACCATCCAATTTTAGGTGTTTGTCAGTCCAATTTTTTGCTTTTCTCACGTAAGTTATGCAGAAAAATTGTCTGTTTGTCACGTGCATTTGTTTTATTTTGTAGGTGCTCCCTAATTTAAGTAAGGTAACATTACAGGTTAGTTTTATTTTAGCGTTCTATTCAAATACTCCCTTCCAGTTTTTTATTTTTATTAATTAACGAGCATTCCCGTGTAATGTAACATAATTATGGGACTCGCCGGATATATTTAATTACAAGTAGAGCGCACTGACGTCACAGGTTGTATCAACTTAGTACACATTGTATCATAACAAGGTACCTACGCATTGTAATGACCGATTCCCCTGCCTCACTGATGTAATGATTTGTAACGTTACATTAGCTAAATGCTCCATGTGAGGCCGCGTTTTACATCAATAGTAGAAAGGTGATTCCAGGTATGTTTTGTCAGATGACAGACTCACCATATATGACGCTCATATTATTATTGCAACTAAGTTGCAAAGTACTAGACGTCTATAAAAATAGCAATAGGCGTTAAACACGATGGCGGTGATAACTTCAAACTAGAGCCATTTAATCTCCCATACACATCTCCAAACGCGGAAACCGACAGTTTTTCTAACAAGCAAGAAGCGTTGAATCGATACACAACAAACAAAGAAAAATGGCTCACACTAAACAAAAATAAGACTCTAAATCATATTTCTAGAAAATTTGAAAGTAATAAATTGTAATCAATACTACAGACATTAATGACACCAATTAAATAATCGTAAAAAAAACTATACTGTTATCTGTTATATCCAAGTTTTATTTATTACTCGATTGCATGTTCTAGTATCGAGTTATTTATCGATTCCTTATTAGCTTCTCAATAACCACGCTAACATAAAGTCGAAGGGAAATTCAAGATCATTTTTAATGATATTTTGAAAGTCCACGTCAGATTAAAAGGAATTATTGGTCAGTATATAATGAGATTATTTATCGGGTTATTTAAATTAGAAACGTAGTTGGTTTTTCGATAACAGTGTCGCAATTTTAAATTATGATCGAACAGGAATACAGTCTATTTTTTTCGAGCTCGTTATGAATAAAATATGAAAGAAGATTCATAAGACCACCACTATAGTCGTCTATAGTATTTTATTGCCATAGATAGATATCACCTAGAAATAGACCAAAAATTAAGCTATCCAGATCAAATTGATACGTCATAATTACCTTTGTAGCATGTCTTACCAGAGGATTTGATAAAACTCGCGCTTTTGACTAACTTTTGTCTGCCAAAGATCTACAAATGACAGCCAAGTAAAAAATCAGCAATAAAAACATTAAATCCTTTAATAAGCACGACATTCTCCTAACAACTTTTCCTCAACATTGTTGACCAGTTTCTTGAATTTCAAACAAGACGTGAGATATGAATTAAATGGACAGATATCGTCCGAAGATCTCATCGTAATGGGTCCCTATATCTTTTTAATTGGAAACCTTTTTTGCCTGGACACATATCTTGTGGGGAAGCGTGGTGAGAAAAACACATGCCTTTATGTATACCATTCATCTTAGTGAGTGGGGTATGGGTTAAGGTATAAGCTTTTGGCGGTATAGAAAATGGTGGTGTAAAAAATTAGAGAATGGAAAGTAATTCAGAAATAGACGGAAATGAAGAAGATATTGGTTTATTTTTAACGATTAAAGCTCCAAGTTTTTATTTTTATAAATAGTAGGTAAGGTAAAAGGATGAATCGGACATATTGTGTCATGAAAATACATAAACAATTTGTAGGTATTAAATACGAATAGTTTAAATACTTATGACCTTTGTAGATATTTCTCTTCTTGTTGTAAGCTTTTAAAAATATGTTTTTATAGAAATTACTTTATTTTCGACATAGATTCTGAGCAAAATAAATGTTTTAAACTTACTCACATATAATTTAATTTAACTCAATTTCATGTAGCCAACTTCCGGGTTCGAATTAAATTGAAATAGGCATAGAAAAAAAAAAACTAAAAGAATATTTCCAATAACTTTTCAAATCGCCCCGCTCCCTCTTCTAACTCGACCCACCCCCATCTGAAGCAGCGTAAGATATTAGTAAGTCCCAAGTGTCGATATAACCGTTTCTATACAAAATGGTGTGAGATTCTTAGGCGGTCGTTCAACATAAACTATCGCGATTTGTTCAGCTATTTGTAAGCTTCGCGGCCACCATATAAATGCTCCCATGCGGCTTCAACTTGTTACTTATCAACCTGTTTTTATAATGTTTCCTTTTGTTTATGTTTCCGTTGAAGTTTTTGCTGTTAATTGGCGTATTAGCCCTGTATTGTGTTTAATTGATTATGATGAACTATTATCTTGTTAGTCTGACGCTTGCTTTTTGTTGATTAACTTTAATTTGTCTTATTTTAAGTCTTGCCTTTTATGGTTTTTGATATGGTTCTGTTTGTCTTATCTTGTTTTCTTAATCGTTATCTGCTGATTCGCACTAAACGATAACTGCATTCGATTCGAAACCAGTATGTAGATCCTGTCTTTGTCATCTTGAAATGCACAAGTGTTTATTTTGCAGAAAACCTCTTGTATAAGCAAGCTACGTTGAATATCAACAACAAATATCATAGTACTATTGCGAATGAGATTTATATTATAATTTAAAGTAATATTATATTTTTACTGGCACAAATGTTCATAAGCAATGTAGAAAGTATCTAAAGTTATTAATTTATTCATCAATCGAGCCTTCAAAACAATTACATGTACTTGGTGTAAAGTATATTATGCATAGGTATACCTACCTATTATGAAAATATTAACTTTCTGCACCCTATGAAAAAATGATAACCAATTAATACTACTTTATAAACAAGTTGTAAAAGTAATCATCTAAGTTTTCTCTCCGCATGTACGAATTCTCTAAAATAATTAGCCATTTAAATCACCACCTTTAATCAACCCAGTAACACATTGTTTTAGTCCAATAAAATGACATAACTTTAATCAAAAACCGAAGCATTCGGATCCGGTTTTATGGTTCCAATTAAAAGGGTATAAACTGGCGCCTCCCATGTTGATATCAATAATATTCAATAAGCAAAGCCGTGAGAGATCCATTTGTATTTGTTCCTACCGCTGCGAATGTGACAGAGAATAAACAATATGGAGAAACGACACCTTTTTTATTTTTCAAACTTATGGGCGAAAGTTTTTTGGTGAGCAATTTTCCTTTTTTTACGATAAAGGTGACAAACAAGCACAATTATTATGCATACATTCCTTACATCTTCTGTTTTTTTTTTATTTATGAATATTAATCTGAATTTAAAAAAAATTAATAAATGAATACCATGGCTTGCTTGATGGAAAATGTTCAATGTCGATCTTCCAACTTTATTACGCCCTTTTTGAGGGTGTGAAGAAAGTAGCAACGAGGGTTGTTCCAACAGTTTAAGGGACAATAGTTTCAGTAAAATGTGTTTACACCATGTGTCCTCCAGCTACTAACACAATGATCCTTAAGAGCCTATGCACACCACGTTTTTTAAACGCGCCGGTGCAGCGCATTTTAGAAATGCGCGTCGACGGCGCGTTTTCATCAGAGCAGTTTGTTGTCGTTTGTTTTAGGCTGCGTCTGACTTGCGTGCGTATCGCGTCTGCATCGCGTCAAACGCGCTGCACGGCGCGTTTAAAAAACGTGAAAGATTGTAAACATAATATTTTTATTCGTGACCCAATAAAGATCAAGAAAAAAAAATATTTTTGATTTTTAGCCAGTTTATTTGTATTTCATACCATAATAACATTTGCAATGACCTCTTCATAGCACCTCTTTTAGCTAGCAATTTCTCTGAGTTTTATTATAAGTAGCTGTAAAAGGGCTCCAATTATTTGCTACAGAATAAAAGTAACAAGTTGAATGTTAAAATCGTATAATTGTCGATTTAGTTAGCTTATAAAGTTTTCACAAATGCCTGCCCTCTGTGAAATGTGTTGATGTTCTTAAATAAATAAAGCCTCGCTACATAAACACTTAAATTAGTCTGACTACCTAAGCGAAGTGGTCAACGACTATTGTGTCACATAATAGCCCATAGTGTAAAACTTTATGGTAATTGAAAATTATAGTAACGCGTAAATCTATGCGTGCCGTGGTTGGTCATGAAAGGACCCATTTTTTATGGAGAAATGTAAATTAATGGGAAAGAAAATTAGAACTTATTTGAATTTGTTCCTCTTGTAGCTTTTTATTTTTTTAATACTTTCTTATTGCTAACCTTTCCTCCCACTTAAACTTTAAACTACAGTTACGAGTATATTAAATTTGACGAAAAATTAAACTTTTTTAATTCTGAATTTATCTCACAGATTAGAAGCTTTTTGATGGATAGGCCTATTTTGTGCAGCGTGTGTATATTACTATCCTTTTTTTTATGTTTAGGTTCAAGTGTTTTTTTTTTCATGTTATAATTACTGTCGTGGCTACTGCCAAAAAAGAAATTTTGTTTCTTCATTTTTCTCTTTTAAAACGAACATAAATATTACGTCAACATATTCATCGTTAATTCCAGTTTAACCACTGGTCTTCATACTCCATAATTCATTATTATACCTATTTGCACGTCTACATATTTGCTCAAATGATTGCGTATTACTACTGTGGCTGGGAATCAAATATCCAGCGGGGCCAATAAATTTGCAGAGAGCAAATCGCTTCTGCTATTAGCTTTAAGAGATATTTGTTGTTTGCCAATTACACAGTAGGTAGTCGATAAATAATTATTAGATTTTCTGCGAATATTGGAAAGAATAATATTTGGAGTGAGTAGGTGCTCAAACAAATGACTGAGGTTATAGACAATCAGTCTTCCATATTAAGAATTCGACTTCTGTCATTGTTATATCGAAGTTTTTTACTAGAGTTTGAAACTTTGTGTTGTAAAGACGCCAGCACTTCAACCTACCACAATCTGTCAAACTTCTTTAACAGATTTTCAACCATATCACAATATAATGGAAGGCTAATGTTTGATTGGTAAAATTTGACATATTGGTGTAGCTTGACATGCTGGCGTCTGTTCATAATCGCCATCATTTTGAAACTTTATCTAGTCACTGCAAACTATTGGCTTCTTCTTTAATGTACCATGCTTCAGGGTAATCAACTTCACACCGTTCAAAGTTGATATCCAGCCATCATAGGTGCAGGTGGTGAGTTATGAGTATCTCATCCGATCGATCCAGGATCAAGTCCGATCAAGGAGATGATCTAGGCCTGAATCGATGGCGCGTCAGTCATGTTCCGCATGCACCTCAAAAAGCTATCAGCAAACTGACGGGGCCTCTAAGGGACCAAAGACCTCCCGTGGTCTGTCTAAGCAGGATACCATAACCCTGCACAATGCTAAAAGCATGTGAATGAACATGGTGGTGTTTAGTCTCTGGAAAGACTTAATTTCTGAATTTAAAACACCAAAAATAAAAGGGGGCTTTTTATCAAAATTACCTTTTTAGGCTCCTTGGCCGGTATAAGTTTTAAGGTCTAATTATGGTAGTAAAAGTACTGCCTTAACATTTAAAGCTTCCAAATTTCACGGCTTGTTGGATTTTCAACGAGCCGTAATTTGGTAGCTTATGTTACAAAATTAAGAAGATTTAGACTGTAACTGCCCATTTTCAAACATTCAGGTATTAGCTAGAAAAACACATAACACAAACCAAACTAAAGGAATTCACTTACAACACAGCTGGGTGTCGAGTCTGCTAATTGTTTTTCAGAATGGCGCCACAATGGCGTTTCAATTTTCGAACCATTTTTTTCTCAGCAGTAAAAAATGGTTCGAATAAGCACTACAATTGAAACGCCATTGTGGCGCCATTCTGACTAATAATTAGCAGACTCGACACCCAGGACATTAAGAAACACCTCATTAATATTTCTAGAGCCCCATGTAAGAAGGTTGGCATAACTTGCAAGAGCACCACCATACGCTCATAAATTGAAATCTGATATTGACATAAATAAGGGGGATTCCATACGTGACGACGGACGACGTCGCATGTGTGATATTATCGTCGCAGCTATCCGAGCCCTTATTTATTAGTGCTGATATTAATTGCAAATATGTTCACGATAGTTTTATGTACGATCGGTGAAAGGGATTACTATGCGGGAAGCTTACTTCCACTTTTTTGTTGACTGGGCACTGTCTTTTTTTATTTAAATGAAACATCTGCTAAAAGCCAGTCCACAGTCAGTCCGCTTTTCAGTCCACTTGGTTAGGCCGCAACACTGACATAGAAAAGACATCAACGCGTTATGGTTCTTTAATCCGACGCCTAGAACATTGAGGTTTGATCTGAACAACAGTAAAGTAACTGCATAGGGGAAATTTCGGCTTTGAAACCAAAAAAGTATGAAAGAGAAAATGCTAGAGTTAAACTCAAACGTTTATTGCATTCATGAGGTGTTACAAGATGTTAAACAATTTTTCCAGAACCTGTCATAAAACCTGCAAAGTGAACATTGATGTTTTAACAACTTACAAGTAATCAATTAAAATAAAATAAAAAAATTTGCAAGTTTTCAGCTACTATTTTAACTTTACTCAGCACCAGTGAATATTGAAATCGTAGTTGATTGTTCAATATCTTTGCCTGTACACCAATCTCTTCTGTCAACTGTACTTGAATGTATGTTGGTTCCAAACATAATGTTGGTGTTGAATATGGATGTTATCAAGGTCTAGGTTTAAGGTCTGTTTGTTTATGTTGTTACGTGTGTTGATATGGATGTGGATGAAGTTTAACTGTGCTCTGTGGATGTTAGTTATCGTTTGGGTACCTACTGTTTTTTTTTGTTTTGTACTTTGTCAGGTGAAGTATCGCACAGTCCTAAAGTATACAGCGTATTATTTAGTGGACACCATGTTTAAGTAATAAGTCAAAATAATATTATGATGCAAGATCTGCAGCTTGAAATGGCACAGGCGCAATAATTATGTCGTTTCCTAAAAATATTTAAATAATGAATGTAATTGCTTCGTCTGTTGGACTATAACATTAATATTAATAATTAATAATATGATTTGTAAAACACCTGACGATGGATACATGACATGTCGATACGGACCTATAAAAAAAAAATTTGGGAAGAAAAGACAGGAGAATTATGCCAACGTCCAAAACAATGTAGGAAGAGAAAAGATAGTTAAAACTTTAATTATACTAATACAATTAAGGTGCATTATAAGAAACATTATTGTTGAAATTATCCAGAAAAAAAATCAGAGTCTATTTATCATGAAAGTATTTCACAGATTGTTTTCCTTAGCAAAAGAAATATCCTGTTTCATAATCAAATTCAAAGACATTTTAATAAGAAAACCACCCAGATTTAAACGCATTTCTACATTCTAAGCCAATGCCATGCCGTGCTCATAGCGTATAAACATTTGTCATTGTGGCTAACAATGGTCTTACGTTAAACGGAACATGCCTTGAGTCGCATCTTCTTCGTATAAAATAATTTGAATAAACGGGTTGAGATAGTGGTGAAATATGCCTGAGAATAATTTCGACTTGATTGTTTTAATGAATGAAGTGTATTAAATAATTATTCATTTAGCAGAAAAGTTTTTGAAACCATGTTCATTTATACAGAGGCGTTTTTTTTGTTTTCCAAATATGCTATTTGGCAGTATCAATCTGTTACAAATTTAATTAGTTCATCATAATTATAGAGTTTTGAGAAACAACGGACACGTAATTTTTCTTTTGTATAATCAATAATTTACCAAGATAAATAACGCATGAAAACTCGACAGTGGGGACTGGTGACGCGTCAGAATTCAATAGAAATTGTACTAAATTGTGACTCGTTGTATCTCCGTCAATTTTGGATGTCGTACTAAAAAAAAAATACGGTTCGATTTTTTTTTGGTAACTGACGGAATTCGATTATAAAACGGAATTCGAAATAGCAGAACGTTGTACCATACCTCAAGTACGAAGTACGGTTAAGTACGTAGAATTCGTACTAACGCCTCAGTATTTAAGACGCAAAGGGGAATTATGCAAAATACAACTTGTTTATGGCATAAATGTCCAATTTTAACCTGACATTGCAAATTCAGAGGTCACACCAACCTGACAAAGTCTTCACCAATTTAGACATAAACCAAAAAAAAAACGACAACCATGAAAACTGCCAACAAAACCAGTTAACCCAATAAATATCCGTCAAAAATATAATTGCGGACAAAAAAGAAAATTTCACTTTTCGCTTTAAAAGTTTTAATCAAAACATTGGAACGGTACCTTAAAGGGGTAATTGTAGGCAAATTGGTCGATGGTTTAACAAGGTATGAGAGGACACTTTTTACTGCCCATCTTCCTTATGGGAATCTATCACACCGCACATTAATGTCGTGTTAATGTGTCTTGGCCCAAGTTGGTGTTTTCTAATAGATTTTTGCAGTAGCGGTAATGAGATGTACAGCTTTGTCGGCGAGATGATGTAAAAAATTACTTTTACAGTACATTGAAAGATACTTGATGAGATTAAAAATGTACGTCTCAAACCACATCTGGATTTACTTTCTTATAAAATTACATTATTTCGAATATGAAAACTTAATCATAAATGCGTAACTATTTAGAAAAATAATGTTTGCTGTAGTGTTATGAAAAAATATTTACTTTTACAAATCAGATACCTATGTTATTTTGGTATTTATTAAAATACAGAACAAAATTATGAACTTAAACTAAAAATCTACAACTTAAATTTTTACAAAAAAGAGATACTAAAATGTTATTTAAAAAAAATGAATAATAACAGGTTCAGTGCTCTGACACAATTAAATCAAGATCAAGTGAAAACAAATAATGTAGAAAGTAGTTTTCTAATATCAAAAACCAAAAAAGTAACTGTAGTAAATTAAATAAACGTTTGTGTTACAGTTCTGTGTAGTAGTCGTCCATTTGTAATTCTCGCCTTCACATTTTTGTAGGTGTCAAAGTATGCAGAATATTCGATTCTCATTACCCTATCATGATTGCGCTGTGCCGTGTCGTTATTATCTTATTTAACGATAATTAGGTAATTATTTATTCTGTACACGTAGATTTTTCAACGAACGAAAACGTGCTAGGTACTCATTTTGAGAAAATTATGAATCATTCCGAGTCTTTTTTTTTTGTAATGGTTCAATTTAGTCGCTATCAAAATTATAAATTTACATTTTTGTAATATTAGCTCAAACTTTGTATTTTTAACATTATAAAGTTTTTTAACGATTACAAATGTTATTATCAACTTATACGTTATTTCCATTCGTTTGTAAAAAAAAACAAATTTTTGTTTATAATCGAAGAAACGAAAATCCAGCTTCGAATACACTTTTTAAATAATTAGTAACAAGATACACCAACGACAGGCCATCTTTAAACAACCAAAGATATCGATTTTCTCTAAATTATAACACACAGAAAAAATAACCAACATCAAAATTACACTTTGCTGTAATTTCTTGGTAATCCAAAGTACGCACATTCGCAATTGAGTCTGTTACCGGAACGTAATGTGTGTAATGAAGGATTGCACGTCCAAAATTGTATGTTAAAATAATAAATTTCCCGCGAAATATCGGGTCTGGTACGATTATGACACTTAATTGATAAATTCGGTTATCGGGATCGGTTTTAAGTGCTTTCGTAGAAAAGTTCCAGCGGGTGAGCGCTCGCAGGGTTGACATTTTGAGTTTTTAATTTTGTTTTTTTTTTTATGTGAAGTAGTTACCTGTGGCATACAGCCTACTTGCAAGTCCAACTTACTGGCATTTACTAGCTTTACTACACACATCAAAAGTGTCTAGGGATCAACATATATTTTTGCAATAACTTTTCTCCTGATTGATATTAATTAAAATGTTCTTTAAGGATTCATCAAATAAAGTGTTATCGTTTGTCACAGTAACGATAAACCAAGTCACCTTTGCATTCATAAAGAAATTTGCCATTTTCCTAATAAAGGGATTTTTGACATTTGAACCACTAACATTAAAGTTCGAAAAAAAGACTGAAATAACAGTTTTCTTTAAAATTTTATTGGGTAACTTAAACAATTAATAATCCGTGTTTCTACCGCAAACACTAACAACACAAGAACATCGGTTTGGCATACTCAAAATGAGTTCATCCAAATCACGCTGTGGAATGGCCGCCCATGTTCGTTGCAACAACAAAAAAAGGTCTTCTTGCGACTGGATACCCTCCATATTCGGCAGAGCTCTTCTCTGTAGCATATCCCATGCATGCTCAATCGGGTTCAAGTCTGGCGACTGAGCAGGCCAGGGCAGGACATTGATGTTAGCTGCGGCGAGAGTCTGTCTTACAACTCTTGCGGTGTGCGGTCGTGCATTATCATGCATTAACTGAAATAAGGGACCGATTTGCACTTGTAGAGGAACGATGACGTCTGATACAATCGTCTCAGCATAAATTTGAGCGTTGAGGTTGCCTCTGATCCAAATCAACTCAGTTCTTCCGCCGATCCAAATACCCGCCCATACCATGATGGTTCTACCACTATAAGGATGGACTTCCTGGCAGGATTTTAATCGCTGTTGGCGTCCAGGGGTTCTCCAGTGTCGTATACGTCTTGTATCCGGTCTCATACCAAAACGAGACTCATCAGAAAAGCACACGAAACGCCATTGTTCTTCTGCCCAATTTCTGTGTTCAAGAGCCCATTGATATCGAATCCTACGATTGTGCATTGCTATAGGTGGTACCCGTAGCGGTCTTCGGGAATGAAGGTTCACTTCATGCAAGCGGTTTCTGACTGTTTGGTCGCTAATTAAGTTCCCTGAAGAGTGATGAAGCCTCACGGCTAACATCATGGCGGTTATTGTTGGAGCTCTTCGAGTTAAGATTTGAATGTATCGGTCTTGTCTCCGTGTGGTGCAGCGATACCGTCCTCCATGGCGCTCAGCCACGGTACCAGTGCTTCGGTAACGTGTCCAAAGTCGACTGATAACACTCTGACTTGTATTCAGAGCTAAAGCCACAGTACGTTGCCGGGAACCAACTTCTATCATTCCCACGGCTCTGAGCATTTCTTCCCTGCTTAAATGACGTCGCCGCTCCATAATAACGTTGGTTTTAATCAGTAGTAGTGAAACAGTAGCACTAATAATGTCTTCAATGCGTTGTATGTTTTATAGGGAAAATATTGACAGCTGATTTTCATCTTTTACTCGAATTTGATTTACAGTTCCTGATTCAAATTATGAAATGCACCAAAAAGGATCCATATAAATTTATAAAATCATAAATTTATTACAAAGCCACATCTCAATCTCAAGAAATCCGCATAAAAATGCTTGATCCCTAGACACTTTTGATGTGTGTATTTTGCCATGTAAGTTAAAAATGTAAAAAAACAAAAAAAAATGGCTTTTACTAAAGACCGATTTAATAATTGTAAAAAATTATATCTATACTAATATTATAAAATAGAAGAGTTGTTTATTTAGTTGAACACGCTAATCTGAAGAACTACTGATTTGATTGGAAAAAATATTCTATATAAAATTTACGAGTATATACAAACACGCTGTCCGCAATAGAAGCTGTGTAGTGAGATGAAACCGCGAGGAGCAGCAACTTATTTAAAACACCTTTTAATAATAATTTAAAAATCACCTGTTCCCGGTGCTGGTGGACTGCTATTTTTTGTATTTTTAAATGTTTTTTGTTACTTTTCTGTAAAAATGTTTAAAAATGTAATTTATAAGTGTAAAAATTAATAAAGAGAATTTAAAAATCAAAAATATAAATGTGAAAATCCTGATTGCAAGTTCATAAAATTACTAAATGTTTATTTAATTTCATCATCAATCTGACAATAAATTCACAAAATGGCCGCCGGCCAGCCCTATCATGTAACCATCCTGTCTAAGTAATGACCGTCGAATACCCCCTTTTAGTGGTCATAGTGCGAGAGCCGGCTGCAAAAATACCTACCTTATCGGCTACCCCAATAGGCTATGTATAGATCGTTAACCGACACCTAAACACGTAAAAAAAATCAGGTCTGCCAGAGCCGATCCTGCCGGGTCATAGAAATAATCGAGATTTTTTGACGTAATTTTTTAATAAAAATTACGTCATAAGATACCCGAATGAAAGTGCTGGCAGCAGTTAACCATTGATTAGTTATGTAAAAAAAAGTGGGTCTGCCATTGCGCACCTTGCCGGAAGTACTTGGCAGACCCCTAAAATATGCCCTTCTGAAACACTAAACCTACCTCATCGAGTACCCGGATGGGACCAACGCTAAATAATAACCAAGATGCCTCTGATAATGGATCAAAAGGTCTGCCAGGTCTAAGCTTGCCGGAACTTAGTGTTCAAAGCATTTGAAGTTGATAGGGAGTATAATTTCACCTGAAGTCAAAATAACATTTAACATTTAAAATAACATTTTTAAACATTATTTTGTTTCTAATTTTATACAAAGGTAAACGGGCGAATTGTATGGGAAAAAACCCACGGCGGACATAAATCAAACTTTGAGGATATATATCTAAATGTCTCTTGGTTACCATGGTAAGGGTCGCTATCTTGTGGGCTGTGGGAATTAAAAAAAAAGGTTGCACTCCAGGAGTGCCGGTAGAAGTGAAAACTTTTTTGTTACTATGTTTTATTTTTAATTTGAATGACGTCTTACTCATTTTCGATCAGGGTCACGTGACCCTGACGCGAGTGGGTCACGTGACCCTGACGCGAGTTTTAAATTTTTTACCCATTACAGAAAAAGTGTACAACGCCGCTAAAGAAGTTTTCACTTCAAAAATTTTTGAAGTGAAAACTTCTTTAGCGGCGTTGTACACTTTTTCTGTAATGGGTAAAAAATTTAAAACTCGCGTCAGGGTCACGTGACCAAAACTCGCGTCAGGGTCACGTGACCCTGATCGAAAATGAGTAAGACGTCATTCAAATTAAAAATAAAACATAGTAACAAAAAAGTTTTCACTTCTACCGGCACTCCTGGAGTGCAACCTTTTTGAAGTGAAAACTTCTTTAGCGGCGTTGTACACTTTTTCTGTAATGGGTAAAAAATTTAAAACTCGCGTCAGGGTCACGTGACCCTGATCGAAAATGAGTAAGACGTCATTCAAATTAAAAATAAAACATAGTAACAAAAAAGTTTTCACTTCTACCGGCACTCCTGGAGTGCAACCTTTTTTTTTTTGAATATTTTACATTATTTGTTCGGCGTAATTAATGCAGTTTCATCTAAAAATATGGCAGGGGTCGATTTCCTGCCACCGCAAGCCGGATCGCCCGGAGGATACGGTGGAGCATATGGTGCAGGTCTGCTCCGCTTGGCCAGAGCACCGCACTGAGGCGATAGGCGCGACCACCCGGCATTGTTCGAGGTCATGCTGCGGGGTGAGACGGAATGGGAAGTCGTCGCCTCTTTCTTCGAAGCAGTCATGCTAGCGAAGGAGGAGGCGGGATGCGTGAGGGAGCGGATAGCGTCCACCTCACGACCCAGCCGCCTCAGGAGACGCCCACGGCAACGGACGTTGCGGGACGATTTTCGGGAATGCCCGGGTTTCAAAGAGCTGTCAGCAATATGACGGGGCTCCCCTCTTTGAAGGCCAAAGCCTGCCGAGGTCGTGGGTCTATTGGGTCAACGTGGCCCCGGCAATTCACTTTTCTTGTTTGTTTATTTGTTTGTTTATTTGTTTGTTTTTATGCCATAAAGCTTCTTCAGTGAGCTGACAAGACAATATTGTCTTGACAGTTTAAATGTTCGATTCAGTCTCACGTGATTTAATAAATAAATGTATTACTGCATTTGGGATACACAAAACGATATAGAAAGCATGTTAATATAAAACTTAATGCGTGTGGTGTTATTTATTGTATTACACGAGGTAAGTTAACTAGTGAAAAACACTAGGTGATTCCGACGTCATTATAAAAACAGTTCTGAAAGTATGTATTTTCTGCGACGTAACATGGATTAAATACGTTAATCATAAAGCAGGTTGCAGAAGGCATTTCGTTTGCAAAATATGAGGACCGCAATCTGTTTTATGAAGTGTGCAATGCAATGGATTCTAGGACTATTTAAAAACATGGTGGTCTAGTCCCCTGCCACACCTCATCCTTCGGACGCTGTATGATATGAACCCAATCACTATGTACGGCAAGTCTATTCTTTGAGAAAAGCAAGCCAAATACTTAAGTGCGACCCTCTACAGTCTCCTTACCTTCCGTGCCCATGTAAAGGCAGTTCGCGTTCGGCTGCCTTAACCGGAGGTAGGCTTCATTTCTTGCTCACAGCAAGAAGCGAATTGTCACTCAAGTGCGAATTGCGTCTTTAGAAAGCTGTCATCCGTCCGTCACGTATATTTTTTTAGACCACCATAATTGCTGACAAAATCAAAAATATACATCTTTACAATCCTAAGACTAAATGAGAAAAGGCAAAACTTGGTCCTCATATTTTGCATACAGATGTCTTATGGCGGCGCGGCCTATTACAGAAATTTCAAAAAAACTAAAAATAGGAACCGACTTACATCCAAACACAAAAAAGTGTGACTTTTCTTTCGGAAGTCGGTGAAATAAAAAACAAAGCCACCGACTAGACTAGATATTGTTTTTTCATCGAATATGGCCACCGACTTCGAAAGAAAAAAATATTTTACCCTTTTTGTGTGTTTGGTTTTGAAGTAGGTAGGTTCATTTTTTTTTTGTTTTTTTTTTTTGTTTTTCTGTTTTTAGTTTGGATGTTCAACAAAAATCTTCGTATATTCGACGTCTTTGAAAATCTACAATCCAAGTAAGCAACAAAAAAAGGGCGGAAAAATCTATGCGGGCAATGAGATATCTATGATTGTTATAATACTAAAATCTTTTCCAGAATGTTAGGAACACTTTTCTGAAAACAGCATCAAAATCGGCTCAGTCTATAACCGCGGACAAACATACATACGTACAGGTCGAACTGAGTACCTATTTTTTTTAAGTCGGTTAAAATTCAGGTTTAGTGGCTTGTAAACTATTGTATCTAGTCGATCAAAACAAAAGAGAATCTGAAAACGTACAGATCAAGAGGAAAGACAATGAACAGAGATTTTTCGAATAAATACATTTTTGGTTAAAACTTTGTTCTCCAAAGGATTACAACAAAAATAATTGAGTGTATTATTAATATTTGAATTATGCTCTTTCATTCTAGACCATTTTCATTCATGTCCGCGACCGGGTCGGATTGCGCCCGATGACCAAATATGAATATTAAATATTTTTTATCAAAACATTAAATAGAACAACAAGTGTAGAGATAAAAGATGTACATTCAAAATTTAGCAACAATCACTACGAGTTCAATATCATGCTTACAATTTATATACTTAGAACTACGAGTATCAAAAATTAGTTTAAGTTGGCATTAAAATTACCTGAATTCTGTATATATGTAGGTTTAGGGAACTAAGTAGGCTTCCGAGTGTAGAACCTGTTATTGCGTAAATTATCGTAGGAACGCCGAAAGGTAGTCAACGCCTAATCAACCTGACAACCACCAGGATCTTTCTCATCATCTCAGCCATAGGACGTCCACTGCTGAACATAGGCCTCCCCTTTAGATTTCCACAATTATGTATAATATACCGGTTGGAAGCGATCTGCATCCAGCGTCTTCCGGCGACCTTTATATGGTCGTCTTTCCATCTTGTTGGTGAACGTCCTACTCTGCGCTTGCTAGTCCGTGGTCTCCACTCTAGTGCCTTTCGACCCCATCGGCCATCTGCTCTGCGAGCAATATGGCCTGCCCATTGCTTCTTCAGCTTGCTAATCCGGCGGGCTATCGGTGACTTTAGTTCGTCTACGGATCTCCTCATTTCGGATTCGATCACGCAGAGAAATACCGAGCATAGCCCTCTCCATAGTTCGTTGAGCGACTTTGAGCTTTGAGATGAGGCCGATACTGAAAGACCACGTTCCGGTGCCGTAAGTCATCACTGGTAATACACATTGGTTAAAGACTTTTGTCTTGAGGCACTGAGGTATGTCTACTGTAGATGATAATGTTCAACAACTTCGAGTACCGAGTTTCCAACAGAGACTGGGGTGGGCATGGCATTTGACATATTTTTCGTCTTGTCCATGTTCATTTTCAAGCCCAACCGTTGTGAAACTCGGTCGACGCTTTCGAGCATCATGCTGAGTTCCTCCATCGACTTTGCCATTACTACGATGTAGTCGGCAAACCGAAGGTGAGTGATGTACTCGTATTTGCCGTTGATGTTGCTGCCAAGTCCTTGCAATTCCAGGAGCTTGAAGGCGTCTTCCATTGCGGCAGTAAACAGTTTCGGGGAGATAACGTCCTGTCTTACGCCTCTTCTCACTGGTATCGCCTTCGTGCTCTGCTCCTGTACTCGGACCGACATGGTGGCGTTATTATACAAGCACTTCACTTTAGAGCCTTGGTTTCGCTGTATGGTCTCTTTAACACGATTTGTATTCCAGAGTCGCAGATCGTGTCGCAAGGACTTAGGTATAGGTCTATTGAGCCGCCTATATGACTTAACGTCATCGGAAGACTGCAACTGTAGCAAGCGTCGTTCAGCCATAAGGTTTAAGGTTTGCTCGGTCAATTTCTGAGGTCTATCTTTACGGCAGGGTCTAAAAAACATAGACCCTACCGTGAGGACAGTTTCCGCTAGCCCGTCGTTGATCTCGTTCACTGAAACTACACAAAAACACTAGTCTTTTTTTAATTTATACAGTTATCGTACCTACTCAGGTATTGACAGTAAATGGCTAGTGAACCTAACCATTAATGTTTAAACTTTGACCTGATTTCGGTGGACTAGAAAGATCCTGGTGGTGGTCAGGTTGATTAGGCGTTGACTACCTTTCGGCGTTCCTACGATGATTTACGCAATAACAGGTTCTACACTCGGAAGCCTACTTAGTTCCCTAAACCTGCATATATACAGAATTCAGGTAATTTTAATGCCAACATAAACTAATTTTTGATACTCGTAGTTCTAAGTATATAAATTGTAAGCATGATATTGAACTCGTAGTGATTATGATAGTGGGCAATAACAACTATTAATATCTTTGTAATTTTTATTATTATAATAACTTAGTTTTTAAAATAATTTGCATGCTGAATAGTAGTAAGCGGAATATGTTGAACTTTTATAATTTTAACACCTCAATGTACCATATTTCACGCAAATAAAGATATTCTATTCTATTCTATTCTATTGTTGCTAAATTTTGAATGTACATCTTTTATCTCTACACTTGTTGTTTTGTTTAATGTTTTGATAAAATATATTTAATATGCATAAATTTGTATAAAATTAGAAACAAAATAATGTTTAAAAAATGTTATTTTAAATGTTAAATGTTATTTTGACTTCAGGTGAAATTATGCTCCCTATCAACTTCAAATGCTTTGAACACTAAGTTCCGGCAAGCTTAGACCTGGCAGACCTTTTGATCCATTATCAGAGGCATCTTGGTTATTATTTAGCGTTGGTCCCATCCGGGTACTCGATGAGGTAGGTTTAGTGTTTCAGAAGGCCATATTTTAGGGGTCTGCCAAGTACTTCCGGCAAGGTGCGCAATGGCAGACCCACTTTTTTTTACATAACTAATCAATGGTTAACTGCTGCCAGCACTTTCATTCGGGTATCTTATGACGTAATTTTTACTAAAAAATTACGTAAAAAAATCTCGATTATTTCTATGACCCGGCAGGATCGGCTCTGGCAGACCTAATTTTTTTTACGTGTTTAGGTGTCGGTTAACGATCTATACATAGCCTATTGGGGTAGCCGATAAGGTAGGTATTTTTGCAGCCGGCTCTCGCACTATCAGTGTAAACAAGAAAATTGATTTTGAAAGAACCAACGTGAGTTAATACAACCTTACAACTTCAAGGAAACATTTATTTCAGTTAAGACCGTAGGCTGTATGAGTTGATTCCTTGGGACAGCGGGGTTGCAATTAAAAAAATAAACTTTGTAATACTGCCATGTTTTTTTAACGAAAATTCGAAGTTTAAAAATTCGAAGAAACTGTCAGTTCATAGTAAGATTGTTGAAAGGATTTTATAATCGTGTAGTTTTATCACTTTTAAATGTCAAACGGGGAATATTTCAAGAAATGAAGGCATTTTTCAACAAATAGAATTTGTCTATAGTGTAAGAATGATGTCAGAAATTCTGTGGCAATATTTTTGGTTAAGGTTAGTGTCTATTCTATTCTATTTTTGTCGAATGGCAGGTCAATCCGATGTCGACTATTCTGCCAGAGTCGAGAGTGACTTGGAAAAACAAGTGTGCAAGGTTAAAAGGTTAAAATTAAGAAATTATTAAATAAATTCTTCGATTGATTTAGTTGAACACTACGTAGCACTTGTTGGGTTAGTACAGGACTGAAACAAACAAAAAAATAAAATAAATATATACATTATAGTTTATTGTTAAAATATAAAAACACGTATACCACAGCTATGACAGATTACAATTTGATGTTATTGTGGCGGATGAAAATCATCAACGCCAGGAGCAGTTCTGGTGAGGAGTATGTTAGTAAGGTTAGTGTCATTTTAATTCAAGTCTCCAATGGAAGACCCATTCAATCAAAGTATCAAGGTTCTGTCAAAATCACAGTTCAACTATGCAAGGCAGATTTCAATGACCTTCATCTGACAACTGCCACCTGAAAATAACGTTTAGTTATAAAATACTTTGTATTACTTAATTTTTAAAAGTGTAATATTATTATTAATTTAGCTGGGTATAGTTATTTTCATACGATAATTGTTTATTTAAAATCGTGCAAGTGTCAAAGAAGCGTACATGACGTCCTAATAATTTAGAGTTAACAAACCTTCCTACTTAAATGAACCGCATAGTATGTACAGACGCCAGCAGGTCAACCTACCCGAATCTGTCAGATTTTACCAATCAAACATTAACCTTCTACCCTTATGATGAGGTTGAAACTCTATTAAAGAAATCTGACAGATTGTGGTAGCTTCATGTGCTGGCGTCTGTACATAGTCGAATAAATTTCACTAAAGTTCTTCGAACAAATTACGAAGGGATGGTTACACAATATCAAAAAGTAAGTATCGATACCTATCAGTAAAATAAATGAGATCGATATTTTAATCGGAACCAACTCGACAGGTTTTGTAAGTCGATTTTAGGGCTCACCGTTTTGAATGTTCTGATTGCGATACTAGAATAAACATCATGGGAATACACATTTTGCATTAGTTTTATAAATGTAACTAAATTAGTTTTCTCTTGGTTGTTTTCCGATATTTTCAATCGCTATGTGGCTAAGTCCGGAAAACTAAGTTTTTTTTAAACGAACATTGTTCATTACATTACTTATTTATCATGCTACCATGAGATTTTCATTAGAATTAAAGTAGGTATCATTCCAATCAAACACGATATACCTACTTGAAAATTGGTTAAAGAAATTTGACGACTCGGAGTAAGTTAATTTAGAATCGGGACCCAATCACTAGATTGAGTTACATAACTCTCAGTAGTGCTATTCTGTAACATTCAGGAGTAAACCATCTCGAATTCCAACGAGACACCGTCGAATTTCGAACTTAATTTTTAAATGTCTTTATTTTTAATTTTTCAATCTGCGATGACTTAAAAAAAATGAGTTCATGAACGAATTATTAATAAATAATGAATATTATTCAATATAATAATGAGTTCATGTTGACTTTTCCCTGTATTGTGACGTAAATTAAACTGGAACTTTGACGTTAATTTGAAGGAAAATGTGCTCGTTATGTTCGTTCTCGAAAAGTTCCTTGTTCGTACACTAGAGGTGCTGTTTCATTTTTCTTACAATAAACGCAGTAGGTAAATACTTCAAGTACGCTGTAAATAATACACAGTAATCTCGTGATAAGGCCTTTGGTCATCTCGACAGTGAGTGAAACAAGTGACAATGGTAGTGGTGTCGAACGCAAAAAACGAACGAGAAAGAGGGTAGTACGTTTTATCTGCTGATAAACATTCACCCGCAATATAATCAGTTCATCCGTGATCTTAGCACTTGCAACAGTGCCGAAAAATCGGAAACTCAAAACAAATCATCAAAATATGGTAAATATGCCGTTTTAATTTCTAATAACAGTATAATTGAGTTTAAAAATGTTTACATTAAATTCATTGTTTTCATTTTTTTTTTGTTTTAGGTACTCGCATAATTGCTGCAAAATCCTTCAACAAAAACGTGAGTAACGAATATCAATACATCCCCTTATTTATACTCTACATTACAGAAGTAACCTTATAATACTAATCCCCGAATCAGAACGGTCCATTCACACACAAAGTGCGATTAATCTATAAATCTGAATTAATCGCATGATATGAATCGCAACGCCTCGTATTAAGGCGAGAGACCACCGGCAGTGGTCAGCAAAAATGTTGTAAAATGACAGATAAAGAATCGTTGGGTAGGTAATTGTTGACGGTTTTGTTTTCTAATTACTGAGTTGTTCCATTTTTGAATTTTATGAGAGTGATGAGTTTTTGTTTTCTGGGAATTTTAGATTGATAAGGGCTCTTAGCGCAGTTGTTTGATCAGTAGTGAAAGTAACAATTGGTCATAATCTTTCACTTTTTAACCGACTTCAAAAAGAAGGAGGTTATTCTACAACCATTTGTTCAAAAAAATTCAATAAAATGTTTTGCCTAACTTCAGTTACTGATCCAACAATTTGACCTTTATAGGACTGTTATACATCCAGATATAATGACAACAGTTGCTACATAATATAAGTTTGTGGATTATAAAGATACTGGTAAGAAAAAAGTAGTAAAACCGAGGAAATGAGTCGAATCTTTAAATCTCTCAATGAATTATTGGGTTAAATGGGAATTATTTTAAAGACACAATGATTTACGCTAGCATAATTATCCATCCAAATTTTCTTAATCTAAAATTAACCTTTTGTTATAAAATGCAAAATTTATTGAAAATGTTGACACATTTGCATTGCTTGATGTGCACTTGCTGTGCATACATAATATGGGTAGAGAAATAACACACAATAAAATTAAACCAATTTGAGTTCCTAATGCAGGAAAGTTCTAAAACCAATTTCGCGAAACCATAAACTCTTTTCGCAGACCTCATAAATCCCCAGCAACAAAAAAAAAATACCTTCAAGCAGATTGAAGAAAAGACACTTCCTCTGTTCAAAGTCTAAGATCAATCTTAGCCACACAATGGGTAGTTCGAGTGGACTCATTAAAAATACAGCTACAAATCAAGGGTGTTGGATGTCCAATAATTTCTTCTGAACGTATGGCTGTATGGTCCAATTATAATGAAAACAATCATATCATTAAGGGACTCTTGGGCTCCATAAAATTGTTGGCCTTAACAATTGGAATATTGGGATGATGTTAGAAAGGATAGATGTGGTTGCTCAGTCAGTACATTTATTAAAGGACATACAGCAAATATTATTATATTGAAAATCAAAATCAAATAATTACTTTTATTTGACAGGCCCATGAGGGCACTTATAAAACGTCGACAACAGGTGCTCGGTTCGGGTTGGTCGTTTCCATGGAGAAGAACCGGCAATAAACACAATGGTTACTCTTTTAAAATATGGAATGGTTTTACAAACTGATTGACACAATTTTTGAATAGGTACTGAGATATGTGAGAAAAACGTAGGCGTAGTAACAAGGGGGATCTAAATCATATCAAATACGTAATGGAAATTTTCTAAATTATCGTGTAATCTTCTGAAATATTATAAATATTGGTATTTTCTAAAATAAACAATGGTAGTACCTATGTAGCGTACATAATCTCCTACAAAAAAGTACACTCGCGCCATCTATGAAGCAACGGAGAAACTAAAAATGTCTACATCGCGCAATCAAAGTTAACAGCGAACTTAGAAGACATAGAAAATTCTGAATATGAATGTTGGGCAGAAAGCCCACCAGACACAACACACGTCTGGTCGGAAGGTACCTTCCTTTTCACCGGGTAACGAGGAACTTTCCACTCTGTTCCTCCTACCCCCCAAACCTATATTTAATTTGTATTCCATCACAGTAAACTTAATAGTTTGTTCCATTTATCAATAACATACCTATTCCACTATTAGTTTCTTCCCTATCTTGATCAACAAAATACCACCTCCACCGATCACACTAACTTCCCCACATCCACAACACCTTAATGGACAATTATGCATTGTGTGTTTAGAAGCGGTCCACTGTGAGATTTAGACTGATAGGCCAGTCTCGTTACGTTTCTGAGTTACTAACCCCATACATACATACCAGCACGCATGCAAATACGTCCAAGAACATATTTATACGTCTCATGATCAGAGATTAGTCTAAATATACTATTCGTGTGACGATTGATGGTTTTGAAGGACAATGATTTAATTAATTTTGATTATTAACGTTAGTTATGGGTGTACCGCTGATTGATTGAACTTTGATGACTATGGATGTGGCTTCTCGTTTAATTTGCCTTATAATCTTAGGTTCTTTGCAAGGAGGAAATAAGGTTTATTTAAAACTGGCTATTAGAAAATGGAACCTTTTATGAAGGGATTTTGAAAAAATATTTTAATTTTAAATTAAAATCTGAAAAGGATTCTAAAATGATTCCAACTTTATAACTGAAACTTCTTTAGTGTTCCATAAATCGATTTGCGGAAATTAGAATACTGATGAATAGAAGAAGAGAGACATACGTACATATTTCGCCAGTTATGTACTTAATGACATTAATTTACAACACGAGCTACAGTGGCATTAACAAACCCGGTCTGCTACTAATACATTGTACAAAATTTTAAGGAAATCGAATACAGAAGACATGCTTTGTGGCTATTTGCTCATAATTAAACATTTCCCTTGACTTGTGCTTTAAAAAATACCGACCGAATTGAGAACCTCTTCGTTTTTGAAGTCGGTTAAAAGATTGTGTGGAGCTTAGATAAGAAACAATATCGTGACTAATAATCAAGACAAATCAATACATTATTGTTTACTACATTCATAAATTATTACCAGTAGCAACACCACCCACACAAACACAATAACTCACCAAACACCAAAACTCTGTCACTCTAAAACGGGACTACACGAAACTGCCAATCCACCCAATACATATTCAATTTAAGTGATTTTAACAATCGATCGTGACCCAGCCAGATCTCGATATCGCGCTGTATTTATGAATAAATCGGCAGTAGAACGGATCATAGCTCATAAACGGAGTCTGTGAGGAATAGATAAATATCTGGGAATTTTACTGTTTCACGTTTTGTTGTTTCTCACGGTTGTGGCTGGTTGACATTGCGGATGGGACGTGGGCATGCTTCGATGGAGGTGTGATGTCTGACCAAAGTTGAATGTAGATACAGGAATCTCTAAATCCCAGTAATTTGCTGGAGCAATCGACTGCTGGGCAGAGCGTGTCGCGTATATGAACCCTGCACGAATCAAATATTTTATGACCTACAAGTAGTACGCACCCACAATCACCATTTCCCTCAAGAGAAAACATAAGTGTGGAGATTTTTTTTTTAAATAAGTATGTTTATTGTTCCCAGTGCTTTTATCATTGATAGATCCAACTAGATGCGAACTCCTTGACATCCTTCCTAATCCTGAATTGTATTATTATTAGCCTGCACTGTCCCACTACTGGGGCTGGGCAAAGGCCTCCCTCCAATCCTTCCAACGGTCTCGAGTGTGCGCTATATCCCTCCAGTTTTCAAGGAAGGCATCTAATAGAGCAGTGGTGGCATTGTGGTATCGGCCCCGACTTACGAGTTGTAGGTCGTGGGTTCGAACCCGGCCAGGTGCATTACTTCGTGTAATTTATTTAATCACCACTGCTTTCAAAACGTGAGGAAACCGGCATGTCCTAGAACCAAAAATTCGAAGACATGTATTGTGACATCCACTAATCCGCACTGGGCTCGCGTGGTGGATTATGGCCTACTCCCTCTCACAGAGAGGAGGCCTGTGTCCCAGCAGTGGGATCATTATAGGCTGATGATGATGATGATTTAATTTGTCCCGCCATCTCCTTCGTGGTCTGCCTCGATCCCGCTTCTTCAGGGCACCTGTCCTGAGCTTTTCAGGCCCAGACATGGCATGTAACAGATAATATTATGTCCTACCCGGACACGTTTAAATTGAGCAGCCTTTTAAGCTATGTCAATAAAAAATATAAAAATATTTTGAATCAAGAAATCGAACTTGATCTTTCAAAACAACACTTTTTCAACTACCTTCACGAACATTCAACATTGCATTTCCTATATTACATAGTAAATTTACAACATTTAAAAACCCTTTTTAACCTTGCCATCAATCTAGATAACTCAAAAATATCGGTGTAAAAAATGTGTCAGTAACAATAAACCATCATTTCGGTCGTTTACTTCACTTTTAGATGCTCATTATCGTTGTCAACGACCATATTATGCTGCTCTGACCTCTCACAACAATCGCTTCGTACAATCACTGGTTAAAGTTGTTAATACGCGAAATACATAAATTCTTGTTAAAAAAGAGAAGAGGAGATTGATCTGACGATCTGATATCGCGGATTTTCTGAAATATTTTGGGGAATGACTGAGCTTTTGTTGAACTTATAAGATGTTGTTGAAATCTAGGTTTAAGTACTATACAACAATTTTGCTATGTAGGTTTAATTTGATTGCACTTGCAATTTTATGGTTTATATTTTAATGGCTTCAAAAAGTAAGAAAAAAGATAATTATGAAGCTATAAACCAAGATCGCTTGCAGTCAGCATTTTGAATTTACCGTTTTGGAAGAGAACTGACGTATTCGTAAAGTTCCATCTCAATCATATCATAATGAACATAAAATAATAGGCCCCCTAATCCCATAAAACCATATCAAAATACCGATAAATTTTCTATTTTTTAATCACCCAGAGGTGGCAAAGCAAGGTCCGTACTTCTTCCCCTCATATATGGTAAGGTAGCATCACAGGGCAATTTAATGGTCCCATTAGGGCTGGATATGGCAATTATTGCCTCAGAAACAATTAGCGTACAGAGAAGTTAGCCATGCGATTACTGGCTGGACTGAAGCCTGGTTATGGCGAGGGTACTAAAAAATACAGACGGGTTAATTGATCGATGCATACAGTGGTGGGTATTAGGAATTGATAGGGTTAAATGAGTCGTTTGTTTGTTTGTTTGGTAGTTGAGATTTTCATACGAACTAAACCCAGAAACAGGCATGACCGAGAAAATTTGACACCGACCCGCCATGGTTTGGCCCGAGTGTTCACTTTGGCATGAGGCAGTGATGGGACCTAACCGAGGTTTATATCTACTTCAAAAGTACATAAAAATTAAATTTGTAAGAAATTCAATGACTCGGAACAGAGGCTTTTCTCTACTATGCTTATAAAGCTACTTCTTCCTCGTAGTCTCTTTACCGGTGCTTCCATTGATTCAAACTAGTGATGTTGCGAATATTCGCATTCGCATTCGCAAATATTCACATGTTTTTTGATATTCGCATTCGCATCCGCATAAATCGATGCGAATGTTTGCGAATATTTCTGTAAAATAGTTTTACAGAAATATTCGCAAACATTTTTAATTTACTACTATGATTTGAATGTAGAAACTATATGTAACGCAATAGTCTTGAAGTAGCCAACTAAGTTAAAATAGTTCTGTTGTCCAATTGTATTAAAATATTATTATAATCGCAACAAAATGACAAAATTCATTTTTATCGTAATAAAATCATCAAATGAGTCCTACCACCCAGTTACATTAAAAAATCTACTACATAATTTTGCAAATGATATGAGAAAAAGAAAAAGATATTTTTATAACTTCTCTGTCCATGCCTGCGGAGAAGTGTATTAAAAATCCAGCTCCAGTCTAAACTTGTTGAATTTTTATGTGTTGAATGAATGAAGTTACACGCATTCAACTATATCGACTTGGCTAATGTTCGATTTAACCCTTTATAGGGCAGAAGCGAAATTTGTATGGCGTCTGTAACCACCCGACAAGGTTGACAATAAGGCTCATATTTCCCTTACACTTACATTGGTAGTCGACCTTATTGCATAAATGAGTTGTCCCTGAACGGGCGCAAGCAATGAATGAAACCACAAAAGTGAAGTTGGTCACATGTCTATCGCAGGGTGCAACATATTGGTGGTTACGTTTGTGCCTTCTGTCACATCAGGTTTTACGACATGGAAAAGTGAAGGTGTCTCGTAAATTATTAAATAATTTAGTGGTATAATATGATTTTTACTTGATTCAAGGTAAGTAAATGAATAATTTAGTTATTTTCCTTTAATTTGATATACAGATCTTAATCTCAACTTGTATCTATAAAGTACAATAATGTTTTGAACTCAACAGGTAGCAAAAAACGATTTTTAGGGTGAATTTCAGCAAGTGCATATTTCAGATTCTCATTTGTTTATTTTACGTATTTGGGGCTATTGCAGCTATTTTATGCAAATTAGAATAATCACTTTATGCCATAAAACATTTATTTCATTTAATTATTATTGGGCAAAGATGTTATTAGGTGTCAAAGTGTAGGTATGAAGGCCGGTGAGGTTTGTGCGATAAGTACAACCTAACTGAATGGCTTATAGTAGTGAATTTTCTTTTTGTTTTAGATATCTATAGCAGCATTATATTTAGAAAAAGTGCCCTACGATCAGCACGTCAGTTTGATCGAGGGCATAGATGACGACCAAGCTGAAAATTCAGACATGGGGGGGGGGACTCAGACCCTGAGGATAATGCCGGCAACAGGAGAAGAATTTCATCGGGACGCTATTGACTCACCTCCAGCTCCAATTTTTTTTTTTTTTTTCCACAAAGTATTCATTTTTGTATCTTAAGTACTCACTTAGTACGCACTAAGCCACTTTAATTAATAACTTAAGTTCTTTCTTAACAAAAACATTGATTTTTCAAATAAATAAATTAGTTTTTATTTATAAATTTTTTCCCTAAACGGTCATAGTTTCAAATGAAACCACCAAAATTTTTCCCTAAATGGTCTTGGTTTCATATGTAACCACCCCCTACAGACAAACCCGAATGAATCAACTAGTCAAAATCATATTTATTCCAGTCCTTATGTTCCCCTAAATCAATCCCCACACAAAAAATTCAAAATCAACAAAAAAAAAGTTCTGCCCTATAAAGGGTTAAATAGTCTATGATAAACCTATCTATCATTTTGCGTGCGTTTTATTTTAAACTCAGTATTCGCATTCGCATTCGCGAATATTAAAATTGAATATTCGCATCCGCATTCGCATTCGCGAATGTCAAAAATCAGACATTCGCAACATCTCTAATTCAAACAAAAAAAATACAGAACAGTCAACTTACAGAGACTATTCATAGAATGTAGTCTGAGAAGGTGTTTCCAATTTTCCATGCAAATCTTCTAAACGATAACTACACAGACAGAGCCAGGAAACCAACACCTAGCGAACCGATTTGAAATGCAGATCCAATGAGCATTATACGGTATCAGTTTCATGTTTTTTACAATAAATTGAGTGCTAAACGTTATTTTGCAAATCAACATATTAAGCTTAATTAATTCACTGATTAATTGATTCGTTAAGTAATTACAGACTGGATTGAAATACCTAAAGGGGAGAACCGGGGTATAATCTTAGTGCAATCGCTGGAAACAATGTGGTTGAAAAGAGAACTGCCCTGTTTTGTTTGATATGGAGTTTTAAGATAAACTCGTAAAGGAAAATTGCTTTTATGAGTACAGCTGATGAGTATGATTGTAGTTTCTAAGAGGCAGGTGGACTGATGCTTCATAAGACCACACGTTCTTATTGTGACATCCTTCGCCTTTTTTTTAAAGTTCCCTTCTGGCAAAGGGACACACCGTGACACGATGCGAAGCGACGATTCTGACAGTGTATCTTTTCGTGTAGTAAATAAAGTTAGGCCCTTCGTACACATCGCGATGCTTTACGACTTCGACATCCATTAACGCGTGCCTGTGTACGAACCTCTGTGGATTTGTATTGCGATAGTCACCTGGATACCAAAGTCGTAAGGTATCGGAGACTTGCGTCGCGTTGTGGACGAAGTGACTTCTATTTTGAGTAGCTGCTTTAATATTATTAAAAGTGCACGCAGCAACGCGTTGCTCCACGCCATCGGGGGAATATGCATCTTTTGTTGTAGTAAATAAAGTCAGATTTTGAGTCGCTACTAAAAAATGCGCGCTGCGACGCGTCTCAGTGTGAATTGACCCTTAGCAACCACTTTTTTGTCTTCTATGGTGTTTTAATTTTACTACCCAACTGCCTATCGTACGTTTTTTCTATGGATATTTTCTTATAACGATAATTAAGTGGACAATGTTGCTGGAAACTTTATTGCGTTGATATTTAGTTTACTAACATTATAATTAATTCAAATTTTTTTTTTTTATAAAACCTAAAGTTTGTAGAAAAATGTTAGCTGTTTTAATGTATTATAATGCCATCTAATAATATAGGTTTTCTGCTTTGAACTGCGAAGGAGACTGTAGATACAGTTGCAACATCATTTGTATACTTATCTTTATTCATATTGAAATTCTATTTGGAATTGAAATAATCTTTGTGTGTCCGATAGTCCACTTATCGAAGAAGTCTACAGGCTATAACATGATCAATAGGAGTCAAGCAGTGCGGATGAAGCAGCGGATAACTGTGCTTGCGAACGAATGAGAATCGTGACACACTTGAACCAAGATTAAATTAAAATGGTTAAAATCCTTGGAATGAGGGCTAATCGTCGCTAAACAGCTTCTATCTGGACTGATTGTGATGAAGGCTCATATACCTAGTGCAGGACAGACTTTGGTGCATCTTTGTGAGTTAATTCAGACCGGCCGGTCGTTGTGCTCCACCAGACACGTGCCACGTCAGGACAAGATTCCCTCGAAGAGCCACGGGAGGCTAGCAGGTGAGTGATGCACTTTATACTTGGAAGGTCTAACGATCTCCCCGCGAGCAACCACAGTTACGAAATCATATTCAACTAAAAATACCGACCTACGTACGGAAAACTGAGCTTGCCCTCCAATGTACCAACGCCACATTGGTACAGTTAGTATTTGATAATGTCCACTTAAAAATTCTACACAGTGCCACCTAACTCTTAACCAGACGATCAGCAAAAGTTCACAGAATTGTATTGGCCGATAGCATCTAAGATCAACGCTCTACCCACTACCTAGATACCACGGCTTGAAGATTGACATGAAATGGGGCAAAAGAGTCACTTTGCCTGCAGGTGATTGACATTACGTGTTAATGGTGGCAAGGATTGTTCTAAACGGTTTGTTTACCCCCTTTTGGGGAGATGGCGAGATGTTTATATTGTTGCCTTGTTACTTTGTAGGCCTATTAATGTCGTGGTGTTTTCTGTGCATGTGTAAATTGGTTACTGTTGATGGATGGGCCTTAGATTGCTGCCCAGCAATTTATGGTCAGACTCTAACTTTGAATAAGACTAGCATTGGTCAAATGTATTAGTGTTCAAATCAATAGTTTAAGAGGATCGTCTACCGAGCGCTCATGCGTACTAAAAGAGAAAACGTTTTCCTACCCCTAAATGTTAATGACGGGGCCCCCCTCTCAGAGGGCCAAA
This sequence comes from Agrotis clavis, assembly GCA_954870645.1. Taxonomy (NCBI): domain Eukaryota; kingdom Metazoa; phylum Arthropoda; class Insecta; order Lepidoptera; family Noctuidae; genus Agrotis; species Agrotis clavis. The sequence continues at coordinate 23,093,218 of OX940931.1, read as the reverse complement.
GCCTGCCGGGGTCGCGGGATTATTTCCTTACCGTGACCCCGGAACAGAAAGGGCTATTGAAGGACACCGCGGATTTTAGTCAGTAGAAGTCTGACAGTCCCTCCCGCCCTGCCCGGGGTTGGAGGACTCATTTGATGATTTTACCACGCTAAAAAAAAAATAAAAAAAAGAACCCCTAAATGTTAACCTATCTCAATGATTTTTAAGAATGCTTCTGACACAGTAAAAAACTATATAGGTTCATACGTTTTCTTTTTTTCAAAAGTAAGTCTTAGGCGCCTGTAACTTTCAAACTATTATAAATTTTGAAAAAAAGAAAACCTATAAACCTAGTTTTTTTACTGTGTAAGAAGCATTCTAAAAAATCATTGAGATAGGATAACATTTAGGGGTAAGAAAACGTTTTCTCTTTTAGTATGGACGAGCGCTCGGTAGACGATCCTCTTAAGACGTAGTAATTTAAGTATAGAATTATAGTCGACATGGTTGACGCAGCAGCTGATTGATCGACTGCTGCACAGCATGTCGCGGGTTCGATTCCGACACGGAACAAATATTTAAATGATCTGCAAGTATTTGTTTCGGGTCTGTGTGTTTGCGCCAATCGTGCCGTCATTTATAACAGTAATGCATACTTCTTTCAGAATTTAATGTTTGTTAAACTTTTATCTAGCAAATAACCCAATAGTACTAGTAAATAAAGTCATTTCAGACAAAAAAGGTTAGCTCTTAAAATAAATCTAGTAACTTTTTTTCTAATCCGTTCTATGTTCTATGTTAGGGGTTTTGGTTTCCGCACTTAGTCCTTCATTTGGACCATTGTGCGTGAGCCATAGTGGCCTTTGGTGGCTTATTCCAACCAGCCCACCTCCCTCCAGAAGTTGATCAGGTTCTTTGGTCTGTGGAGAACATCTGTGTAAGTCCTGGGTGTCCCGAGGGTCTCTGTCCTGATCTGTGTGACACCTGTGCACTCGAAGAGCACATGCGCGACGGTTTCCTCAGTCTCCATGCAAGCCCTGCACAGGGGGCTGTCCGTTATGCCTATTGTGTGGAAGTGTTTGTTTAGGGAGCAGTGTCCCGTTATGGTCCCTGTCAGCAGGCGCATGCCGGTCCTGTCCAGGCGTAAAAGACGTCTGGTTAGCCTTCCATCTAAGGATGGCAGAGCTTCTCTGGATTGCCTGCAGCCTGGTGTCGAGGTCCAACATCTCTCTGCTTGTGTGAGGGTGCGCTCCTGCAGCCATCTACGTATCTGGTTGAAGGGAATGGGTATAATGGGTTCAGGTCCGCAAACTGATGCGCTGGATGCTCTCCTAGCTAGTTCATCAGCCGCGTCGTTGCCCAATGATCCGCTGTGTCCTTTAATCCATTGTAGTGTCACTTTGTTGCGTTTAGATACCGTTAGGCGTTCTAGTGCATTGTGACATTCTAGTATTAAGCTTGAAGTGGTATATTGTTTCTCCAACGATTGAAGGACTGAGGCGCTATCAGAGAGTATACGTATATGGGTGTCCGTAACTCTTCTGGCCTCTATCGCATATGCTGCTTGTATAATGCCCATGCATTCCGCCTGGTAGACGGTGTTGTACATTCCCAGCGGGCTGGATATATTTATGTTAAGGTCGTGTGAGAAGACTCCAGCCCCGGTTCCGGAATCAGTCTTTGATCCATCTGTGTATATCCTCAGCTCTTTCGGGCCTGAATAGTCACACTTCTCTTCTGCAAGTGTGATACTGTAGTGCTTTACAAAGTGGTATTGTCTTGGGGCTTTGTCGCAGGGTGATGCCATCATTGGCTGTTGTTCGATCGCATCATTCTTAATTCGCGTATGTTTAATTCTGGAGTCTTTGTTTAGGGTTCCCAGGGCATGAAGCCTAAAGGCGGCTAGGGCCGCCTCTTTCTGCACGATGAGGTGTAGAGGTGGCAGTCCAAGCATTGCCTGTAGGGCAGCGGTGGGTGCGGTTCTCATACATTTGCATGCATTTCTAATCCGTATTCAATATCCTACTTTCTATCTCAGTAATTAAAATGCCACCCACACAGTGACCATACAAAGTTTTATTGATACCGATAACCCTATACATCACTTAAAAAGTAAATCACCAGCTGACGTCAACGTATGCGGGAAGCGTTAACTAGATATATAATAAAGGTTTCTTTTTCTTAATGAATTGTCGTCAGCACGTTAACCCATAAAACGCCCACGGTAACCTCTGATGGGGTACTAAATCACCCCGATCACCTTTTAAGCTTAATGAGACAAAAGCATTATTCATATGATGCGATTTTTTTCACTGTACAAAATAACTTACGCTGAATGAGCATTATCGGGCACTCTTATAGGCACAAAAGACTATAAATACGAGCATCGACAAATTTGTCTTTACATAAAATTTAAGGTAATATAAGCTTTGTTGTAGAGGGAAATAAGGGTGTTTGTAAGTGTAAAGTTAAGTTGGTGCTGACAAAAAGTAGGAGACATTACTCCATTGTTGCTCCAACTAAATTATTGTCAAGTTAACATTCGATCCGTTACGTTAATCGAATACGATTTTAAGTTTCCAGATTTCGATTTTTAAGGACGCCGTGTGATCACACGACTTTTTTTCGCTCTTTTGTCTGATTTTTCGCAAATTAACGGGGTGATTTAGCCTTATTGGGTGGACTACAAAAAATAATGATTATATGGTGAAATAATAGGGTTGTTTTTAAGCTAGTTAGTGGGGATTGTTTATAAGTATATACTTCAGAGTAGTATTTATGGCCCCTTGCGGAAGCCAAACTGGATCACCGTCAATTTCTTTATTTTTCTTCCGCAACTTAAGTGATTCAATTTTTCTTGGCCTTTAACTTCGCAACCTTTTGGCTGGTTAAATTAGCTTCTGGCTTTTTTTCATAGTCTGATACAGTTAAGAAATGTTTGTTTGATATAAGCCGAGATAGCTTGAACTGAAATAATATGATGGCTATGTACGGATAACAGTATCCTCCATGTTTAACTTTTCCAAATTAGTTACCTATACATTAAACAGTCTCTAATGTGGGACCTGTACAAGCCCTTACTTTATTCTTGATTGACGATTAAATGTCGTTTTTCTAACCAAAAAATAAAATACAAGAATGACTACTTAACAAATAAGTAAAACAAGTAACTTAACGGAACTTATAGTACCATTTGTTGGTAAGTGTGAAACTATGTCGTCCACTTGTTGGACAGTTCAAGTTAAATGGTGCGGAAATATTAAGTGTAAGGAAACGCGTTTGTAGCGTGACCTTACACGAGTTAGCTTAGAAATGAACATGACTTAGGTACTTGATTCTATGGTCTGGTGCTTTGAAAATGATATTTTTAGGTTAGTGCGTGACGTAATTGTCAAGTAGATACATCTTTTGCTTCTGGGTGGAAAGTACTTTTTAACCGACTTCAAAAAAAAAAGTAGGTTCTCAGTTCGACCTGTATGTATGTATGTATGTATGTATGTATGTATGTATGTATGTATGTATGTATGTATGTATGTATGTATGTATGTTTGTCCGCGATTATCTCGCGTTTGGCTGAACGGATTTTGATGCAGTTTTCAGGAAAGTGTTCATTACATTCTGGAGAAGGTTTTAGTATATAACACTAATAGATATCCCGTGACGTTGCCCGCATGGATCCGATTTGCTTACTTGAATCGTAGATTTTAAGGGACGATTGCATGTTTGTCCGCAATTATCTCGCGTTTGGCTGAACGGATTTTGATGCAGTTTTCAGGATAGTGTTCATTACATTCTGGAGAAGGTTTTAGTATATAACACTAATAGATATCCCGTGACGTTGCTCGCGTGGATCCGATTTGCTTACTTGGATCGTTGATTTTAAGGGACGATTGCATGTTTGTACGCAATTATCTCGCGTTTGGCTGAACCGATTTTGATACTGTTTTCAGAAAAGTATTTGTTACATTCTGGGGAAGGTTTTAGTATATAACAATAATGGATATCTCGTGAAGTTGCTCACATAGATCCGTTTTGCTTAATAGGATTGTAGATTTTCAAAGACGCCAATTTTATGAAGATTTTTGTTGATTATCTCAACTGAAAAGGGAAAAATAAAAAACTTTTTAAAAAAAGGGGAACCGACTTCAAAACTAAACACAAAAAAACTATAAAATAACTTTTCTTTCGGAAGTCGGTGGCCATATGTCAATGAAATAAAAAAAAACAAAGCCACCGACTTCCGAAAGAAAAGTTATTTTATAGTTTTTTTTGTGTTTAGTTTTGAAGTCGGTTCCCCTTTTTTTAAAAAGTTTTTTATTTTTTTCATTTATTTTTTATTTGATATGCGTTTATCATTATGATAAGTGGATCATGACTGTAATTTGACAATTTAAAATAAAGCTCTTGACTCGTAGTCTAGGTCAGAGTGACATTGACAAAGTTTACGATGGAGCGAGCTTACTCGGAAGAAGCCTGTTCACCCTTAAGTTTGAATAGATTCGTGATGTGTACGTTCAGGAACACAGACGCAGGTAGCGCGTTCCACTTTTTTACTATGCGCTTTAGGAAGGATTGATGAAAGCGCGATGCGAAGCTACTCTAGGCAAGGGTATCTAGTCGACCACCCAGGCTTTCATAGACACATAATTATTTTCATATCTTGTGGATATCAAAAGATACCACGCGGGCGCGCATCGCAAAGTTTTTATAAACCTGACTCCTCTCTAGGTATTTCTCTTCTGTCATGGATGAGTTTCCAAACATTTTAACACACACAAACAGCCAGACTTATAGGTCAAACGATTATTTGTTCCGTGCGGGAATCAAACCCGCGACACGGAGCCACTGACATTTAATTCAGTGTTTTACATTTTTTACGTCCAAAAATAATTTAAACCTTTAATTTAAAAGATAATTACCTAATTGATATCCCAATTAATCGGTTTAAAAAGTCCAAAATATTCAATATGTCGAATTAATGTCGCAAAAGACAAGGAACAACATAATTACAAATGACGTACAAAAATAAAATGAAATTAAAAATGAATCGCTGTCACCGCAGATGACCAATCAGATGCGTTTATTTTGCATGAGAACAAACTTACTTTTGCTGTCTAACAACTAAACTGTCATACGACTTTGAACCATATTGCATTATAAAAAGGAGAAAATTTTAATTTTGTGAACTGTTTAGTAAAACTGTCACAGCATGTTCTACGTTCAAAAGGACCGCTATAATTTCTTTTGTTCCAATTTCAAAATTTCACGTCTGCTTCTATCAGAAAGATGTGAACTGGAATGTCGCCTTGTATTTACATTGTTTTGCCTTTTTTGTATATGCAAATTGTTAATATTCACTGTTAATAATATTATTATTGTTAAATGAAATATAAAACTATAATGTTAAAACAAATTGCTCATACGAGTATAAACGCTTTGTTTTAACTTCAACTTAGCAATTATCCCATTTCGTCTGATTACCGCTCTATAGTATTTTAAACCTCAGTAATTTAAATTAATAACATCTACTCCAGTTATCTCGAGTCATCAAACATAAAATACTGTTCTGATAATCTCGTTCTAATAATGCTGGCACTGTCAAAACTTCTCACTTATTATAACAGTAAAATAAAAAAAAAACTCAGAATTCCCGCCATAAATTCGGTTGCGTGATGACAGCTGTCATTATTGGCGGCATGCAACGAAAATTTCACTTAAAAACTTCATAACTTTAATACGATTCAGAAACGTGACTTTAGCACCTCACGTTCACGTTTATAGGGTGTTACAATAAAGCCATTATGGTTTTTTATAACGCATTTTATAAATACAGAAATCGACGAGTGTATAAAATAATAATAAAATTTTGAATATCAGTCGTAATTTGAACTTGTAGGAGTTTAAAAAAAAACAGATTTTGATCTTGATTCTATAACTGCCTAGCAGAAAATCAATTAATTTAAAAATTCATGCCACTTTAGTTTAGTGTCACTTAATTTTTTTTCTGATTTGATAACCAAATAAATTTTTTATGATAGGCATAGCCGCGTCATCGTTGATGACAGAATTTTAAAATAAAATAAATTAAGTCACTTAAAAGAAGTATCGTAGGCGTAACTTTATGAGCAGCGTTTTAATTATAAAGTAGAAATAAAAAAAACATAGATTCAAGATAAGTCTAAGATTTTCTTATTTTTGTCACTTTCATTTTACGATCTACGAGTAGAGAAAAGGCCCTAAGTGTGGATGAAGTGAGGAGTGCAGTAAGTGGAATGAAGAATGGTAAGGCATTAGGACCGGACGGAATACCTGTTGAAGTGTGGAAGATATTGCGGATGGATGGTTGGACGTGGTTAGCTTTATTCTTCAATAAGCTGTTGCTAGAAGAAGCCATACCTGATGAATGGTGCAATAGTTCGCTAGTGCCCATTTTTAAAAACAAAGGTGATGTGCTGGAATGCAATAATTATAGAGGAATAAAGCTAATATCACACAGTATGAAGGTTTGGGAGAAAGTAATTGAAAGGCGACTGAGAGAGGAGAGTGAAATTTCACAGAACCAATTCGGTTTTATGCCTGGTCGGGGTACGACGGATGCCATTTTCGCTATTCGCCAACTGTGCGAGAAATACAGAGGTGCGCATAAAAACTTGCACATGGTGTTCGTCGACCTCGAAAAGGCATATGACCGAGTGCCCCGTGAGGTTCTGTGGTGGGCCCTTAAGGAGAAAAGTGTGCCTGGGAAGTATGTGCAGTTGATCCGTGCTATGTACAGTCGATGCAGCACCCAAGTCCGGTCTACAGCGGGCACTACCGGCAGCTTCAATGTGGCTGTTGGCTTGCACCAGGGTTCGGCTCTCAGCCCGTACCTCTTCCTGATGATAATGGATGCTCTGACGTCGGACATCCAGGGAGAGGCCCCCTGGTGTATGCTGTTTGCCGATGACATTGTGCTGATTGCCGAGAGTGGCTTAGAGGTCCAGAACAGATTGGAGGTGTGGTGGCAAAGACTGGAGAACGTTGGCCTAAAAGTAAGCAGAACCAAAACAGAGTATCTGTTTTGCGATTTTGGCGGTCTCTCCGGTCCTGTGCCCATAACTCTTGCAGGAACGCCCATACCAGTCTGTTCCGACTTTCGGTACCTCGGGTCGCTTGTCCAAGGAGATGGCGATGTAGACCGGGACATAACACACCGGATCAACTCGGGATGGATGAAATGGCGACAGGTCACTGGAACAACTTGCGACCCACGGATGCCCCTCAAGTTAAAGGGGAAAATATACAAATCCGTGATTAGACCTGTCGTATTGTACGGATCGGAATGCTGGGCTGTGAAAAAGATGGATGAGAAACGATTGCATGTAGCGGAGATGAGGATGTTAAGATGGATGTGTGGAGTAACAAGAATGGATAAAGTAAGGAATGAGTTTATAAGGGGCAGTTTGAAAGTGGCGCCTGTTACAGAAAAAATGAAAGGGAATCGTCTATCTTGGTATGGACATGTGATGAGGAGGGATGACAGTCATGTGACTAAGAGAGTGATGAGTATGAATGTTGATGGATGGAGAGGAAGAGGAAGGCCAAAGAAGAGATGGATGGATTGTGTAAGGAATGATATGAAAGAAAAAGGAGTAGATGATACTATGACGTGTGATAGGGGAGAATGGAAGAAAAAAACGTGTTGCGCCGACCCCAAGTAAAATGGGATAAGGGCAGGAAGATGATGAGTAGAGAAAAGGCCCTAACGACTTTTCACGTTTTTTTTTAAAGTAAATGGGAACTTTGACGTTCATTTTTGATGAAAAACAATACCTTTTATACACTAGAGACTTTTTCATTTTCCGTGCAAGAAACGCCGTAAATATTTCAAATAAGTAAAATACAGAAATCGTGTCCTCAGGCCTATGTTCGTCACAGACAACGCAAATTGTGCATTTTGCACATTACACAATTATGTCCAGGATAGCTCCTTGTTTCGCTTCCCTCCTTTGACAAACGTTTAATAAACGTAAGGTTTGTAGTTGAGCAGTGGGGAATGTAAACGGCACAACTCAGGTAAGCAGTTTGTTGAGCAGTTGAGCAGTAATAGTAACTGTACTGTTCAACTGCTCAACTTGAGCACTGAGGAAAAAGGTTATCAAACAAACGTGTGCGGATACCAATTCATCGTCAATAAAAACCCCAACCTGTACATGTATGGTACCGCCGGATACCAAAGCGTGGATACCTAATTGATACTAAAGGGGCGTTCGTACCCACCAATAATGTAATGAGCGGGATATGCAACGGCTCTGATAAAATAACACGTCATCATTGTACCGCGATACAGATTCGGGTGTAATGTCCGGGATACAGTAGTGGTTGGTTGATCAGTTCTTATTGTAGCCAGTTAAATTGAAGCGGATTTCATGGCAAAATCATCCCCACACACGACAAGATAGCCCCCAATCTGTCTTTCATTAATAGATTTTTACTTTATCACAATGAGAACTGACAATTTTCAAAATCTAAAATAACTTCTTGTAAAATTTTCAAAAAAAAAAAATAGTTTTTACAAAACTATAACGAACATAAGGCTGCCTGATCTGACCTTATCGAATGAAAAACCATACACCCAACCAATAAATTAACAGTAAATTACGTAATTTATTTTTGCAAAAGTCTAAATTCTTAGTGCTTTACTCGTCTGCAAATTACCACACTAATGTCGTATGTAATCACAAAATGAATCAATCACAAAAAAACAACACTGACAAAGCCCAGGCAATATTCAAAAGCACCAAGTGGAACACACCAACCTGCTCGCTGCGTAGGACGGTCATCAAGGCTCATTAAGGTTAATATCAAAATTTTGAATGAATATCGATTTAAATGTATCGATGAAAGTATCGAATCGTAACGATTATATCCTTAAGGCCACGGTTACGTAAGAAATTTACTTAATGATGCGTTTAAAATGTAATAAATTATTGCAAGCACGATTTTGGGCGCTTGGCCACTCCTACTGAAAGTATAAGATACTACAGCGGCCAATCTTAACAGAGATTAGCCGAATGCGCAGGTGATTTTATCGTGCTTATGGTGTGTGCGTTAATTCAGTTTTGCTTTCTACGAGTGAGGCTGTATTGGTGCATTGTGTCGTAGCAATGGATCAACGCATTATATAGGTACCGCAATTGTGTCGACACAACGAAAGAGGGTACGTAGGCCGTTAGGGCCTGGTACCATGTCTCCGGCGCGGCGCCGTGCGCCGGGCGGCGGCGCGGCACCGTGCCGAGCTACGGCGCCGCCCGCCGGCGAGCGGCGCGGCGCCGTGCCGAGCTACGGCGCCGCCCGCCGGCGGGCGGCGCGGCGTCGTGCCGCGCTACGGCGTCGTGTACCGGCACGTACCCTATGTTCAGCAAGTGTATCCAAAGATAAAAATTACAGTTACGATTTGATATGGACCGCGAAAGACGTATCCTGTTCCTGTTGCTAGTGTATACATATGTATGTATGTAGTCATACGTATGTCTACATCAAAAAAAATTCTATGATAAGAATAAATAAGTTAAAATAATTTCTTTTATTTCTTACCTTACGGTGCGTAGAGACTATGTAACATAACATGTTATATAACATTGTTATATAACATTTTTCATAGTGTGGTCATCTATACTAATATTATAAAGAGGTAACATTTGTTTGTAAGTTTGTATGTTTGTAAGTTTGTATGTAGGAGGTAATCTCCGGAAGTAATGAACCGATTTAAAAAATTGTTTCACTGGTAGAAAGCTACATTATCCGTGAGTGCTATAGGCTATAAATTATAAAGATATCATACATATTATCCGAAATACTGCCCAACGAAGTGGGCACGTGTCAGCTAGTGTTATATAACATTGTTATATAACATTTAACATACATTTGTAGTGTTATATAACAATGTTATATAACATTGTTACATGGTCTGTACGCACCTATATAGTTAAGCCTAGCATTTCCATAGGCTCAACAGGTTTCCCGAACACGTATTTCTTAATTACAAACAAATGTTACCTCTTTATAATATTAGTATAGATGACCACACTATGAAAAATGTTATATAACAATGTTATATAACATGTTATGTTACATAGTCTGTACGCACCGTAAGGTAAGAAATAAAAGAAATTATTTTAACTTATTTATTCTTATCATAGATTTTTTTTTTTTGATGTAGACATACGTATGACTACATACATACATATGTATACACTAGCAACAGGAACAGGATACGTCTTTCGCGGTCCATATCAAATCGTAACTGTAATTTTTATCTTTGGATACACTTGCTGAACATAGGGTACGTGCCGGTACACGACGCCGTAGCTCGGCACGGCGCCGCGCCGCTCGCCGGCGGGCGGCGCCGTAGCTCGGCACGGCGCCGCGCCGCCGCACGGCGCACGGCGCCGCGCCGGAGACATGGGGCCACGCCCTTACTGAAGCGTTTCAGCTCAGCCTACCTGTGGAACACTGTCTGTTATCTCGTCACTGTCAAAACTGCCACGACGCAAACACACTAAATAATGGGGCACAACTCTAAGCCCCCTTCTTACACAACGCGAAGCAAGTCTCCGATGTCTTCCGACTTTGGCATCCATTAACCGTGTCTATGAACGAACCTCTATGTATTTGTATTACGATAGTCGCCTAGATACTAAAGTCGTACGGTTTCGGAGACTTGCGTCGCCTAGTGTACAAAGGGACTAGCATTACTTCCGTCGTTCCATAGTTTTATTCATAAAATGATCTGCCAACTCATTTTCCCAAACTACATTATTATGTAAGTAAGGGTCGACTTCCAGTCCACCCAATTGCCGATAAATACCAGGATTTTTCCAAAATCATTCACCTCTCTCATCTCAGGGTACTGGGTATCATCATCCATTGAAACACTTTCAGTTCTTTATCGCAACACGCAATACGCAACGCCATCATCCGAAGTACTCCATAGCTCGAGTGTTGGCGTTGCGGCGCCGAACCGCATAGTTACCGCATCGTATGGCCGGCTTATTAGGACCCAAATTACTGTACATTTATTTTTACAAACTTACAACTGTCAATTAACACTTAAAATGTGTTATAATAAACTGATTACTTGCTTCATTTTATAACGATTGTAAAAACTATATCAATCAATAAAAAATGGTAACCAATCACATGGAAAGTTGAGCATAGGCACGAATGCGTAAATGATTTATTTGATGTAATTTTATCTAATTTGATATTTGTATACATTTACGGACCTTATTACCTGATTACGCATAGGTTAATTTCAATTAATTAGTTTTGAACATTTTTTTAGATATTATTTTTTTACTCATTCTAAAATCAATTTTAAAATATGGTACTACAAACACACAAGTTGCAATTAGATTAAACTGGCGATTGTTTTTATTTTTTAAATAGTTTCTATCATTCTAAAATCAAGACTGATTAGTTAGTATTTCTACTGTTCTTTGTTACTCAAAAATCAATTCAAAAATCTAGTACTTTTGAGTTGGTTTTCGTGTATCAAGCAATTAGTTAGAATTTCTATTGTTTCAGTTCGTGTATATTAATGTTTATAGTACAAATTAAGTTCAGCCAATTATAGGTAGTGTAAATTGTGTGTTATCTTATCTGCGGGACAGTTTGGGTTTACGATGGTCGTGTTCGTATGTTTTGATTGTGTTTCGTGATAGGTTAAGGGCAAGGTTTTCATAAGAATTTAAGGTATGTTCTTGAATCTTATCGTTATTAGATGATGCGTTTTTTGTTATTGTAAAAAGGTACGACACTACAAAAATTTCGCAGAGCAACGCCGATCACTCAGGGATTACGCCAACCATCTTCATCATCAGCCGAGAGACGTCCATTTCTGAACACTTTAAACCGCCCGAACAAAAATCCTCTCAACGGGTTCCCCGCAATATTGTATAACTTCAGATATCTAGTTATGTAAAATATTTTTACATGTATAAATCACAGACAGCAAAGAAAAATAAAAAAACTTTTCTTCAGTATATTTTATACATTTTTAGAATGCAGTCTACCACTTAACAAAGAAGACAATTTAATTGGTATAATTAACATAATTTAACAAATTTCTCTCGGCAATCAACATTAATTTGATGATGTCATGCATCTACAAATTTTAACGGAACGCTCATTAAATGTTTAAAATTAAAAAATGTACTGATATCATATTTCATTGATCCAAATAAATTAACACTTTCCCAGTAGTAAAGTAATTGACGGAACTAATATATTTTTTGTTGATGATTTCTTAATTGAGTATGTGCGAGTACCTATGATTAAATCACGAAATATTTTTCATAAATTAGCTACTACTGTTCTACTAATAATGTTCTAAATGATGCTGGCACAAACTCGCTCTATGAAAGGGAGTGGGCAACGACGATATAATACTAGACTCGTAATAACAGGCGACCGATGTCTGCCAACACATTAGGCAAAAAAGTCTTATATCCGTCTCATTTCGACCAATCCTGTGAGCCGTAAACATACGTTGAGACAGAACCGACCTTGAGTTAGCCAATCACAACGCAGTACCCCGCCTCCCTCGCTTACGTAGTACCTCAGCGAGTTGGCAGAATAGTTTTGTTCGATAAATCGTGCAATGCGTAGTCTAGTATTATATCGTCGTTGGGAGTGGGCTATCACGCGGGTTGGAAAATGTCACAATATGTCTTGGAATTTTTGATTCTAGGACATGCCAGTTTCTTCACGATGTTAATCTTCATCGTTTTGGGAGCAGTGATAATGAAATAAATTACAAAAAGTAATGCGCCTGGCTGGGTTCAATCAACTTACGTCTAAGCTATAAAAAAATGATAAATAAAGCTAACATTATCAATTTTTTCTACTGTTAGAAGAAAAATTGATAATGTTAGATTTATTTTAAGCTACTGATAATTTAGCTAAAATGGTCTTTTAAAGCCACCACTTCTAATTTTACGTCTCCAATACTACTTTAGTACAAACAAAACCACTCGTCAATAAATTAAAGAACAATTTATTACGTGACTGTGTAAATTATTATACTTTCAAACTAAACCACATAAACGACACATAATTCATCACAAGCTCATAAATAAATCAATCGGGAACCAGTGAAAACTAGTAAAAACTGGTATTAGCCGGTTGGAACCGCTTTTTTCTGGCCGCACGCGACTAAATGCGGTAATTATAGCGTTTAAACTAGCTTTTATTACTAATTATGACACTCTTGTAATGGCGTGTAATTGTGACGGTGATTACGAGAACCAAGTACCTAACTCGATAGTCTAGTAGACGAACGAGCTACAGTTAAGAGGATTGTATAGCGGCTGCCTTTTCAAAAAATAGGTATTTAGAAAAACTCGTGCTGTCCCTCTCGCTCGTTGAAAAACCCGCGATCGTGCGATAGAGAGCTTTGCAGCTCGCGACTGACTGTGAGTATTTTTCATATGAAATTTGTCTCTCGGGAGAAAACGTTTTTCACATACTAAATCACGTCCAATCTCTTAGATTCTAGTGTCAATCGTTTCAGCATATTATATTCTAGGTTTGTAGGTTTTGCTTTTTTTCTAAAAGTTCTTTGTTTTTAAAATACAAAGGTTTTACTTCAATGAAGATTTTGTCATAAAAATAGTAACTATTAGGCGCCTGTTACTTTCACACTATTATAAATTTTGAAAAAAAGAAAACCTATAAACCTAGTTTTTTACAGTGTCAGAAGCATTCTAAAAAATCATTGAGATAGGATAACATTTAGGGGTAAGAAAACGTTTTCTCTTTTAGTATGGACGAGCGCTCGGTAGACGATAGTCTTAAGCATGAGGTCCTTGTTTCAATTCTTTTAGGAATTTCTCAGAAGTTTCCTGAAGTGTGTAGTTTCATCACGGATAAGAACCTGGAGATGGATGGCACAAGAGCGTGGAGAATGACTTTAACAAACTATTTTCAGGGCACCATGTTTCCCTCCCACCCTGCCCGGGGTGGGACTCATTTGATGATTTTACCACGCTAAAAAAAAAAAAAAAAAAGGGCACCATGTTTAAGAGCAACCATTGTAAACTCGTTTGAGCACCTATCAATATTACGAGTTGCTCAATCGAGAACAGAAATATACCTGATTCAAATTAAGAGACACCTATATTTCTTAATAGTGGGCGAAGTCATTCTCTTTTCTTATAAGGTTGTCATTTCTTAGATGACAATCACGGCTAGCCCCGAATTATTTTGTTTTGTTTACCTAGAGCCTCGTCTTTACTCAATGTTTCAAAGAACAGCCATGATATAATGTTTATTACTAATTATAACGCTATTACCGTGTAATTACCGTTTATAATTATGCGGTAAAAGTAATAAAGATTACGCTGTTTTTTGCTGCGAAATGTCTCTGATAAATTGTGACAAATTGTTTGTCACGTGATTATGGTAGTGAGGAATTATTGTAAGGAATAATTTAATGTAATGAGTTTTCTAATTGGATTAAGTTGTTTGTTTATGAAACACGCACCGGTTTGTGGCTGAACATGCACGTGTCCAACAGTAAACTAGAAAGGAAAAGTGGTTTCTTTGTTTTAGAAGTTTTACGTCTTAGATTTTAAAAAAATCAGATTCCATGTTCGAAACAAAGCGTAACGTTTTTAGTGAAGCCACATTTTATAATTAATAGGTATGTGGTGGAGTGAGCACACATTTAATTATTTTCCTTGGAGATGTTCTCTTGTTTTACGGAGGAATCGAACGACGGGGGTAAAGCCGGAAACACATTATTAACACCCGACGCCACCTTATGAAACGTGATGCGTGTTGGGTCAAATCAAATGTATTGTTTTCTATGATCAGAATCACACTATGAACACCCGACGCGACGACACGCGCTCACTGCACATCGGGTGTCGACACGTTGCGTCGCGTGGCGTGTTAAATAATGTGTTTCCGGCTTTAAGCCGGAAACACATTATTTTTTATTAACACGCATCACGTTTCATCGGGTGGCGTCGGGTGTTAATAATGTGTTTCCGGCTTAATAATTTCTACCGTGTTGTTGGCGTTAAGTCTCAGTTTCTTAGGAATCAGAACATTCTATTTCTTATGAAAAAAATTTTGCGAACTTAGAAAATAATAATAATTATCTTTCACGAATTAACTATTGCAAGACACAATAAATAAAATTATAAAAAATAGCCCAGCAGTGGGCCAGTCAAGACTTAAGCCGACAGTGGACTTTCAGCGATAACGTTTCTACAAAAGACAAAAAAAGTAAAACCTTTGTTGTCTAAAGCTGAAAAACCGATTTACCCTTACCTGACCTTAAGGTCACGGTGAAAGCTATAGTTGTCTAATAAACACAAGAGATACGTTCAAAAACAGTTAAGCACTTCCCGAACTCCATATTCAAAATAACAGAACATTAAATGACCAACTCTACTAAACCAGAAAATTGAATCCGTTAAATCTCAAGTTCTAAACTGGCATTTATACCCATCATTGGTATTGTACATGGGTTCTGCTTCAAACTGAAAACCAGACATAACTCTTGTTCATAATAAATCAAAGATTTCATAGTCTATAACCGCCATAATTATTTAAACAACTAGCTATTTCCCATGGGTTCACCCCTGCAGCTCAGCTCTTATTGGTCTTGGGCCTTCCTCGATAAATGGACTATTCAGCACAAAAATAATTTTTCGATTCGGACTAGCAGTTTCTGAGATTTTCGACTCTTCAGCTTTCTAATATTAGTTATAGATAATTTTTGATATTCAATTAAAGTCGTATGATGGATCACCGTGCTATGCCTTCGTAAATATCACTGGTGCTTCCGTAATGCTCTATATTGTGATTGATGATACCAGAACACGATTTGATGATGAATGATTAGGGAATTATGATTTTGTTTGGTTGGTCTAATTGTGAGAGTAGGCTTCAGCAAGTTCATCATTTGAAGTCGGTTAAAAATGTAGGTCGTTTTAAAATAGGAATGAGATAGAATCTTTTGAAATTTTTGGTAAAAATATTTTCAGACGTCGTTCATTATTATCTAAAATATGAAACTTTATCTTAAGTCTTTTTAATACTCGTACAACTATTACTATGAAGCTATTGTCAAACAGACAGGCGTGGCGAATGCGAGGCGTTTTTGTTTGTAATTTGTGGAATTGTTTGAAGCCAGTCACATGACTATCGGATCGCTTTCGCTTTTCTATGTGACTGGATTCAAACAATTTCATACATTACAAAACAAAATCGCCTCGGATCGCATTCGCTTCGCCTGTCTGTTTGACAATAGCTTCTAAGATTTGTGCACTTTAAAAAGTTAACTGATCAATGAGATGTTTTTTTTAGCTTCTGAATGAATGAGGCAAATGATTTCTGCTTTTCTTTCTTAGGAAAAAGCAAAATCATTCATATAAAAATTAAGGTACAATCTTGGAAGTCAAAGTACGGACAATGAATTAGTTTAAAACGCGAATAAGATTTTTAAAAAAACTTACATTAAGAGCATTATCCATAACATGTTATACTGCTTACTCCTTGTAGGACAAATTAATATAAATATTAATTGATTCTTCATAACATCCACCGCTAAAGGCGAAGCAAGTCTCTCAATACGAACACGCTCTATTTAAAAGTTAATTATTATATTTTTTCTTATTACACCGTCATTACGGAGCTACCGTCAATTAAAATGTAATAAAATCACGGATACGGCTCTATTTGTTTTTTTTATGTGACTCAAATGAAGCATATGTAATTATAAATTAGTTTGTATGTTTGTGTGTTATCGTAATCAGATCAAAGATCAGTCCAAAACAACAATTTGATGATGCAGCTTTTTGACAACGTCTAAATCATGTCTTACCAAGAATTCAAAGATATGTGACGTCTTCCAACCCGCACTGTACCCGTGTCGGGTATAATATGGATATGGATTATGGCATCTTCCCCTCACAGAGAGGAGATTAGTGTCCCAGCAGTGGGAAAATAACAGGCTGATCATGATGAAATTCATTTTTTTTCCAAGTCGCATTTAACCTTTAAAAGCAATTCCAAAAACCTAACCCTTTTACGCGTCGCGAGACCGACCTGTAAAGGTAATCTTGACTGCCTGGCTGGAACGCAAAGGGCAACTGAAGAAACAGACTTGATTTAGTCATTAAGAGTCTGACAGTCCCTTCAGCTTGCGGCTATATATTATAACTCATTGTTTTTTGTATTTATTGCAAGGAATCATCTAGAAATAAATGATTTTTTCAAGAAGTTGAAGTCCTATTTATTTATTCCATATCCTTTGGCTATCATAAACGAACCGTACTACACAGACACATTAGTATTACTCTCTCGTCGTAATCTACTTTTATCAGTATCTACAAAAACTATATCAGCTGCAGTTAGTGCAAAAACTAGCGAACGTTGCGCGTGCGCCAGCAAACTTGTCAATCTGCGACAACTAGTTGACTGCATGATCTATATCATATGATGCTTTTTTTTTTGCTGTCTAGCCCATGCTGTCTCATTGTTGAGAAATGTCTCCACAAAGCCTTTCCGCGTCACCTAGACCCGTTTCTCCCAATGTGTGTCCAATTGTTGATTTGAAGAAAACAATTGTTTCTCTTTCGTACAATAATGGCGCTTCTTAATTTTTTCATACATTCACGTACGCTGTCAATCAAATACAGGAATCCTGAAATAAGACCTCTGATCTACATAATTTCTGGACTCTAAAAGAGACTGTGACTTTAAGGTTATAAAAAGACATGTTATCATTTTGTCAATTATTATCATTATTTTCAAATGTAATTATTATTTAATTTCTACACATTTTTTAAGACAAAACAACTGCATGTTTCAAAACATTCGTGATCGATATTCAAATGATTATACTACATTCGTTTTTAAAAGTGTGTCCTCGGCTTTACAGAGCCAATTTAGGGCGCAATCAGGTTTTACCTAGATCTAATTGCTAATGCACCCGATATAAACTGCTTCCGTATCGGGATTACTACGTACTAATGAATCCCAATAAATGGGCTACGTTTTTGTAAGTCAACGGTTACACGCTCAGTCTGGCGTCAGTTCAGTCCATCAGTCTGGTCCGGCTAAGACTGATGCCAGAATGATGGATGAAAAATACGGTTAATTTTTGTCATTCTGGACCATCAGTCCGTCAGTCAACCGGTTAGACGATAATTCTCCCGTCATTCTGAGCAAACTGATGGACCAGACTGACGCCAGACTGAGCGTGTAACCTTTGACTAATAGTAAACAAATAGGTTTTGTGTTTATGATTTGCTATAGTTTAAGTAATTTTTTAACGTTTTAGGAGAGTACTGGTAGGGCACACGCAGAGAAATGTCTAGCTACCTATACGAGAACTTCTGGTTGCAACCGTGACAGCAAGACTCACTAGTTGACTTTACAACATTTCTAGTTATAAATACTAAGTAAGTAGTAGAGATAACAAGGACTTAGTGTTTATAACTAGAAGTGAGTCTTGCTGTCACGGTTGCAACCAGAAGTTCTCGTATTTTCTCTGCGTGCAGTGGTATTGTATTGACTCCGACTTTCGACTGACAGACTGAGTAATACTACTATCAAAGCACGAAACCCGTATTTTCTGCTATGCCTTTGTACCTCCTTTCGTCTTCTCTTTGATTTTAAGTATTCACAAGTTTTATTGAAGGAATTTAGCTCATCCCTCATCTGTGCTTTGCCCTACAACAATGTCATTGGTTGCCGTAAAAAGGGAACTGCGAATGGTAGCGACGATAATGTGTAGCTCAATATCAAAAGGCACATAAAAATATCGATTAAAATCATAATGAGGATGTTTACAATACTTCATAATTACGTTCTCTTTGACTCAGTACTCTCATATCGCATCATCTCATAAAGTCATCGATACCAAGTAAATGTCACATATCTGATTATTTTGAAGGACGTCAACACAGTGCCGGATTAGGAAAAACACAACACACAACAACAAACAGTGGGGCCCGCCAACCTCCGCCATGTGCCATAAACGTGAAACGTTTACTATTCCACTATTCCGACTGTCGTTGGCAAGAATAAAATACACATTTATTTGTGTTTGTTAGTTTTCGAATGATGTACTTTTTTTTTTCAAATGAGTCCTCCCACCCCGGGCAGGGCGGGAGGGACTGTCAGATTTGTACTGACTAAAATCCACGGTGTCCTTCAATAGCCCTTTATGTTCCGGGGTCACGGTAAGGAAATAAATCCCGCGACCCCGGCAGGCTTTAGCACTCCCCCCCCGTCATTTTTGCTGACGCTCTTTGAGGCGCGCGTGAAACACGACGCGCCGTCGACCCGGGCATGGTCCATGGTCGGACAGCGAGTTGCCCTTTACTCACTGTCCGCATGCCCGCGCCTACGGTGGCCGAAGATCGTCTGCCGACGTCCGACGCGTACTAGGAAAATAATATGGTTTCTGGCTTTTTGTACATGCGAGACTGTTTGACAGTACGAAAATCTTGCAAATACAATATTGAGTATACGTATATATATATTACCTGTGTACATATTATTTTAGAAAAATAAGTGACCTCTATTTGTCAATATTGTTGTCCTTTGAAAATAACGTTTAGCAATAAAATGATTTGAAGACATTTTCAATATTGAGTATTGTATTGTATTTTTGAACATATTATTTTCAATAGAATTCAAAACTCTGCTCATAAACAGGTCCCTATCAGTAGAATTTGCTAAGGGCTTCGCGCATCCTTAATCCGGCACTGCACCAACACGATCAGCGAACGATATACTTAATAAAAATAATCATAAAATATAATAGGGCCATCATATTTTAAATAAATATCAGCTCATTATCACAATATTACAGTCTTTCCGAGGTTCTGACGATGTAATCTTCCCGTGCCGTATAAGGCCGGGTTCAAACGGTACAAATTAGATATAGGTCAGTGCCAGTCAGCGGAGGGGCTTGATCTAGACTTTAACCTTTGAACGATACGAAAGGATAGCGGAAGGTACTGGCAACTAAGAAATGGAACTGATATGACATTTTAACCGGAACATTCTTAAACTTCAAGTTCCGTAAGACGGTCACTATTTCAATACGAATTTCATAGCAGATTTTCGAGGTAATTAATGAATTGGTCTTGGTTTTCATATTTTAACTAATCACTTAATTTATTGCTCTGAAAATAAGTTTTTAACGAATGGTTAAAACGTTTATTACAACGAATAATTTACTTAACTACTCATCAAACAACTGCTAAAAGCTCATTGAAAATAATTGGATGATATATCAAATATTGGTAATGAAATCAAATTAAAAATAACGAAAGTCAGTTTCTAACATGTTTTCGGGTGCTTCAGGATTAGGTACTTTTACAAAATACCTAATTCTTCCTATCTGGTTCTTCTTTAGGAGTACTTTTTTATGCAACATTATCGTTCTCTTATGTAGTTTGTTTGGATATTGCTCTGGAAATTAAGATGTTTTTGAGGACTTAACGTTGATCGTATCCACCTTTTCATAGATCCTTGTGTCAGCCGTGAGAAATAGCGCGTTCGTGGTCCGTCCCATCCAGTTTAGTGAATCGGGCGATATCGCTCAAGCGCTTATGATCGCCGATCTGCCGATCGTTGATTTATTCTCAATCGCCGCGAATGTCTCACGAACCACGTGATTCTATGGCACGACATTGTTTTCGAGATTTAGTGCATTTTCTTGTAGTTTAGGTTTTGTATTGTATTTTTTGACCACCTTGGTCTTAGGAGATGTTTTACTCTATAATGTTATATATATATCGTCATTATACAATCCTTAAAGGGACGGGCGGTCTAATTTCTACTTACAACATACCTTTTTTTAAAGGTGGTGAAAATCATCAAATGAGATCTCCTTCCTTGGGTGGAGAAAAAGGGAGCTGTCATACTCGTACTGATAAAAATCTACCATGTTCCTTTGATTGCCCTTAATTCGCCAATTATGTTAGTCCCACGTTTACCCCTAACTCTTATCATATTCATTCATGCTTACTCAGCCTATTATGTTTTCACTTCTAAATGTCTTCTGTTACTGAAAATGCCCGATAACTCAAAGCACGGGGCCAGCTCGAGTTAATGGCTATCACGTGTTTTCAAATTTTTGATAACACGATGGCCCACCAGAAGAAGGATTGAATTCAGTGAAGTCGGTGTCTTTAGTAATGAACCATCACTGCTCAATCTTAAAAATACCTCGCAGTACAAAATAAGTAGTCCTTCAAACAAGTGTGAAACATCGTGGTGAGAAGATTAGTCAGCTAGACTCTGCGTTACCTAGTGCTGGAAATCTATCACTTGACTCTAAGCCCAAGTGACCGCTGTAAATATATTCTGGCCAACTGGGGAATACTAGACACATCCTGCCCACCCAAATGTTCTTTCAGGATTTGAACGAGGCAAAAATGGAGTTCTTCAGCTCTGTTGTTTTCCTCGTATTTGGTATGATACAATTTGACTCCATCAACACGCAAAGAAGAAGTCATTCAAATCGTTATACTATTATACTTACTTCTCAAATGAAGTATACTTCGAAACCCTGTGTTTATCCAACTTTCAGTACTCGTTTGTATCACGCCTTACAATTTAACTCCAATCACGTCGCGAAATCTTTCACAAATTAAAATGGCAGCCACTTCCTAGCAATAACCATTCAGAATACATTAATACCTTTTACAACCAAACTCAATTTCAAAATGAAGTAATAAAATTAAGCACACTTGAAAATTTAACTCAATTTGTGTAATGTACCCTACGAACCGATCCAGTACAATTATTAGTAACAATATCTTCGTTTATCAAAACCGATATGGGTTGACGAGTGGTTATTTGGCGAAATATAATGTCCTCTTAAATGTTACGGCTCCAGTTAACATTTATGACACTTAATTTTGTCGGATAATATGCGATACATTGGTAGCGTTATAATAAAATCGTGTAACGATACGGTTGGGGTGTTGGTGTGTGGTTTTTGTATAAGCGATGAGCGGTGAGCGGAGCGAGTTGGCAAGGTCGGTTGTAACCTGTCCTTATAACTTTCCACTTCCAATAATTATGAGCTAAAGAAAACAGGAGCAGTTTGCGTCACAGCCGTTATATTTATTAAAACTTCATGCACAAATTTGTACAAAGGCGGACTTAATGCCATAGGCATTCTCTACCAGTCTACCAGTCTACAGTATATTCGTTCCATCGCGAGATTTTCTCTAACACATTTTAATCTTTCACAGGATCTTT
The DNA here is from genome assembly GCA_954870645.1 of Agrotis clavis. Lineage (NCBI taxonomy): Eukaryota > Metazoa > Arthropoda > Insecta > Lepidoptera > Noctuidae > Agrotis > Agrotis clavis. The sequence goes on along the minus strand of OX940931.1, from coordinate 23,070,955 downwards.
TAAAGAACTTTTCAAAATCTTGCGAGTGCATCGAAACTACATATTGTTTACGTTTATAAACCTTACTACTGATTCTACTTTTAACTTAATTTCCTCAAAATACGTTACTCCACGATTTAGATACTTATTGTTTAAACTATGCTCCTTTTAAAACACTTGCTTGCGCATTGTCATCACCTCTTACCTCGCCTAAAAACCGCTACATCTCTTCCATTAGGCCACTCAACACGCGAAAAAATATAAAATTTAATGCTCTGCCCCGCGATCGGACGGGCCGTTTCAGCGCATAGTAAGTGTTATTGCTTAATTTCACTATCGTATCAATCTCGGGGATCGTATAAAGACCCCTTTATGTAGAGCGAATATGGGGAAACGTTTGTAAGGTAATGAGATGGTCGCCCATTTATTTTTACCTCGTAATAATTATCTTACTGTATTTTGTTTAACAAGACATGCCACAAGAAAAATATGAATGGTCGGGCCAAAGAGTTTGGAGTGACATAAAGTTGCAATTATGATAACACAGCAGTTACATCGCATAAACAGCAAGTAAATAGTACAAAAATATTTTTTTCAAAAAGACTAATAATTAATAAGAAAACCTATAGCAAGGAAAAGACATTTTTTTTAATATTAATTTATTATCATACATAATTTTATATCATACGTCTGTTCTTATTGCTAGGACATAGGCCTCCTCTATATGAAAAGGAGTGGGCCATTACTTTCATACATTATGATAATATAGTTTTCACACCACTTGCTCGTAAATGTCACATTATAAGTCATGCAAACTGGCCGTAAAGCAAGTCATTGTTCCCCACACTCAAACCAGGGAATAATATATGTACTGAATTTCATTATTCCCTGGGAATAATGTGATTTGAATTAGGAACCTCAAACAAAACATAGTATGAAAACTTGGAACGAAGGAATTGAAGCAGCGGCGGCTGCCCCCCGGCAGTCCCCACTGCAACAGCTGATCGCTTGCTGAGGTGGGCACCACAGCATGCTCACGTTCGAAGGTTGTCGTACCACATCCAGTTTCAAAATTCGAATTTATTTCCTCGCAGGTGGTGTGAAAAGCAGAGTACTCACCTCAGGAATAAAGCTGCCTTTGTCTTGGGCTAACTTAAATCCCTCGCTACACTAAGGATTCTTATCTTAATTCCCTCGTTTCACTCGGGAATTAACACTTGAACCTCCTCGCTGCGCTCCGGAGGTTCACCCCCAGAATCCTTAGTGTCGCTTCGGGATTCAATACGCCCGTGACGTAAGGCACTGCTTTATTCCCTTGGTGCGTAATCTACTATTTCACACCACTTGCTCGTAAATGTCACATTATAAGTCATGCAAACTGGCCGTAAAGCAAGTCATTGTTCCCCACACTCAAACCAGGGAATAATATATGTACTGAATTTCATTATTCCCTGGGAATAATGTGATTTGAATTTGGAACCTCAAACAAAACATAGTATGAAAACTTGGAACGAAGGAATTGAAGCAGCGGCGGCTGCCCCCCGGCAGTCCCCACTGCAACAGCTGATCGCTTGCTGAGGTGGGCACCACAGCATGCTCACGTTCGAAGGTTGTCGTACCACATCCAGTTTCAAAATTCGAATTTATTTCCTCGCAGGTGGTGTGAAAAGCAGAGTACTCACCTCAGGAATAAAGCTGCCTTTGTCTTGGGCTAACTTAAATCCCTCGCTACACTAAGGATTCTTATCTTAATTCCCTCGTTTCACTCGGGAATTAACACTTGAACCTCCTCGCTGCGCTCCGGAGGTTCACCCCCAGAATCCTTAGTGTCGCTTCGGGATTCAATACGCCCGTGACGTAAGGCACTGCTTTATTCCCTTGGTGCGTAATCTACTATTATGTGCGTGCAAAGGTATGCATGACGTCATAAAATGGCCCCAACACAGTTTCAACTTCATCGCTAATGTATGTAATTAGTGAGGATGACAATTTCGCAACACTATTCACGAGCCCCTGTGGCCTAATGGATAAGGCATCGGCCTCCTAAGCCGGGGATTGTGGGTTCGAGTCCCACCAGGGGTAGAGTTTTTCTTTTTGTGTACATTAGAAGGCCGGTGTTTTGAATCTTTCAACTTAACAATAATTACGAAATGATATTATTTATTATTTATTACAAGCCAACTCTGTTAGTATTCCTTGACAATCGTCACGTAAAAACTGTTTGTTTGTAACGCTTTCACGCAGTAACCGCTGAACTGATTTTGATGGGTTTTGGTACAGAGATAGATGAGACCATCCAAACCGGGAAGACCTCTACCGTGTCCTCCTGGCGGTCGACACCACTGGTGGTGATACCCGGAACAAAGTGGCATTCTATAAAAAGTTAAAAATGAACTAAGATTGACCTAAGCTTTTTTTTTTACCGTGTCATAATCATCAAATGAGACTCGCAATGACTAAAATCCACGGTGTCCTTCAATAACCCTTTACGTTCCGGGGTCACTGTAATTCGTGGGTCCCGCGACTCCGGCAGGCTTTGGCACTCTAAAGGGGGGTCCCGTCATAATGCTGACACTCTATGAGGCGCGCGTGGAACACAACGTGCCGTCGACCCGGGCATGGTCCATGGTCAGACACCGAGTCGCCAATTTCTCGCCGTCCGCATGACCGCGCACTGTTGCTAGAAGCGTTTTGGTTTGATGTTGCGATTTCTTAGTTTTGTTGGTGGTTGCAAATGTTGAGCTTTTAATAAAAAAAAGCCTCAAAGATGGGCCTTACCACCACGATTGCGGCGTGCCCAAGATTGACTTAAGCTACCATGCAAAAACTTGTGACGGGATACTGTAGGTCTTCCCTTAGACATTTCGAGGTCGACAGTCCATCTGGCCACTGGCAATTCCAAGTACAAACATTAAATTAAAAATTCGTTTACCCACATATATTAAATCATTCGATTTCATATCGTAAATCGTACCGAATCGAATCGGTACCAAAAACGATTCGATTCAATCGAGTCTTGATTGTGATATGTTATTGTTCGAATGTTGTAACTTTTGTTGTCACTTTCCTTGTAATAATTCTAGTGAATATTTTGGCAAGCGTTGGGCAACTGAATAAGTTATGTTTCAGGAAAGGTCGTTTTGTAATTCTTGCTTGATTTGGTCTTCTTCGTAAAGGGCGTCCTTGAAAATATTGATATTACTTATGTAGTGGCTTTACAAAGGTCTTGTGCATATTGGCATACTAAAGACTATGCCTATTACGGAAATGACTAAAACCGACTGTTTACTTTATAATATACAGTCACGAAATTGTACGTTTTTCAATTTATTTGTGACTCAAAACAATCATTACGACAATGACGCCATTGATTAAGAAATATACAATAATTTATACCTACAACTTCAGGCCTTGGTAAAAGTCCTACTAAACTACATCACAGTCACTTCCGTTACATATACGGGTTCCGTACATATTTATTTGTCCACCAAGCTCTTAAAGTATCAACATTAACATATTTTGTCACGTTTTATTGGCACTTCACGCCAGTTTCGCCATACGGGGTAAACGGAACCACTAGTCCTGTCAGTTTGTTTTTACTCGGAAGTAAATCAGTGTGGCATGCTGGTAGATTGTTTATTTTATTTATAATCTGAGGTACTATAAAATTACAACACTTACAAGGTACCTACCAGTTTTTTTTTATGGTCAGGGCTCCTGAGAAAGAAACCTGCTAACAATACGCGCCATGTCCAAAAGTATTGCCTTTTGAATCAAGCGCTTGATCTAACCAAACGAGAGCCTCTTATGATGTCAAAATTATTCAGTTTTTTTTTTCTTGTATGCTTGAAAGAAGTACCCATAAATAATAATATATAGACCCATAAATAATATGGAAATCCTGAGTAAAAATCATGGTACTACATTTTTTAAATGCATTTTGATGTAATGCTATAGACACTAGCGCCACATCAAAAAGACTTCAGTTGTGGCGTGGAATCAATACGATAATTTGTAAACCTAAATAATATGTCAAATACTAACCTAATAAGAGTTTCATTGAACTTTCAACTTTTGCAATTTGATCGATAGTAATAAATATACGTGAAATACCTTGTTTTTTACTAAATCACAAATCAAATCAGATGTGGTATTTTTAATTCATCAGCATTCCATGTTCCGGCTCAACGTTTTCTTCTTCCATTCTCCCCAGTCATTTTTAACTTTTGTTCACTCCTTTGTGTATATTTTATTTAAATACAAAAGTGTTTAAAAAACGAGAGAGAAAAATTTATGAAAAACTAATTTGTAACGCTTGAACTAGAAACACAGAAAAATTAGACAAAGGGAGGCCTTGTCCTTGGGGTCTTCACATCAAGTGTAAATAGGTTACTTCTAGGTTTAAACGTACCATCAGGCGAAATAGTGGTCAAACATATAAAATGCAAAGTTATTAACAAAATAAACTTTATGAAAACTACATTTTCGCGGTCAAAGAAATAGAACAACAATTTAAATGTCATCATTCGGAGGTTTTACATATACATAATACTACGTGGCAAATAGCAAGATTTCATGTATGAAACACTGAAATTCCTCTCCCGATCCAAGTTTTACTTACACACTTTCGTAGCTTCTCGTCCGTTTCTAAGTAAGGTTTTTATAAATAAATTCTTGAGTAAAAATGTCGGTTTCTGAGCAAGGTGAGAAATGCCCTCTAAACTAATAGGTGTCGAGTATTTCCGTAATTACCACCTTATAGCGATAGATATAGGGCGCACAACTCACGTGTGTTAAGGGCAAGTCGGACAAAGTATTCGTCTTTAAAATATTATGCTTTTATACTTTTGCTCTGACCGTCAAGTCTCAGACGACGCCCATCTTTTGATGATCTCGATAATTTAATTACGAGAATATTGTAGTACACGCTTCTGCCCGGCGTTTTACCCACGTTGTGTTAGGCGTCAGGCCCTATGGAGACCCCGTCAGTTCCCTTGGGGAAAGCGTGGAAGAAGACACGCCGTCGACTCGAACCTTGTCCATGGTCGAATAGCCAGCAATCTACATAATATTACTAAAAAAATTAAATCGCCTCGATGTCCAATGCACTGGACTTCTTAGACAGAAGCTCGACCCTGAGATTTAGCATGTTCATTCCCTACCTTGTTCCGACTTCTACTCGTACTAAATATGTATTTATTTTATCCATCTACGTATCAATGACATGACTGTATGTACAGGCTATGACTGCATGGTTTTTGGCAGTATTATATTACAAAAACATAGTCGAAAAATATCCACAGCAAAACCCTGCTGCCATTCCTAAAATATACTTTCCTTTCCGCACATTCGCATCGATTCTTCAGTAGTTGTATCTTCACCTTAACTCAAAGAATTTACCACGCGAATAAAATGAAGGTGAGAATTGTCTCACTTCCATTAACTTTTCTACGTGATCCAAGTAAATTGATCGTTCTACATATCTACACACATCCTAAGGAAAAAAATAAGCCACGGTAAAAAATATTAATCGCTCGATTGATCTCAGTATGGTAAATATCCTACTTGATTCGTTAAACTTTTACTTTTTATACGAAGTTTAGGGTAAAATATAGAGCGCAAAAATGTCAGTTGTTTTCTTTAGAAGGTATGATATTTGTAGTATTTTTACTTAATCCAGGATTATTGGGTGTGACTTCTATGGGAGGTACTCAAGGTGTAGAATTAAGAGACGGTTTATGCATAAATGTTATTAAGGATTTTTTTGGCGTTTACGCAAAACCCTTGTTTCAGTTACTATTGCCGCATAAATATTTACTAAAATGTCATCGATTTTTATTTGAATAATACTAGATGTTTTTACCTTTTCTAAAAACGATATAATTTGCGTAACTTACTCAGAGCTGTTATAATCATACGGAACGCAGCTAAAATGTAAACGTCACTACTGTCAAGTTGACAAGTCGTCGTTCGTTCTTACCGCGCTTTGCGCACGCTTGGTTTTCTCAATTACCAAAATTATTACATTAATTACTATTGATAAACAATGTAAACCGTTTATAAATAAATACATATAAACGGATACACGGAGTTTTCATAGTGGCGACGAGATTCTACGAACCTACACGGCGAAAATGGGTAACGAAGACGACCTTTCCAAAGAGGTTAACATTCCGCCAAATTTCATCGAATGTTACGACCCTAAAAACAAGTTCGAGCGTTGGGTACAAAGATTAGAAGGAGCATTCTCTATTTACAAGATAACGCAAGCTACATCGAAGAATTCGTACCTTCTACACTACATTGGAGCTGATTTGTATGACACACTGTGCGATTTAGTTGCACCTACTACACCAGAGAAACGTACATACGACAATAATGTAACGTCCTTGAAGAATCACCTAGACCCTACTCCACTTGAAATAGCTGAATATTTCAAATTTCATCACCGACATCAAAAGGATGGTGAACCGATCAAGGAATACCTGGCTTCATTAAGAAAAATGGCCACAACTTGCAATTTTGGGACGTTTCTCGATTCAGCCTTGAGAAATCAGTTTGTATGCGGCATCAAATCACAACGTATTAAGGATAGACTACTGGAAGTACGAGACCTGACACTGCAAAAGGCGATTGACATTGCGACTGGAATGGAAAGTGCCCAGGCTGAGGCAACTCACACTCAAGAGGTGCAAGCAATTGCAGTCAAGAGAAAGACATCTACCGGATTAAAAAATACAGTACCTACCTACTTCTTCCAGTCAGATTGTTTGTTTTCGATGTGGTGGCAATCACTACCCAAGTAACACAGTCTGGAAGTTTTAAAACCAATCTGTCTATAGACTGTCTATTCAGGGTTAATCTTTAGATACGGGCTTTCTAAAGATGGGTTTGATATAGAACATTTAATCTTATAGAGTTTTTTATCTAAAGCTTTATTATTTTAAGAGCATTTGTTCTATAGAACACTTATTTTAAGTACGTTTATAGTTATAACGAATGTTTCTAGATAAAATGCTCTACAAATAGTTAAAAAAGCCTAAAGGTACCTATTTTGAAGTAGTTTTATAGATAAAGCGATATATTTGAAGACAAAACTTTCTACAGATATTCTATTTTAGCTAATGGTACTCTTATCTTTTTTTTCTAAAGATACTTCAGTCTAGATAAAATACTTTACTAGATATTTTTAAGTTTGTCTAGAAAACTGATAGAGAAGTCGTGTTTTTAGAGTTTTTATCCTTAAAAGTGTCTTAGATAAGTGCATTTGTACTAGAAATTTAAATTGGATGAGTTTATGCAATGGAGAAGATGAAACAAATTAAAAGATCTGGTGGTTTTCGTCGAAAAATCCGCAAGTATTTAAAAAGAAAGAAAAATGAAGTAGAGTCGACCGAAGAAGAATCGAAACTTCCTAGTAACTTCCTCCAAAACGTGGAAAAATGTTGATGATATATGGGTATCAAAAATGAAAAGGTTTGCTGTCAAGAGTACGAAAAAAAAATCACATGACTTAAATCCAATATGGCGGACAGGCTATTTAAAATACACCCCCATAATATGGGTATCAAATGAAAGGGTTTGCTGTCAGGGATACGAAAAAAATGGTCACGTGACTTAAATCCAAGATGGCGGACAGGCTATTTGGAATGCACCCCCGTGATATGGGTATCAAATGAAAGGGTTTGCTGTCAGGAATACGAAAAAGTAGTCACGTGACTTAAATTCAAGATATGGCGGAATGGCTGTTTGAAATCCACCCCCATAATATGGGTATCAAAGGAAAGGGTTTGCTGTCAGGAATACGAAAAAAATTGACACGTGACTTAAATCCAATATGGCGGACAGGCTATTTAAAATCCACCCCCATAATATGCGTATCAAATGAAAAGGTTTGCTGTGAGGAATACGAAAAAAATAGTCAGGTGACTTAAATTCAAGATGGCGGACTGGCTGTTTGAAATCCACCCCAATGATGTGGGTATCAAATGAAAGGGTATTAATGTAATTACAATTATAATTATTATTTCTCACATTGTTTATACTTTAATAAATCAGAAATACTTTTTACTCGGGTACCCTCTTGTATTGATTAATTATATTGGTTTGTTACTGCATAAAATGGTCTTACGTTCACAACACATGAAATGACCTATTCACTAAAGAACGTCTAGAAATACTGTGACAAGATAAAAAGGAATACAGAGTGACAGTTACTAGATAATTTTAAACCACTCTTAAATCTGTTTATTCTCTCACTAGATAGTTTAGTATGTAGTAAGTAAAATTATTCTAGAGCCATACTACAAAAAAAATCTCTAGACTGTTTGTTCTATAGCAATCGGTTTTCTAGTAAATTTTATCTGGACGCCATTTTTATTGCCTATTTTTTGCTTCAAATAGTTTTCGTTACGTATTTTAATGTTTTTATCATTAAACTATGTCTAATTAGACGTTTGATATGTTTTAAATTACTATATTTTAAATAAAATGAGTATTTTAAGCATTAAAATGTAAATTCGAAAATTTGCTTATACCAAATAATATTCATATTTTGAAAAAAAAATGTTAAATCTTACATTTACAGCGGGCGCTCTTATTTTACAAGAGTTTTACATAATATTCAACGATAGAATTTCAATCGCATATTGATTTGCTTATTTACCCATTATTAAAACACAAATTAATAAAAAGTAATAAATTTGTTACGCCATGATGCAAATATTATTAAGTAAAATAACTCTTATAAGTTCCACGCCATTATGCGTCACTAGTAAAATGTTACTTAAAGTTGTTAGTCTTAAGATAATTTGGTTTTAAAACTTGACGAGCGATGATTCCTTTAAAGGTCTTAACTCTATCTATAAACTATCTACTAGTACGCTACTAGATAAACGTGCGGTCTATAAACGGTTTAGAGAGACACTAGAAACATCTCTTAAGTCAATTTGATCTTAACTCTATCTAGTCATGTTTTCTTAACTCATTCTTAAGAGAGGGTACAAGAATGTGCCCACTTTTACTAAACTCTGTCTATAAGCGTTCTAGAAGATTACTTATAGATATTTTATTCTTATGGTAGACAATTCAATTTAATTCTATAAGCTATCTAGTAGTACGTTTCTAGACACGTTTGTGTTACTTGGGTATGCTAATAAGTGTAACCAAATGAATACGAAATGCAATTTCTGCCAAAAAATAGGACATTTGAAACGAATGTGCCTTAAACTGAAGAAAGTGAATCAGGTGGATACAGGAAACCCAACGGATTCTGCGTTTAGTCCTAATACCGAACAAAATCAAGAAGAGATTGTATGTATTAACAATTGTAGAGTTACTTCTTTTTCAAATAAGTTTTGGATTAAAGCCAAAATTAATCACACTGAGTTCCAGATGGAATTTGATAGTGGCTCAGCAGTGTCTATAATGAATGAAAAAGATTACCAAAAAATTGGCAAAACCCAACTTCTACCAACTAATATAAAATTATGTACTTATTCTAATGAGTTCCTAAATATTTTAGGTGTCACACAGGTCACAGCTACGATTGGAAGAGAATCAGTAGAGGTCAAGTTGTTCATTATTTCGGGGAATCAGCATCCACTCTTGGGCCGGGATTGGATATACATGTTCAATGCATTTAAGGGCTTCAGGGATGGTTTGAGACAAGTAAACCAAGTGTCATCAGGTAAGGTGCCACATGCTTTATCTTTGCAAAAGCTTTTTGAGAAATACAGCGACTTGTTTGATAACAAAAATGTTGGTGAGATTAAAGGGGAACCAGCTGCTTTACACATGAAGCCAGATGCAAAACCAGTGTTCTTTCGTGCTAGACCAATTCCTTTTGCACTAAAAGATAGGGTTGAACAACAAATTGAAAATTTAGTTCGGGATGGAGTCCTAGTTAAAGTAGACTACAGCGAATATGCTACTCCCATTGTACCTGTAATAAAACCTAATGGTAAAATAAGAATTTGTGGGGATTACAAAATTACACTGAACCAAAATCTTCTAGTTGATGAGCATCCCTTACCTACTTCTGAAGAACTATTCAATGGTTTAGCTGGTGGGGATAAATTCTCTAAAATTGATATACGTAATGCATATCTAAATTGGAAGGTTAGGGATGAGGACCAGCAACTATTAACTCTCAATACTCACAAAGGTCTGTACAAATGTACTCGTTTGATGTTTGGACTTAACTGTGCGCCGGCTAAGTGGCAAAGAAAGATTGAAAGTATCTTAAGAGACATCCCGGGGGTTCACTGTTTCATTGATGACATTAGGGTTACAGCTGCAAACGATGCTGAGCATTTGGACAGACTAGAAAAGGTGTTTGCTAGACTCGCTGAATTCGGCCTTAAGGTTAATCTGGATAAGTCTGAATTTTTGCAAAATGAAATTGAATACTGTGGATACAAAATTAGTCGCGAGGGAGTACACAAGGTTGATAGTAAAGTAAAAGCTGTTGTGGAGGCTTTAAATCCCAAAAATGTTTCCGAGTTGCAGGCTTTACTTGGCTTAGTAAATTATTATGGTAGGTTCCTACCAAACCTGAGTAGCACGTTGGAACCCCTATATATGCTTTTGCGAAAAGAGATATCATGGAATTGGTCAGCTGAGTGTGATAAAGCTTTACGAACAATCAAAAATCAAATGCTATCTGATACTGTGCTCGCACATTACTCACCTGATTTGCCTCTTATACTAGCTACGGATGCGTCGCCTACTGGCGTGGGCGCTGTCTTGTCACATATCATGCCTGATGGAACTGAACGGCCAATACATTTTGCTTCACAGACCTTAAATTCCTCACAGCGTAAGTGGGCACAGATTGACAAAGAAGCTTATGCTATTGTTTTTGGAGTAAAACGTTTCTTTCAATACCTTTATGGTAGAAAATTTACCTTGCATACTGACCACAAGCCTCTCGTCCAAATCTTTTCGCCTACTAAGGCTTTGCCTCTTCTTTCTGCTGCACGTATGCAACGCTATGCTGTTTTCCTCCAGGGTTTTCAATATGATATTAAATACAAGAAATCCAAGGACAATGCTAATGCAGATGCGTTTTCACGATTACCTGTTGCTGTGGAAACTAGCGAGCAGGAGGACTGCGACAGTTTTCAAATTGGAATGATTTCGGTACTGCCTATTACAGTAAACGATATTGCTGCTGAAACTACAGTCGATGAATCATTGGCGCCACTACTGTTGGGCGTGTCAACTGGAAAGAAAGTGTCTCTTGCTGATAGGTTTGGTATTGAACAAACTGAGTTCTCTCTACTAGAAGGTTGTTTGATGCGAGGAACTCGTGTGGTGGTGCCTACTAAACTCAGAGATGTTATTCTGAGAGATTTACATTCTAGTCATTTCGGTGTTAATAGAATGCTCGGTCTTGCGCGAAGCTATTGCTGGTGGCCAGGGATGGACAAAAACATTAAAGATATTGCAAAAAACTGTCGTGAGTGCTCTCTACACCTGAACTTGCCTCCAGAAGTAGCTTCGAAGCACACTTGGGAGAGTCCTACTAAACCATTTGAAAGAGTTCACATTGATTTTGCTGGTAAATTTCAAAATGTTTATTTTCTTTTAATAATTGATGCCTTTTCAAAGTGGCCAGAAGCGCATGTCTTAAACAGAATAGATACTGATTCTACTATTGAAGTTTTGGACAAAGTTTTCACTACGTTTGGTTATCCAAGAATTCTCACAAGCGATAACGGAACGCAATTTGTTAATCCAAAGTTCTTTGAATACCTAAAAATGCATGGAATCACACACAAAAGATCTGCTCCATATAACCCTGCCACTAACGGTCAGGTAGAACGCTATGTACAAACGTTGAAACAGAAACTTAGATGTTTAAATTCTATAAAAACACCTACACAGTCTAAAGTAAATGAAATATTATTTCAATATCGTATAACTCCGCACCCCGCCACTGGTAAATCTCCAGCAGAAATGGTTTTTACTTACCAACCAACCTCACGTTTATCGCTGTGTTGTCCAAACAAGTCTGCTGTATTGCCTCGGAAGGAGTTGAAGGTGGTACGCGTGCGGAAACTGATGCCAGATTCAAGAGTGGTTGCTCGCAATTATACAGGAGAAGGGAAATGGAAGTTAGGAGTAGTTGAGAAGGTTCTTGGAAATTTGCATTATTTAATTAAGTTAGATAATGGTATCACGTGGCGTCGACATATCGACCAGCTCCGTCAGATTGGGGATGACGTTCCTATCTTAAATGAAAAATTTACTGATGACTTTGATCGGGCTGAAGCTCAAGCACCTAACTCTGATTCTGCTTCCAATAAACATGATACTAACACAGAACAAAACATTGATGTACCTATAGATATTCCAGAACCTGGATCATTACCTTCAGACAAGGTAATACCAACCACTAGTGATGTTACTGTACCGGCACCTTCAGTGCCTAATGATGTTCCAGTTGAACCTGCTTTACGTAGAAGTAAAAGAGTGATTAAACCTGTTGTTCGTCTTAACTTGTGAATTTTACTGTTGTCTTAAATTATTTTTTGTTATCATGTACTTTTCTTGCTAAGCATTCAAGCTATTAACAATAGCAGCCAATAGAACATAAGTTTTGTGATTAGGTTCTATTAACTTGTTTAAGAAAGTATTATAAGTTATTATTGTATGTTGATACTATAATTGTTTATGATAAGTTTTAATTAAAACTTGCGTTTGGGGACAGTAGTTAAGAACGCTTGGTGACCTTTAGTTTAATTACCTATTTGTGAATTTATTTTCCTGGTGGGGAAGGAAACTGTTATAATCATACGGAACGCAGCTAAAATGTAAACGTCACTACTGTCAAGTTGACAAGTCGTCGTTCGTTCTTACCGCGCTTTGCGCACGCTTGGTTTTCTCAATTACCAAAATTATTACATTAATTACTATTGATAAACAATGTAAACCGTTTATAAATAAATACATATAAACGGATACACGGAGTTTTCATAAGAGCGTTCACCGATCCGCTTTGGGCGTGGGTGTTGGGTACGCTCTCTCAAAGAAGAGATCTGTAATCCAGCTGTGCGAACATAGGCTGATTATGCGTTATCAGTTATTTCTCCTTGTCTCGGAACGTACACACGGCTATACATCAAGATATTATACAAAACCAATTTTTCTTGGACTCGCTATATATGATCTTTCCGCACATTGAACGGTCAGCTTATACTAGTTTTGCATAGCTTGATGTGTGTAGCCGTGTGAACGTGAATCCGTTGCGTTGGTTCCGACAGTCATTTGTAGATCTTTACCAATCGTTGCTATTAGTCAGAAGCTCGAAAGTTTAACGACCTGTCTTGAAAAAGGGTATCGTATCACCCACTTATTGGGTTGTGGGCCACTCAAATGTCATGTCAGTATCAATTTTGACACATGACAACTGTCAAATTTTAATGAAAACATCTGGCATTCTCAAAATACACGTGTTATTGCAACAGTAAAAATACTGTTGAAAAACCGAATAAACACCGGGTCCAAATATCTAATGGTTTTTGCGAAATTTTCTTAATAATTTCGTTTGGGGACTAAACCCCCCAATGGCATTTGAGAGAGTAGGCAGTCGCTCTACATAAAATACTGATATTCAGTTGCATCTGGTTATACTGGAAGCCAACCCCAAAACAAGTAAGAAAAGGGAAGAGAGACAGATCATAACGATGCACTATGAACGTTCCTGTTAAAGGTCCTTGTCATTTCTAGTACTAACATCCATAATTATTAATTTCTACAACAATAATCGACATTGTATCCCCGTACTTACCAATGCCGATTAACATCATACAGGTCCACGCCTCGCCTCAGTCATCAACGAGACGCCATATTATAAAGAGATCAAGAGCAACGTAATTAAATCAGTTAGGAAGCGTGACTGTGCATTCTGCGGCACCTTTAGTTCGGTTTTTGTGTCGGCCTTCTTAGACATCCCATCATTATTGGGTTATTGAGATGTATGTAGGTACTGGGAGATGAACGAGTTTTATATTGTAGATTTATTTGGATTGTAAGTTAGGGTAAGGAAGGCGAATCAGTGGCATCAAATATGTCTGTTGGTTTTATTCTGTCTCCTGCATATCATAGAGGGAAGTGGAAACTAGTTATTTTTCTAATCTTTTATGGTTAATTTCGTTGCAGGATCGAATACAGTTAAATTATATTCATACAGTTAATTTCATTCTCTCGGCGTTTTTCTGGTGGTCGTGACTGTTGATTCTGGCTTTCAAGAGTTGCAGTACTTTGGAAATAGTGTGGGGAGATTTTTCCTAAAAACAAGAACCAGTGGCACTCATTTTGTCGGAGCATATTTTGAGAGATTTGACCAAAACAATGATTGTATGACATATATTAACTTTTTTTGTAAAACTTAAATGAATTTTTGACTGAATATGATTTTTTTGAATGAATATGAATTTTTTACTGGATTATTATTACTTTGCTAATTAAAATTGTCAGCTCCAATTTGTTAATAATTTGTTTAGAGAAATGACGAAGATTATTAAGGGTCGAAAAAGCTCTTTAAATGAAGTTAAAAAAGATAATTAAGGCCGTTGTTCTAAGTCGTAAAGAAAACATTTAATTTCTTTATTATTTAACAAAAAGCCAATGAGCGTACTTTACAAAAAAGAAAATTAATTCCAAAGTTCACAATAAGTGCAAACCCACGTCAAAAAGATAGTTGATTACTTACAGTGAAGGCTCAGGTCCTAATAGATAAAGCAGATAATATTAGAGCAATCTAGTTCATTTCTAGATGACTGATCTAATAGAGTCAGAGGCCAGACTGGAGCGTAATAACCGGTAATCAATTATTATCGTTATGTAATTTGTGATTGTTATATCGTATTTTGTTAGTTTGTTTGTCTGTAGTTGGAAATTTTAATGAATTAAGAATAAATAATGAAAGTAAGATATTCTTGGACCCGAATGAATTAACTAGACACCGCGGTACGAGTCACGTCTTGCGGAAAATTCATGGTACCTACCTACTTTAATTATTTTTAATGCAATGAAATAGACACTCGCCGCGTAAAAAGGACTTCAGTCGTGGCGCGGACTCTAGACCTTACAATGACATTACTGGGTAACAGTGTTTATCCGTTTCGCACGTCATTCTATAATTATCTAGAAATTGACAGAAAATTACGTTCAGTTAGCTTATCTCACTTATTTCGATGGCTCATTTTGATGCGGGGTAATGTGGGATTTGATCACTATGATGGGTGAAAATAACGAAAAAATAACTTTTTTTTTTTTTTGAATGGCTATTATCATTTTTTTTTTCTGATTTCTGATGTATTTTACCGACATTGTGCAGCTATAAAATTAATTAACAATTTATGAAACAAGTCTTAGTTTGATTATGTTACGAATTTTATCCCTAAGCATCTCCAGTAACTTAACATAGTACCCAACAAAATGTGCATCAAACAAAAATAAATTATTACAATCTCATGGGAACTTGCATTATACTCGAGTTGATGCAAAAAGCTGTGCAAATTGAATCCACCTACATTAATATTAACGACAGATACAGTTTGTAGGATGAGCAGATAACTTGCTCTTGTAGTTTGTAATCAATCAAATGTGGATGTTTAAGTGTTAATGCTATGTGTAATGAAGTGTGTTCATCAACTGTTTGTCAGGATAACTTGGTAATTCAATTGTACCTACTATAACTGTTTGAGTACTTGGCTTTTTCATTAAATATTTTTACCGCATTATTGACAAAGAAAAAATCTCTCGTTTTGATTTCTAAGAAAAACCTGTAATACTTAACTGTCTAAACAAGTTGTTTTTACTAAAGTCGTTATTTTTTTTTCGACTTATTTGGTACTGAAACTGAACAATACTTCCTTCATTATAAATGAGGAAGATAAGATAAGATGATATTTGTGAGCTTTTCACACAAAAACTACTGAACGGATTTCAATAAAAACTTTGAACACGGATAGTTTAAAAACCGGATTAACACGTAGAATACTTTTTATCGTAGACGTTCTCATGCCATAATTGCCAAACTCACGGACGTAAGTTAATCTTTTCCACCATGCGAATATAATATTCTATAAAATACGAAAAAATGTGAAATTCAAAATATATCAACGCCTAACTGTCGTACGTACCAATAATCATAATTTTATAGCACATCACCTTAACAAAACTATTCTAACTAAACTAATCCAACAAAGACTGATTGAATCCAATTCACTAAGCCCATTCACTTCAAACCTTTTGAATTGATATTAAGATTAATGTCTTTCCTCTTTCCTAAGTATCTGAATTAAATTAACTTTGCACATAAATTGGCACATTCACACAAGATTGATTTAAACATGTCAGATTATTTTCTTTGGAACTGTTTTCTGTGTAAAGAGATATTTAATCGTTCTAAGGCCCTAGCAGACCATGCACCGGTAAGCGCAGCGGCGACGTTCACCTGCAAGGTGGACAGACGATCTGATGAAAATCACAAAATCGCGCTGGATGCAAGGACTGGATGCAGGAAATATATGGGGGAGGCCTATGTTCAGCAGTGGACATCTTACGGCTGCTATGATGATGAGGCCCTAGCATGACTTTTTACGTTTTTATGTCGTAGTAAAGTAAACGGGAACCTTGACGTTAATTTTATGGAAACAATAGTTTGGTACACCAGAGGCGCTTTTCCATTTGCCGTGCTGTAGTCGTCACAGACAACGCACTTTCCATACAATGAACGCAGTCCATACTTCTAGTACGTTATACGCTCTTAAAAAGCACCCTTATAAATACCATACTTTCTCTCACATTTCAACCCAAATGTTCTCCCAACCCGAAGACTGATGCGCAAACATTATTTCTTTAAAACAAGTGCATTACTTAATTCTCAGTTTACAAGCATGGCAGAATGGCCTGTAACATTTTGTACGGCGGTTAATATCGGTCATATATCATACGGATGGATACCACACAATATTTTATATGCTCGTTACGATTTCGGGTGCAATAACCGTTACGGTCGGAAATTATGTTAAAAATTGCGGTGAGGTTGGGGCTTATTTTGTAGTGCGGGTTCTGTATGTTATTTACGCGTGATTCTATTTTTGACGTAGTTAAACCTGGCTAAATTGAAATTAGGAATCTCTCTTCATATAAACTGAGTTATGACTGCAAAATTATCTGCGTTTAAATGTGGAAGTAGAATCAAACTATGGAGTTATTATTGCCAGGTTCAATGTCTTGAAATAAATCATGTCACCTTGAATTTTTACAATCTAGGCTTAACCAAAATGTAAGAGTGCATCTTTTTACATCACCCACACTTGTCTTGTACATTTTAATACACCCCCTGTCAATGTTTAATCTCTAAAATTAGCTGCAAGTGAAAAACCATACACGTAACACGTGATGACAGACCAACATCCTCCTATTATTACATCAATAACGCTCATAGTCAATTATACTGCGTTTGTGATTAATTAAAAAGAAAACAGCCGGATTAGGGCACAAACAAGTAATTTCACAAACAGTTCGAAGTTTAATTCGAAGAACATTCAACGTTCTATGTATATAATAAATGCTCGATATAATTTTATGCCCAAAAAAAATCTACTTTTATTCAAACCCTCGCCCTCGGTGACCTTTACCAGCGGACTCCTAAAACCTGCGCATGCACTGATGATGTTAACAATCAAGGCTAATGCAGTTCCGTGGCGGCTATCACGCGTCTCGCGAATTTTTTATGCGTTCATCCTTGAATTAAAAACTAGTGGGTAGGTAGAGCAATATTATGATATTATTTTGGTGTTTTTTTTTTTTGGATGAGGTATTAATGTGAAATTAAGTATTCTTTGCTCGATATTTTTCTATTCTTTTTAAGATGTAGTTTAAATTCAGTGAAATCAATCCGTATTTACTATCAAATAGGGAATCTGTAAGTTCGCGTTTGGTGAAAGTACAATTCAGCGGAAATAATAACACAGTAACATCTCACGATAAAACCACAATATTATATTAGCCCATGGTATCCCACTGCTGGGCAACCTTCACTGAGCTATCCAGCTTTAAATAAAGCTATCAATACCATCTCGCCATCTTCGCTTGGGCGTCACACGACTATAATAATATCAAACTTTAAAACCAAACAAAAAAACCTTCGTGAAACAACAGTCGTGCCTCTAAAAACATTTTCACCTATTCTTTCAATATGGGTCACAGAAAACATCTCAAAAACGTTTCTCAGACAATTCTGTTGGTGCAAGACCGCATAAACTGGCGAGCGCAGTCAGGAGGTCAAACACATAACTCTCGCCACCTCGCCACTCGCACATGTAAATAAGGGCATATTTCAAATGTACTAGCTATGGTGTTAGGTTGCTGCTCCAAACTTTTCGGGTCGGAGTTGTTTTACGCGAGTTTTTTGTAGACTAGTGGCTGAAATACATTTTTTTTTTAATTTGGTTTGAGATATTATTGGCTAATAAAATGAAGAATAGGTAGTTTTTATTCAAAGTGGCTCAAAATCTCAAAAGTTTAAAAGAGTGTGAAGTAAAAGAAATCAACGTGCAAGTTTCACTACTGCACACACGCTTCCCGCTGTCTGTCTATCTGTATGTATGCTTAGATCGATATGTTTTAATAGTTAAAGTGATTCAAGAGGAAGGTTTATATATATTTTGCATGAAGAGATAGCACCCTTTCGGAGCCGGGACGGGTCGATAGTTTTCCATAAATTAATGAAATAATATTTCAGAATTCAGAGTAAAAATAAATTGTTTGTGAAAAGAAAAACAGCTAGTCCATAATTATTATTAGGTGTTGAACCCTATCAAGTTCAATGCTTTCACGTTTGTTTTTATCTTGGTTTAGCCTGTATTGAGCTTACACTAACAGGAGCCTTTTATTACTTTTATAAGTACCTACAGCAGATTACGAAAATTTGTGTCAAACTAATGCAGGCCATTGACTGTACTAGTGTGTCTAGTAAATTAATTTCAGCAAACTATCAAACAACAACCACTTCCTTAAAATGTAAGTATTTAAGTTCTTCAACTATACGCGAGCATAACTTTACATGCTCGCATAAGTCAACCCGCATCCTTACAATCACCATACACGTTAGACAGGAATGTGTGAATGCGATTCATAAATAAATCGATCGAACAACGTCAGTGCTTCCGTGCGCATATTGATATGGTAATAAGCAGTTAACGTATACCATTGTACGTACTTACTGTCGCCTATGATGGTTGGTTCGCAAATTAGCGAATAATGGGAGAGCTCGGGGTCTAAATTGGTCTGAGAGACCCCGGGTCATGATTGATGTCAAGTCTTTTTACTGCTGCGAGTTATAATTTTGAGATAGAATTAAAGTAAGCCCGTAACAGCTCAAAAATAAGCCTCGTACTTTTTTTACTTTACTTAGGCCCACTTGCACGAACCCGAGTTATCTTTTAAACTCAGAGTTAGTTGCTAACACGAGGTTAAATTGACAATATTGTATGACAAACTGTCAATTTGTTTAGTTGTTTTAGCAACTAACTCTGAGTTAAAAGATAACTCGGGTTCGTGCAAGCGGGCCTTACTGTATTAAAATTATTTTACGCGATCAGCCTAACGCGTTCCAGGGGGTCTAATCTCTAAGCATGAAACCCGTTGTTTCGGCATTAGTTACGAGCGTTTTGACAACGAGCCCGAACTATCAATGAAGATTTGACAGATAGTCCGCGCCTGAACTGTGGAAAATTCGTGATACTAATTGTTTTAATGCAATTTGATGTGGTGACAAAGACACTAGCGCTGCGTCAAAGGACTTCTGTCGTGGCGGTATTATCCACCCTCAAAGATATTAGTTACTTTCGTACAATCATAACATTCGTACCCATGTCTTTGTTAACGGACTTAGATACATTCTAAGTTCGTTAACAAATACCTACAGAACCGGTGTCGGTTCTTGAAAATTCACAAGCCTTTGTCCTTTTTCTACATAATTTTATAAAACCTTACACTTCTACAGAAGTAGGTACCATAGTCATAGAGGATTGGAATATTTCTAGCGACAAGATGTATTATAAAGGTGCTCCAAAACATCACACTTTAATATTTTTTTATTATTTATGTTACTCAGGAGATGTTGCACAATCACTTCTGGGGTGCAACCAAATATTCCTATTTTATCTCGTATTACAAAGTTAGAAAGATGCCTGTAGATTTAAATTCTTAGACGAATTACGTAAGAAAATAAAATAGACCTCAATCTTTCCGAAACATTTCAGTAATTTAATTTCAATACTATACTACAAAAAACATGTAAAAAAATTATAATCCTGCAATAAGGTCGACCTTAAAACAGATTTACATAAAAAAATTGTCTCTTCGGTAGTACTAGTAGTCAATTCCCTCGAATTCTCACAGTAACCCGCCACACTAATGTAGTTTATGTTCGACCTAGAATCGAATAGTTCATTCGAATGCATTCGATTCTCGATTTAAATCGAATCGATGCGCCCCGCACTGCTCTTCTTTATGTCAAATAAATATAGGGCTTTAGTTCCAAATTCTGACACCGGTATGTCAATGGCGGTAGTTTAGATTAGATTTGATCATTGTGAAATACGTATGCATAAATAGATTTTGATTACTCGTATAATGCAAGATTCTTTCATTTAGGTTTGACTATAAATGTTGAAATCCGGGATCATGAAGTTGTATTGAAATGATGACATTTGCTGCTCAAGAGAAATAATTTGTCTGATTGCCTCGGGTTCTATTCCTAGACTGGCTATTATTATTATTGATTTTTTCTTGTAGTTTCTTAATAGCAATCACTGAGTGTAGCCCTGCAATTGATGGCAATAGGCGCCCTCCTATTATATGGGAATTCAACATTTATATGGAAAAATATGGGTGAATTTTAAGGAACACACTATCTAGCTTTTCAAAGATTACAAGGCGTAATATTGGATAATGATTATGTTGATCACCACTATGGTACTCGAACGCATAACGCGTAACTAAAAGAACAAGGTGGATTTTTTGTCAATTAGTCTAATAGTCCCTTTCACTATTTTTCTTTCATTAATTTCGTTGCAGGATCCAAGACAGTTAGAGGGCCAAAGCCTGCCGGGATCGCGGGACTTATCTCATTACCGTGACCCCGGAACATAAAGGGATATTGAAGGACACCGTGGATTTCAGTCGGTACGATCTAACAGTCCCTCCCGTCCTGCCCTGGGTAGTAGGACTCATTTGATGATTTTACCACGATAAAAAAAAGGATCCAAGACAGTTAAATTCTTTCTCAGGGACACGTCAAGCTTCATTGTCTTCCCGCTTTTCTGGTTGCAACTGTTGATAATGGCGTTCAGAATCTGCAGTGGTTTGGGAATAGTGCCTTCCGCTCCACCTGGAAACCTAGGGACTCTTTTTTTATTTTATTCTTTTATTAGATTTTATCTCTCCAAAAAAATTGGTTGTGATTACATCATGAGGAAGTCAATGTTTCTAAAAGAAATACTGTAGTTTTTAAAGCTCGCTATAGTTTTAACGATATTCACAAAGTTTTAAACCTGCTCCTACTTCAATAATCCACATACCATAGTCGGGCAAGCCAAGCCATCGACATCCAACATCCATCACGATGACTGACATCAAGTAACATCTCAGTCTGCCCCACAAATAATGATTTAAAGCATCCAGTCACCAATAAAAGGATCCATGCATTTCTAGTTCTAATAAAAATTCCAATATATTACTCCAGCAACAATTTTTCATACGGAAAAACTGAACAAACACAGATACGGTCAATTCATTAAAAATCATTGACTTGTCAGCATTTTTTTCACATCAGGATGAACTGACAAGCTGGACTGACAAACGACGACAAATGACTGACGAAACGGTTGGATGGTGACTGATGTTTATCTGGTTGATCGGTATCCTATCCCACGTGAATTAGAATTTCAGATAGGGCCATATTTAATAATGTATTGGATAGGAATATATGATGTGTATGGTAAGACAATAGTTATGCAATTTTAAGCATGATTCTAAATTGTAGATTTAATTTGTTGGTAGTAGCGGTTTCTTTGACTGTATAGTTACTGACGTTCTATTGAATCACATCCTACTAATATTATAAATGCGAAAGTTTGTGAGATTGTATGTGTGTGTATGTAAGTATGTTTGTTAGGTACTCTTTCACGCGAAAACCACTGAACGAATTTGGCTAAAATTTGGTACACAGATAGTTTATAACCTGGATTAACACATAGGATAGTTTTTATCCCGATTTTATGTTCCCGTGGGATAATTTTCGAGTTGTAGCGGGTGAAGCCGCTGGAAAAACCTTTTAATAAGACTACGCTGTCCTTCTGTCTGCCTGTCTCTCTTAGTTAAAGCAAAATAAAATGAATACCCCTACAACGATCAACGATCGTTTTTTTTTTTCAAGGCGTTAGTGTAATTTGTTAAAGCATATTTTGCAATGACTGGTAATCATGAAAATTATCAGAAACCAACATCTCCCAGATATTTAGGTGACGTCTTCCCGATAACTGTGTGTGTGTGTGTGTGTTTTTTTTTTTTGTTGTAAATAATTCTGTAAGACAGGGTTGAACCTTGCCGCGATATGAATCGTTGAATGTCTCCTTTATTTGTTTAAATTTATCGAAAATAAAAAAAAGAAATGAGGGCACATACCTCAAAAGAGACATCACTGCAAACCAAACCTTCGCCACAATTTACAACATACAGACGCACATCACTCACAAAAATTTCACCACAATCTTTATTGTTTCCTCATTCAAATAAAAAATATCTTACATACTGCCCTACGTACGTGACTTTGGTCGTTGTCCCACTACCAGCGACGAGCGACTAACTATCCGCTCTTTTCTCGCTCAAGAAACATACTATGATATATAAATCCTGTCCAAACAAAAGACAATAGAATCTTAATTTTATTGTACACAAAAATAAATACAAATTCAAATACCTAATTTATTTCAAGTAGGTCAGTTACAGGCTCTCTTATTAGACGAAAAATAACAAAAATATAAAAATAGTTATGATTCTACAGTTTCAGTCACAAGACATAAATAACTATGAAAGTACTGTAGGTGCCCATTCCAAAGCGTAGAACTCTATGCAGAAGGAAGGAGCAAGAAACTCCAAAATTTCACAATATTGTCAATTCTACAGGTCCAGACAACATTTACTCCAGACGCATTATGACTGTTAATAGTCAGTAGCTGACTGTTCACACCGGCCGGCAATGAAGCTATAAGTTGATCGCATAGCAACAAGAACTCCAAAATTACTCGCTCAGCGATACTCTGTTTAGGGATAGATTATCGCTTTGTTCAGTTTTAGGGTGCATCCACATCTGGCGAATGCGCCGCGAATGCGCATTTGCGGCGCATTCGCCAGATGTGGCTGACTGACTATCAAGAACGAGTGGTGCGATTAACTGCCCACTAAATCGTTTTCAGTTGCTCGCTTTACTCTCTACTCGCTAATCGCTGGTGGTGGGACAACTGCCTTATACAAGGTATTCCATGAACCTATAAAACAAAAGATAGCCTAGTACACGGTGGTACCTATGACGTGTCATAAGGAAAACGGTGTATGAAGAGATAGGTATCAGATTTTTTGGGTTTTGGTTGTACGTGTCGGGATATGAAGTTTCTGCGATGAGTCTTTGCCTAAATAACTTTAAATAAACTCACGCCTTTAATCCCCGATGGGTTTGTCAGAGTTGTAACTGTAGAACATTCACATTTTAGCTATTATACGAGTAATAATAATATTCCACAACTATCACACAACGCCATCTAGTCCCAAGCAGAGCTTGTGTTATGGGTACTAGACAACTGATAAATTACACCCAGACACAGAACAAATGATCGTGCTCATCACACAAACATTTTTCGTGGGTGGGAATCGAATCCACGACCTCCGGCATAGCAGTCAGGGTCACTAACCACTAGACCAACAGGCCTGTCAAAATGTCTATTATCGGCCTATTGCCAGCAACAGGGCACGAATTAAGATCCCAGAGTACTTGAGTTTTTTTTAATTTTCACACTTCTTGTTTGCCTTCGAAACAAAGTTAGGTATTTTTATTCCTGTCTGTTGACAAACATATTAACTTTCCTTTTTTATTATACTATACTCCTAGTTATTTCACAAAAGCCTCCCCCTCTTTTCATGAAATCTTTTCTTTCCTGACCTTTAACGAGCCTTCTGCATCCAGCTAGGCTATTCTTTAAAAGAGTCGATGAACTTGTAAATTTAGATTTTAAACTTTAGAGCATTAAGTCGAAAATCCACTAAAGACATACCGTAGTTTCGAATAGCATTACTGTTCGTCTAGCCACGAGTCAAAAAAAAAGAAAAATCGATCTAACCAAGAACTTCGATCTATCATAACCACGTCATTCTTCTAATCCCAATGGCCTTATCATCATAGTTTCTATATCAAATTGCAGCTGATATTAAAGCTACCTCGTTATTAGACAGACGTCTAAGTAAGCAGCTCATTAGTGCGTCCTGCGTGTGCGCACGTTGGCTATTACACTGCTAGTGACCAGATGACTAGTCGTGATGGTATTCTGTGTTAGGGTTGGCAGTTTGAGAAACTGTCGAGTTTATTGTTAAATTATTATTCTAGGATTATTATTGGCTCATATACACTTATTGTGATACGGAGCTCTTCTTTTTTTTTGTGTGTATGTAGAGTGTGAAAACTCTGGAATTTTATGTTATATTGTGTTTTAACAATTTTTTTTGGAGTGGTAAAATCATTAACTAAAATATCCCACCCTGGTGGAGAGGAAGGGACTGTCAGACTTACTCTTTCGATTGTCCTTTGCGTTCCTGGGTAACGATGCCCTTTATGACAACCTCGCGAGCCACTAAGGTTGAAGGCTCAATCTGAAACTTAACATTGAAAACCTAGTTTTGCAATCAACGAATCTAGATATTGGAAAAAATATGTTGTAATTTTGATGTTCAATTATGAATATTCTATCTTCAAAAGCATTATAATGCTATGCCTTCCAACTGACACTCCTAGATCCTGAGATAAGTAGAAGATCACCCCCTGGAGGTTTTGATAGGCTGTGAGGAATCCTGAGCACACGATACAAATTCTACGTCCCAGCTGTAGTTCACGTTAACTTGCCAGGGGGCGCTAGTTGTCATTCTTTAAATGTGTAGGTGTTTACAATTTAATTAAAAACCTGTAGTGTTTTAAGTGGAAATTAAAACAATACGGGTTTGTAACTAAAATGAATTTTATTCAGTATCTAGGTTCACCTGTTCTTTGCAGGTAATGAGGGACTTATAATGTAGAGTGACGGTTCATTTATGTATACGTTTTTAAATTAGTGATTATTCTTCAGATTACATATCATTTAATTATTTCTCAGGCAATGACAATCTAAGTCTGAGTTAAAAATCAAAGCTTGAGATGGGACTAAAAGGGCGGTAATAATATATGTATAGAAGCAAATAACATTGGTAAGCTGGTTTCTGCAGCCTTTAAATTCTTTCCCTGAAATAGCTTCCGAGCCCGAACCCCCACTTCGGATCCAATCGTCCGGCGCATGCATCAGTTTTTAGGGTTCCGTAGTCAAAAAGGAACCCTTATAGTTTCGCCACGTCCGTCCGTCCGTCTGTCCGCAGCTTAGCTCAGAGACGACCAGTACTAGAAAGCTGAAATTTGGTGTAAATATACGGATTTGTTGCGCCGAAAAAGTGGTAAAATAAAATCTCGTAAAATATTTTTTTTAGGGTACCTCCTGTACACGTAAAGTGGGGATGTTTTTTTTTCCATCGTACCCCTTAGTGTGGGGTATCATAAAATGGGCCTTTAAAAAATATTGATAGTTTCCATTAACAATTTTTTGATAAAAGATTCGTTTGTGAAATATTAAGCTTTAAAGTGCTAATTTTTGCTCGACTCGAGTGTCCCCCCCCCCCCCTCTACCAGCTAAACGGTTATGTTATGGGGTGTGAAAAAATTCACAATAGTAGTATATATAACGAAATTTAAAAGAAAATTATCATGACTAAGTAGGCTTTACAAGTTTACGAGTAATAGTCGACCAACTTATAAAACGTACTTTTTTTTTTTTTTTAGCGTGGTAAAATCATCAAATGAGTCCTCCAACCCCGGGCAGGGCGGGAGGGACTGTCAGACTTCTATTGACTAAAATCCACGGTGTCCTTCAATAGCCCTTTCTGTTCCAGGGTCACGGTAAGGAAATAATCCCGCGACCCCGGCAGGCTTTGGCCCTCGAAGAGGGGGGCCCCGTCATTATGCTGACGCTCTTTGAGGCGCGCGTGGGACACAACGCGCCGTCGACCCGGGCATGGTCCTTGGTCGGGCAGCGAGTTGCCCTTTACTCGCTGCCCGCATGCCCGCGCCTACGGTGGCCGGAGATCGTCTCGCGACGTCCGTCGCCGTGGGCGTGCACCACTGCGGGTGGGGCGGAGGGAGGACACTGTCCTCTCTCGCTCGCGGCCCGCCTCCTCCTTAGCGAGCATTACTGCTTCGCAGAAGGAGGCGACCGCTTCCCACTCCGTCTCGCCCCGCAGCATGGCCGCGACCAATGCTGGGCGCGAGAGGTCTCCGCCTATCGCAGCCGTGAGGACACGTCGGTGCCCTGCCCAAGCTGGGCAGTCTTGCACCGTATGCTCCACCGTGTCCTCCGGGCGATCTTGGCAGTGGTGATACCCAGGCGTTTCCTCCTTTCGCATCAGACACAGGTACCTCCCGAAACTTCCGTGTCCGGTGAGGACCTGCGTCAAGCGGTAGGTCAGGACGCCATGACTTCTCTCCAGCCACTCCTCAAAGAGGGGTCTTACCGCCGCAATTGCGGCGTGCCCGGCCTTCGGTCGCGACAGTCGTTCCTTCCATACTGCCCTGAGATCGCGCCGGAGCTCTTCCCGCCGCGCCTCGACTTCACGAGGCAGCGGGGTCACGCCCCGGCGCTGCGCCTCCACGCGCCACTCATAGACGCGCTGGAGGGCAGTCGCCTCCAGATCCCAGGGCAGCAATCCGGCAAGGAGGTTGGCCGATTCGCCGGCAATCGTGCGGTATCCCCGGATCATCCGGATAGCCATGACCCTCTGGCATGCGACCAGCTTCTGTGGTCGCGTCCGGATGCTCAGGGCCCACACAGGGGCCCCGTAGAGGGCCATGGACCGCACGACGCCGGCGTACAGCCTACGGCAGGAAGCGTTTGGCCCGCTGAGATTGGGCAGGAGTCGCCTGAGGGCGCCCGCTGCACGGTTCAGCTTTGGGGCCAAACTCAGGAAATGCTCCCTGAAGTTCCACCGGCTGTCGAAGACGAGTCCCAGGTACTTCATCGTCCTCTCGACGCCGACAGGAACTCCTTCCACCGTAATGCTGTAACTCGACTGTGGCGCGTTACGGCGGCCATAAAAACACATGGCCTCCGTCTTGTGCAGCGCCACGTCGAGTCCCAACCGCCGGATCCTGTCGACGACTGTCGCGACCGCTTCCGTCGCCACGTCGGCCGCCGCCTGGTGCGACTCTCCCTGTGCCAGGACGAGCGTGTCGTCAGCGTAACAAATTACGCTGACGCCGTCAGGGAGGTCGCTGCGCAGCACCCAGTCGTATCCGATGTTCCACAGGGGCGGTCCCAGGACCGAACCCTGTGGAACACCGCACGACATCTCTCGCCGGTTCCACTCTCCCCGGTGACCGGGGTAGATGACGGCTCTGTCCGTCAGGTAGTCCTCGACTATTCGACGGAGGTAGGTCGGCACCCGGTGATACCGGAGTGCCTCCCTAATGCAACTCCAGGGCAGGGTGTTGAAGGCATTGGTGATGTCCAAAGACACCGCCAAGACGACCCTGCCCCGGGCCACTGCATCCCCCGTCGTGAGGGCTCTCAAGCGCATGATGGCGTCCACCGTCGAGCGCCCCCTGCGGAAGCCAAACTGGCTCTCCGACAGGTTCGGGCCCATCCGATTCAGGTGCCCGACGAGGCGGTCTGCAATTACTCTCTCAAAGAGCTTGCCCACCTCGTCGAGCAGCACGATGGGCCGGAATGCAGACGGAGAGTCCGCAGGGCGCCCGGGCTTCTGGATAAGGACCAGTTTCCCCGTCTTCCAACGAAGCGGGAACCGGCCCCTGTCCAGGCACGCGCTTAAGAGCCCCCCCAGTCGAGGCCCGAGAGTCCCGAAGGCCAGGACCCAGGCTTTTCCTGGCAGGCGGTCGGGTCTTGGGGCGGTATTTTTGGCTTTGAGCCGTTGTACCGCCACTCTCAGGTCTACCTCGGTCACCTCTGGAGCGTCGTAGACGTCGTCGTCGCTGTGGTCCGCGTTTGCGTCAGCTTCCTCCTCAGATTCCGTCGGAGACGGAGCCATGGGCGGGGGAGCATACTCCTCCCCTCGCGAAGGGAACAGGGCGCTCACCACGTCCTCCACGAACTGAGGCCGGAGACTCTGCGTCAACGGGGGAGCCCAGGGGCGGAGCTTTTCTCGCACCCACTTGTAGGGGCGGCCCCATGGGTCCCCGTCCAGAGTCCCCAGCATCTCCTCGCGGGCCAAATATAAAACGTACTTGGATAACATATTTTCCTAAACAAAATGTATCGAAGAACTTGTTCTTCAACTGCAAATGTATGTTTGTCAACTTTATTTTTACAACTATAATAGGTGGGTATGTTTTGGGGATAGGTAGGTTTTTACTGTCAACTATTTTTAACTAACTTCAAAAAAAGGAGAAGGTTCTCAATTCGTCGCAATCTTTTTTTTTATGTATTTTCCCCGATTTCTCAAAGACGCCTGGACCGATTTTGAAAATTCTTCTTTTTTAAATTAAATTCAGCGAATCAGTTTAGTTAGTTCACATAAGTATTTTGATAGGCAACTACGGAACCCTACACTGTGCGTGGCCCGACACGCACTTGGCCGGTTTTTATTTAATAAGTTTGTGTAAAATTAGACCAAAAACTGCAAAGAAAAAAAAAAACTTTCTACAAGGGCCAACCCTTGCAACTGAAATATAACTATCGATACAGATTAATACTTTTTTGCTATTTTCCGCGTAATTATAATTAGTGATAAAGATGTATTTACCGGATGCTTTTTGTATCATATCACTTACATTCATCAGGGGTAGGCAGAAATGTCACAAGAAAGTTCAGAAGAAGTATGGAATGAGCAAGTTACACTGTTCCAAGGATTTTCAAAGGAATATAGAATTAAATGGTATTGATGATTTATCTTAGGGTACAGTCAAGAATGTACTGATCCAGACAGCATGGTGAATATGCCATAACTAGCAAAGATTTTTCTCAGAAGTAGACTGCAGAGTATGTCCGTATTTAGCTATCTTCACTAGGTATTGTCTATCATAAACGACATTATGTAAATAGAGTTGTTAATGTCAAACAAAAGATACTCTATGGTATCCATAGATATCATTGGCGAGTAAATATTAGCAGAATAAAGACCCAACTATGTAATAGTGTGGAAGAATCCATATCTTTAATTGATAAGATCAATCAGACTGATATTATAACTATTGAATAACCAACCGAAGATTCTCGTCAGTCTGACTTAACAATGTTTTTTTGTCTTTTAAAATAGGGGATGAAAATTCCATACAAACTTTCATCCCCTATTTTATCCCCTTGGGGGTATAATTGATCAAAATCCATCCGCTAGATGCCTACGTCATAAAATCTACCTGCATGCCAAATTTCAGCCCGATCCGTCCAGTGATTTGGGCTGTGCGTTGATAGATCACTATGTCAGTGAGTCAACTATGAGTTATATACATATATATTTAGATTGCCAAGTGTAGCAATTAATACTGATCTCGATTGCAATCTGCGGTTGGATCTTTGACTTAAACGAATCAATTATCGAATTGGTCTACGAGTATCCTAATTATGATGTCCAATCAGAAACAGCCATCAAAAACAAAGGAATGATATTTGGATTGTTATGGAATGTAAAGTATGGCAATTAATCCTCGTTCGCTTACTTCGAAAATGCAGTGGAGCTGGGAACCTTTACAAGCAGTCTTCACAAAAAACTAAAACGACCTACCATTAACCCAGCTTATCCCAGAAGTGGAGCGGCGTGAACATCGACATAGCGATGAAATAAACCAAAAAACAAATATGACGACTAATTACGATGTCATTTCGCGTGCAATTAAATTGCAGTGTGTGCCTTTATTTCTGGTTGATTTGTGTTGGGTTGGGGGTACCGGTGATTATAAAATGGTTCCTTATGGACTTCATTAAGAAGCAGATCGATACAGATCGATATAACATAATACCTAAGATAACATCATCATCAAAAAAATATTTGCACAAAGTATTTAAAGCTAAACGAAATCAAGCGAAAATTGACATGTGGAGGTCGTTGACGTGTTTACTCTTAAGCCGGAAACACATTATTTAACGCGACGCAACGTGTCGACACCCGATGTGCAGTGAGCGCGTGTCGTCGCGTCGGGTGTTCAAAGTGTGATTCTGGTAATAAAAAACAATACATTTGATTTGACCCAACACGCATCACGTTTCATCGGGTGGCGTCGGGTGTTAATGATGTGTTTCCGGCTTTAACGTTGTCGCATAGTAGGTCTTAAACCAGGTTAATTACAGAATTAATCAATTCCAATTATGAAATCACGATTCATCCACATCAATGGATCAACACCTTATGCACTAAATTTCCCTTCCAACTTTCAGTTTTACTAAAAAGGTTTTATATTTATGGGTTCACTTTAAAAAAAGAATAAAGGGCGATCCCACTGGCCCGATAGACGCGAAACTCTCGTTTTAATGTCCGCTCGTCATTTTTAATGGGACCACACCATAATACGGTTTTGTAATAAAATTGTTCGTAAAAACTGATTGATTACTGTTTCTGTGATGTAATTTTGGTGTGAAATTTTATTTTAAAGTGCCTTGTGAATCTTTACGTTTATTATTATTTGTTTTTGCCACTTTGAAACAAATACATTATGATCGTTAGTTTTAAGAAAATAATACTCGTACATTGAAGGCGCTTTTTCATTTTTCATACATACTTCAAGTAAGCTGTACGTTAGCTACAAGAATCTTGGACAAAGGCAAGAAGTCTTCAGTTTACAAACCTAGTATTTGCCAAACCAGAAACCATTAACTCTTACTTAGAAATTCTGTAAACAGAACATAAAATAAAGCACATCCGGAGATATTGGACGACAATCCACAAATTCATAGCTTGTACTACGTAGATGACAAACACGGTAATA
Organism: Agrotis clavis; assembly: GCA_954870645.1. Lineage (NCBI taxonomy): Eukaryota > Metazoa > Arthropoda > Insecta > Lepidoptera > Noctuidae > Agrotis > Agrotis clavis. The sequence continues at coordinate 23,039,673 of OX940931.1, read as the reverse complement.
AGTTTATACATAGAGAAAAACGTAGAAGTTCCAACGCACACAAACTCCAAGTTGGTATTCTCTTGTGGTTGAGTACTTAGTAGCCGAAGGGCTGCTGAGCTGCCTGGGAATCTACTTTCAAGCTATTGTCAAACAGACAGGCGTGACGAACGCGAAGCGAGGCGTTTTTGTTTGTATTTTAAGCAATTGTTTGAAGCCCGTCACATAGACTATGGGATCGCTTTCGCTTTTTCTATGTGACCGGATTCAAACAATTGCATACATTAGGTACAAACAAAAACGCCTCGCTTCGCGTTTGTCACGCCTGTCTGTTTGACAATAGCTTTAAAGTCCGTGAACGAAGTCACGGCTACGGATACGGATGTACGAACATAACTAACGTCAAAATTAAATTGAGACCGACATGTCTGAAGTCCTTTTAACGTGGCGCTGTCTATGTCATTACATCAAATTACATAAAAAAAATGTTGTACCACAAATCCTCAGGTCATGAATGGTGATGCGGACGCTAAGGAGCTATCTGTCAAATCGTAATATCATTCATTCTTAGTTCGGGCTCGTTGTCAAAACACCCGAAACTAAGGCCGAAACTACGGGTTTCATGCTTAGAGATTATAAATACTTACTGGTGCAAATTCGATCCCCACAGGTACCTAACAAATTTTTATATGACTTTCAGACAATAGGGTAGTTTCCAGGGTCAAAATAATTACATTCTATTTAGTCCGTATTTTAGATTATAAAAAAATATTGGACACGTATTTTTTTCTTTTTTCGATTAAACAAAAAAGAACACAGATAATAGCCTATTTAAGTTACCTGTGACGTCACTCTGCGCGAAAAATGCCACGCATCGTGACGTCACACGTAACTTTAATAGGCTATATCTTTGTCATTTTTGGTCTAATTTACAAATAAAAAAATACGTGTCCCTTATTTTAGAATAATCTAAAAGACGGACTAATTACATTTTTTTAGGCAACTAGCCTATTGTTCCGAATTAAGAGTTTTGCTGTTTGTGTATGTATAAATGTTTCAAAACGCACTTACGATACGTGAACGATTTCTGGTTGTTAAGTTCCAACCTATCAACAACAAAAAAGGAAAAAAATATGTTGCTATGGTTGGGCATTCAAAAATTTCAACCTGAAACCCAACGGCGGAGGTCAAAAAACTTAATTAATTTTATTAGACCTTCTGTAATTCCTACATAGTGCTACTTGTTGTAATCGTCTTATACAAAGCCTGCGACTTGCGATCACCTGGGCGTGTAAACTGTGCTTAGTGTTCAATATAATTTGATAGTTTGTTTAAGTATTATTGATACTCCAAGTTGTAGCTCTCTAAAACTGAAAGATGTAGCATTATAAAATAGCCAGATACACATATTTTTATACCGACTTCAAAAAAAAGGAGGTTATCAATTATTCGACCTGTAGGTATGTAATATTTCCAGAACTGCCCAGTTTTCGCATATGTTGGTCTATGGACCGACTTCAAAAACAAATTCAAAAAAGTTTAAAATAACTTTTCTTTCGGAAGTCGGTGGCTTTGATTTTTATTTCATTGACTACTATCACCGACTTCCGAAAGAAAAGTCGGTACTTTAAAAAAAAAGTTTATTTAAGAAAGTAACATTCGCTAACGGTTTAAAATCACCGAATAACATGTTTTTTTTATCTTGTGATCAGTCTTTCAGACTATGAGCAGAAGAGATAACTCTTTAACATGATAACAGTCATAATCGCCTATAATTTTCCCAATGTTGGGACACAGGCCTTACAAAATAATTTAATTGATAAAAAATAAATTATTTCTGTTACTGAGAAACGATTGCTCGATTTTTTTTAAACTCCTCGTTCGGAATTCCTCCTGTATCATAGATATCGAACCCGCGATATTCTGCACAACTGTCGATCGCTCAGCCACTGCGCCAATCGTACCGTAAAATACATCTTTACAAACTATTGTTACCTATTACTATTTTGAAACCACATTTAGAAGACGACATTTTCTTTTTCGATCCGAGGTGTTAACTTTTGGTCCAACATGAATCCATGACTTAATAATTTAACCTGATTCAATTACACACATGTACACAGCCTCTCATTTCCTTCTAATAGGTCAGTTAATGCAATAAGATTATAAATTAATATGTATCAGGATATTGGGCAGTATCCTGTGTACATAGCATTAATTACAAAACGGCCTAATATGACCAATATCCTATGTACATAAATGGCAATCATAATATTAAAAGCTGTTTATGAGATGAACCAGATAAAATGTATTTTGTTTTCTTTACTGCACTGACAACCAAAAGTTAAGCTTACCAAAGGGTATCGTTTTATAATTTTTTAAACTGAGATAGTCATGAACACTATAATAAGGACTTCAAACATTAGCAACAGTGTCGAAATATCGGAACTAAAAAAAAATGATAAAGATCCCGTTTAAAATTCTAACAATGTTATCGTTTTATCTTATTTATTAAGAAGTTAATTTTAAATAATGACATTCAGCTGAATGAAAATCAAACGAGAAAAGCCAAATCAAAATTATGTCTATTATTACAGTTTAGAATAGTTTACTTCAGTAAGTCTATAGAAACTGCGTCATGTTCTCATCTCGTGCGATAATCTTTAAAATATCAATTACTAGCTTTTCCCAGCGGCTTCGCTCGCACCCCCCCCTTATGGCTTATGTCACTCAGGACCAAAGCAGCCTTCAACTGGTGAAAGAATTTTTGAAATCGGACCTGTAGTTTTTGAGCCTATTCATTACAAACAAACGAAGTTTTCCTCTTTATAATATTAGTATAGATGAAATTAAATTCAAATGGAACTCTCATTAGCAGTTCCACAAAACCAATGAAATCATAGCTAATTTTGAACAGACAACCAAAGCACTTTTCAAAGTTTATCCTCATTAACCAAATAATCGAAATCCCAACAATTTATCACCAGTTTAACTAACAATGCTACACTGACTTGGGGTGAGACCAAAACTAAAATAAAAATAAACATCAACAAATCGTTACAAATTACAGTCGCTTCTAATCGGTCTCTTCAATAAATCGATTAATTTATTCACATCACTAATCTCATTAGTGTAACCGTAAGGTCTGAGACACACTGTTAAAAATACCAACTTGAGTTACTAAAATTTTTAATGTGAGTTTAAGTTTTGACACCTAGGTTATGGAATGAAATTGCCTGACAGAGTTAGCAGTCTTAAAGATACCGTATTATTGTTTTTACTATTGACATTTGTAAATCTATATTTTTAAATAAAGAAAAAAGAAGAAATAATATATTATAACCTACCGTAACGAAAAGCGACCTTAAATAAATAAATTAAAAAAAGATTACGTTTTTTCAAATCTAATTGTCTATGACGAATGAAAAAAATTTTTTTTTCATAGTCTCGAATTTTAGAAATTAATAATCCAGTAGATGCATCGTAACAATAGAAATTTAAAGAGCTGTAGAATAACATTATATAAAAACTCAGCAGTGCTTCAGTGTACTCCTAAGTTTATACGCCGATCCAAATCCGCTTATAAGGGATTGATTTACAATCGTCCGTCCTAAATAATGGCTGTTTTGGTACAATTTTATTATTGGACCATTTTGATCGTGGGTCTAGTTATCATTTCTTAAAATACGGATTAGGATCATAAATCATATTCTTGTTATTAAAACTAATGTTTGGCTGTGGACACGCCTTGTCGATTCTTAAAAAACCTATTGAATGATACATACGAACTAACTTCTCTACTATATAATAAAAAACTTAAAAAAAAAAATTAACCGCCTTCAAAAACAACCACAAAAAGGGTAAAATAACCTACAAAAATAACTTTTGCTTTGGCTTTGTTTTTTTATTTCGTTGTCTTTTTGCCACCGACTTCCGAAAGAAAAGTTATTTTTGTAGGTTATTTTACCCTTTTTTGTGGTTGTTTTTGAAGGCGGTTAATTTTTTTTTAAGTTTTTTATTTTATTCTTTTTAATTTGAATATTCAACCCAAATTCTTGTCAAATACATCATTTTCTTACATGTGCACTAGCTAGAATGTTGTAATCCGTGGCACCGGTATTAACACCGGTCATGTACACATGCTAATAAAATTCCCTATCTCAAAAACTGCTGAACAGATTTTGATGAAACTCACAGTATTTCCTAAGGTAAACGATCTCTAGTACAACAAAAAAAGAATTTTGAAAATCGGTCTACAATTGGCGGAGTAATCGCGTAACACGCAAAAAGTAATGTCATCCAAGTAGCCGAAATCAATAAAAATGCTCACAAAATAAAAAGTACTGAACCAAATTGGATGAAATTTTTATGTGACCACACTACAAGTATACTGCATCGAACAAAAAAAGAATCACACTAATCGGACTAGAAACCTCGGAGTAATCTGTGCATACAAAAAAAAAATACATAGCGACCGAATTGAGAACCTCCTCCTTTTTTTGAAGTCGGTTAAAAAACAGGGTATTTTGGATCAACTTCTGAAAGGCTTTAGTTCGGTAGAAAGTAAAGTACGAGTACGATATACAACATTACATTTCAACAATGAAAAGACTTTAAAAACAAAGAAACAGAAAATGGATGATTTCGAAAAATTTACTCAACAGAACCAATACCTACACAACATCCAATTAAGATAAGAAAAAAACCAATTAATCTTCAAAAACATATTGTTGTTAAAATAAAAATAAAAGAACACAGATGCCCTTAATATTAGTAGATATAACCCAACGAGTGGGTCCCATTCTGTCGACCATAATGTATCGATGTCTCAATTTTTGGACCTCATTCCAAATGATTTATTATCTCAGTAAAATGATGTATGTATACGAAAGTGCCAATACTTTTGGCCAATACCATTGTGCAAGATTTGGCGAATTTATGGGCTGTGAGACTAAATTAAGGCCAACTTTTGAGGTTTCGAGCTAATATTTTTGGGCCATAAAATGTAAAGGTAGTTGTGAATTTTTATGACGCTTAAATATGGAGTTGTCTAACTGAACTGGTTTTATTTTTTAATTTGGAAACAACTGCAAATACCTACAAACGATTAACAGGATTTTAAAAATAAATTAGGAGGACAGTTCATGACTTTGTTACTAATAATATTAAAAAGTTTTGCATTTGAGTCTCATTAAATGTCTAGGTACATACTTCTTTTAATTCCTTTTTTCTCAAAATGTTTTTCATCATCCTTCAATTTACGTTTTCTCTATGACCAAACGGAGCTGCGTGCTTTTCTCGTAATACGTATGAAGTTTCATTTAAATTGGTTCAGTAACTTAAATAATGATAATATTATTTTGATGGTTTAAATATAAAAATAATGTCACCCGGCGGCAAAATAAAAAATTTAAAATAAAATTTGAGACCCAATAAAAATTATTTGACTTCGTGAAAGTACTTGCGAATTTTATAAGAAATACTTTTTTCCACAAGAATAACAATATCACTTTTAAGCCAAAAAAAAAAAAATGAAAAATAACCCCAAAATACCGAACACACAAGAAACAAAAGAACAACACGTATCATAATTTTCCCGGCAACATTTTTTCGCCTCCCAATTATTTGTAGCTCCGAAACAGATAACTTGCGGCCGTTTTAAGTGCGCGTAAGCATCGGACATCGTAAATATGATCGTGATCAGTTGCATTATGTTAAGAACGGAACGAGAGCAACCTAAGGAATCTGTCCAACTGCGGGCGGGGAGCGACTAGCTATCGACAATATTCAATATTATTTTGTGAATCTCATCAATCAGACACTCTCGTGTTGTGAGTAAGCGCTCAGGCAGGTGGACTTAAGACATTCGAGGAACAGAGTGTTAAAATCATCATCGCTGAAATGATAAGATTCTTCGACTACGGGCTGTCTGGTTAAATATTGCTCGAGCGTTTTTGTTTGGGCTTACTCGTCTTGCGGCTAAATTCAATTTTGCAATTCGGCATTCTGTACTTTTGCTATAGATGTGGCTATAAGATCCTTATAACTGTCGATACAAAAGCCCCCCATTGAAGTCCTATTGACCCTATGATAGGCTGTTATTTTCACACAAGAACATTTTATTATTACTGTGTGAACAGTTAACAGAGCGCAAGCGAGAAGTTTTTCAAACAAATCAACAACGAGTTGTTAGTTGTTTGCTTTTTTCGGTCGACTCGCTTATCGCTCGCAGTGGTACATTTGCCTGACCCTTAAAGGATCAAGCGTGGGTGGATATGGACAGAAATTGTGCAGCAATCTTGTAGCAATCTGCGGACTATTTTTGTATAGATGTGCAAAGTTGTTAACCTTTGTACGCTTTTGTTTGAGGAAGGGAATCTTTGTGTTTTTAAATGTTAAGGCCCTAAAGACTTATCATTACCTACCTTGTCTTTTCCCTACCATTTTGAGATTGACTTTAGCTGTTTAGTAGTATTTTACATGAAGACATAATCATGAACAGGTTTCAAGGTCTTAAGGCTATTAAATTAGTTCGTTTTGTACCTAAAAGCTATTGTCAAACAGACAGCCGTGACGAACGCGAAGCGAGGCGTTTTTGTTTGTAGGTAATGAATGCTATTATTTGAAGCCCGTCACATAGACTATCGGATCGCTTTCGCTTTTTCTATGTGACCGGATTCAAACAATTGCATACATTACAAACAAAAACGCTTCGCTTCGCGTTTGTCACGCCTGTATGTTTGACAATAGCTAAAGTATAAATTTCTGCAAAATAAGTTCTGCATGTTTTAATATTCTGCAATAGGTAATAAGTATTTTGCTCGTACCGCCAAATGTGTGGATCAAAATTTTCTAACACAGTAACATTTCCGGGAATAAACTATCATTTAAAATAGAAGTGGAGTGAATATAATTATGTGTACGTGATTAACACAGCCATAACCTTGGGTTCTTCAAGTCAAGAGTGAACAGGGTTACTTCTAGGCAAGCGTGCTTCATCGTCGACCACATACTCAGTTCATACGAGATAGTTGTCAAACGCAAATATATAGTGAATTAAGAAAAAAATATTTCGTACTTTTCTTGTACGGCAATAGTTATTTTCACCTCACCCGCTCGGAAAGATTCCATTTCTCATTCAAAATCTGAGCGCAAAACTCCATTTTGTGCTCTAGAGCACAAAGTGTTGTTTAAAAATCGAACACGTCTTTTATTCAATTATTTTCTACACTGGCAGGTGAGCCGCCCCCACTGCATGTCAGTGCACCGGGTTGTTGCAACCTATTTTTTTTTCTGAACATTCGTGTTAAGTAGTAGATGTCGTAAGTTTGAGTTTTTAACATTCGAGAAAATCGTCTCGAACCGCCTGTAAATCTGTCTCTGTCTCCAACATTCACAATGGAATCCAATGAATTTGAGCAATTTTCCGCAAATTTACGTAATACTCGTAATAACACACAAGTGACAAAAACAAGTATTAATGTTCCAAAAAAACATTTAACTTTCAATATTAACAATTGTAGTCATTTTACTTTTAATTTACTGATATATAATTTATACTTATATAGTAAATTGTTTAAGCTATTTCTCTTACACCTACCATTTCCTCGCTGTGTGAGGTGAAAAGTTGTGTGTTGCACTCGGCAGCAAAGTTTTTCTGCGTCCCGTACTTGAATTGAAAACTGAGAGAGCGAAGGATTCTAAGATTGAACCGCGAGAGAAACGAGCGGTTCAAATATAGAATCCTGAGCGATGCGAAGTTTTCAAAAGTACGAGACGCAGAAAAACTTTGCTGCCGAGTGCAACACACAACTTTTCACCTCACACAGCGAGGAAATGTGGCGGGGGCGGCTCGCCTGCCAGTTTAGAAAAGTAGAAAACAATTGAATACACGACGTGTTCGAATTTTAAACAACACTTTGTGCTCTAGAGCACAAAATGGAGTTTTGCGCTCAGATTTTGAATGAGAAATAGAATCTTTCCGAGCGGGTGAGGTGAAAAATTCTTTGCCTAAGTTTCATCTATTTTTACAGGTAAAAGTATATTTTTCAAAAGAAAATCTTTGAATTGCTACATTTTTACTGCTTTGTAACTTTCTTATCCAGAACAACGAATCTTGGATGCTACACTTACGAAACTCGACCCAATATTTTAAAATAAAGAAAAACGAAGAGCGTTCAACTTTATAACTGAATGGACAAATAAATTCAGTTAAGTCGAACCTCATACGAGATAATAACGCGTCTTGTTTAAATTGTGAAAACAACAATATATTGGAGGTACAATTGTACTTTTTTTAATGTTGAGTTGGTGGCACACGTAAGTTTGTTGTGTAACCACAAATTTTTTTTAATTATTATTTTGTCTCAGCTACCTGGGAGGTGAAAATACTTGCATAATTGGTTAAATGAAAGAGAAAGATTTAGATGAAATCTGTCCATTTTATAAATGTTTGTACTAACTGACTATCAACGGATAGATCAGGCTAGAATTTGATATATAAGTAAATAGAAAATAAGCATCAGCGATTAAAAAAAAATAGTGTGAGCCTAAAGACGCTCCCTCATCGTGAACATTCACCTGTAATGTAACGTTACAGATTCGAACATTCATCAGTGAGGGAAGACAATCGAGCATCACAATGCGCACCTTGTATCAAATCTATAAAATGTACGCGAATGCTCGTCAGTCAGTACCCTTAGCACGAATTTTCAGTATTTGAGACGTAAAGTAAACTGGAACTTTGACAATTTCAAGTTGACATTTTTCAAGGCAGCAGCAGTTTTTTTTTTAGAGCAGTGGTGGCCCAGGGGTATCGGTCCCGACTTACAAGTTGTAGGTCGTGGGTTCGAACCCCGCCTGGCGCATTACTTTGTGTAATTTATTTCATCACCACTGCTCTCAAAACGGTGAAGGAAAACATCGTGAGGAAACCGGCATGTCCTAGAACCAAAAATTCGAAGACATGTGACATCCACCAATCCGCACTGGGCCCGCGTGGTGGATTATGGCCCACTCCCTCTCACAGAGAGGAGGCCTGTGTCCCAGCAGTGGGAACATTATAGGCTGATGATGATGATGATGATGATTTTTCAAGGAAAAAATTAGTTCCGGCTTCGCGCACCAGAGGCGCTGTTCCATTTTTTCATACAAGAAATGCTGTAAATACAGTAAAGTAAAAGAGTGAAAATTCGTGCTAAGGGTACAGGAAGGTACGAGTAGTATTGTAATGTAATGCTGGCGAGTGAGGGAGCGCCTTCACAGTAGTCGCACGCGATGTGTGGCATCTGACATCTCACCTGGTAATACTTATTAGACTACTAGCGACCCGCCCCGGCTCCGCACGGGTGCAATCTTTATAATATTATTAAAATTGCGACCATAATTTGAGATTTAAACTATCCTATCTCTCAAGTTGGATCGAACTGCACATGGTGTGCGAATTTTAGTATAATCGGTTAAGTGGTTTAGGAGTCCATTGAGGACAAACATTGTGACACGAGATTTATATTATTAAGATTATAACAACACACTGTATCCTAAAAAAAATATTCGTAATGTTTGAAATTCCAGAGACTCGTCGTATAACTTTTAACTGATACAATAGACTTAATCACAGACCGACTTGACAAGAGCTGCTTAACTTTGGTGACCCATCGAAAAACAGACTTCGACAAGCGTTGCTTAACATTGCTCACCCATCCATCCAAATAAAGACCTCGGCAAGAGTTGCTACTAGTTCTATAGAATAAAAATATCCTTTATGATTTATCAACCACAAGAATCAAAAAACCCCAATGCGTTTATCTTCCATCTACAACTAACCTTAAAAATTAAAACAAAAATGTTTTTTGTCCCAATCCTCTCGATGTCTACCTTTATAATGATTTATACAGTCTAGTGACATTACGTTGCCAATAAATAATATTTTAATTCTTCTTTTGTATCTTTAAGGCGAGGGTGCAGTAGTGTAAAGCCTGAGCGCACGACATCAAGTAAATGAGGGCGAATGATGTTTTTGAAGTGAAAACTTCTTTAGCGGCGTTGTACACTTTTTCTGTAATGGGTAAAAAATTTAAAACTCGCGTCAGGGTCACGTGACCGTCAGGGTCACGTGACCGTCAGGGTCACGTGACCCTGATCGAAAATGAGTAAGACGTCATTCAAATTAAAAATAAAACATAGTAACAAAAAAGTTTTCACTTCTACCGGCACTCCTGGAGTGCAACCTTTTTTTTTTTTTTTTTTAATAATTAGGAAATATACAAGGTGACTTTTTAACCACCGTCCAAAATTTTTCTATGCATTAGGTATCAATCACTTAAACCCATTTTTGAAAAAAAAACGATACGTCAAATTGTCATAATAAATCATTTTCTCATCCGCTCTATGTGGTCACTAAGCTAAACGTTAATAATATACACTTGCCGACGCATGAAACGGGCAGAGCGCACCCCGCTGACCCCCCGCCCCGCCCCGCTACACCTGAGCGACACATCACAGCGCGGTGTCCAGATTCATCAACTTTTTATAGATAACATTGGGACGTGATATCTCGATATTTTTGTATTGATTGATACAAAAAGAAAAAACACGTATTCAATGATTTTCGCCAAAGATTAATATATTAAAATTTGGATGGTGACTTAAAAATCATCCTGTATAATACATTAATTCTGTGCCTCTAGTGAAAAAGGGTATAAGTCCGATTTTGTCGAAAATGAGTTAAGTACACCAAAGTGTTCAGAAAAAAATGATCTATCCATTCGTGAAAACAGATCTTGCCTATCTTTAAAAATAAGGAAGTTAGCAATGTGCAAAGGGGGTTAACTAACACTAAAAATATTACAAAAGCGGGGTATAAGTGCACTTTAATTTCTTTACACAAAACTATGTTTATTTTTATTTTGTGTCTTTTGATCTAAATAAACATGTATTGTCAGAGCTTCAATTTGTTTAGTGAATAGCGGCACAAGTACATTAATTCCTTAAAAATTGTTTAGTGAGTAACGATATCACTTGATATAAATCCGTTTTCACCAAAATAAAAGCCAAAAATCCAGAATAAGTTTTTTGGTATCAGTTTTCACGTATGAAATATTTATATAAAAAAAATGCAATTTGACATAACTAAAATAATACCAATATTTCGCTGCTATTTTTCGTGAGAAAAGATACAACTGGCCGTCACGGGTTACGGTGCTGTTGGGTGGAAAGTGCGTAGCGCCCGCACTCTTTCGGTCGTCCAAGCACTCTATTGAAGGGAACTTCTGTCGACGCACTGCAGAAAATCAGTAATTGCGCTGGTAAGTTGTACCCTTTTTCACATATTTTAGTAAATTATTTTTGAGTGTACGTATTGTTATTTAGATTTTTGTCTAAATGTACCCAATTACACCGAGTTTTTATTTTAAAACTCCATTGCGTAACTTATTATGATGAGGAGACATTGTTTTTTTTTTTTGTGTTTCTGTACGTATGTTAGTTAATTCTTCACACAAAAACACTACAATAACAGTGGTTATAGTAAACAACCAACAGATATCAACCTCACATATTATATATTTAACTACACTTTATAGTATAATTATATAGATACATAAAATTGTCAAATTAGCATATTTTATACTTCTATTTCGACTTACCTACTTAACTTTCATATCGCGATTCCCTGATGTAATGTTTTAATAAATAATATAATATATAATAATATTCCACAACTATCACACAACGCCATCTAGTCCCAAGCTAAGCAGAGCTTGTGTTATGGGTACTAGACAACTGATAAACATACTTATCTAATATCTTTAAACGAGTAATTCTTGTATATTTATTTATATATAATCAGGATCTCGGAAACGGCTCCAAGGATTTTCATGAAAGTTACAGATTAGGGGTTTTTCGGCTCAAGGAATCGATTTATCAAGGTCCCAGGTTCGAGAAAAGCTCGGTTCCCAAAATATAGACATTTTAAAAACCGAGCGAAGCTCGGTCAACCAGATATTATATTTCTAAATACATACATATTATAGATAAATTACACCCAGACACAGAACAAATGATCGCGCTCATCACACAAACATTTGTCCTGGGTGGGAATCGAACCCACGACCCCCGGCATAGCAGTCAGGGTCACTAACCACTACACCAACAGGACAAATGTGTCCTGAGTTTGAATCCAATTCACGACCTCCGCAAAGCAGTCGGGGTCACTTACCACTAGACCAACAGGCCAATAAAATATATCTATTGTTTTAGAATGGCTGGTCGTGGTCGCATTAATTGTTTGATGGGTCTTGTTTCCAAAGATATGGCAATTATGGATGAAGTAGATTGGATTGATGACGAATCTATACCTGTGCTTATATCTTTTTTTTTTTTTTTTAGCGTGGTAAAATCATCAAATGAGTCCTCCAACCCCGGGCAGGGCGGGAGGGACTGTCAGACTTCTACTGACTAAAATCCACGGTGTCCTTCATAGCCTGTTAAGTTCCGGGGTTACGGTAAGGGAATAATCCCGCGACCCCGGCAGGCTTTGTCCCTCTGAGAGGGGGGCCCCGTCATTATGCTGACGCTCTTTGAGGCGCGCGTGGGACACAACGCGCCGTCGACCCGGGCATGGTCCTTGGTCGGGCAGCGAGTTGCCCTTTACTCGCTGCCCGCATGCCCGCGCCTACGGTGGCCGGAGATCATCAAGCGACGTCCGTCGCCGTGGGCGCCTACCACTGCGGCTGGGGCGGAGGGAGGACGCTGTCCTCTCTCGCTCGCGGCCTGCCTCCTCCTTTACGAGCATTACTGCCTCGCAGAAGGAGCTGACCGCTTCCCACTCCGTCTCGCCCCGCAGCATGGCCGCAACCAATGCCGGGCGCGAGAGGTCTCCGCCTATCGCAGCCGTGAGGACACGTCGGTGCTCCGCCCAAGCTGGGCAGTCTTGCACCGTATGCTCCACCGTGTCCTCCGGGCGATCTTCGCAGTGGTGACACCCAGGCGTCTCCTCCTTTCGCATCAGACACAGGTACCTCCCGAAACTTCCGTGTCCGGTGAGGACCTGCGTCAAGCGGTAGGTCAGGACGCCATGACTTCTCTCCAGCCACTCCTCAAAGAGGGGTCTTACCGCCGCAATTGCGGCGTGCCCGACCTGTGCTTATATCTTCCGAAACTATTCTCCAAAGGCTACACATTCTAGGGATCATTCTCCAAGATCAGGATGTTCAAACAGTTATTCTCCAAGGCTTGAATGTTTAAAAAATAAGTCACCAGTGCAGAGAAACTCTTAAATATTTTCTCCAATACCTGGAAGTTTCAAAAACCTTTTCGCAGAGCCTGATAATGATGTCGATCATTCACTGATTCTGATGAAACTTTTGTCTTATATCTTGATATTATTTCTATGTTCACTGATACGCTATCATAACCCAATTTGCATTATCCCACAGAAAGTAGTGACGATTTCATTCCAAATAATCTGACACAAGTAACTCAGATTGTTCACTTTTACAAAAACGTAAAAGGCGAAATAGTAATGTCATTATTCCACAGTCAGATTCAGATACGAGCAATAATTAATAATTTTGGGATATAAAAAGGTACTAAACAAGGCCGGAAACGTAATCCTAGGAAAAGTAACAAGGAAAGAAGAGATACAGAAACTAGAAAAAAGAAGAGAAATTTAAAGTTAAAAGACTAGGACCTTGTAGAATAAAACGTGCCAAAAGAATTTCTGAAGAATTAAGATATATGATTTTTAATTATTACTGGAGCTTAGAAGTCTACGACAGACGAGTTAAAGACAAAAGAAATATAAAAAAGGAGAATTTCATTGTAAGTTGTGTGATGAGGAAGAATGGAACATTGTTAGCACGAAGAATAGAACATTTGCAGAGGGAAAGAGGAAAATCACCACTCCCTCTGTTTGAAACGGTAATGTATTCCTAGGTCATACGATGGGCCTAGCTAATTCAAATGAGAAAAAGAGAAATTTGATTTCTCTTCTTCCGCTAATAAACCCCAGTGTTCGATCTTTTTATAACAACCTTCTCATTGACGATGATAATATAAAAGATCAACATCCTCTTCTAAACGACAGCGACGACGACATCGAATAAGGTTTTCTGGATCATTTTTAAGGTTTCTGTTAGACTTGATTTATTCGATTATTTTTTTATTTCTGAGTTGTTTTCCTGAGTAAAAAAACTGCGTCATAATACTTAATTAACTTCTTTAATACTTTTTTACTAACTGCCCGCGCAACGTTGAACCGACCATTTGGGCGTTTAAAACCGGTTTTTTGAACCAATTCCAAATGGTCCACATTACATGATATATTTATTTTAAAACTGGAGTTTATTATCGGTAGAAGTGAAATTAAAATAAGGTTTTCTGGATCACTTTCCCAGGTTTTAATTGCACTTGATTTGTCAAAAAGTTTTCCTGACTTTTCAAAAAACTGTGCTATAGACATTTCTTGATATCGAATAAGATTTGAATCGCTTTCAAGGTTCTGTGGGACTTGATTTGTACTTTTCATTTGTTTTTTAATTGTTTTTATGATTTAAAAATAACTATCATAGGTACTTCTTAAAATACTTTTCTTTACTTTAATAAAAAAATAAACACCACAAAACTACATATTTTTTGGTTATATGTTGGTTTAAAAATAGATATAACTTACACAAAAGGTTCACGTAAGTCAACATGCGCCTTATGGCACGTCTAGTAACTATGTGAAAAAAGATACAAGTTATTTCTTTTTGCTATTTTTCAAAATGTTTTCATGTCGATGAAAAGTACACATTCAATTCATTTATTTTGGCTATTCCAATACTAATTATCTGATTTAATTTCTTAGTTATCATACAAATAACTCCAAATGCGTATCCTTTTTCACTTTTGTGAATTAACTTTTTGTGTATGTGAAAAGGGATCTAACTTCTTTTATACCCTTGTGTAGTTCATTTTGTGTTAAGTATAAGTCGCTATTTTGAAAACTATTCAGTTTATGTAAAAAATAATACTAGAATAAGAAAGAACATACATTTTTTACCTATGTAACATATCACATATATTTAATTTGACAGCTGTTTAAATGCCACACGTACTTAAACATGTATTTTGATGCGCGCGGGGCGTTTTTTGCGTCTCCTGTAAAGTTGCATTTTTAGACTTAGACCCTTTTTCACTAGAGCCACAGAATTTACTTTAAAATAAAAAGCTGTATCTATTGACTTAACTTGCATGACTCATGATACAATCCCCATCTTACCAGGTATTCCACATTAGGCACCTGGCACTTTTTTTTCATGGTAAAATCAACAAATGAGTCCTTCCACCCAGGGCAGAGCGGGAGGATCTATCAGACTCGTACTGACTAACATCCTTCAGCGTTCTCCAATAGTCCTTTACGTTCCGGGGTCACGGTGATTTGGTAAGTCTCGCGACCTGGCACCTGCGAAAAATTTTGACAGGACCCGTATGTGGAATAGTTAAGGTGCCATTAGCTCAGGTGCCATTACAGCGAGCGCCCAATGTGGAAAGTTAAATATCTGTTGAAGAAAGAAGAATTATTGCAAAACAACCCTTATATCAACTTTTTGAGTTGACACTTTTTAGACAACTAACCGATTATCAACTTTATTATAGTCGTATTATATTTTATGTTTAAAATTGTGATTTAGTGCCATGTTTGTCATTTTTTTTTATCCTTTCATTTATGTTATAGAGCCAATATTATTATTTCTAATCGCGTTTCTATCTTTACCATTCACTTGAGGATATACAACAATTTCATATTTCATTTTTTTTTTATTTAATGATAGGTAAGCGAAGATGTGGTCGACGGTATAGCACGCTTGCCTAGAAGTAACCTGTACACTCTTGACTTACAGACCCCATGGTTTATTTATTTATTTTTATTTATTTTCAACAACCTAAAAAAGTACTGCAACCTCCCCTTAAAATAAGGTCTCAAAATATTCGTGATATGAAGCACGAGGGTCACGTTTTAATTTCTTTAAAGATTCTTTATATCCGTGATCGGAAGTCGAGACAATCTTACGAGGTAGTCTATCTTTGACACTGTAATTACTATATTGTAATCAACTGAAGCTTGTAATTTACAAGTGTCAATGATGTTAATTAATTTAATGTTAATTTTGATTTATCTTTTATTTTTCGTTTTTATTTTTTTATGTTTTGTTAATTAGTGACACCAAATCTCATAGGATAAAAGAACTTTTTTGTTGTTAATGTCAATTCATACCAATCCTGGCTAAAACATCAAAATCTTATGGTGAAAGTATTAATTATATAAGTTGAACAAAGCCAGTAAAAAGCTGTTTAGAAGAACCATTGTCCAAAAACCAGAGTCCAAAATTCATGACAAGACAAACTTTAACATTGTTTATTTTCTGATAAAAAAAAATATAATTTCACCGAAATATCTGTTCGTTGATTTTTTTGTACCTAACATCATGATTATAATGTAGGTAACTAATAAGGCAGAACAATTTTATTTTTAGACACTAGAGGCTTCCCACCCTTTACAAAGCGAAAGAGATCGTCAGATTTTTACATCTTTCCGCTTAGAAATCTAATTGGTTATGCAAAACACATCTCCTTTCGTCTCCGCTTTGGCTCCGGTTTAAACCGGGCCTTAGATTAAATGGAATAAGTCTACCCTGTTCATTCCGAGCCTAGGATGTCCTCATTTTTAAGACTAGAAGACTTTTAAGACTTTTTGGGGCAGTAAAATAGAATCAGGTATATCTTATACGAACCATATTACTGTATGCAGGAACTGGTCCCACTGACCCGATATTTCTACATTCTTATTATATTTTTTATAAAACATAAATCATTTTAAAGGTACCAACATAAAAATTGTACAGTAAGGTGCGACCACTTATTGGAGCGTTAAAAGTTAAAGTTATTGTTATTTATAGTTCTTGTTACCGACATTTATCATGTACAAATTGACGCCTTCACAAATGTAACGAGTATGTTGTATTGCCGACAAAGTGGCCTGATAAGTATTGTTGGTAGTGTCAATGGACCCGTAAAGAGAATTTCGGTGTTTTATTTCGATGTTGTGGCCCAGTTTAAAGACCCACTTCTTTTATGGAAGGTTCAAATTCTGGCACTACTGGGTATCTATACCGTTTCATGTGTTACTTCACTACTACATGTACTAGTACGTGCAGATGATGACTTACATCATCTGCCTTACCCAACTATATTGGGGTCGGCTTCCAGTTGAACCAGATGCAGCTGAATATCAGTATTTTACATGGAGCGACTGCCTATCGTACCTCCACAGCCCAGTAACTGGGTAATACGATAATCCATGGTAGGACTGGCTGTCTGACTTACTTACCACTAGTACTATTTACAAGCGTAGAATGTGGCAACCCCCAGCTAGATGTACTGAGGACCTTGAAAAGGTGGTTGGTAGTTGGTACATTCTGCGGAAGACAAATGTCAAGGTTACGTGCATATCAAAGTTATGGCTAAGCTTACGTTATCCTTGTCATACAACGTGACAATCGTATCGCCAGTTAAAAGAGGACATTTACCAGTACCCTTATCACGAGTTTTCACTATTTTACTTTACAGCGTCTTTCCAGTATTTACTGCGTTTCTTGTATGAAAAAATGGAACAGCGCCTCTGGTGTGCGAAGAAGGAACTAATTTTTTCCTTGAAAATTGTCAATTTGAAATTGTCAAAGTTCCAGTTTACTTTAAGTCTCAAATACTGAAAACTCAAGCTAAGGGTACTGAAAACTCATGATGCCTCAGTACACAGAGCATTGATTAGTTTAATGTACTTACGAACATTGTATTTCTTTTTATGCGTACATGTAGAGGTTGATACTGTTGGTTGTTGGCTGTCTTATGTTCTATTTTTAAGTGATTTTCAGTTTATAATTGTTTGTTCTTCCAAATTAATAACAAAATAAACAGTAAAATAAAACTTCATTTTTAAGACAAAATTCTAAGTTTGCTTCCTGATTACATTCTAGGTAATAGTGCCACGCACCAATATAATTTTCGTGATTGAGAGAGTTGAGAGGCTGAGAAAATGAGCTAAAAAAAAATTCCCTCCTCCGTTGGGAGTCCATTTCTCAAATTGGAACCGAACCCAAACTCTCTCATGTCGTACATCACACAACGATTGCATCGCCCTCTATAGATACGAATTAAAATCCTTTGCGGCTTATTTACGAGTGCAACAATATCAACCGCGCTAATTTGTAATAATTGTACCGAAGATGATAACAAATCAGTATTATGGTGACCACTGTGACTGGTGACTTCTGAGGTACTAACATGACTTTTTACTTACTTATTTGTCCGTACGCCGTACTTGAAGTATCATGAATTCATGCCATTAATCGTACGGAAAATTAAAAACGCCTGGTGTACGAACGAGAAACTAATTTTATCCATCTTATTAATATCTAAGTCCCCGTTTACTTAACGTTACAAAAAAAACCTAAAGTAAACGGGGACGTTACGTTAAAAAAAAAAAAAAAAACAAAAAGAAAGTGGAAACTCGTGGCAAGGCTCATTTAATGGTCGTAAGGGGTTTTAGGGTTACCGTGACCACACACATGCATCACATCATAGGCTGCGACGATTTTGTGAAAAAGATTGCAATAGCCTGGAAAGTAAAATTTTCTAACGTTGGAATATTTGTCCCAAGTACATAATTAAATATAACCCTTAGGTTACTTTTTCCTAAGTCCACAGTATGAGCGATTTTCCCAATAACATCTTTATCAGTACTTTCGTGTCGAACTGCAGATTGCTAGGAAACGGCGATCGTACGTCTTAACTTGAATTCAAAGTTATTTGTTGATTTTTTAATAATAAAAGGTTAAAATGAATCTTTCTGTATTAAATTTTTGTTCAAATGCCTGGAATAAAATGCGAGTTCCGGAAGTGCCCAATTCCTGTTTCTGACTGAGCCCGCTTCGTGTTAGGTCTCATCATTGTTTTGGGTTATATTGAGGCTAAGAACAAAAGTTTAAATAAAAAAAAAAAACATGTACACAAGAGTGTACAAAGCAGGTCATGGCCCGTGGGTTCGATTCCAACCAAAAATTCGAAGTCTTGTGACATCTACCAACCCGGACTGGGCCTATGGTAAATCATGGCCCACTCATTCTCTTAAAGAAGAGGCCTGTGTTCCAGCAGTGGAAACATTTTATAGGCTGATGATAATGATGATGATGGCACAGCAGTATTTTCTCGATAATTTATCTAGAGACTTGTCAAAGGCAAGCTAGTATTTTATGGATAATCGGATTTAATTCGAATGTAGACTAATTACTGCATTGTTCTGAACTGTAGAAAATAAATTATTTTTGTTATGTAGGCTAAAATCCCCATTGATCATACTTACTCCCGAAAAGGACAGTAAATTCGACCACCAATCACTTAAAGACCGCTTAAACGGTAATAAAATTGATGCAAGCAATAAAATTTTAAACGCTTGATC
Source organism: Agrotis clavis (assembly GCA_954870645.1). Classification (NCBI taxonomy): domain Eukaryota; kingdom Metazoa; phylum Arthropoda; class Insecta; order Lepidoptera; family Noctuidae; genus Agrotis; species Agrotis clavis. The sequence continues at coordinate 23,020,196 of OX940931.1, read as the reverse complement.
TGGTTGAAAGTTTACACGATTCCCTGAAACAATTTGTGTTTCAATGCGGTAGACATTTACAGTTAGTACAATGAAAACAAGTAAGTTATTAAAAAACTATATTATTTTTAAAAACAAGGTTGTGTTGTTAAAAAAATACTTACGATAGACAAATTACCTAGTCGTCAAGAGAAATCAAACGAGAACCCGATGGGTTTGCGTTTCATTACAAAGTTCCTATGGCCAACTTTCAGTTCCATCATCAGATCAGCACCTTTTCATCATAAATATTGCATTGTCACGCGATATACATATACGTGCAAAATTTCAGCTCAATCGGAATCCGGGAAGGGGATCAAAAACTTGCAAGATTTGATTCCAGACAACGGGATACGTGAAAGTAAATAAAAGCTTGTAATAACATAATTTATTCTGCTTTATGTAAAAGCTGTTTAATAAGAACATGTATAAATAAATAATTTATTTTTAACGTCTTCATTACAAAGCTGTAACATAATCCTAAACTAGGCAATCCTGCAATGCGGTACTAAAAAAATAAGCCGCATCCTAGTCAATTTTTTTGGCCAATAAAGCATCTCTTAAGCAAGACATCATACATCACCTCACCCAATATATCATACAAACGGACAGTCCATACATACAACACACGAAAATAATAAATAATATTGATAACCTCGCAAATTGTATTTACGACCGTACCAAACTTCATAATTGAATTTTCGGAAATGCCCACAAATTATTGATGAGGTAACGCATCGGTCACGACCTCAGGGAATACGATGTGTGACAGGAGCGTGCGTCACTTGTTCCCTTCATGCGATTACCGCAACTATCGTGATCACAGTCGCGGTTTTTTATTTACATGAAATCTTGTCCTGTGTAGTGTTTGCTAACATTTTACTCAGAGCAAACCTACAACCTGCAGGCCGTAAATCTCTACAGTCTCTCTCTTCGGTATCACAAGAACGTGTTTCTCGTCCTCATCATCATCATTAGCAATCCACTTTTTCATCGACGTAGATACTATCATGATAAATAATATTTTATTGACCTAAAACTTTCCCTCTTCCACGGGTTTGTCAAGGGGTCGCTTTGACAAACCCGTGGCTCTTTGAGGCGCGCGTTGTGTTCCACGCGCGCCTCAAAGAGCGTCAGCATAATGACGGGGCCGGTCTCAGAGGGCCAAAGCCTGCCGGGGTCGCGGGATTATTTCCTTACCGCGACCCCGGAACATAACAGGCTACTGAAGGACACCGTGGATTTTAGTCAGTAGAAGTCTGACAGTCCCTCCTGCCCTGCCCGGGGTGGGAGGACTCATTTGATGATTTTGCCACGTAAAAAAAAAAAAAAAGATGTCGCTTTGACTGTGTCTAATTTGGATCATTGCACGAGGATTGAAGGTAGGATAGGTATTCAATTGCACGCCACTCTCATCCAACTGCTACCAAGAAACTAAGCATCGTCGCTCCTCCTAGCCTGTGTAACTTGTGGCCAAGCCATAATACCAATGAGCTTACTACCGGGAATTCCGGGATGTTGTTTTTAAACCCACGCTTTTTGGACGAGAAATTGAAGATTTTTTGTTTGTTTCACAAGCGTATCGTATTGCATTTCTTGTAGTTTGTCTTCATCGTTTAGCTCTCTCCTTGTCTTCTGTAAATATAACTTCTGTTGTTGTCAAAGATCTGCAAAACATTTTAGTGCTGCTGTTAATTTTCTTTCACATTTGACTATTAACGTTAATAATATTAAACACAAGTGGGTGTAAGTGCAAGTACAGTAGTATCAGGTTTTATTGCAATTTATAAGGGTTCGAAAATCGTCAAATAGAGTATCCCGCAATGTGCGATAGAAATTTCACCTGAAGTGAGTATTTACGAAGATCATTGATTCTAAACCACAGGAAGTTGATACAAACCTACAGTTATTTTATTTGCCAACATTTAGAAAGAATTAATCTTTCGATACGCACAAAACTTAGAAGTCTTCTCTAGAAATATGTGCAAATACTACCATATTTTCTGAATACAGCTAAGCCTAAAGCGGTAAACTATATAATCCAATTAGCAAGTCACGGTAGCCCGACTCCACTCCAGGCAGAAGTGCCAGTGTATAATAAAGTCATAAGCAACACTGGTAGCCGGTAGGGGCGCTACATTAATCACAGATTACTGCGCGCTTAGATGCACTATCTCTTTGTCCTGAACTCCCAGGGAGGGGCAAAGAGTATGGAAAGTTGTTTAGAGCGAGGTTTGTGCCTACTTCTAAACTGTTTCATGGATGTTAGACACCAATCTTTCGTTGACGCTTAACGTTTTTCGTTTGCTACAATTCCTTCAATGTTAATGGTATTGTAATTTTGAATAGATTTATGGTTGTTTTAGTGTGGTTATGAGAGTTGAAATACTGTAGTTGCTTGTTTGAGAGTTGATACTGACTCTTAAACCCTTATCCCATTTGATTTGAGGTCCGTCAACATATTTTCTTCTTCCATAGGTACCTCATTCTTACTATCTATTACTCGTCATTTCAACATATTTTTTGCCGTGGTCTAATATGAACGTCTTATTTTTTTTTAAACATTGCCCCGCATTAGAAATTTCTCCTGTATCGTGGGATTTTACCACCTTAAAAAAAAATTAAATAATATCGTGGGTGCGTTTACAAACATATAAATAATTATTATGTATTTAATTTATATGCCAACAGAATTTAGTTACTGAAAAACATTCCTTTTAAATACTATCGTAAATATTTACAGAGCCGGTCATCCATCGAATAACAATAAATAGAAATCAACTATAAACTGCTATTAAAATAAAAAAAGGTTGCACTCCAGGAGTGCCGGTAGAAGTGAAAACTTTTTTGTTACTATGTTTTATTTTTAATTTGAATGACGTCTTACTCATTTTCGATCAGGGTCACGTGACCCTGACGGTCACGTGACCCTGACGGTCACGTGACCCTGACGCGAGTTTTAAATTTTTTACCCATTACAGAAAAAGTGTACAACGCCGCTAAAGAAGTTTTCACTTCAAAAAATATACACACAGTCCGTACGATTCAATCTTTTGTTTTTATTTTATTGGGACTTATTCGCAAGAAAACTTTTTGAAGTGAAAACTTCTTTAGCGGCGTTGTACACTTTTTCTGTAATGGGTAAAAAATTTAAAACTCGCGTCAGGGTCACGTGACCCACTCGCGTCAGGGTCACGTGACCCTGATCGAAAATGAGTAAGACGTCATTCAAATTAAAAATAAAACATAGTAACAAAAAAGTTTTCACTTCTACCGGCACTCCTGGAGTGCAACCTTTTTTTTTTTCTGATCCTGTCTTGATTTTGTGTATAGAACATAATTATTAAGAAACTGGACTACATCATCAAAATGTCGCATCTACAGAACCACATAAAAAACAATAATCTCTGTCCATTATTACGCTAAATAATATATGAGACGATTTATCTTAACCGAATAAGTAGTTGGTAATATTTTATACCGTGTATTGTGTCGCTAAACTTACGACTTCCGGTCAATGGCGGCAACTCTGTCATGTGGCTTATCGGGAGATGAGATATTACTATTGTTATCTCGGTTTTACTGTGGGAATATTTAGAATGCTCTGGTATGAACATTTGTATCGTGTGGTAAGATTATGTCAAGCTCTTGAATGGGTCACCTTGATTCTTGTAGGTCTTTGCCACCACACCAGGTTATAACAGATGACGTAGTATGTAAGGGTAAGGGGTTTGTTCGTCGACATCTATCTTTACTCATTTTATAATGCTGAAGAATTTGTTTGGTTGAACGTGAGTTTCAGGAACTACAGTGATGCGAATTGAAAATTTCTTTACGAAAAATGCATGGATAAGAAGATATAGAGTAGAATTTGAAAAATTTCGCGGTTTTTGGTGTCTCAAATTTTTCCGCAATATTTTGAGTTGCTAATTTGGTTGTACCTACATCGTACCTACTCGTAGCTCTAATGGGCCCATTTAATATTAAAAAAAAAACAGAGATACATCATGCTATTTAATTTATTGTCGATTTCGACGTCTATATCTAATATCTTTGAACGAGCAATTCTTGTATATTTATTTATATACTAGTGTTTGCCCGCGGCTTCGCTTGCGTTAATTTAGAATTTGAGAAACAATACGGATCGTGTAAGCGGCGCCATCTGGAATATGAACGTAATTGTTTTATCGGCAACAGCTCTCTTCTGTTATTCGGGATGAAAGATACCCTATATCCGTGTCTATACTCCTAAAAAAACAAACATAGACTTGCATTTTTATTATTAGTTTAGATCAATAATGTTATACCTAGGTACATAGTTTGCATAGGAAACATCCTTATTTTAGCGACATAAATTTCAAAGATCCGTGTTTATCTTAAACATTAGACCATAACTTTTTGGTCGATTTACAGTACCGTGGAATGGGGTGTCATTGATCAATTTAAAAATTCAAAGGGCTGTATTTTCTAAAATACAAAGGTACCGAAGACGAAAAAAAAATTGGAATATCGGTTTTTACTATACAATCGATACAATGAATTAGATTCTATTTTAAATAAATAATATGTCGATGAAAAATATAAATGTGAGTGGTCAATGTTAAACCGTAAGTGGGGTTACTTTGATACCCCCTAATATTTTCACGGCAAATGAAAGTAACCCCTTTAAACGTTATTATTTCGAAAGAACAAAAAAAATCGGCTAAGTGCAAAAAAAGATATTAATTTTTTTAAAGTTTAGGGGTGACATTGATCAAGGCAAAAAAAACTTTTTGAAAAATCACCTTTATTTTAACGTTTCATTGAGATATATTAATTGTAAAAACATAATTAGGAACATTAATCAGTCAAAATCTTAAATGTTAAGTAAAAATAGAAAAAAATCACTACTAGCTACTGCTCGTTCTAACACGTCTTCATTAGAATTCCGATAGGCGCGAGCGCCTAATAACGCTTCATGTATGTTGGCATAGCGCTGAAAGTAAAAAAAATCATATAAAGCAGCCATCATTGCAAATATATTGATAATATATGTTAAAAATGTCATGGGGTGAGATTGATCAATGACCAAAGTAACCCCATGCCTGTGATCAATGACACCCCGTATAGAAAATAAACCACCACTGAATGAAATTTTGGAGGTTAAAATACAAAAACAACTTCTTTCTCAAGCTAATTAAACACATAACAACATAAACTATCATTTTTTCTAGCAACTTGCATATCCAATCTGGTACCCTGGAAGTTATTTTAACCCCTAAAATACTTTAAACACAATACTCACAGTTTTTTATGAAAATCTCCGGTAGCGATCTGTTTGTACGTGCAGCGCTTGGGCAATGTCAAAGAGTGACATTCAGTGCTGCCAACGCAAAAGACGAAATTTTTCGGTTGCGTTCAGAAATTAAACAATTCCTGTTTTAAAAAAATATAAAGTTTTTATCAATGTTACCCCGTGAATCAAACTAACCCCATTCCACGGTATCGCTGCAAATTGAACGTACGATAGCATTGCTCTTCTCCCTTTAGCATACCGCGTGATACCTAAAAAATAACGAATTATTTGACTCGATGAGTACAACTTGTCGTCGTTTCAAACAGAATCTATGCACTGGTTTGAGCACCAATTCAAAACATAAATAAACACAAAATAATAGAAACACTGATTGTTTTCGAATCCTTCAAATTCCTACACCTCGAAACAATTACAGTTAAAAAAAAAAAAACAACTTACTACCTACAATTTAAAATCAGTGTAGATTTATATCCTAGAGAACAATTGAAAAAAATAGGAATGAATGATAAATGAAAATATGTAGTAAAAGTATGCACATTTTTTTTTTTCATTATTTGAAACTCTTAGGACAAATAAAAACAAAAAAATGAAACACAAAAAGTGAAAAAGAAAATTGCAAGATTTGATCCTGAGACATTGCACGAAAGTCAAGCAGATTACCAACCAGACTGGCTAGTACGCTAACAGTAGTTTTCAAATAGCGGTTCTTATACAAATGTCTACAATGACTGAAAATCAACATATTATAACATTGCTAATCCCCCAAGGAGAATAGCGTAATTATACATATCCCATTAATTGAAGAGCAGTTTAAGGAATATTTGAGAAAAAATTGAATAAATAATATCCAGTGGTTTAGCTTCCAACTCCAAACAAACATTTAAAACAACAAAATTCAAAATTGCTTATCTCCCAGGGAAAATAGCGTAATAATACATAGCCTATTAACAGAAGCATATTATTCGAAATATTTGAGGAAAATTTGATCGACAACTTTACAGTAGTTAAGGAGATAGATCAAATCAAAAAGACATAAAAAATTACGAAAAAAAAAAAAGTTGATTTGGCATCAGAATCGATCCCTTATCTCGAAAAAAATAGAAAAAGAAAAAAAAATTCAATGTACAGGAATGACAGCTCTACGATTTAATTATTTATGTAAAGAAGATAATCAGGATCTCGGAAACGGCTCCAAGGATTTTCATGAAAGTTACAGATTAGGGGTTTTTCGGCTCAAGGAATCGATTTATCAAAGTCCCAGGTTCGAGAAAAGCTCGGTTCCCAAGATATAGACATTTTAAAAACCGAGCGAAGCTCGGTCAACCAGATATTTTTAAAAATGCCGAACGAAGATAAATTCGTTATGATTCAATTCAACTTTGTCGTCTCGTGAGTTTTGTCCATTTGCAATGCCTGATATAAATAATTTGCCCACCACTGGGACACAATCATATAGTAACAGTGAATTTCTTGTGCTTATAGAGCGACTTCACGGCGCACAAAGCATTATATTTTAGTAACCAACCAATAAATAAATCATAGGTTCCACAGACAGTAACACAACAACTTGTATATCAAATCTAACTGGAGCTTAACTAACAATTAACTATGATCTAATTAATAACTGCTAGTCTATGATTAGAATCAATGCGAACGTTCTCACGTTAGAGATTTAATTGTTATGATTAATCTATATTCTGACGGGTGGACTGTTCTGTGAGATATTAGGACTGGATGAAGGGGGAGAAAGCTGAACTATGGTCTGTGCTATTTGAACTGGTGCATCCTTCTTTTTCTAGCGTGGTAAAATCATCAAATCAGTCCTCCCACCCAGGGCAGTGCGGGACGGACTGTCAAACTCGTACTGACTAAAATCCACGGTGATCCTTCAGTAGCTCTTTACGTACTAGAGCCACGGTTACCTGGTGAGACAGTCCCGCGACCCCGGCAGGCTTTGGCCCTCTTAGGGGATATTAGTTTGCCCATGAGTCTAATCTAAGGTCAGCGGTGATAAAGACAAAGCCTACGATGGACATAGAAGATCTAAGCATTTGATATGACGGTTGATTCCCTTTATGTCGAGTCCCGTTACGTCGAGCCGAAAACCTTGTCTCGCTTCTATTACCCCTATGTCGAGCTTAGTTTTCTGTCACGTTTCTATTCCCTTAATGTCGAGTTTATTTACCACGCTTTTATTACCTTTATGTCGAGTTTAATCCTATCATATTTTGGAAGTACAGTCACGTCCAATAAAATGTATACATGCACATAATTTAGACGGATTTTACAAGGATAGATAAGTTTTAAGGATATTAAGAATTTCAATGATGAGTCCTCTGGACTTTGATTGTTTGCCTTCATGATTGGAATTGTTATTAAGAGAACTTGGGATCCAAGAGCGAGCGAAGCGAGCTCGGGACTTGTGGACCCCGATACGGACAGGTTAGGTTCGAAGGGGATGGCGGGGTCTGAAAGACCCCGCCATCCCCTTCATGTTAGGTTACTTTAAACCACGCACGCAGAAATAGGAGCCCCGCGAAGCGGGGCTCCGTTGGGCTTCTTTTTTAAGTAATCTTCACCTATACTTGTTTTAATATGTTTTTATGCCATTGGCTTTTAATTTACATCCCTGACTGTACTTTTTCACTAAACTCGACATAGAGGTAATAGAAAGCGTAAAATATCAATACTTTGGAGAACAATAGACTTCCAGACTCGACATAACGGGACCCGACATAAAGGGAATAATTCGATATGACCACCGCAATGGCCCCTTTTTTTATGTGATGCGGAAGGAGCTGGCACATAGGAGAGGAGAACTTGAGATCTCTATGTCAAGAATGAATAGGTTACTTTAAGCACCATCGACCATATTTTCGCTTACCATCAAGCAAGACGGCCATAAGCGAGCATGTTCCTGAAAAAAAAAACAACGATACCATTGCTTTTACCTTTGAATTCCACCGAAAGTAATGATTGTGTCAGTCGAAGAATTGGCCTTTTTGCAACCAATTCAGCCAGTCGACAAGTCTGACAAATTCGTAGTCGAACCAACTCTAGTTATCATAATAGGTATTATACAACGGGGTACTACCTATCTACTAGGTAGGTACCTAACTGGGTAAAAAAATTGTCCGAATCTCCGAACTCAAAAACTAAGCCTGTAAGGCGTGAAGAGATTCTGATGACAGAATAGATTCATTTTCCAAACTCCAAACACACTCATTTTATCAGTGAATTCGTTCTAATCGTACATTAATTAACAAAACCAAAAGCTCAACTGCAATCAGCAGGTTTAAAATGTTATAGCAAGTATCCAATCGAAAATTGTTGCTAAGAAATTATTGCAAGGAGTTTTAAATAACAATTTCTGATGTCAAAGATAATATTAATTGTAAATATTTGGTTCATTAACAACGCCTCTCAATCGATAACTTTCGACACAAAATAATAATTTACAGTTATTCTGCATAACAGAAACTTCCCAATGAAAAATATCCACCATTTTTCTGAACGCACAGCAATTAAGCGAATGTCCTTTACGAGCATAGTGATTAATATAAAACATATAGATAAACAATACTCTATATTCCTGGGCGGTTCACTCGAAATAAATCAAAGTTTGTGCGTAGGTGGCCGGCGCGGGCGCAACCCGCAATTACCAATTAACCTCGCGTTATATTCATGTTCAAAATTCAAATTCATTCGGTTGAACTGCGTCGAACGAGACACACGTCTTAAATGGTGGCGTGAAATCGGTGCGCCATTTTTTTCGTGGAATTTATTTTTGTATGGCTGGTACAGTTGAACATAAAAAGGATAATGACGATTGGCAGGGTGGCAAAGCGATCGGTTTCAGCACTACATGTTATGGGTTTGATTCCAGCACGTAACAAGTGCTAGTGTGTCCCACAGATTGTTACTTCTTCTTGGTCTAGTTATTTGTGTATGCCTATGGTAGTATACCTACGAATTGAAAAGTTTGTAATCGCTGGTTTTCTAAACGCATGGTTCCACAATACAGAATCCACAAAATCACGGAATGTAGAGACATTTTATAAATCTTCGTGCGAAATAACGAAAATTGTACAGCAAGTAACCCGACTACATCATTAATTAAGCAGAAAATCTTTATTTGGCTACTGAGCGTTTACGTTTATCGTAATTTTTAACTGAACCAATAAGGTGATTATTGACTACATTATCTTTCCAATAATCAAAATTGTTGAAATAAAACAAAATGTTGATCCAACGATACTTTTATTAAAATCGTTAATTTTTCAAAATAAAATCTCAGACCTAAAAATAAATGTACACTTCTGAATATTTCTTACTACATTAAATATTTTCTAAAACGATATCCGTAAATTACATTTAGGCTCGATTTCCATGTTATCTAATATTACTAGACATACAGTATGGTTTCATATTCAGGTTTTATAAATTTCTGTGTAACTAAGGCCCTGCACCCACTGTGGCTTTATGAGGCGATTTTATCGCGTGTTTCAATGTGCTTCTGCATCGCGCGTTAAGCTCGCTATAGATGATAGATCTGATTATGATAAGCGATCAAACGCGCGTCATTATCGCTACTAGACGATGGAAATACGCGAGTGGTGTGTTGACGGAGTTCATCTTGTCAATTTAGCGTTCACTGGCGCGATAGTAGCGATACTAGAATTATGGACAAGTCATAGGCAAGGGTAGGTAAACAGCAAGTGACGATATCGCGATTATATCGTAGTTGCCTCGATTCAAAAAGTTGCAGTAGATGAGGGCCTTAAGAGCATGTTTCACGAGCTAGAATTGTTGATAAACATCTAATACTGTAAGATAGCAATTTGATAGTGGAAACAGTAATGAGAGTCGTATCTCGATTGCGATTCGCGATTTGTTACAAGTGTAAACGCTCGCTTACAACAAGATTAAAGTTAATGGTACATACAGATTATAAATATGTATATCATAAAATATTTTATTTTATAAGAATTTGGTTTCTGGAAATTGTAATATTATAATGAGCATATTTATTTATTATCTCTAGATATTATAATAATTATTACTGGATTATTATTAAGTCTAATTTTACAATAGAGGCCGTAGAAAACTTGTTATTTAAATACAAAAAAATGGTGTAGGTTCGCTAAAAAAAATCAATAAAAATATATTTGAAATATCCGTTTTTTTTACAAAATTACCAAAATTTTTGCAGCCGCCAAAATTGGTGGGATATGCATTTTTTCTTATTTTTAATCTAATATAGATTTAGCACCATAACACTAAAGAGTATTGAAAACAACAATCATGGAACTTAAAATTATGGTATTCGTATTAAATGCAAATTAAAAACTAAAACATTAGGAGTCATGCGTTTGTGTCATGTTAAATAATAATAATTCTCTGTTTATCACACTTTATCCTATACAACACTAAAAATAAATTATATTACAAACATAAGGTAAAGCTACAATTATTTACAAAAAAAGTACCTATAGGTATTTTCTACAACATTCCACATGCGATTTCTAAGTTAAATTGATAAAATTATATTTTGTGTGTTTCGGCAATTTATAACATTTTCAAATTTATTTCTTTTATTTTAAATAATGTACAATTGTAACAAAATTTCGGGGTTTTAGCAATTCAAATTATAATTAGCTTACAAATTACTTATTATTTTCAAACATTAATTTGTAATCTAATTTTCATTTGTATGCTTATTTATTTTGTCAGGCGCTATCATTCATTTTACAAAAGGATAATTTAATTTAAAATTAATAATAATAAATCTATGTACAATCGACAATGTTGAATCATGACCCACCATAAGCTTATTTTCTTACAGACTTTCAAATACAATTAGGTCCACACTCGCGTAAACATACATATCCATGGTAACGATTTTGATCTTTGTCAGTTTGACGAATTCAAACGATTTATTGTCAAAATGGGTCATGATTCAACTTTGTCGATAGTACAAGGATCTATTGGCGCATGCGGCGTGGCCAAAATGATTGAATTTTTAAATCGCCATCTTGCTTTTAAATACGATGGATATCATGTGAGGTATACAGTTGACGCAAAAATATTTTGTTTCTGTTTGTGCATTTTTGTAACACTGCACAGTGTTTCAAATACCCGTCGGATCCAGTTTTCAACTTAACCATTGATGCGTTTAAAATTCCTATGAGAAACTTTCTGAAGTTTTTATATGAGTTTGTATAAAATATTGAATGATTCTAAGTATCTACAGGAAATTGCTCAACTTTGGAATAAGTGTCCTGCTAAAACCCTTAAAAAAGATCACTCACAAATTTTAGTCAGGTATTTAGAATAGGAAATGTAACGCATCATCACCATACTCACTCAGCTAAAAATATCCGATACGAGTGGTTTTTGGAACACTGTGCAAAGATCTGTCGATGTTGAAGATGAACGAAAAGGACATGGCCAATTTTTGTATGGACGTTTGCATAGTTATTGAATTCAATGTACACTAATGATTTTTAGTGTTTTATATTCGTGAATATTGGTACATTAAACTGCAGTAAATAAAACACATAAAGAACTTGTCATAACAAAAGACTAGACGAAAACAGATTGACTAAACCTTTAGTCAGATTGCTGGCAATAAGTGCATTTTTTTACCTGGTAAAATCATCTAATGAGTCCTCCCACCCCGGGCAGGGCGGGAGGGACTGTCAGACTCGTACTGACTAAAATCCGCGGTGTCCTTCAGTAGCCCTATATGTTCCAGGGTCACGGTAATGAGAAAAGTCCCGCGACCCCGGCAGGCTTTGGCCCTCTAGAGGGGGCCCCGCAGGGTTGGCATGATTAAAACAAGTTGTTTTAAAACACATGTTTAAAACAGTGTTTAAAACAGTTTGAAATTAAACAGTGTTTTTTATTACATGTTTAAAAACAAAGATTAAAACAAGTTTTAAACATTGTATAAAACAATACGAAAAAAAACATATATTAAAACTACTTTTCATGGCGCTTAAATGAATATAAAATGAAAAAAAAAATATTTGAGTCTGAATAGTTCAATATAAAACCAATCGAGACTCTATTGCTGTTATGTTTTTGAACTTTCATTGGAATTGTAATTAACTTAATAATTTTTTTTAATAAAACGTTACCTCTCACTAGGAATTTTTACTGTGTCGTGGTCTCGTGGGTGCGTTTACAAACAGAAACTCACACGCAAAAACGACCAGCCCCGACATATTTTTATGTTGTGTATTTCATTCAATCAAACAAATAAGTATGTAAGTACCTACCAGGATTTGTATGGGACAAGATAGCACCTATTTTTGAAACATTATCACAATTCATAATAATTTCAAAACTATTAAAATTGTAACAATTTTAATTAATAAACAACATTAGTTATATAAAAAACGTAAACTTCGATCTCTAATGTCGGCTGTCGAAAGAAAGTAATTTAAAGGATTATTGGTTATTCCCCTATTTTTTAGAGTAGGTCGGTGTTTCTTCGGTGGTTCATTGTTCATGAGGTGGATCCCCGCGCGCGGGGAATCACCTTATTTCTACGAATAGGAGGTGTGTCGCCTGACCCGCTAGGAAAGTCCCTACGTCGTCGCCCAATATAAAATCAACATTAGAACATACCTACCGGGTGAATGTGAAGCGTTTGATTACGCAACGTACAAATAAATGTTATCTATTGATCGTTTTTTTGTTAATATTAAATTTATTATGGCGAGTTTATAAAGATCTAGTCTAGAAAAGAAACATAGTCGAATTAATTTGAAATAATGCCCTAAACTAAAAAAAAAACAAAAAAAACACTTGTTTAAAACATTTTGAACTGTTTGTTTTATATAATTTAAAAAAAACTGTTTTTTTTCCAACCCTGGGGCCCCGTCATCATGCTGACGCTCTTTGAGGCGCGCGTGGAACACAACGCGCCGTCGAACCGGACATGTCCCATGGTCGGACAGCGAGTTGACCTTTACTCGCCGCCCGCATCCCGCGCCTACGGTGGCCGGAGATCGTCTGCCGACGTCCGACGCTGTGGGCGACCACCACTGCGGCTAGGGTGGAGCGAGGACTCTGTCCTCTCCCTCACGCGGCGCGCCTGCTCCTTCGCGAGCATTACTCCTTCGCAGCAGGAGGCGACCGCTTCCTACTCCGTCTTGCCCCGCAGCATGGCCTCGACCAATGCCGGGCGCGAGAGGTCTCCGCCTATCGCCGTCGTGAGGACACGGCGGTGCTCTGCCCAAGCGGGGCAGTCCTGCACCGTATGCTCCACCGTGACCTCCGGGCGATCCTCGCAGTGGTGACACCCAGACGTTTCCTCCTTCCTCATCAGACACAGGTACCTCCCGAAGCATCTGTGTCCGGAGAGGACCTGCGTCAGGCGGAAGGTTAGGACGCCGTGACGTCTATCCAGCAATAAGTGCATCGAATAGGATTTGCTATAATAAAAAGGCGCTTTAGGCTGGACGCATACACACGTTTTCCGAATACGATTTCCGAATTCGTTTTCTATCCGTACACAGTGAATTCATACAAATGTGTGTACATGTTTTGTGTGTGTTGTTCAATTTCATTCATCATTTCAAATTCCGAACGGAAAAAAAACTGATGTATGCGGCCGCCCTTAATGAATTATTTATTAAAATCTGACAATAATAACTACCTATGATAGAATTTCATATTTTTCCTTAAAGTGTATTTTATGGGTTGCCTGAATGAATTTAGAATTCATCTTGCATTAGTCAATAATTTTTGAAATAAAAAAGTTTTTTGTTTTACCCTTTCTAGGTTAGTTAATCAACAAAAAACTTCACACTAATCGGCGCGTCTTTGAAAATCTACAATCCTAGTAAGCAACAAAAACGGATCTATGCGGGCCACTTAACGAGATATTCATTATTGTTATACAGGGTGTTTTTTTTACCACCGTCCAAAATTTTTCTATGCATTAGGTATCAATCACTAAACCCATTTTTGAAAAAAAATCGAAACGTCAAATTGTCATATTAAATCATTTTCTCATCCGCTCTGTGTGGTCACTAAGCTAAACGTTAATAATATACACTTGCCGACGCATGAAACGGGCAGAGCGCACCCCGCTGACCCCCCGCCCCGCCCCGCTACACCTGAGCGACACATCACAGCGCGGTGTCCAGATTCATCAACTTTTTATAGATAACATTGAGACGTGATATCTCGATATTTTTGTGTTGATGATACAAAAAGAAAAAACACGTATTCAATGATTTTCGCCAAAGATTAATATATTAAAATTTGGATGGTGACTAAAAAATCACCCTGTATACCGAAACCTTCCATAGAGTGTAACAAATACTTTTTTGGAAACCGCATCAAAATCCGTTCAGCCAAACGCGAGATAATTGCGGACACACATGCAATGGTCACTGAAAATCTACAATCCAAGTAAGCGAAAACGGAGCCACGCGAGCAACATCATGGGATATCCATTAGTGTTATACACTAAAACCTTTTTAAGAATGTAATGAACACTTTCCTGAAAACCGCATCAAAATCGGTTTAGCCAAACGCGAGATAATCGCGGACAACCTACAATGGGCGCTGAAAATCTACAATCCAAGTAAGCATAAACGGATCCACGCGGACAACGTCACGAGATATCCATTAGTGTTATATATTAAAACCTTTTCAAGAATATAATGAACACTTTCCTGAAAACCGCATCAAAATCGGTTCAGCCAAACGCGAGATAATCGCGGACAAACATGCAATGGGCGCTGAAAATCTACAATCCAAGTAAGCAAAAAACAGATCCACGCGAGCAACGTCACGGGATATCCATTAGTGCTATATAGTAAAACCTTTTCAAGAATGTAATGAACACTTTTTTGAAAACTGTATCAAAATTGGTTCAGCGAAACGCAAGATAATCGCGGACAAACCTGCAATGGGCGCTGAAAATCTACAATCCAAGTAAGCAAAAACGGATCCACGCGGGCAACGTCACGGGATAACCATTAGTGTTATATAGTAAAACCTTTTCAAGAATGTAATGAACACTTTTTTGAAAACTGCATCAAAATGCAACTGCATCAAATTCAGCCAAACGCGAGATAATCGCGGACAAACATACATACAGGTTGAACTGAGAACCTACTTTTTTTTTGAAGTTGGTGAAAAACTGACAAGTTCAGAGAGGCTAAAACCTACGCAGTAATTTATTTTAATATTGTTATTTTATAATGGTATTTACTATGTACGTGTACATGGAATTGTGATGGAATGCAATTTTTGGCCATGTCCTTTGTTTACAAAATCGTTTTTCTAAGGTTTATTAGCAAAATATACAGATAGATATTTTTATTTCTACTAACTATTGATTATTGTAAAATAATATGATTTTTCTACTCTTTTATAGATCTCGTAAAATTTATTTAGGCCTAAAACTTAGAAGTAGATTCATCTATTTATTTATTGACGCTAATGTGATATAATAATGTAAAATATTTACACATAAACGTATTAAAATCAGATATTTTATTGATATTGTGTAGTTTTACTTAGATATTTTAAGTCCTATTTTCTTTCTGCTAATCGTGAATAGTTTTTCAAATTAATCGCAATCATACAAATTTTGATAACTAATTTTATTTCTTGTTAATAATATTATGTTATTTTCATTTCAATTTCTATTTTCAAAACATTATTATCTTTATAAATTTTTCTCTCACTTATTATCTTGCTGCCTATTCCCCCTCTCTTTCAATGACCCTGATTTTCGATGCTCTCTTTCTCACAAACCGTCGTACCATCCTTTTCCACCACCATCTTTGTCTGACCTTCGATCTCCCCAGTGACGTTTTAGGTTTTCAATCTGCCCTGAGGTCACTGAGGTCAAGGTCACCTGACCCTGCTTACTTTTCTCCCCCAACGTTGGGTGTTTTCACGAAGTAAGTTGTTAGTGTGCCCTTGCCTTTGACGTATGTAGGTCCTCGACATTCGCAAGTGTAGCCTGCACTCATTAGTACCCTGGAAAACAAAAATGTTTTTAGTCAACTGCAGTTAATATTGTGGTATTTTGTTGAATTACATTTAAATTCACGTAAAATACTCTTTTATTTCGGTCGTTCAAGTCGTTTTTGTTTTTTGGTTTTTCGAAATGAATTTTAATTATTTTTGGTCCTTCGAGCCGATTTTTATTCATCTTTGGTCCTTCGAGTAGATGTCAATTTTATTTTGTTCAAATAGTTTTCTGTGTTTTTTTTTTTGGTGGGTTACATTTATGTTAGGTACTTATATCCACTCGCCACTTACATCGCCTCGAACACCCCACTTATTTTTTTAATTTTAATTCAAAAAGCGCTTTTTAAAATAAATCGACCTACAAAATCTTCATCTTCTTCCTAATACAACAAATTTTCTTAACAAACTCTTATTCAAAATATTTCAGAATATAAGGTAAAATAAACGTTGGTAAACTTGCTGGGGTCGTGGGAGAATCTCATTAGGTAACCGTTGAACGTAAAGGGCTATTGAAGTCTGACAGTCCCTCCCGTCCCGGTTTGGGTGGGAGAACTCATTTGATGATTTTAACTCGATAAAAAATATACTAACTTAGCAGTATCTTCTGTGACCTGTATCCTGCCCATGATGCCAGTGGAGTCCATCCGTGAGGCCACGTTGACGGTGTTCCCCCAGATGTCGTACTGCGGCTTCTGAGCTCCCACCACACCCGCTATCACTGGCCCGTGGTTCAGTCCTGGAAAATCAAATTTTTTGTTGTAAAAAAAAATTACCTTGAGAAGCCAGCGTTCTGTCGCGGGAATGTCTTATCAGAAAACCTTACGTCACCTTTACCTACATGGTCACCGTAGATTTTAGTCAGTTCAAGTCTGACAGTCGGGAGGGACTGTCAGACTTGAACTAGGACTCATTTGATGATTTTACCACTATAAAAAAAGTTGCCAGTGTTCTGGGAACTTTCTCCCAGCGTTGTGGATGAATTATTTGACACTCCCTAACTTATCTGTTTTCCTGTTGTAAATATTTTAATAAGTTTTAATTTTGACAGCTGTGGGAATATTGTAAGTAATGCTTACCCGGTATAGCCTAACCCCCTTATTAATAAAACGAGAAGTAAAGTTACGCCAAGGTTAATCCTTCAAAATGTATGGGTAGTCCGAAGATTATCCTGGTTGTAACTTTAGTCCACGTTTATTAATAAGGGGGTAAGTATTTACTATAGGATCCTATTGGTTTATGACAAGGGAGGACCTATGACCTTTTTATGTGATAAAAATATCATCAGATGTCTCCCTGTGTGAACTGGAAGAAACTGAGAGACTTTTACTAACTACAATCCACCCTGTTTTACGGTTGCCCTTTGCGTTTCAGGGCGATAGCCTCCTTTTAAGAAAGTCTAGCAAACATTGGGACTACCTGAGCTGTTAATTAGATAAATACAATCATGTCTATCAAATTAAATACAACTTAAAGTTAATTAATCCAAGAAGATTCAAAGGGTGAAAAAAAGGTTGGTAGGTCAGACGATAATCATTCTAATAAGCGCCATCTATGTGTTGCTTACTGTATTTACTGAAAGAGGCGCTACTGCCATCTATCGTTAACGTTTTAAACCACCACACGCTGAAGAAAGCTCTCGACTTCAGTTCACAAGCTCATGAAGCTTTTTGGAGTACTGTACTCGTACTCACAGATGTCGCCATGCGTTAAACAAGAGAACACCGACAAAAATGCTCTATAGTCTTTAAGGGATTTTAAACTTAATGCTTTCGAACATAAAGTTGATTATTTTTAAAAGTCAATGTTTAGTTTCTATTAGAGTCAGTTCAGACCGCGACGCGAAGCGACGCGACGATGCGCGCACCCTTCTAAGAGCCATTCAAAATACGACTTTATTTTCTACACCAAAAGATACACGTCATTTCGTTGCGAGAATTTAAGCGGCATCAGCGGCGCCGCGCTCTCATCTCATCTCAACGTAGTGGTGAGTCGCTGCGCATCTCGACGCCGTGCGGCGCAGCGCGGCGCCGCTTACGCCGCTCGAGGCCGCTCGACGATGCAAGATGTTAGACTGGGAGCTAGAGGTGTCTGAGTATGCGTAATGTGAGTGTCGAATTTCGCCAACCGATTTAAGTGACGAAAAGGTCAAAGAATAACAATGTTTATCTTGCCGGTCAATTTTCTGGTCCATTTTTTACGCCCTCTTCTCTTATTCGTAAACGGAATGTATTGAGTACATGATTTAAAATCATTTTAATGATTATTTTCGTAATAATTTATAGAAAAATCAGATCACAGCCTTTTGCGGGACAGATAATACTTAATTGCATAAAAATATTTTTTGCTGAATTAAATGAAGTACTGAACTAAATGAGCGGACTACTTCATCTAGCGAAAAGATACACATACTTAATACAGGCAGGATATGTTTTGTCATCAGGTAGAAGAATTCGGTCATGGTTGCCTTCATTCGGATTTTGTATACTCAACTACCTCTAGCCCCTGGACTATGTAGCTGACACCAAATGGTAGACTGCGGGAGGATGGGGGGTGGGGCGGGAAGCACGTGGCGAAATTAGACACTCCGCTACATCGCGCGGCATCCGGATGCGCAGCGCGGCGCATCGCTGCGCAGCGCGACGCATCGCGGCGCAGCGCATCGTCGCGTCGCTTCGCGTCTCGGTCTGAACTGACCCTTAAAGGCAAACTACAGTAAGTAAAGTTTAAAGGGATAAAAACTATCCTTATGTGTTATTCCCGGTTTTAAACTATAGGTATGTCTACAAAATTTTATCCAAATCCGTTTAGTAGTTTTTGCTTGAAAGAGTAACAAACATCCATCCATACAAACTTTCAAGTTTATACTCGTAGTACGATTAAAGACCAAAGAACATTTTCGTTTATTGTTTACCACGTGTACCTTCTGGCAAGAAATATAGAATCATTTTTTTATAAAAAACAGTTTACTCAATAAAAATGATATTTGTTTACCTATCCTAAGTTTGAACCTCTGGAAGGATTCCCTGTTGATCTGATCCAGTATCGTCATGAGAGCGACCGCGAACTCCACTAATATAGCTACCGTATGCTCCTCTTTGCTTGTAGCGTCCTGGAAAAATAAAGTTTGTTATAAAGTTACAAAAGATATTATTATTCGCTGCAATGGTCACCCATCCATAGAGCAACTTCTGCAAACGTAACTTATCCTTAAAGATCGATCTGTGCGTCTGGGTTCGAAATATCTTGCTTTTCCAGATTCATATAATTATTCGCGTTGTGATGAAATTATTCTCTATCTTTTATCTATTCTTTTATTTAACATACTGCCCCGTTGATCACATGGTCGCTAGCACGACTGCCGAGCGTGCGGGTTCGATTCCCGAGTCGGCAAAATTGCTATTTTCTATTAGGATTTCCCTGTAGAAGCTTGTAGTTTGGAAGTTAGCGGTTCAATAACCTAGAGCCTCGGAAAACATGTGTCACCGTTGGTCCTGCGTCTGATCTTTTTCGGTCGTGTCGGATTAACTGTCCCTTCGGTCTATGAGATTAAAGGAACAGAGAGTGCGCACCATGAAATCTTCCGTGCACATGGCTAAGACCGATAGGTGGTGGTAGGCCACCTGAAAGTCAAAATCTAAATGTCTGGAAAACAAGTTACTTACATTTTTTTCTTCCTTGCCAGGTCTTAGTCCAGAAGCGATCATGTATGTACTTCCTATCGTCTTTATTTTCTCTATACAGCTGAACTTTGGCTTCAAGAGTAACTGCAAAAACGATTTTAGATTACCTATTTTAATTTAATAAAATATAAAATATTAATTTGGTTTTGGACACACACAAGAACAATTATTAAAAATTCAATAAAAAACAACTAAGAAATGGTCCTGAGCATGTACACACCAAAAGGGTTAGCACTCTGCATATGCTGGGTGAAAGACACCCAGCGCTGGTTTTCAGTTGGCACCCCGTAGAGACAAGCATAAATTTATCCAGTCCACGCGCTAAAAGACTGCCTAGAGAGAGGGTAAGTACTTTCTTAACCCAGGTACTCTCCACAAGATCATCAATAACACGAAGGCGTTTCTATCCTTTTTCGAGGAGTTATGAGAAATCGAATGATACACCTCCACAAATTGCCAAGATTTAACTGACAAAGGAAATGGAAGACCTACCTTATCAAAATCACAAATAATTTCATTGAGCAATCGTAAACACTCCAAGCCTTGTTTGTTGACATCAGTCTCGTCGTAGAACTCCTTGTAGTTTGGTATCGACGCGAACATCACAGCTATCGTTGAGTATCTCTCGTGGTATAACTCTGCCTGCAAGGGAATTATAAGGTATACAATAAGAGAACAGTGTACATATACGACGGGGATACAGGTTATGATGGGAAATCAATGTATAGATTCAATCTTTCTTGTATTATATAGTTTCATAGCCGACATTGTGTGAGTACTATGTACTTCAGAGCTGTCATTCACTGAGTACCTACGTCTCTTGTTAACTTGAATGACCCTGGCGGCTGAGAGTGTGTCATGCTCACTCAAATGTCTCGCTGATGGTGACGCGTGTGTCGGATCATTTAGCTCCCTCCAAAATGGTTGAGCTGAATGGTGCTGATGCATGTGTCATGTTCGTGAACGGGTGCTGTCAGTTGAGACTGGTCATCTCTTAGCTGCCACGGCTTATTTTAATAATTATTGATCATTTTGTTTTTGAATTGTCTTTGTTTTAATTGTTACTCTGGACACTTTTAATCAAAAACTTGCTACATCGTTCTCACATAATGTACCACCTCAAATAAATGATGTAAAAAAGGTTCTGTAATAATTCTGGCGATCAAAAAGAGTGTCCATGGAGTTTCTTGCACGTTCTTCTCCATAGAGATCTACTTCTTGGAACGGGCATCTACGGTACTTTCACAGTTTTTATGTCTTGTGACTGGGACTGTAGCACCATAACTTTTGTAGTGTTTAATAATATTCCTTTACTCAAAAATGCATGTAATGTGGTCATTATTTTGACAACCTAGTTTGAGCAAAGTCGACCTTGCCGGTCTGTTTCAAGGAGCGGCCAGCAATGTTTTTGCTGGCCGCTCTAACAGGCCGGCAAAACATTGCCGGCCGCTATTTTGACGTTTCAACTTTTTAAAAAAACAAATGCAAAAAGATTTTATTTAAAACACAGCTGTTTGTATACAAAGAGATAGGTTCATAAAGATTTTATTCCATAATTAAAAAAAACAAAGGAGTAACAAAAGCGCGGTTTAGCGAAATTTTTATTTTTATTTAGTGACTTAGTAATAAATGAAGAAATAATACAGCAGTCAAAAACCGCATTAAAATTATCGCAAACTATTAGTAATATGAAACCGGGAAAGTCGGTGTTGAATTTTAGTAACTGTACTTTTCAAAATTGTCATTTTAATTAAATTTCTAGTTAATTAATATTTATTATATTTTATTTACATAACTTGCTGGTTTTAGTTAGGTTAGGTACTAGCATTTTTGAGTAAAGCACTATACAAGCCTTGGCCTACGATGACTGCTTCGCTAGTCACGCTATGATTGCCTCGAGCTAGCCTAGCTACGCTCTAGGCCTTCCAGCTTGGCCATCATTGCAGCCCTTGCTGTCCTCGTTGTAAAGGCCTCGACCTCCGGCCTCGGCCTTTATCTCAGCTCGTCCATCCAGTGCTGCATGCTGACCGCGCTGTGTCGGCCTGGAGCTGCGCTACGCTCCGCTATCGGCCATCATCAGCGCGACCAGCAAAGTAGCCATTATAGACCGCGGCAGTAATGTACTATTGATTGTCTATGACAATTCAAAAGTGCTTGTAACTGGCCTACTTGAAATAAATGCTTTGATTTTGATTTTGAATCACACACTAAAGGCAAACTTAACACAATACTATCGTAGCGCAAGCGCCAACAGGACGCCATTTGTTAATGGCCGCTTGCAAATGACGTCCTGATGGCGCTTGCGCTACGTTAATGCCTAAAAAGTGTATGTCCCCACCTCACGTCCCCGTCTTATACACTGTTCCCCTACATCTTGTTTAATTATGAATCAATCTTACAGACTAGCTATAGACAAAGGACACTGTCATTATTTTAACTATGACCAGCGTCTTGTGGCGTACTACAAACATTATTTATTTATTTATTTATTTATTTACACTTTCATGTACAATTGTGGTACATAAGGCGGACTTAATGCCGCAAGGCATTATCTACCAGTCAACCTTTGGGTCAAAAGGAGAAGCAATTGGAGTAGGTACAACAACTCTACTGAAACAATTAAAACGACTACATCTAAAGTAATAGCTATTTAAAAATAATATACTAATACATATGAAAATATATACCTAAAATTATATACATAATACCAATAAATAATATTTGATAAATAAAGTATACTTATAAACCTACATGAATAAAATACATAAATTAAATGGATACATAATATGACGACGACCATAGCAATAAATGGAAACTTAAGGATCAAGTGATTTTAGCAAGTATTCCCGAACTTGGCGTTTAAAAGAAAATTTACTAGGAGCTTTTTTAATGTCAAGGGGAAGCGCATTCCAGAGTTTAATTGCCGTTACCACGAAGGAATTGGAAATAAAACCAATACGGTGAGAAGGTATCTGAAGGAGTAAGTTTTCAGCAGCACGAAGATTTCGATCGTGGGAACTACCCAGGAACTGAAAAGAACTTTTTAAATAATTAGGTGCACAAGGATCGTTAATAATAGAGAAAAGCAAGCAGAGTGACCTGAGGGATCTTCTCTGGCGGATAGGTAGCCATTTAAGCTGAGAACGGTAACTAGAAATGTGATCAAATTTACGAAGTCCAAATACAAAGCGTATACAATTGTTGAGAAGTCGATCCAATTTGTTAAGAAGATTTTGGGATACATCAGAGTAACAAACATCTGCATAATCAATAATAGGGAGCACAAGAGCCTGGACAAGCAATAGTTTAGTGCTAGACGGAAGAAAATGCTTAAATCTATAGAGAGATCGCAGTGTGGCAGAAACGTTCCGACTTACCAAATTGACCTGCTTCTCCCAACCAAGCCGATCATCAATATGCAACCCCAAATCCTTAACGTGAGCTGATAAAGGAATAACAGTGTCATTAAATTTAATAGGTACAAGACCATGAATATTGAGGCTACGCATATGATACACGCTACCTATTACCATGGCTTGACATTTGCTCACGTTGACTGACACCCCGAACTGCCTGGACCAGTCACTAATACTACGCAGGTCATCATTTAGGGTGGAAATGCAGTCATCTAAACAGTCAACATCGGCTTGAGCGTAAAGTTGCAAGTCATCAGCATAAAGATGGTAAGAGCATTTGAGGACGTCAGTAATGAAATTTATAAAAAGTGAAAATAATATAGGAGAAAGTATACCGCCTTGAGGAACACCAGTTAGCAGATCATACCAGTCAGAACATGCCTGCTTGACACGAACCGCCTGCTGGCGACCACGAAGATAAGAGGAGAACCAATCCCGTGATGAATTCGAAATCCCAATCTGCGATAAAATGGCGAGAAGAATGTCATGGTCAACGGTGTTAAATGCGTTGGAAAAGTCAATTAAAATTAAAACCGTCAACTTTGAATTCTCCATGCCAGACCTGATGTCATCAGTGACTTTGAGCAAAGCAGTAGAAGTACTGTGTCCAGGCCGAAAACCCGATTGGAACTGGGAAAGTAAGTTACCTTTAGAAATGAAATTGGAAATTTGCTTATGAACAACAGCTTCAAGGATTTTAGAAAGGAAAGGGAGAATGGAAATAGACCTAAAGTGATTAACTAAACTGGGGTTACTAATTTTTGGAAGAGGAATAATATAAGCTTTACGCCAGATAACGGGAAAAACCCCAGAAAACAAAGAAAAGTTAATAATGTGTGTGACAATGGGAATTAAACTACTAAGAATTAAACTTAACATCTTCCTGCTCACCCCGTCACATCCGACTGCATTTGTTTTAATGGATTTAAAGAAGTTGAGAATTTCAAGTTCAGACACGGGAGAAAACGAGAAGGAGTTTGAGGATAGTAACGGCATGGAAGATATTTTCTGAATTGTGTCTCTTTTAACATCATCTGCCAGACTGGTTGTTGATGAAAAATGTAAATTTAGGCTATTCAACGACAAATTCGATGGTAAAACATTGGATGGTGACGTTGATATACCAAGTGATTTTAAAAACTTCCATATGTTAGCCGGCGAAGAGTTTAGAACATTCTCACAAATGTATCGGCGTTTAGAGACTCTCACCATCTGATTACACCGATTTCTAGCCAACTTGTATGAGCACCAGTTTTCCTCACTGCGATCTCTTCTATACCTATGGAAAGCCCTATCACGCCGCCTCATTGCCATCCGAACCTCAAGGGTCATCCAGGGTGCTGGCGGACGCTTGAGTCTAACAGTTTTCAAAGGTGCATGAGAATCAAAAAGTTGTAAAATGGATGAATTAAGCAGCGCAACCTTATCATCCACTGTTTGAGCATCGAGAACGTCGGACCAATCTATGGATTGAGCATCCCTGTTAAGTTGCTCCCCATCCACACTCGCAAAGTTCCGAATAACAACTGTAGCAGGCTGCTGCTTGGGGGGTTTAATTTTGTACATGAGGAAAATGATATCATGTCGTGAAAGCCCCGGAGCTGCAGCCTGACCATGGTTAGCCACTAGATCCGCAGAAGCGGTGAGCATAAGGTCAAGCCAGGAATCGTCTGTGTCTGCATTTTGATGAGTTGGATTAAGCTCGAGGCAAGATAAATTCGTAGATTCCAAGATTGCTCTCAGCCCACGCGACCTAGAATCGTTTTTTAAGAGGTTTGTGTTAAAGTCCCCCATGATTATGAGATGTTTGTACTCTGAGGAGACTGATTCAAAAAGGGGTTCTAGAAAAGAGAAATAATCACTAGTGGGCGGGCAATAAACAACACCTAGAACGGCTTTAACCCCTTTAACAGTTATTTCTAATAGTAAATATTCAGGACTAGCATTATTATAGAGCGAAGGAGAAGAATATAAAACTTTGTGTGGAATATCACTACGGAGATAGATAGCAACACCACCGGCTCTTTTCCCTGTGCGATCATTGCGAACCAGGATGAAGCCGGGAAGGCTATAGAAAGTAGAAGGGAGTTCGGGTTTAAGCCAACTTTCTGATACTAGAATTGCGTGAAACGAAACACCGTTAAACAATTCCAACAATTCCGAATGGTGTTGGGGAACACTCTGCGCATTTACGTGGCAAATATTAAAACATTTTGGAAAACGCTGGCATTCTTCCTTTAAAAAATTATTTGTTGAGAAAGAAACATTTAAGGACGAAAAAGAGTCACAAGAACCGTCACTAGCCGAATAAAAAGAGTCGTCAGACATCAATATAACATAAAATAAATATAAATAAAAATACTAAAACAATATAATATAAAAACTAAAAAAAAAAAAAGGTTGCACTCCAGGAGTGCCGGTAGAAGTGAAAACTTTTTTGTTACTATGTTTTATTTTAAAACTGGAGTAGTACAGATATGAAATTAACTAATTTGAATGACGTCTTACTCATTTTCGATCAGGGTCACGTGACCCTGACGCGAGTTTTAAATTTTTTACCCATTACAGAAAAAGTGTACAACGCCGCTAAAGAAGTTTTCACTTCAAAAAAAAAAAGAACTAAACTTTAAAAATTGCATAACCTGCCGGTCGACTGTTAACAACATTATAATAATTATCGTAGTAACTATCCGAACGCAGCGAAATAAGAAATATAAATTGACATGTGTCATTGTCAGTTAGATGTCAACAAATACGTCTATGACAACACGTAATAAAAATACAAAACAGAAATATTTTTGTCGGTAGACCTAAAAAAAGAAACTAAATAATAATTAAAAGCAAAACTAACATTAATTAAAAGCAAAACTAACATTAATAGTAATCAGTACCTACCTAAACGAAGTGCACCGACGAGCATTAAAATTTCCTCTGTGCATTACGTCTTGGCCTTGTCGACGCTTGCGCAGCAGGCACCGGACTTTCAGTCTTCGAGTCAGCACTGATGACAGACGGAGTTTCAGCTTCAAGCGACTTGCCATGCTCTTGACCCAGCACCATCACCTCCTCGTGACTACTGACGCGGCGACGCTTACCATCGGGAAGCTTGATGTTTATGTTGCCATCCATCGTCCAAACATTCGTAACGCCGAAAAGCTTACGTGCCGCTGTGAAAGCCACTTGCCTCTGTCGAGTGAGGAACTCTGACAGCACAAAGGAAGAGCCCTTTAGTTTTGCTTTGGCTTTCCAAACTTCACTCCTCATAGTTGGATCAGACAGGCGAAAAAGAATGGGACGCGCCCGATTCTCAGATCCAGCGCCTAATCTGTGGCAAATGGTAATGGAAGAAGCAGTAACGTCTTTGATTCCCAAGTTACTTCGCATTACTGACATCACAAGATCTACCACCTGCTCATCAGTCTTCTCAGGGACACCACCAAGTAATAGAAATTTCTTCCTGTGGCGCATCTCAATGACGTCAATGCCTTTGCTCACCTCAACTATCTGTTGCTGAAGGACACTGAAGACATTCCAGACATGTTCTTTAAAGCTTGAGAAGTCTTTGTAGAGGCCGCTCAGGTCTGCTCCATTCCTATACATTTGATCATTACCGCTAGCAGCCCCCCGCTATGCTACTGCTCATAACGGCATGGTAGTGAACGGGCCGTAAGGGCCCCGGCCCCGGGCCGGCATGGCAAGGCAGGTTATGTTTCGGCATGCCGCAGCACGACATCTGTATCGTCTTCTAACTCCCCTGTTTCCTCGCACCGAACGGACTGCGCCCCACTAACCGAAACCGCTGCACAGGTTTCAACCTTATTTCAACCAGCATAGTAATCATAATTGATAAATGATATTTATTTTGAAAGTTGGTTGTTAAAAAAACACTTTTAGACGTCAAAACATATCTTTTAAAGCTAGGTGTGTTTCGTACCTGACTACTCTGAGAAGAAACATCCGAAACAAAGTCAGAGGTCACAGTCTCTTTTAAAGTCCAGACATCATACTTTTTAAGCCATACGAAGACCATGCAGGTGTCTGAAATGGTCTTTTAAGGAAAGAACCACACAGATTTGAGTGGACCTGTCCAGTCAGTGCAAGCATTTTTCAGTTATCGTGTAGCTCGACTCATAATAACTCAAGGAGCTCAACTCAAATTCCTCGACATCAACGTCTTGTAGAAGGAAATGGCATGCCGAGGCGGTTCGCGTCAACCTGCGGCACGTCGCGGTATCGTGGTATCGAAATAAAGTAACATGAACTTTGAAACTCATTACCAATTGCCATGCTATGCCGCGCCTCGCCGGCACTGGGCATCGGCCCTAACTGTGATGGTTTCATTAAAACTTTACAGGATAATTCAATTACATTTTAAAACTCACCTCAGAAGCAACATTGGTTAGGAAATGTTCTGCAACGTGAGCTGGTAGTATGTTTTCTAGAAGAATCTGGAAAAGAAAAATATATCGTTAAACTATTGAATTGAGATAACTTACAGTCAATAGCGGCCTTCTTGACCAATGTAGTTGAATAATTCTACTTTTTGTTCACAACTAGAGGCCCAAGTCTGCTACTATTTGTATAAATTCGTCATTCCAACACGATCCCATTGTCATTTTGCTAAAAGTTCTAAATCTGAGAAATTTATAATTGGTCGTTCAATGGTTTCGGATTTGAATTGTATTATTTTATTATGGTGTTGTCGTTTTGCCATTATTATAAAATACAAATTTCCACCTGAGTTAGCCATTCGTCATAATGTACGAAATTGCCATTCTAGGTCGTTTCTTTCAATGAAGGGTCAGTGGTCGACCATTAGAAAATCATAATGACGCAACTATAACATTCCAGATAACCAAACTCGTCAAATTTGAAATGATTCAATTATGAAATTATTGATTGACCATTCTGACGCTAGTGTTATAGCAGACTTGAGGCCTAAGTATTATCACAATTACTATAGTTAAGCAGCAGTTTTGACCCCTCATCATCATCATCATCATCATCATAGCAGCCATAAGATGTCCACTTGACTGCTGAACATACTTAGACCTCCGCTATAGACTTCCAATAGGACTAGTTGGAAACGGCTTGTATCCAGCGTGATCCTGTGATCTTTTTTTATTTAATGTACTAGCTGTTGCCAGCGGCTTCACCCGCTGCAACTCAAAAATTATCCCACGGGAACATAAAATCGGGATAAAAACTATCCTATGTGTTAATCCAGGTTATAAACTATCTGTGTACCAAATTTTAACCAAATCCGTTCAGTGGTTTTTGCGTGAAAGAGTAACAAACATCCATACATCCATACTTACAAACTTTCGCCTTTATAATAGTAGTAGGATTTTAATTTATTTATTCGATTTGATTTGGGTTCGTCTACGAATCTCCTTATTTCTGAGCACAGTTTTGTTAACAAAACCCACCTTATTGATCCCTCTCATAGTTTCCACCTCCTCCTGTTCGAACTTGAGCTTGTCCTTCCAGAGGAAGTCAGTGCGCGACGTGAACTCTATCTGTCTGTCCAGGATATGCAGCAACGCCGCCAGGAATACCAGCACCATGCCCGCTTTAGTGGCGTACGCAAGCATTGTGAATCTGGAAGATTTAATAAAGAAATTAAAATCCATTTTTAGCACAATTTCGGCCTCCTTCTGATGCTGTTTGGCTAGCAGGGCTTTGATGTACAAAGCTGGCTCTGAAATTACAATGTCACATGTTCGATTTCCGCACGGAGTAAATATTTTTTCGATCTACATGTTTTTCCGGATTTGGGCGTTTGTGTATGTGAGTTTGTTATGTTCGTAAACGCACCCACGATAAAGTAAAAAAATCTATGTAAGTGCGGGGCAAAGTAAAAAAAAACCATCGTTTTTTTACTTTGCAAGACCAAAAATTGTATGGGTGACGGGGTCTTCTTACAAGGGTATCACTCCATCCAGAGTTGGAGGACTTATTTCATGGGTTTCCAAACTAAAAGAGAGCAAAATGTCACCTTGTTTTTCAATAGAACTTCCAGTTTGTTTTTGGTCATAGCGCCTGTCCCCCCGAAAGTGGTAGTAAAAGTAAGTAATTTTCAAAGCTTTTTTAATTTTAATAAAATATTGCTATACCAGATGCAACAATAAGTATGACACTCATGTGACTAAGAGAGTGATAAGTATGAATTCTGATGGATGGAGAGGAAGACGATGGATTGTGACGTCTGATGGGGGAGAATGGAAGCAAAAAACGTGTTGCGCCAACCTCCTAACCTAACCGAGTCCGAGGCGGGGTGCCCCAAGACCCGCGATCGCATCGCTCGCTCTTGCATCCTTAGTCAAATTACTGATGGTGATGACCACCTACCAAGAAACTAAAATGGGATAAGGGTAGGAAGATAATGATGACATGCAACAATAGATAAATGAACACTTACTCATTCTCCAAATCTTTTTTCTGGTAATCGTAGAACAGCTCAGCGGAGGCAAACAGCGCGATATGACACACGAGAGTAATCAGCATCAGAACCAGTTTGAGTATGAAGCCGACGCGGAGGAACACTGATATGGAGGCTAGTGTCAGGACTGAGCTGTAAAGGTAACTCTGAAAGTATAGAAAAAGAAACATGGTACATTTTTTTAAATGTCATACGTTTTAACAGCTCATTCACGTTATCGTGTCATACTGTCTTTATTCTGAGAGCCAGTGGCGATTAAATAAATAACACAAAGTAAAACGCCTGTTCAAATCCACGATATACAACTCATAAATCGGGTATCGCTCCGTTAAGTAGGTACCATTGGGTCACCAATCACTGCTCACTGTTATCCCTCTGATTTTGAAAAAAAAAACTTCATGTATTATTATACCAATCGATAGTGTTGCTAATGAGGATCAAATTCCGGGAAGTAATCATAATACGGGAGTTGAAAAATTCATCCCTAATGGGTGTTAACTATTTAAAAATTACCATTATTGATTAAAAAGTATTAGTAATTCATATCACCTTATTTCTCAAGATCCAATCATCTTCTTGTTAGCAAATAGTGTATCTTAGCTACCCCACTTACAAAAGAACTTACTGGAGCAGAGTCAACATCCTTGTTGATGTGGAAGCCTCCCAAGTTGTCTTCAGTAGAGTTATCCGTCGAGTTCCAACTGTCGTTACTGAGCAGGGACATCGGATAGTCTATTATTACGAAGGATTGGAACTGGAAAGAAAATGAAGTTGGTAATTTTTTTTTTTCGGAGGTAAAATACATTCTGACGTGGTAATTTGACGAAGCAAATATAACAGACTAGTTGTTCCCCGCAATTTCAACACCGCTGCTTGCTTGCTTCGAAACCACTCTGTTTTGTACAATATCTGAGAATATTTTTATCGTAAACATGATCAGATTGTCACACCGTCTTTAACATACTCAGGCGTCCAGTAAAATACGATCATAACAAAAATCAAATCATCTTTTACAAGCACGTCAGTTACAGGCACTTTTTAATAATAAAAAGTAAAAAAAAAAAACAAAGTGCTATAGATGAATGACCTCTATAGAGAAGAATGGGCGAGAATCTCCACGAATTAAACACTCTTTTTCAGTCGCCAAAATGACTATAGGACCTTTGTTATATCATTCATCTTGAGTCCCTTGCATTCTCCAGGTGCATTCGTGTCACGTGGGCTGGTTACTTTCATTTCAGTCTGGACTTTATAATACTTGTTGAATAAATCTTACCAAATTGATAACTGCACATGCGCCTATGAGTATCACCGACACCGTGAACATCGTTAGCCTTATAAACCGGTTATTTGCTACTACCTGAAAATATAAAGCAACAGTTTAAATACACATCATAGCCCTCAAAAATCAGTCTTCTCTCTCTCTCTCAGATCCATATTCCAACTGAGAGCCCAGATTTGACGATATTAAAATAATAGTAATAGTAATAGTAATATTCCACAACTATCACACAACGCCATCTAGTCCCAAGCTAAGCAGAGCTTGTGTTATGGGTACTAGACAACTGATAAATATACTTATATATTTCTAAATACATACATATTATGGATAAATTACACCCAGACACAGAACAAATGATCGTGCTCATCACACAAACATTTGTCCTGGGTGGGAATCGAACCCACGACCTCCGGCATAGCAGTCAGGGTCACTAACCACTAGACCAACAGGCCAGTAATGTGGACTAATTAAGCATCCACAACCCATCGGTATCTTTAGTTCTCTGGCAAACGCCTTCGTTGTGAATTCTAGCCACAACAAACACCCCAAGCATTGTTCTCTCTATTGTACGCTGATAGCAATCTTGAATTTGTAAACCCGACCCATGTATCACCAAATCCACGTTTAGCTAGGTTTTTTTTATAGCGTGGTATAATTATCATGTGAGTCCTCCCACCCAGAGTAGGGCAGGGCAGGAGGGACTGTCAGACTTGTACTGACTAAAATCCACGGTGTCCTTCAGTAGCCCTTTACGTTCCGGGGTCATGGTAGCTCGTAAGTCCCGCGACCCCAGCCGGTTTTGGCCCTCTGGGGAGCCCCGTCATTTAGCTAGGTGATAGGTAATAAAATTAAACTCGATCTCACCTGCCCAGGTTTAGTGCAGTTGTCTGCATACAAGTCATCAGGCACATCAGATATTGGTCTCAACCCTCGCGTCATCAAACTGCCGTCATACCAAGACAGGTATACGAATAATAACAGAGTGAATAGAGTAGGACCGAAGGATGCGTACAGAACTACGCCTCTGAAAGAGAAAGATAAAAGTGGGTTAGTTGTTTAAGGTTCTTTAATGATGCTAAAAAAGATTAACCGAAAAGAAATTGATTCAAACAAGGCTACCTTGGGAGTGAAAGACAGAACGTTGTGGTAGAATTGAGTTTGGGTAGTCCAACAGGGTGCGTCTCATTTCATATAAAGTTATTTGATATATTTTCATTTCAATAACGTTCACATGATATAATCAACGTGAGATATACCAACGGTTGATATAATTTCTTTACACATAATGTTTGTGTTACTCTAAAACTCATTTCATATAATTTTATTTGATATAACGTTTATTTAAGCGAAGATCATTACATATAACGTTTGAAACATATAATTTAACATTTAAACATTTTCTTTGATGACTTTGGCTTATCCTTTGAACTTTGATTGTTTGCCTTCACGATTGCTATTGTTATTAGAAAATTTTGGTATCCAAGAGCGAGCGAAGCGAGCTCGGGACTTGGGACACCCCGACACGGACAGGTTAGGTTCGAAGGGGATGGCCGGGTCTGAAAGACCCCGCCATCCCCTTCGTGTTAGGTTACTTTAAACCTTGCACCCAGAAATAGGAGCCCCGCGAAGCGGGGCTCCGTTGAGCCAGCATGACAGGTAGTCATCAGTTATTTGACCTAGGATGCAAGAGCGAGCGAAGCGAGCTCGGGACTTGGGGCACCCCGACACGGACAGGTTAGGTTCGAAGGGGATCCATCCCCTTCGTGTTAGGTTACTTTAAACCTTGTACGTAG
Source organism: Agrotis clavis (assembly GCA_954870645.1). Lineage (NCBI taxonomy): Eukaryota > Metazoa > Arthropoda > Insecta > Lepidoptera > Noctuidae > Agrotis > Agrotis clavis. Next base: position 22,987,262 of record OX940931.1, on the reverse strand, counting down.
AAATAGGAGCCCCGCAAAGCGGGGCTCCGGCCAACATTCATGGCAGGTAAAAAAAAATTAGAGCAAATAAGTTTTATGTCTTTTGAGTGGTATACAAAACAAATTTATATTCATTGTATGTTATGCTTAAAGAAATTAGTCATAATAAAATTATGTCAATCGTTTATTATATTAACAGATCTTTAAATCAAATAAAATTATATATTCAGTTGTTATCTCTTGTAAATTTTAGAGATTTTGTAGTTATATCATATATTACTTACCCAGTCCAACAGCCAACGACGATATAATACTAGACTACGCATTGCACGATCTAACGAACAAAACTATTCTGCCAACTGGGTAAGTAATATATGATATAACTACAAAATCTCTAAAATTTACAAGAGATAACAACTGAATATATAATTTTATTTGATATAACGATCTTTTAATATAATAAACGATTGACATAATTTTATAATGACTAATTTCTATAAGCATAACAATCAATGAATATAAAATCGTTTTGTATAACACTTAAAAGACATAAAACTTATTTGGTCTAACTTTTTTTTCTTCCTGGCAAGTAATCTAACACTGATGTACCAAGTACTAGTAACACCTGCCATGAATGATTGACGGAGCCCCGCTTCGCGGGGCTCCTATTTCTGCGTACAGGGTTTAAAGTAACCTAACACGAAGGGGATGGCGGGGTCTTTCAGACCCCGCCATCCCCTTCGAACCTAACCTGTCCGTGTCGGGGTGCCCCAAGTCCCGAGCTCGCTTCGCTCGCTCTTGGATCCTAGGTCAAATAACTGATTACTACCTGTCATGCTAGCTCGACGGAGCCCCGCTTCGCGGGGCTCCTATTTCTGGGTGCAAGGTTTAAAGTAACCTAACACGAAGGGGATGGCGGGGTCTTTCAGACCCCACGATCCCCTTCGAACCTAACCTGTCCGTGTCGGGGTGTCCCAAGTCCCGGGCTCGCTTCTCTCGCTCTTGGATACTTAATTTTTCTAATAACAATAGCAATCAGGAAGGCAAACAATCAAAGTTCAAAGGATAAGCCAAAGTCATCAAAGAAAATAGTTAAAACATTATACTATATAAAGCTAGTTAAGTTATATGTTTCAAACGTTAAATGTAATGATTTTCGCTTAAATAAACGTTATATCAAATAAAATTATATGAAATGAGTTTTAGAGTAACACAAACAGTATGTGTAAAGAAATTATATCAACCGTTGGTATATCTCACGTTGATTATATCACGTGAACGTTATTGAAATGAAAATATATCAAATAACTTTATATGAAATGAGACGCACCCCTGCCAACTCGCTGAGGTACTACGTAAGCGAGGGGGCGGGGTACTGCGTTGTGATTGGCTAACTCAAGGTCTGTTCTGTCTCAAAGTATGTTTACGGCTCACAGGATTGGTCGAAATGAGACGGATATAAGACTTTTTTGCCTAATGTGTTGGCAGACATCGGTCGCCTGTTATTAGGAGTCTAGTATTATATCGTCGTTGCCAACAGCGGACTCCAATAAAGTGAATTTTATGCCGAAAGGAAACTGCATTCATCTAGTAAGCGCATAGAAATCAACTTATTGCTTTTGAGTGATGTGATTCGATTTAATAATCTTAATAACCTAATGAAATGATAGCTAGTTCTGCTATAGAATGTTGATGTCTTAATTTGGCATTGTAACAGACTTTAGAAGTCCATTCGCATTTATAATAAAATACCGAGGCATTTTAAAACACTGCGGACAACATTATTTAAAACAAAATTTTATAAATGGTTACTCGATCATAGTTTTTACAGCATAAAAGAATTTATCGATAAAAAATTTTGATGTATAAAATTTCATTGTTGGTGCCTCCTCATATTTTTATTAACCTTAAAATTTTGCATGCTTTGTCCTATCTTAGCTAAACATGTTTGTGCCATATAAATTAGTATTTAACACCATTGTATACCATGTTTTACGCAAATAAATACTTTATTATTATTATTATTAAAGAAATTGTTCCTAAAGTACGTGTACAATAACATGGTTAGGCAAAAAACATACAAGATAATAATAATAATGAATGATGAAAACTTACTGCGGTACAGTCAGTAGCTGTATAAACGCCAACAGTGCAAACAACGCGGCTGCGCAGGCGACGTTGTACTTGAACTGCGCGTCAGGCTGGTTGCGGTACTGACGCTCCTGAGTACTGCTCTTGAACCACAGGGTCACGCGGTTCATGCCTTCGGAGTTTGTACTGGAAATTATAGAAAGGATTATAATAGCACCCAAAGAAAACTAGAAGAAGTATTATGAAACTACCAGTGTAAGTCGCAGAAAGTGTACTAACCGATACACATTTCTTAATTCTGTACTCAAGTCCTCTTGACTCTTCCGTAATAGCAAATGACGGATGTACGTAAAAGAGAGACATATTAAAAGATCAGAGGCAGGCTGAATAATGTAAGCAGTTGAGAAACTCCGGAATAAAATAACTTACCTGCAGTCACAACAAGTAGTCCTTTGAGGAAGTAGATTCTGTTCTATCATAGCTAGACTCTGAAACAAAGAGGAACGTAAAAGTAGAAGACAGAGATTTTATACTCAGATATAAATATAAAGAAGACATACGAAAGAAACCATAGAATGAAATAAACGAAAGGAAATTTAAATCCAAAGAAATGCTTACAGAAATTCCAATATTTTTGGCAAGAGTCGAGTCAGTAATGTTGGCAAAAGGTTTATCTGCGCCCCAACATTCCACGTATTTAGTCATTTTGCTTGAAGGACGCGATCTAGTTGGTACTCCTCCAGGAGTCGCTGGAAACAAAGATTCAATAAATTATCAAGAAGATGATAAACATACTTGTAATACAGATAAAACTCATCGATATGACGCTGATAATGTACATTGTCTTTCTGCATGGTTTCTATACTAGAATGATCACTTCTCATATTTAGTTACAATAAAAACTAATTCCTTATTTAACATGCGTAGTCTAATCACAAATAGGAAATAGAAAATCTTTATTAGCACTTACGATCTTATCTAGAAACTAAACATTAACAAAAAAAAAACGTTTGAAATATTGGGTGTAACATAGCTTGATGAGTTTTATTACATTCTAAACACTGGTACCTAATCATGTACAAATAGTTGAACTACTAATCTGAATACGGACATAAAAGAAACTAAACACCTACGGAAAAGTTAGGATAGAACTCAAAACAGTTAGCCACGACGAAAAAGAATTTGAAATCCAAAGACACTAACACAGTGATTCAGTCGACATTGTACTTATCATCCTAAGGAATAAGGGCGCTAATAGCTCAGTAGGCGTCAATAAATCAGTAGGGGTCAATGGTTCTGTAGGTGTTAAAGCCCCAGATGGTGTTAGACCCCCAGTTGGTGTTAACATCCCCGTGGGTGTTATAGCTCCCGAAGGCGAGAATGCGGAACGCCCAGACGGCGTTGAAGTCCCAGTAGAAGTTGGTTGACCACTGTGGCTACTAGAACTTTCTGGATAAAACGATGAAGGGGTTAATTTCTGTACTTTTTGGGAAACTTACTTAGTGAATCCATGATTGATAGAATTTTTTATTTATGATGTTTTTTCAAAATGCCTGTATAGAAAGTACAAAATAATTAGTTTGGTTCCGTTGGCTTTACCGGCCTTTTTTTTAAATTGGCTTGACGTGTCTAAATCACTCCAGCTATTGTCTTCTGTATTTTGGTTACTGAATTCGTTACTCAGTCCTTTATCAGAATTATATTTCAGTAGACATTGCTTTTTAATCATCACCGTCTGCTTACCTGTTCCCATAATAGGGCTGATGGCTCCAATAATAGATCCACTACGACTCTTAGGTTTAACTGTGACCACTGTTCCATTGCCAAGACCTTCACCAGGACTCGTCGCCTGATTGTTGTCGAACGCTACTACTTTCATTGATGCTCTTCTGCTTAAATCTGAAAACATAAATATTTATTGAGCATACAGCACGCTCATACTTTACTATTATATCTAATAAGACCCATGAAGTCAAGTAACTATTAAGAGCTTCACACACAGCAGCTATAATGTAAAGATGTACATTATAGCACGACACATCTCATTACATCTTTCCATAGAAATCGTCAGGAGACCACACACGACAGCTATAATGTATATATTTTTACATCTTCGAATCTTAAGATACAGAACGATACGAAAATATATATTTATATTTCGATACATCTCTCAATACATTTCCGTATATCTCTCTTCGAAAAGGATGTTACAAAATGAAGGGAAAGATACATGTACCTGTTGTGTGTGTGATACATTAAGATATTTTAAAGCTATACATCCCGGGATGTAATGTACATTAATATACATTATAGCTGCTGTGTGTGAAGCCCTTTTTATGTCGAGTCGATAAATCATAAGAGAATTCATTCAATTTAAAATCATTCAAGAATTTCTTCATTGATAACCTCAATAGTTCAGGCAAAGTTCTTTTATTGCTTTTCCAGCGATTGAAATCAATGTCCTGCATATGTTTATTTAAAGCAACTGTAGATGTTAGCACTTCTTCTTTTGGAGCCTCAAGACGCTAAAGGTTAGCCAAGTGGCGATTAACCTGTAATAACCCTACTACTGAATCACTGGCTTTCTTTTTACGTGAGGAAGAAGACCCAAATGACGATCATGTAGGCCCAGTGTAGGTTGGTAGAATAAATGGCCAAAAAAATCTTCAAAAGGAAATTGAACCTACCTCCAGTAGTTCTTAAAGACTCAGTCCTCAAAACCCTGGTAGGGAAGGTCTCCATTTCATTGAAGCTGTTCTGTGAAGGAGCAGGGCTGATGTTGTCTCTTGGCTTGGTCGGAGATATGTCCTGGTATATCGAAGACACGATGCTTGCCTTCCGATCCACTGTGCAGACTGAGAGGCGGCCATTTTCTGAGACTTTCTGAAATAAAATTTAAATGATAAATAACTGGACTTCTCTTTTCTTGTCAGTCTTTTCGTCTGTCACCAGGCTGTATCTCATGAACTATGTGTTGGGCTTATTAACAAAAACAAACATCATTTCGTAAAAATCACTCCATTATCTATCTATCTATACATATAATAAAACTGTAGAAAAGTAAATTTTGTACATTAAAAAAAAACTCAAAAAATATAGCCAGGGTGTTAAAGGACAACCAATAGAACCCATTTCTGGCATTTTTAGAATTTTTGTCTGTTTGTCTGTTTGTATGTTTATTTGTTCGGGCATCACGTAAAATGTACGAAAGCTTTGTAGATAACTTTAATACACAACGACTGACCGTAACTTGAAGTAACATTTAGTTTTTGTTTCATTGAAATCGGTTCAGTCTATCAAAAGATATTTGAATTTAAAGTGTTCCAGTAGTAAAATTACGGTCAGTTCACACCGAGACGCGCAGGTCAGTAGCGCGATCTAGCTTCGAATGGAAAAACTACTTATTCAAATAATAAATGTAAACATAATTATTTCAACGCACGGCAGATGGCGTTTAAAGAAAACCTGGAATAGAGGTGTTATTGAAGTAACATTTATGTACGGTATTTTGTTTTATCGTAATCAATTCATACCCCAAATTAATTAAAACGATTTAAAGGAATCGAACAGAATGGAATGGAATGCACTGGACTGGACTGGACTGGACTGGAATGGACTGGACTGGACTGGACTGGACTGGAATGGAGTGGAGTGGAGTGGAGTGGAGGAATGGAATGGAATGGAGGAATGGAATAGAGTGGGGTGGAGTGGACTGGACTGGACTGGACTGGACTGGAGCGGGTGGAGTGGAGTGGAGGGGTGGAGTGGAGTGGAGCGGGTGGAGAGGAGTGGAGCGGGTGGAGTGGAGTGGGTGGAGTGGAGTGGAGTGGAGTGGGTGAAGTGGAGTGGATCGGGTGGAGTGTAGTGGAGCGGGTTGAGTGGAGTGGAGCGGGTTGAGTGGAGTGGAGTGGAGTGGGTGGATTGGAGTGGAGCGAGTGGAGTGGAGCGGGTGGAGTGGAGTGGAGAGGGTGGAGTAGAGTGGACTGGTCTGGACTGGAGTGGAGTGGAGTGGATTGGAGCGGGTGGAGTGGAGTGGAGCGGGTGGAGTGGAGTGGAGCGGGTGGAGTGGAGTGGAGCGGGTGGAGTGGAGTGGAGCTGGTGGAGAGGAATGGAGCGGGTGGAGTGGAGTGGAGCGGGTGGAGTGGAGTGGAGCGGGTGGAGTGGAGTGGAGTGGAGCGGGTGGAGTGGAGTGGAGAGGGTGGAGTGGAGTGCAGCGGGTGGAGTGGAGTGGAGCGGGTCTTTTTGTCGCTTTACGTTCACGCACGCTGAAATAGGATTTAGAGTAGGTTCCATCAATTTTTTTTCCATACCAACATTCATTTAATTAATTAAACAATATCGAATTCAAATCGATATACAAACTACTCTCCAATAGCAATTATATTGTACTGCCTTTGAACAACAGAGGGCGTTTATTACAAACACGTCAAATAGTCTTGAATTCGAAATACAAGGTTTATAAATGAAAAACGTGGCGGGAATTAAACGCTTCGCACTAAAAATACATTGTTAAATTCCGACATCCACGCGAACGAAGTCGCGGGCACAGCTAGTTGATAAATAATTTGCTCGGTCAAAGAAAATAGTGTCAAAAATCGAAACAATGCTTTTCACGTCCCGTCGGCTGCGGAAAACTTGACAACGGAAAGATTGCCGCAAATTGGTATATTATAGACATAAATAATGGCGCAAAAATACGTTTAAGAGGTGACAACTAAAATTATATAACAAATAAAAAAATCATTTCATAAAGACATTTCAAAAGGAAATAACTTTGAGGGCTTATAATTCTTTTGTAAATGTGACTGCTGAGCGAGAGGTTTAGGGTTTAAAAAAGAGGTTTTGGTTTTTTTTCAATGCAGTTATGGCTCACTAGTTTTAAATTAGTTGTATGATACAGCCGTGCTTAGTAGAGCAAGTTAAGCCACTTGTACTGAGCCTGATCTCCCTGGTCGCATTGCCTGTACCATCGGACTATAAGATTGCCAATAAAAATTGACACTGTAGTATCTCCCGTGCTGATGTCCAGAAACGAACCTAATCTGACAGTTCCTCCCGTCCTGCCCAGGGTAAAAGGACTCATTGGATGATTTTACTACGTAAAAAAGAGCGATTATGTTTTTCGTAATTCTTATACATAATAGGAAAAATATGACGCGGTTTTTTCACAAAATTCCTAATTAATAATATTGGTATATATTTTCCTTTCCAAGTACCATTACGGACTAATAATTATTTAAGTAGAACCAATATAAAGTACGATCAAATAGAACTCATCTCACAGATAAACAAATAGAGACCTAAATAAACACTAATAATACTTATTCCAACAAACTAAAATTACATTCCTCTTTCCTAATTATTTGAAGAATATTTTCAGTTTTTTTTTTTGGTTTATTTATTTATCGAATGACTTCTACCTTCTACCTTCTTTGATTGGAGTGAAAGGGGAAGTCAGATTCGTACCAACTAAAACACTTGTACTAGTTCGTACTACCTAGTCACTTCAATTTTCCTTTGCGTCCCAGACTCATGGTAACTCTATTCAAAGTTTTTACGACACATTCAATGTCACAGCGTTTTATATTAGTTTTTGTTTTTTTTTTTCAATTTTAATGTAAGTTATTAATTTTATTTTATAAAATAATTATCTTTGTGTTTTTTATTGCACGATGTAGCGCTTAACAATGTTTTCCAACATTCGTTTGCCGACAACTGTGACATAAATATTTTTTTATTTGAAAAACGGGACTAATTACTGTTGTCAGTATTAGACAAATCGATAATTATTGCATCTTGGAGAAACAAAGCTAAAAACAGAAACAATGGTTCGACGCTAATTCTTACCTACTGCATATAATGTGAGTACTTAGTCCATCTGTCTGTAGTCAGTACTTAACCACGAGATTAACTGTGGTCAAGAGCCTGCTTCAATGAGTTGACCATAGACAGCTGTGATCTCCAGTCAACTGTCTTATAACATTAGTTTCGCTTGAATATGATGCATGTTATCAGGAAATAGCTTTGATCTGTTTTTGGTCCAGTGGATAAGTTATGTCCATCCCGTTACAGTTTGATATGGTGACAATTTAGCTGTAGATATATTTGTTTGTGTATTATACTGAATGGAAAGAGCTATGCTCGGAGTTTCTTTGCGGGATAAAATCCGGAACATGGATTTTCGGCGAAGAACCAAAGTCACCGACATAGCTCATAAAATTTGCAAGTTGAAGTGGCAATGGGCAGGCCACATCGCTCGTAGAACTGACAACCGATGGGAAGAAAAGTTCTCGAGTGGCGACCACGGACCGAAAGACGCAGCGTAGGCAGGCCTCCCACTAGGTGGACCGACGACATCGTGAGGGTCGCGGGCAACCGATGGATGCAAGTGGCGAATTGTCGTTCGACGTGGCGGTCTAAGGGGGAGGCCTATGTTCAGCAGTGGACGTCTTCCGGCTGATGATGATGATGATGATTATATTGAACCTGTTCCCTAATATATGTACTCTACTCTAATTATAAACAGTCAATAATCATAATCTATGATGCTGAATATAAGTTCTCCCACCCTGAGTGGAGCGGACGGGAATCAGAGTCAGAGACGGGGTTGTCAGAGTGTTTCTGACTGAAAATCCACCCTGCTCCTACGATAGTTCTTTGCATTCCAGTGCCACGGTATCCTACTTAGGCAGTCCTGATACCCAAGTGGATAATGGCGCTTTATAGCGGCCTTGTCAGTTTGGTGACACCTCTATGAGGCGTGGAATGGAGGGAAGCCTGAATTCAAAGTTTTTACAACGCAGTTCGGGGTACTCGGGAGTCGGAGCAACTGTTAAATCATGTTGTCATCAATTTATAGTTCATAGCACTAACTAATATTGTGATAAACAGTTAGAAATACCCAAACCTTCGGCTGAAGCCTCGTGTTTCGTGCTTAGATAATAGTACCCCAAGATTGGGCTGCAATACATCACCCTGGCCAAGTGCTGTTTGATATATCATATCACAAGTTTTCTGAACGTTTTGAGAGCATTTAAATAGTGATGAGATAAATTACACAAAGTAATGCAGCTGTTTGGTTGCGGGACTAACGAATTACCGTGACCCCGGAACGTAAAGGGCTATTGAAGGATTCCGTGGATTTTAGTCGATACGAGTGACAGTCCCTCCCGCCCTGCCCTGTGTGGGAGGACTCATTTGATGATTTTACCACGATGTAAAAAAAAAAGTAATGCAGCTGCAAAAGTCGCCACCACTGCTCTCGAACAGTTACAAGCTTCAAGCTAAATATTAGTTTCAGTTTCAGTCCAAATTCAGTTGTAACTTCGAAAATTACATTTGAAAATGGAGCAAGTGTCCAGTAATTAAGTTTATCACTGAACTTCACTAGTTTCAGACACTTCAGTCCCTGAAGGCTGAAACTTTGCAGTAATTGTTTGGCGATAAAACAATTTTAGTTCGTGTGATAAAGTTGTAGAAGTTGACCAGATTTGATTAGAGAAAAGTAATTTAGATTCTTTTGTTGAGATGTTTCGGTGGTTCGGTAAAAGCTTTTCTTTACATCATTGTTTCGTTACTAAGAGCTAATTTTGGGTGCATAATGCGTTAGACGGTTTTTACTCACTTTTTTATTTTGAATATTTTTAAAACTACATTATTTATATTAATATTTTGTATTTGTTTCTTAATGCCTTTTGTTTGGTACTTAACACGCCATCATTTTCATTTTATTTCTTTAGACGTAATTTTCCGACTTTATGTTCTTTAGAGAGTGAAATTTCTAATTTATTGTGATGTCAAATTGCCTATAAGCAGCAAACATCAAGACGCTTCCACAGACACCATTTGTAAAATTAAGATCAGTAGTTTAGAAGTTACGAGGGAATAGGTGAACAATTTGAACATATGTACATACTTACCTGTCAAAATTCTAACCCTACCATGTTTGGATAATAAACTTATACTACTTTGGAAACTATCTATCTATTTAACCCTGATGATGAAGCCTCCGGGTATGAAATGTTTCCAATAATAAAGTTAGTGGATCAGGTTCACGTTCCGGGCTAATATTACCTATCTCAAGAGGTATTTTAAGTGGTAGTTGCCAACCAACTAATATTAAGATGAGATAACTGATTTAAAAATCACGTCGAATACAAAATATTCATATAGAAAACAAGAAATAAAAATAAATATGATTACAAATATGGGAATAAATCATCTGTCCAGTCGTTCAAGAGTTTTGTTTAATTCGTTCCGTTATCATTGATGATGTCTACCGTGACGCGTCCTGGTTATGTCAAGGCTCTATGTAGTTCATAATTGGTCCACAGGGATCATTGGGCATCCCGCAGACTTGGCGAGTTCGGTTGTAGCACTAAGGTCGGTAACCATGACCCCTTTTTAGCGTTTTAAAATCATCAAATTAGTCCTCCCTCCCAAGGTAGAGCAGAAGGGACTGTCAGACTCGAACTGACTAAAATCCACGGTGTTCCTACCAAGGGCCACCGTGAATTTCAGTCAGTGAGAATCTGACAATCTCATCCGCTCCAGAGGGGGAGCCTTATTGATATTCTTCAGCCCAAAAACTAAAATTAAAATGGCTCTCAAAGAACAATAGGCTTGCAATGGCAAGCCTATTGTTCTCTGAGAGCCATTTTAATTCCCTTTACCACCTTTACCTTTGCCACTTTAATTTCGGCAACATACGTCATCACTGGTAACTAACTAACTGATAAAAGTCATTACTTTTAAAGGTATCAAAATCATCAATCATCAATGTGTGTTACCAGTGATGACGTATGGCGCCGAAACGTAGTCCTTTACTATAGTAAAGGACTACGTTTCGGCGCCATACAAATGAGGCCTATAGGCCTCATTACTAAGCTCAATATTATAGTCCAACGAGCTATTGAGAGGGCTATGCTTGGAGTGTCTCTGCGTGATGGACTCAGAAATGAGGAGATTCGTAGACGAACCAAAGTTATATAGCACGCAGAACTGATGAACGGTCGGGCCGTAAGGTTCTCGAATGGAGACCACGCACCGGCAAGCGCAGCGTAGGACGTCCACCCACAAGGTGGGCAGACGATCTTATGAAGGCACAGGATCACGCTGGTTGCAAGCCGCTTCCAACCGGCCCTAGGAATTCTAAAGGTGAGACTTGTTCAGCAGTGGACGTCTTACGGCTGATATTATGATGATAGTGATGATGAAAATCATCAAATGAGTCTATTCTTTCCGAGTGAAGCCGAAAGGACCACGATACCCTTTTAAGACAGTTTTTAAGACCTTGTCCAGACAAATATCACTTAGACGGACAAAAATGTAATACCTAAATAATTATTGAACCAACAAAGGGAGTGAAAGTTATTACTTGGAAAAACAAAAGCAAATCCCGGCGTGCCCTAGGCTAATAATTACATTGACTAAAATAACAGTCTGCCGACAGATTTCTCGGAATTCTTTTAGTTATTTGGTAAGTGACATTTTGTCGGATTATGTAGGAAAATAATTAAATAAAGGTTACAAGGTTAATGTTGCGCAGATTATTAAATTGCTAGTAACAAAGTTATTTCGTTCACAAATGAAAAACAAGTGAAATTAATTACCAAATTAATGTCAATTCGATTGACATTGTAACAACGTTATAATGAGAAAATATCCATTGTTTTATTTTTTACTTTTATTATTGATTTTAAAGTGGCGGCACTGTTGTCGCAGTAGTTGAACAAGTACTGTGCTACACGTCACTCGTCTCGAGCCGAATAAATATTTTTCATCCCCCCATCTCGGAAAGACTATTTTTTCTCTTCGATATCTGAGCGTAAAAGCCGTTTTTATCCTCTAGTGAATAAAGTAAATTGAATTTAGAACATCATGTGCACTAAAGAGTTGTACCAGTGATGGCGCCCGCTGACCCCAACAGCTGATCGCTTGCAGTGGTGCCCATTTCACGTTCGAAGGTTGTCGTACCACATCAAATTTCAAAAATAGAATTTGTTTCCTCGCATTAAGTGTGAAAAGCAGAGTACGCTCTTCGGAGTAAAGCTGCGTTGCCTTAGGCTAACTTGAATCTCTCGCTACACTAGGGATGTTTAACTTTATTCTCTCGTTTCTTTCGAGAATTAACACTAAAATCTCCTCGCTGTGCTACGCAGGTTCACCCCCAGAATCCAAAGTATCGCTTCGGAATTCAATACGCCTCCCTTGGAGCGTAATCTACTATTATTTTGTTAAAATCTCAGACTCGGAATCTTCTTGAATCAGAACTTTTTTTTACCTTTTTTATTTAATTTTTAATTAGCTTTGTGCGGTTTTCTTTTCACGTCATATTGTTATGACAAACCAAGATAAAAATAAGAAACTTTGAAAACTACTACCTAGGTATTATTTGTTTTAATTAAAAAAATATTCTGTAATACTCACATATAATAATATAGTAGTTACGAGTATATAATACCTAAACTAAAATAAAAGTACCTATCTTGTGTTGTACAATGTATGTACATCTGTTCTTTGTTTTTGCATTTAGACATTTCCTCGCTGAGGTGGGATGAAAAGTTACGTGTTGCACTCGAGTGCAAAGATTTTTCACCTTGTGCTCTTTTGATTCCGTCGCTATCGCTCATGATTCTAATTTTTGAATCACTCGTTGCACTCGTGATTCAATTTTAGAATCATTCGCTTGCTCGGTCATCAAAATTGAGCACGCGGTTAAAAATCAACTTTGCACTTTTGTATAACAAATAACTATTGTACGATCTACAAGTAAAAGTTCCAGGTTTGTGTATATAAATTTAAATGTGTATAAATGAATTTTATTTTATTATCTTTTACGTTATTTCTAAATCTGAATACCGACGCCTTAAGGTGCGTACAGACCATGTAACAATGTTATATAACACGTCCACACCATGTAACATTGTTATATAACATTGCAACATAAAACAATACCGTACACATTAGTGTAACAATGTTATATAACAATTGTCGTTTGTCGTTCTTCAGTGCTATCCACAATGTTATATAACATTCTGTGTCCACATCATCTTGTAACATGTTATATAGCAATGTTATATAACATTTTGAGTCCACATCATCTGAAACATGTTATATAACATGTTATGTTATATAGTCTGTACGCAAGAGTGAAAACCGCGTAAGGGTAAAAGAAGCAACTTTGCGGGAGGGAGAAAAAACTGCGATCTTATTTTTTTTTGTATGGCGTGTTTTATTTTCTTTATTAATTCAAATGGCAATTTAATCTGCTTTTATATTCGGAACTACTCTTTAAGATTTACATAATTATTTGATATTCGTACAAAAAAAACTCGACGTAAAGTATACAAATAGGTTCTGGGTTTACTCAAAGATAGTTAACGGATATCGAATGTCAGATCAGGAGTTCCGAGGTTTTCACTCTAAGACGACGATAATGTAAAATAACAAACCCTTATAGTAGGTATCCATATCATACTCAACTTTCCTTGCATTTTATAATTCAGAACTACAACATTGTCTAACTATCACGATTCCATTTGTAGTGATACACGGATATTGCCAATATACACACGAATGACATCGCTCCACGCGTGATTGAACTATACAACCGATATGAGAACTATCATGTAACTTGAATTAGCAGGAGTTGTAACAATGTGGCAGTTGTATTTAGTTACGAGTATCATGTGTGTTTCATTAGAAAGTTGTGTGACGTCGCAGCAATGAGTCAAAGCATTTTATGCCACAACTGTGTTGGTACGCAGGCCGTCGCAGTCGCAGCAAAACCTCTCAGTTCAGCCCAGCTGACCGCTGACAACGCTAAAACGTAAAAAATCAATCGCAAGTAGAAGGCATCGCAGACTTACAGAGGCATTAAGACATGCGCCTTAACTTTTAAGTTCAATCACAAACTTGGGTCTACACAAAGGAGCCGAGCATGAGCTGAGCAAGTTGAGCCACCAAGTCGAGCGACTCTACTCGCGGTGTCAACTCTGGGTGTCGAGTCTGCTAATTATTAGTCAGAATGGGGAATTTAAATCAATTTAAATCGGGTGATTGTAAGGAAGCTAACAATTATAGGCCTGTGTCAATTTTGCCAGTTTTCAGTAAGGTGTTTGAAAAGTTAATGCTTGAACAAATGCTATGTCACTTCAATAGAAACTCCATCTTTCATGATCAACAGTTCGGTTTCACCAAAGGTCGTTGCACAACTGACGCCGGTGTTGCCCTATTGAGGAACATTTTTAACTCCTGGGAGGAAGCGCAGGATGCCATAGGAATCTTTTGCGACCTCTCAAAGGCATTCGATTGCGTAAACCATGAAACGCTTTTGCTGAAACTGGAACATTATGGAATTAAAAATACAGCTCTTGATTTACTTAAATCATACCTAAGAGATAGACAGGTTAAAGTTCAAATAAACGGTACAAACTCATTAGGGGCTAAAATGACTATGGGCGTGCCTCAAGGTTCTATTTTGGGTCCATTCCTTTTCTTAGTCTATATTAATGACTTACCCCATTTACTAAAAAATCAACCACAGATGGTGTTATTTGCCGATGATACATCGTTAATTTTTAAGATAGATAGACGTGCACAAAATCTAGACACTGTTAATGACTGTATTTCTAAGGTTCAAAATTGGTTTACTGTTAATAATTTAGTTCTTAATGAAAAGAAAACAAAATGTATTCGATTCACTTTGCCAAATGTTAGAAGTAGCGATTGCGACATTTTATTGAACGGAGAAAAATTAGATTTTACTGATCAGACAGTTTTCTTAGGAATCACGTTAGACGATAAACTACAATGGGGCCCCCATATAGCATCTTTAGCGGGGCGACTCAGCTCAGCCGCTTATGCTGTTAGAAAGATAAGACAGTTAACTGACGTCGAAACTGCGCGTTTGGTTTACTTCAGCTACTTTCACAGCATTATGTCTTATGGTATTCTACTGTGGGGCCGGGCAGCTGACATTGAATCCATTTTTGTTTTGCAAAAGAGAGCCGTCAGAGCAATTTACAAACTATGTCGTCGCGAATCTCTTAGGGAACTATTTAAAAAGATTAACATAATGACAGTGCCTTGTCAATTTATTTATGAAAATATAATGTATGTTAGGAAAAATCTTCATCTTTTTAATAAAATAAGCGATAGACATAATTTTAATACTAGAAATAAAGATAAAATTGATCAACCTTATTATAGATTGTCCAAAGTCCAAAAATCTTTTATGGGGTTCTGTGTTAAATGTTATAATAAAATACCTAGCGAAATTTTAACTCTAAATGAAAGAAAGTTTAAAAGTCACATAAAAAATACACTTAGTAAACAAGCATATTATAAATTAGAAGATTATATCCAAGATAAAAATGTCTGGAAACATGCCGGTCCTGCTCCATAGTACAATGTAGGGCTTAAGCAGAATCAAGCTGGTTGATATTCGAATGCTCACACACTTCTTATATTTTGTAAAATAGCTTTGATAGCAATATTTTGTTAAAATGTGAACACCATGTACCTTTTTGCTTTTTTTAATTCTTATTTTTATTAATTTTTTTTTTATAATATTTAGTCTATATTTTCAAGGTACATTGCTTCCACATTATATATTTCAAATGATGTTATAAAAAAAATTGTAAAACATGTTTAAAAAGAGTAAGTATGGAGTTTCTTGCCCATTCTTCTCCATACAACCTACCTTAGCGAATGGGTGTAGAATCAATCCCATCCCATCCCTTTCCTTAATTTTAATATTCGACGTTTAAAAGTGCCTCACTGATGGCCTATTTGAAATAAATGATTTGACTTTGACTTTGACTTTGAATGGCGCCACAATGGAGTTTCAATTTTCGAACCATTTTTTACTCAGCAGTAAAAAATGGTTCGAATAAGCACTACAATTGAAACGCCATTGTGGCGCCATTCTGACTAATAATTAGCAGACTCGACACCCTGGACATGCAAAGAGTCTACCTACAATAATCACTTTCTTTGAATGCCTTTGTGTTGTCCCAAAACCAACAATATGCGGAGCACGAGAACGAACCAAATGCTCGAAACGCATTCAAAAAATTCCTTAGTTTAAAAAAAAATACATTGTTGAGTTCCGACATGCACGCGAACGAAGTCGTGGGCACAGCTAGTGAAAAGTAAAACAAAAATAGGTACCGGGAAATCGATATTTCATTATTTCTTAGTACAGCCTCAACAAGAAAAATACATTTATTTACTAAAGCAATATAAAATGTTCAATACGGAAACATGAAAAACAAGATCATCTTCATTTTATGTTACCCACTGAACTGAAAGCAACTGATTTACAATTCAATGAGACTGCGACTAGTTGCGTTTACATGATCGAGTTCAGCTATGAATAGTTCGTTTGGGAACCAATCATTTTTTCAAACTTTTTTGATGAAGGATGAATTTGAACCTTAATTGGAGAGATCCAATGACGGAATCAATCAATTGAAACAGAATTTACGACTGATTGAATTGTGCGACAATTTACTTTTTGATGAAAGACGGAAGCGATTTCAGATAAAAGAAAATTTGTTAGATATTATTTGTAGAAAAAGGCAAAGGTAAGGAAGAATTTATTTGAGTGGTTCTGCTTGTGATTTTTTTGAAATTTTGCTGTCCTAAGGAACATTTAGGTTAAAATATTTTTTTTTTATACAAAAATGTAATTTTTTTTTTTTTTACTTGTGTTATTAAGAACAGACTTCTTAATAAAATTAATTACGATCTAGCCTAAAAGACTAATAAGTAATTTAACTCTAACTTAATATGCTACGTTATAATATTATTTTAAAACTAAGAATAGTGTCCATTAGCACTTTTACACAAGTCCATAGCACTTTCTTAGAGTCTCTATCATTTTATAAAAACACTATGTTCGTGTGTTTCATGTATAGCACAACACTGTTACTATTATTCACTCACTTTGCACACTACACTAATTCAAAAGGTTTAGTTCTTTTTAGCCTACGCACTAAGTCTGTGTTGTCTAGGAGCTGAATAGCCTCAACGTTCACGTGTCGGTGTAATCTGTGTTCGTGGGCTTCAGCTAATTTTTGAATGATGGTGGTGACGAACTCCATTTTAAGGTCACGATGAAGGTCGTCATTTCTTATGTACCAGGGTGCATTCACAGCATCCCTGAGAACTTTGTTTTGGAATTGTTGAATAATTTTGACGTTGCTTGGTTTAGTACAGCCCCAAAGTTGGATACCATACGTCCATATTGGCATCAGTTTTTGCTTGTATATGATAATTTTATTATATATTGATAGGCAAGATTTCCTTCCAAGTAACCAATACATATTTTTATAACGTATGTAATAAACAAAAAAAATAAACAAAAAAACAAAAATGTAATAAACTACATAAAAGTTAAAAATCAGCGTCTGATGAAATAGAATATTCTCAATAGGTACCGTCCATAATTATTTCGAAATGTGCAAATCAATTTTGTAAAAAGATGCTTAACATTCTTCTGTCTAAATCTTCGGGGTAAACAGTCGTAAATATTATATCATAGAAATATTTTGTGAATTAAGTAAAACGTAATACTCGACATTCGAGCAAGAATGATTCAGACAGTCCATCAAACTCAACTTATTTTGGTAAAGCGAAAAATCTCGGATATCTGAAGCCGTGGTTTCTCGTTATATTCTAACGAATAGGCAAGAAGGAAATCTTGTTATAGATGAGCAGTGGGAGGAAAAGTGAAATTGACGTAGAGATAAATAGACATTGTAAAACCTGGCGTTGATGAGTAACAATTTATGGAATCGCCTGTCATGTTTCTTAAGAGCGCTATGACATACTGAAAGAACACAGTTTCTGTCAATTTGACATCGTGATGCCCCCCGCATAAAAACAAAACACTAACGAAACAGCTATGCCTCGTATACCAGGAAGAAAACAACATGAGCTTTTGCCACTTTTCTTTCGAATAAACAAAGTAAGATCCCGGGCTTCTCAGACACTACTTATATTCATAAACGAATGGATAATAATTATGATAAATGTATACTTATCAAAATTAAATAAGGGCCACTCATTATATTACACTTTAAACCGCACATTGTGTCAATCTGCGAATTGGATATATTTGTAATTTACAAAGTGTGCATTATAAAGATTATTCAATTCCATTCTATAATACGAGTAAATTATCTTGTTATGATATCTTTCAAGTGTTAATTTTGTTTCTAGTGGCTAATTTGAATTCATAACTTATTTAATTAGATTTTTGAAATTATTTAGAATTTACGATTTGGTGTTTAAAATTTTTCAAACTTTTTCTTTGACTTATACATCAAACAGTCATTTATGCCATCTATTCAGAGACATAATGGACGCAAAACCAGCCACTTGGGGTGATTACGGTGACATAGATAAGGAGATATAGCCAGAAGTGGTCGGTTTAATGCTCGAATATTTTCCAACCAGTGGCAGTGGCACAAAATATTTGAAACTAGTGTCAAAAGAGACGGGTAATATCACCAAACGCC
The DNA here is from genome assembly GCA_954870645.1 of Agrotis clavis. Taxonomy (NCBI): domain Eukaryota; kingdom Metazoa; phylum Arthropoda; class Insecta; order Lepidoptera; family Noctuidae; genus Agrotis; species Agrotis clavis. The sequence goes on along the minus strand of OX940931.1, from coordinate 22,968,663 downwards.
GTGATCCAGGAAGAAAGTGAGTAAGGCCCAAGAAGACCATCAAGTTCGTTAAACCGCGCAAAGAGAGCGATAATCTACTGCGCGGATCATACAAACTACATTGCGACCAGCCACAAGCTGCCCTATAATTGACAAGACAATTTCGAATCGACACCATGAAGATTAAAAATATTCAAGAAGATTCTTGGTTCGCCTGCAGTTAACTGTGAACGGATGGTGCAAATCGTTAAGCATTTGCAAAGGAGAAAATTTATTGAACTGTTTTGACTGGGCTTCAGTGCTTCTTATACTGGGTTACAGCTGGTTTATTTTTTTAATAAAGACAGATCTATCAGAGTTCAACAGGTTTCAGATCATTTCACTCTTGAAACAGAATGTTTTGGTGAGCTTTAAATTATAATCTCTAGAGGGGGAGGACACCGTAACCCTGAAGTCTGGTAACTTGCTCTACTACCGGGAGGGCGACCAACAGTCCCAAGGTGGTGTCGGGTTTCTCGTTCACAAGTCCCTCGAAAACATCATAATAACCATCGACAGTGTGTCGAGCAGGGTGGTATACCTAATACTCAGAATATCCAAAAGATATTTGCTGAAGGTCATTCAGGTATACGCACCGACCTCGTCACACTCCGATGATGAAGTGGAGACTATGTGTGAGGATGTAAGTAGGGCCATACATAGCTCCAAAACCCACTTCACTGTTGTTCCCATAACTTTAACGCAAAGTTGGGTAAGAAAAGCAGTGATGAGTTGAGAGTGGGGCAATTTGGGTATGGGCAACGGAACCCTAGGGGACAGAGGCTGGCCGACTTTCTGGAGAAAGAGGAACTCTTTATGATGAACTCTTTCTTCCAGAAGCCGCCTCACAGGAATTGGACCTGGCTGAGTCCCGATTGTTTCACGAGAAACGAGATAGACTTCTTCATGACCGACAAGAAACGGATATTCAGCGATGTCTCTGTGATCAACAGGGTAAAAACCGGTAGCGATCACCGAATCGTAAGAGGCTCGCTGAATATCAATGTTAAACTTAAAAGGTCCAGCCTGATGAAGTCTACGCTCCGACCTACTCGGCCCCATATTCAAAACCCCGAAAGCTTTCAACTCGAGCTCTCTAATCGCTTTGCTTGCCTTGAGAACTTAGTGTCAGTGGACGAGATCAACGACGGGCTAGTGGAAACTGTCCGTTCGGTAGGGTCTAAGTTTTTTAGACCCTGTCGTAAAGATACCCCAGAAATTGACCGAGCAAACCTTAAACCTCATGGCTGAACGACGTTTGCTACAGTTGCAGTCTTCCGATGACGCGAAGTCATGAAGGCAGTTCAATAGACGGATATCTAAGTCCTTGCAACATGATCTGCGTCTCTTTAATACGAATCGTGTTAAAGAGACCATACAGCGAAACCAAGGCTCTAAAGTGTTCGCAAAGGACAAGTCTATTGGGCAGAGCCAGATGACAAAGCTGAAACGGGAGGATGGCAGCATAGCGTCGACCAAAGCAGAGGTTTTAGGCGAGATCGAGAGGTTCTATGGACAGTTATACACTTCGGTCGCAAAACCCGTTGACCGCTTGGTAGGAGATCCAAGAGCCAAGCTGTCCCGACATTATACCAAAGATATCCCGGACATCAGTCTTTACGAGATTAGGATGGCCCTGAAGCAGCTTAAGAACAACAAGGCGCCGGGCGACGACGGAATCACTTCAGAGCATCTGAGAGCGGGTGGAACGACGGTACTTAGAGTCCTCCAGAAACTCTTTAATTCCGTCCTCTTTGAGGGCAAAACGCCTGAAACATGGAGTAGAGGTGAGGTGGTGATGTTCTTCAAAAAAGGTGAAAACAGCCTATTGAAGAACTACAGACCCATCACGCTTCTAAGTCATGTTTATAAGCTGTTTTCAAGGGTTATCACGAACCGTCTCGAACACAGACTTGATGACTTCCAGCCTTCCGAACAAGCCGGTTTCCGAAGAGGCTATAGTACCATAGATCACATCCATACGCTGCGGCAAGTTATACAGAATACCGAAGAGTATAACTTGCCATTATGCTTAGCGTTTGTAGACTATGAGAAAGCCTTTGATTCAGTGGAAACATGGGCGGTACTTGAGTCACTCCAGCGATGCCGTATTGGCTATCGGTACATCGAGGTGTTGAAGTGCTTGTATAATAACGCCACCATGTTGGTCCGAGTACAGGAGCAGAACACGAAGGCGATTCCATTGAGAAGAGGCGTAAGACAGGGGGACGTTATCTCTCCGAAACTGTTTACTGCCGCAATGGAAGACGCCTTCAAGCTCCTGGAATGGCAAGGACTTGGCATCAACATCAACGGCGAATACATCACTCACCTTCGGTTTGCCGACGACATCGTAGTCATGGCAAAGTCGATGGAGGAACTCAGCATGATGCTCGATGGCCTCGACCGAGTTTCACAACGGGTGGGCTTGAAAATGAACATGGACAAGACGAAAATTATGTCAAATGCCAATGTTGTGCCCACCCCAGTCTCTGTTGGAAACTCGGCACTCGAAGTTGTTGACTCATATATCTACTTAGGACAAGTAGTCCAGTTAGGTAGGTCCAACTTCGAGAAAGAGGTCAACCGCCGAATCCAACTCGGTTGGGCAGCGTTCGGGAAACTGCGCAATGTCTTTGCGTCCGACATACCTCAGTGCCTCAAGACGAAAGTCTTCAACCAATGTGTGTTACCAGTGATGAGTTACGGCACCGAAACGTGGTCTTTCACTATTGGCCTCATCTCAAAGCTCAAAGTCGCTCAACGAGCTATGGAGAGGGCTATGCTAGGTGTTTCTCTACGTGATCGAATCCGAAATGAGGAGATCCGTAGACGAACTAAAGTCACCGATATCGAGGGTATAGTGTTCAAACCCAATAAGTGCCGAAAAATCAAAAATCGTTTTATTAGTACATCTTAATGCATTTTTGACGCTCTTTCCAGTGGTCTAATCCAATAAGTGGAATTCGCAGCAGAAAGAAAGTTACTTAAGGTAATAACCCAATAAAGTTACCACGTTTGGCCAAGACTTAAAAACTGGTACCCTATAAAGCGTGTTATCTTGTAACATAATATTTTTATTTCACGCTTAAACCACATAAAGCTTTTTATTGGTATTGAGTGTTCAACAATTTTAACCAAAATGACCCAACTGTTTAGAGGCAATAATCACTATTTGTATTTATCGGGTTTTATCTTTAAATACGTAGATTAAAAAAACAAACAAAACCAAAAGTTAAATCAAAACAAATGTATTTGTCGGGTTTTACTGTTCGATTATGTTTCAAAAGTAACAAGTTATGTTTAGTTATATTGTATTAGCTCTCATCGTCAACTAACTTTCTTGACACTTTGTTCGAAGAAGAACCCAATAAATCAATTGGACCTATGAACTTCTAGCATTACTGTTGTCAGTTTGCGAGGCGCATTTGCATCGCGCCTATTGTTATCGAAGTTCTTTTATTTAGTGCGATAATATCTACTCTAAACTAAAGCATAGTTCGGAGTACGCTAGTATTTTTAACCAACTTCACAAAAGTAGGTTTTCAGTTCGACCTGTGTGTTTGTATGTATGTTTGCGTCCATTGATTATATATCGGGTTTGGATGAAACAATTTTGATGCGGTTATCAGAAAAGGTGTTCGTTTCATTCTGGAGAAGGTCCCGTGAAGTTGTCCGCATGGATCCGTTTTTGCTCAATTTGGATTGTAGATTTTCATTGTCGATTGTATGTTTGTCCACGATTACGAGAAAAGTGTTTGTGCCCTCTCATTATATATATATATATCATAGCTTCTCTTTTTAATCACACGTAATTCCTTATCCACATCTTCTTAAACAGTTGTTATGATTAGCTTTAACACAAGTTGTTTTTTAACCGACTTCAAAAAAAGGAGGAGGTTCTCAATTCGTCGGAATCTTTTTTTTTTTTTTATGTATGTTCCCCGATAGCTCGAAGACGCCTGGACTGATTTGGAAATTTTTTTTTTTCTTTCCAATTGGTCCCATGATCACCAGGTCAGGATCTGATGATGGGATCCAAGGGAAATCGAGGGCAACCTTCAAATTTTATTTTCATATATTTTCTAAAGCTGTTCAAGTATTTGCATCTGATAATCATCATCTCAGGTGGATGACCTGATGATGGAAGGTACAACTCCTTAACAGTAAGGAGTAGGCATCGATTGATTTACTTTGTGTTCGCATATCTCCGGAACTACAAGTCCGATTTAAGTAATTCTTTTTTTGTTGTACTAGGTATCACTTAACTTAGAGAATACTGCAAGTTTCATCAAAATCGGTTCAGTAATTTTTGAGATATGGAATTTTATTAACCTAATGTGTACATGAGTGATGTAAGTACCGGTGCGAAGGATTACAAAATTCTAGTGCACATGTGAGAGAATAATGTTCTTGACAAGAATTCGGGTTGAATATTTAAACTAAAAAGAGTAAAATAAAAACTTTTTCAAAAAAAATGTAACCGCCTTCAAAAACAACCACAAAAAAGTGTAAAACAAAATAACTTTTCTTTCGGAAGTCGGTGGCTAAAAAGACAATGAAAAGAAAAAAAACTAAGGCACCGACTTCCGAAAGAAAAGTTATTTTGTAGATTATTTTACACTTTTTTGTGGTTGTTTTTGAAGGCGGTTACATTTTCTTTGAAAAAGTTTTTTATAAAATTATGTACTTATGTTAGTTTGTAAGGTATATGTATGTCTATGGGACAAGGTTGCCTGAATATAAATAAAATTAACAATTTATTTATATTATTGCGTTGTAGGTTGTTCGTCTTGCAAAACACCACTCACTTATAACCTGTACTAAAGCAAAGTACGAACGATTTTTGGGCAGAAGCGAGAATTTTAGCTACTAAATTACTCACTACTCAACTAAACTACTAGCGTAGTCCGAACTAAGCTTAAGCGAGTGGAAAATCGTTTTTAAAGTAGCTAGAAAACAATTACAAAAGAGGACGTGAAGGAAACGATAGAGATTGATAGTTATAAAGTGTAACGGACATGTCATAATTAAAAATATATTTTAATTATGACATGTCCGATAACTTTCGTAGCATTGATGTCTGAAAAATGGCCATTTATACACCAAAAATTAGAGCTAAATGAAATTCAAACCCGCCTTCAGTTAATGTTCAATTACCAAACAAAATAGATCACTTAAATTCCACTTAACAATTAGCCTTTTTTTTACGTGATAAAATCATCAAATGAGTCCTCCCACCCCGGGCAGGGCGGGAGGGACTGTCAGACTCGTACTGACTACTACTGACTGACGACTGACTACGTACCTTTAATATAGCCTTTTATGTTCCGGGGTCACGGTAAAGAGGTAAGTCCCGCGACCCCGGCAGGCTTTGGCTTTCTAGAATTTTTAAATTTTTTTTAACTTTTTAAATTTTTTTCTCTCTTTGGCCCGTCATTATTCTGACGTTCTTTGAGGCGCGCGTGGAACACAACGCACCGTCGACCCGGAATGGTCCATGGTCGGACAGCGAGTTGCCCGCTCGCCGCCCGCATGCCCGGCGTGCCCGGACGTCGGTCGCGACAGTCGTCCCCTACATACTGCCCTGAGATCGCGCCGGAGCTCTTCCCACCGCGCCTATCGACTTGTCGAGGCAGCGGGGATACACCCCGGCGCTGCGCCTCCACGCGCCACTAATAGACGCGCTGGAGGGCAGTCGCCTCCAAATCCCAGGGCAGTCCGGCAACTGGCAATCCGGCAAGGTTGGCCGATTTGCCGGCGATCGTGCGGTATCCCCGGCTCGTCCGGATAGCCATGACCCCCTGGCATGCGACCAACTTTAGTGGTCGTGTCCGGATGCTCAGGGCCCACACAGGGGCCCCGTAGATGGCCATGGACGACTCCGGCGTACAGCCTACGGCAGGAGGCGTTTGGCCCGCTGAGATTAGGCAGGAGTCGCCCGAGGGCGGCTGCTGCCCGGTTCAGTTATGGGGCCAGACGCAGGAAGTGCTCCCTGAAGTTCCACCGGCTGTCGAGGACGCCAGGACGAGCGTATCGTCAGCGTAACATATTACGCTGACGCCATCGGGGAGGTCGCCGTACCACTTAGCCTTGCAAAAAAAAAAATATCTCGAAAAACTTATCATACCAGAGGAATTTTATACATGGATGTGTGGTATGAAGACGTACACCAAACCGACAGCTTTCGAAAGTGACGAAGAGTGATTTCTCCAGATTTTTTTTGTGATTCTTTAAAAAAAACATTTTTCAAAGTACATATTATTATGTTTAATTTCTCTAGATCTAAAACCCAATAAGTCGGTACCCTTCGTAACTTAATTTTTTATTACGACAAAATGGACTACCTCAGAAACTCAAAAGTACTGTTTTACACTAATTCAACGTATCCACTTTTACCACAAATACTCATTATAACGACATTATTTGAATAACATAGGTATTTATGTCCTTAAACTTCAATATTGAATATCTCAAAAGTGTCAATTTCGTACTTATTGGGTTTGAGCACTATACCCTCGATATAGCCCACCGGATTAGCAAGCTGAAGTGGCAATGGGCAGGCCATATTGCTCGCAGAGCAGATGGCCGATGGGGTCGAAAAGTACTAGAGTGGAGACCACGGACTAGCAAGCGCAGCGTAGGACGTCCACCAGCAAGGTGGACAGACGACATTATAAAGGTCGCCGGAAGACGCTGGATGCAGGTCGCTTCCAACCGGTATAAGTGGAAATCAAAAGGGGAGGCCTATGTTCAGCAGTGGACGTCCTACGGCTGAGATGATGAACTGGAATGTTTGGGAAGTTAACGAGTCTGAAATTACATTCAATTACCAATTCAGAAAAAAAGCTATCACAATTATTTACATTATTTTATTATCTACAATTATATCCACATTCGAATATAGTGGGAAAATACAATAATAATAATATTCCACAACTATCACACAACGCCATCTAGTCCCTTGTGGCTTGTGTTATGGGTACTAGACAACTGATAAACATACTTATATATTTCTAAATACATAAACATTATAGATAAATTACACCCAAACACAGAACAAATGATCGTGCTCATCACACAAGCATTTGTCCTGGGTGGGAATCGAACTCACGACCTCCGGCATAGCATTCAGGGTCACTAACCACTAGACCAACAGGCCAGTCAGAATACATACAATCAACACATTATATATTTACATTGCAAACAGATCAAAATCTGGGGGCACGGCAGTGCCCCGCCAAGTCTCGAGCAAAACGGGCACGGCCGTACCATCTTTTCTCGAAGCGATTCGCGGCTGTTTCGCCCCCCCTATATCTTCGAAGTGGACAAAGCTAGGAGTTTAGGTTTTCGGTGAATAATAGTAGGCATTAGAACAAGCTTAAGTTCGAAATTACATGCCAATTGAATGAATAGTTTAGGAGTTACGGTCGATCAAAGTTACACCATTTTGTCACTCACTGACTGACTGACTCACTGACCGATCATCAAAAATCTAAGGTACTTCTAGCAGACTTAGAAACTTCAAATTTTGCACCAAGATAGGTAATTAGCCACATATAAAGGAAAAATTATAAAAACATTAAAAAATAATATACCATAGAAAACAATTTTATATTTGCGGTTTGGCAAGAACATTGTGTATGGATATTGACTGCATTGTTAACTTTGTTCGTTGTTTAAGTATTCAATTGGATGAATACATACATAGAATAGAAAAGAATAATATAAATGTAATACATAGACTATAATTAATCTAAATTAATACATAAAGTTCATAATTCATTAAATTAATAAAGCTAAAACTCCATTGTATTGCGATAAATATTGTATGCGCGCTCGATAGATGGCATTGTACCTGTCTGAATCGCGCTATGGTTTCGTTACAGAGCGCAGTCTAAGTAGTACTTTAAAATAATTCAATAATTTTCATTTGATAGCGCCATCTATCTATGAACAACCATTTCGAAACTAAAAAAATATTGTAGCGATATTCAAAGAAATTAAGTTAGCCGGATTAGATAGTAGATTTATTATTGTTACTAAAACAGTTATTTAGGAAAATAGTTTATTAATATAACATAGACATAGTTACATAAATCTAGTTGTTTACGTGTTATTTAGTTTAGTTATATTTAGTTTGTAAGTTAGTAGATATATATTTATTTAGTTATTTGTTAGTTAGTTTAGTTCTATTTAGTTTGTTAGATAGAGAATGGGTCCTAAGCAAAAAAGTAGCTGAAGTCCAAGAAATTATGAGGACACCTAAAAAAAAGAAAGAAATACACTTACAAAAAATAAATGAGATCCCACCAAAAACATTAAATGTAAAAAATGCCAAGTCTCTCGATGCAGTCTTTCCATCGTAAAAAGTTTTGAGATCTCACAGAAGCCAAGTCCTATTCAAATTATTTTGTAGTTATAAATCAACATTTAGTAATTATATCAATAGTTTTCTTTATATTATAACTATAGTGACTTGGCAATGAGCACAAGTAAAAACAAATAAAACGGCATATTTGGAGGAGTTGAAAGTTACACACACCGCATGCATAAACATTCTCTTTTATTTACTTTATTTATTCTCTTAACATTCATCATTTACTTTCATAAAGCGATGGCCCGTAAGGTATTCTTAATTATTGTATTGGAACATGTAGTCGGTAGTGACCATCATGATTCACACATAACAAATAATCTGATCACAGGTCTCGTCAGTAACATTTGCACATAATTCCAGGCAGCAAGCAGCTTTTAATTTGTGCTCATTGCCAAGTCACTATAGTTATAATTTAAAGAAAACTATTGATATAATTGTAGTCGAAAAGTACTAGAGTGGAGACCACGGACTAGCAAGCGCAGCGTAGGACGTCCACCAGCAAGGTGGACAGACGACATTATAAAGGTCGCCGGAAGACGCTGGATGCAGGTCGCTTCCAACCGGTATAAGTGGAAATCAAAAGGGGAGGCCTATGTTCAGCAGTGGACGTCCTACGGCTGAGATGATGAACTGGAATGTTTGGGAAGTTAACGAGTCTGAAATTACATTCAATTACCAATTCAGAAAAAAAGCTATCACAATTATTTACATTATTTTATTATCTACAATTATATCCACATTCGAATATAGTGGGAAAATACAATAATAATAATATTCCACAACTATCACACAACGCCATCTAGTCCCTTGTGGCTTGTGTTATGGGTACTAGACAACTGATAAACATACTTATATATTTCTAAATACATAAACATTATAGATAAATTACACCCAAACACAGAACAAATGATCGTGCTCATCACACAAGCATTTGTCCTGGGTGGGAATCGAACTCACGACCTCCGGCATAGCATTCAGGGTCACTAACCACTAGACCAACAGGCCAGTCAGAATACATACAATCAACACATTATATATTTACATTGCAAACAGATCAAAATTAAATTAATTCAAAATATTAGCTTGTATCAAGAAAGGTAGGTTATGCTGTATTCTTGGCGATTGGGAAAATTACTGGCCACGACTCATGACCTGCGGAAAATTCGAGGTACTACATTTTTCACATGGAATTTGATGTCATGACAAAGACACTAGCGCCGCGTATAAAGGTCATGAATGGTGGCGTGTATTTTAAATTTTAATAATTACGTGACTAATGTCAAAATGGTTGCGAGCGATACGTCCTCCCTCAAAAGGCGCCCCGCGCGGTCTAAATCAAAGAACAAACCGTCCCTAGTTTTATGTTGAATTTTGTTATTGCATATTATAATTAAAATACTATTATTTTACTTTTAAATGAGCTAATTATTTTTTTAATGCAAGCTAAGATAGTAACCTTAGTTATTCAATACTTTTTGATTGAATATTCAGTAAATATTGATAGGTAGATAAAAATATAATTTCGGACGAAAAAATGTCAAATTCTTCCTGTTTTGAAAAATTATTTTTGGTGTATTTCTGAATGAAAAATAAAAAAGTGATTAATGCAGTCCAAATATAATCTTTCAGATGTACCATGGACATTTTCAAATATTATTTTACTATTATACCTTCTATGTAATTCGGTACCAAAGTATGACAAAAAGTAGAATTTTGTGAAACATCCTTTGCAGAGACAAGGTTTTTACTCATGTATGTAAACAAATCTAAAAATTTGTTTAATGCACTCCACACAGAAATAATCAAACTTTCTCGAGTATATATCTTTTTTTTATTTGTGGCAATGACATACCCAGAATCAGGTTCCAAAAGTCGCACAAAAACAACGAAACGTGTGAAAGCCCTCTTAATATTTTTAAAGCTGCCGTTGTTTTTGTTTCTTAAACATTTTTCTTTGACCTGGATAAAAAGTCTTAAAGACCCACATTGTCGCACTGTATCTTAAAAGGACAACCTGGGCGTTGGAACTAAAAGGGCAACAGAAGAAGCAAGATGGACTTTTGCTTCAGGATCGGAGGAAATTGATGAAAAAAGGGAGGTCGTTGGTATGAAACCAAGCGTGATTTCGCGAGAAGAGAAAAGAGTGAAGGGAGTCTTTGAACAGGATTGGAACAAAGCAGACTCAAAAAAAATGTGGAATGCCACTAAACAAATAAAACTACAATCTCAAACTCAATATAAAAACCAAGTTAACATAAAAAACTTTTTTCAAAAAAAAATTAACCGACTTCAAAAACAACCACAAAAAAGGGTAAAATAACCTACAAAATAACTTTTCTTTCGGAAGTCGGTGGCTTTATTTTTTTTTCGTTGTCTTTTTGCCACCGGCTTCCGAAAGAAAAGTTATTTTGTAGGTTATTTTACCCTTTTTTGTGGTTGTTTTTGAAGTCGGTAAATTTTTTTTTGAAAAAAGTTTTTTATTTTACTCTTTTTTGTTGAAATATTCAACCCAAATTCTTGTCAAATACATCATTTCCTTACAAGTGCACTAGAATTTGTAGTCCGTGGCACCGGTATTAACATCGCTCATGTACACATGCTAATAAAATTCCCTATCTCAAAAACTGCTGAACAGATTTTGATGAAACTTGCAGTATTCCCTAAGGTGAATGATCCCTAGTACAACAAAAAAAGAATTTTGAAAATCGGTCCACAATTGACGGAGTAATCGCGTAACAAACACGCAAAAAGTAATGTCATCCAAGTAGCCGAAATCAATAAAAATGCTCACAAAATAAAAAGTACTGAACCAAATTGGATGAAATTTTTATGGGACCACACTGCAAGTATACTGCATCGAACAAAAAAAGAATGACACTAATCGGATTAGAAACCTCGGAGTAATCGATGTACATACATAAAAAAAAAAAAAAAAAAAACATACCGACCGAATTGAGAACCTCCTCCTTTTTTTGAAGTCGGTTAATGAAGTCGGTTAAAAAGATAGCCAAAACTAAATGCCGCCCACTAAATTCGAACAGCAATCATCGTTCAAAGGCAACGATTCATCATCTTTTACAAAAGGCGCTAACACTTGGCACTAAACTGAAAAGCATTGTTCAATATTATCATATATCTTAGAAGACACCTTTCAGGGATGCTGAAAGTGCTTCAGCAATGTGTTTGTGTAGTGTGAAGGATTCACATATGATAGGATTAGTTCTGTCTTTAGTTTGTTTCCTAAGATGGATTAAGTAAGGGATGTAAAACTGCAACGTGTCGGGATAATTATGTCGTAATTGTGTTTAAGTAAATTAATGATGTTGAACAATAGGGGCTTAGTTAAGGATAAAGGGGAATGAAAGATAAAGGGTTTTCGGGATCTAGATCTAGGTAGAACTTAGAATATGAAAATAAAAACAACACGGTACGGCAACATTGGCGTAGTGGCGGAGCGATCGACTGATGCGCAACGTGTTGCAGGTTTGATTCTCGCCCGGAACAAATATTTGTATGACACACCTTGAAGCTGCTGACTGCTTCTGCTTTTCGACTGCAAAGTGCTCTAGTGCACGAACCAGAAACTATTTTTTTTTTCATAAATTTATCGTCAATGTTCCCGTTTACACAAAAACGTGAAAAGTCGTGCTAGAGACTTAGTTTATCTTTAAACCTATGTTTAAATATCACTCCCCGACTTGAATTCTTCAAGACAACAAACTAATTCCCTCTTTCGGAGTGTAACAATCATCAAAAGCTTCCACCCTGTGTGGAACACCAGAGATTGTCGGAGTCTTACTGACTAAAACCACCCTGTTCCTTCACATTCATTTTGAGTTCCAGGGCCGCAGTACCCTCTTTAGACAGTCCTGCAACCCCGGCAAAGAAACGAAGGTCTTACTAGTCATCAGTCATCATCATTTCAGCCGTGAACGTCCACTGCTGAACGTAGACCTCCCCCACAGATTTCCAATAAGACCGGTTGGAAGCGGCTTGCATCCAGGGCGATCCCGTGGTCTTCATCAGATCGACTGTCCACCTTATAGGTGGACGTCCTACGCTGCGCTTACCGGTGTGTGGTCTCCATTCGAAAACTTTACGGCCCCATCAGTTTTGCGGGTTATGTCACCTGGTCACTGCCACTTTGATTTTCAAATTCGCTGGAATTACTAGTAACACTAGAAGATCATGGTAACTCACCCTCGGCGGCACTATGAGGTAGGTCTCCACTTTGTGATCAGCCAGGTATCCTTCCCTAGAAGCTCCGTCCCCTGGCTCCACGTCGAACCTTCCGCCTAATTGTAGTAGCGTAGCTTTGGTTATGTGTACTCGGCTGAAAATAAAAGATTACAGGATTATGATAAGGAAAAGTTTGTTGAACAAGGGTTCGATTCCAAATACGGGCAAAAAAAATTGTCATCAAAACAAATATTTCGTTATTAAGGCTTAGCACGCATAGCAAATTCTAATTTGGATATTTTAATATGGCCCCATCATATAAAAAAAAACTCGCGTGTTTCCAACATTTACCAAAGACTTCGCTCATAATTATGTTATACTTGAAAATTATCCTACGGGAAATGTATTTTTTTCTTCAGGATAAGCTTTAGATTATAAGTTATTTCAGACAATAGCTTACTAGCCTAAGGGCTGTAAGATTTAAATAAAAACAATAAAAATATTATCTCAGTGTTAAGTCTAGACCAAACTTTCAAAGGTCTTAATCCAATTTATTGTAAAAGTTTCATAAAACTGGAATATTGGCCCAAAAGTTATACCTCTAATACTTTAATTTCATTTAAACTTTTGTCCCAACAGATCTATCGTATTTGACTTTTGGTTTAGTTCTAGACTTTTATTAAGTTTGATTACTGGTGTTTTGATCCGCAGTCACTTCTAGTTGGATAATAGTAGGTAGGTAATTTAGTCTAGACATTTATTTTTGTTTTAAATCCCCAAAGGGTAAACTAGAACTGAAAAATTTTAAGACGTAAATATAAAAATGACGGCTGACATACAGAAAAAAAAGCTAGTAAGCAACACTTTGCTCTTTTGGCTGTTTGCCGCTTTCCCTATTGAAACGTTAGTAAATAATAAATAATAAAAAAGCGTTGGTAAATGTTTGTTATTAAATTCTAACGAAACTGCTAACCGTCAATAACCGTTACTGACGTAACCGTCTTAATATTTTACAAACAACGAAATAACGTACAGAATTCCAATTTATTGGTTACCCAAGTGAATAGACTTTCTGACTATTATTTTAATATTACCCGAGGCTTCGCATGCCATGTGCAATTTAGAATTTGACAATTAATTCGTATTGCAAATGTACACATAGCGCCGTCTATTATCATTTTTGTAACATACACACACAACTAATTAGCATTTTTCACTCGTATACTAAATTCGCCTTTGAATTGCATTGTTCATCCCTCAACTTAGTTGCAAAAAATGTTGGAAATATTAATGCTTTCAGCATTAACTTAATTACTGAATAGTGCTGCCATTTTATCATAAAACTGACTTACTTTGTTTGCAACCCGGTGGAATGAATGTCAATGTGGAAAATAGTTTAAAGCTCCGGATACAATTGAATTAGACTCGTAATATTCTGCTCTGTTTTCGGTTAAAAGATTCAGGATAACGGTTTTATAGGACAAAATATGTCATGCTTTTAAAAACCTCTTTCAACGTGAAATGTTTAAAAACATCATCCTAAAAATAATATTCAGTGAACATGATCAAAATGCGACGCGCTATAACCTTTTTGTTAAATAAAATATTGAAACCAACAATATCTGATACGCATTAATAAACTTTATCAGATTGTTTGTGAAAATGATGAGAATTACGCTAGTATTATATTATTATCTTTGGTGATGCGTAGACAAAATGTGCTACGACGTAGCAATCGTAAAATCAATTCACAGCTACAAGAACGTGGCGTAGCTATCTTAGTAGATAAGTAGCCAACTCGCGTAGCACTAATAATGCCGTTGAAGCCGATCCACTACGCATCAGTATTCTGGCAAATTGGCAATTTTAGCAGCTATAGATATCGCCTGTAATCTTCACAGATTTCGGCAGAGGTATATTTTTGCCTACAATAAAAGGAGGTGGTTCTCAGTTCGACTCGGTTGTTTTGCTATTCATGTTGACCCAAGTGACTACAGTTAACTAATTACCATGTAAATTCGAGGGCTGCTTAGAAGTTCCCAATGAAGAAAACCCAACATTATCGCTCGATCGCTCGATTCAAACTCCTAGGAATAGAAATCCAGGAGCTTCTGCTTAAAAACTTCATTATGTATGCTCTACTCACCCAGCAATACCACCAGACTCCATATGATTGGCCAGTGTGACGTCATCGCTCCAGACATCAAACTGCCACTTGCGTAGTCCAAGTACACCACAGAGCACGTTTCCCGTGTGGATGCCTATGCGCATGTCCACGTTGAACCCGGTGGCTTCGCGGACAAACCTAAACAAAGAGTGAATATAGGAATAATGGTAAACTCACTAGGTCCATTATGGATCTGGCCAATGGATCTTCTGAGATTGAACACTATCCTCTAGAATGGTCGCGGGACCAAACAGTCACCGTGACCCCAGAAGGTAAAGGGCTATTGAAGAACACCGTGGATTTTCACAATATAAAATGTCACTTACGGGATATCTTCCGTGATTGTTTATGATTTTGAGTTCCCGATATTTCGACGCTGTTGCAAGCGCCATGATCGCGGGATGACTGGAGAGTGCGGGTGGATGGAAATAAATTGTTAAGAGCAGACAAATCTGTCTACCCTCTTTCTCTGTCTCTTGCTACGCGCACTACTGGAACTCGACACTAAGTCACGGCAAAACACACTCACAGTATCACCAAGTTGAAAGTCTTTATTATGATGCCGGATCCCACTTTTAATCATGTTAAACAACTGGATTCCACGTACTTGATAATTTGAAACCATCCTCTCGATTGAAATTTTTGTGTTTCCTTATATCTATTGCTTCTCTTGTCAGTCTTCCATCCACCCGCACTCTCCAGTCATCCCGCGATCATGGCGCTTGCCACAGCGTCGAAATATCGGGAACTCAAAATCATAAACAATCACGGAAGATATCCCGTAAGTGACATTTAATATTGTGAAAATAACCGTGATAGCCTAAAACAGTGTTTACCGTGGATTTTAGTCAATACAAGTCTGACAGTCCCTCCTGCCCTGCCCTGAATGGGAGGACTCAGGACTCACTCGAATATACGTACCTATTTAATAAGTATATTCAGTCTATCTATGAACAAAAACCTTGTGTCAATATCTTGTAAGTAGTCCATGTAAGACAAAGATTCTTACCGTATAGCATCGATCATCTGCAAACCCATATTGACGCAGTTGTAGGCATGGTTGGGCCTGGACACCGGCAGACCTGACACGCAGTAGTAACAGTCGCCCAGGATCTTGATGCGCATGCACTGATTCTCCTGCAACAAGAAATACATATAAATATAATGTAAAATAACGTTTGGAAAGACAAAAACCGTTAGAGAGGTCCACTTCCTTCGCTTGGCGCATTATGGAAAACGTTTGGGAACGCTTTTTGTGAATTGATAGCATAGCAATAGGGTAGGGATTGTAACTTTCATTGCGTCTAGATGTCCAATGGAAGAAAGTGCCGATGAAATGACATCGTTGATGTCTTGGGTATGTACACGCACCGAAGTACAATCTGTAGAAGATGGACTAGCAGAGAACCTCGCTTTGCATTTTGAACTAGTATCGAAACTACAGAATGCCACTTGGTACGTTTCTCATCAAATAAGTCCTCCCTCCCTGAGTGTAGAGGAAGGGACTGTCTCTGTTTCTGTCCTCAGTTCAACAACCCGTTACTGTCCAGGGTCAGGATACAACCTTAATATTCTTTTCATAAATGGTGACGAGTCACCACAAATGACATGAAAAAAAAAATTGTATGTCGAGATTTATGGTAAAATGATACTGAAAATAAATTGAAAATTAAAATGTGTTTATATGTATTTTATCAAGTAAATATTTTAAGTAGCTGCACGGTAGTATAATACAGTGCACTTTATAATGTCGACAGTAACCGATAAGGACCTCGGCAGTGCTCCATCAATCACTAAACCACTCCAAGTAACTTTAAAACTATCCATCGATTAATTATTTAATCTGTCGCAAGGCTCTCAAAGTTAAATGAAGAAAGATAGGATAAACTAAGAAAAGAAGATTCTTGTTTTATGTCAATTAAAAAAAACTTTTCTTTATTAATCTTTTCACTCATTTGTTAACTAAATTTTTAAATATTTTTATAAAAAACCAACAACATTTATAAATTTAAAAAATAGCAGTCCATAAGCACCGGGATCAGGGCCACCGGTGGTCAGGGCTCTTGTGAGAGGAACTTCCTAACAATACACGTCTTGTACTGCCTTCTGAATTAATTCAATTACATTATTAATAAAACATAGCAAATATTATAATCTATATTTGGCAGTTATTCTAATCTATATTTAACATTTATTACATTATGCGTTATAAATAATAAGCAATTGGCGCAGTGACTAATTGCTGCGCATGCATTAGCTGTGAGTAAAATTGAACATGCTCAATTCAAACCATGGCGATTATTCGCTGCGAATATCCTGTCACACATAGCGAACACTCGCAGCGATTAGTCGCTCTGTTTGACCAAGCTTACGCAATTGTCTGCTGCGCTGCGCATCGGGGGTTTGATCCCCGCACGGAACAAACATTTTGTATTTATAGTTGTTCCGAGTCTGGGTGTATGTGGATGTGAGTTTCTATGTTAAGCTAGGTTCATATTGCTGTGTCGGGGTGTGTCGGGGCGCGCCAGAACGCAATCGCTTACGTTCATTTATTATGAATACATTCACATTAGTAGCAGAACGCGCCACAACACAACACAACCTACTAATGTGAATTTATTCATAGTAAATGAACGTAAGCGATTGCGTTCTGGCGCGCCCCGACACACCCCGACAAAGCAATATGAACCTAGCTTTACTAAACGCACCCACGACACAGGAGAAATTCTTAGTGTGGGCCAACGAATCTCTAAAAAAATGCGCCTCCACATAAGACGATAACAGTAACGATACATCGGTAGTTTCATTCATTTCTAGGAAAAATGAGCGAGAGCGGACGATACATGTCAGTGTCGTGTTGTGACCGCTATCTTTCATTATGAAAGCGCCCAATAGGGCTCATCTTGTCATATATCTCGCCATTTTTCAAGGATACAGCACTATTTAGCTAAGCGTATCATATTGATGGATTTATCCACGAAAATCCTCCTCAGTCACCCGCTAAAAGATTGAGAGCCACAACAGGATGACATCAATCTCTTTGAACGAGGACAAGTCTTACACGAAAGATAATATTGCTTCCATTGACGTGAAAAATTGTGTGCTAAGAGTTTCAGCTTACATTACAGTCAAATAGAGGTTGTTTATGCAAGAATAATGGCAAATGTAAGTAATAAACCCGTTTTATTCTTAGATAAAGATACATACAATATAACAGACGAAGTCTAAAAATATTTATTTTATTATATATAATAAAATAAATATTTAAAAAAACAAAAACCCGACTGCGTAATAAAACTAATAAAAAGAAAGAAATAAGTAGTTTAGAATTCACTCGTTCACACTCACAGTCGGGGCCCATTCAAATTATACCAATCAAATCTTCCCAAGGGGCCCTGACTGTGAGTGTGAATTAGTGAATTCTAAACTACTGGGCTTGTTTCTTTCTTTTTATTAGTTTTATTACGCAGTCGGGTTTTTTGTTTTTTTTTTTTAATATTTATTTTATTTTACTATTTTTAGTTTTTGTTAGCATTTATCAGTCCAGATTAAATTGAAACATATAAGTTATACATATTTTGGTAAACCATTTTTAAAATCCTTTAATTTGATACCCCACTTGATAGAATATGAGAGATTAAAAAAAAATATTTTTAGTTCGGAACCCTTTGCACGCGAGTTCGACTCGCACTTGGCCAGTTTTATGTACCCAGTGACACTTTCACGTTTAAGACGAATCTAACGACACATATCAAGTTAAAATCCATCAAGCCGTTTAGGCTGCAGAGCAACACAACGAAACATACATATTACATACACTCGAAAAACATAACCCTCCTGGCGCAGTCGGGTAAAAAGGGAAATTATCATTAGGTACAGCCAGAAAACATTGAGAGAAAATAAAACAAACTAATAATAGGGGTGTACGTCATTACTGCGAAGTTCGTTACCGCGATGTACGTTACAGCGAATGTTCATTACCGCGAAGTACGAGTAATAGTAATAATAAGTATTGTCATTTTGCATCCATCTTCTCACAAAAGCTCAAGCATCCTCGACATAGTTCCATCCATCTTGACGCAAACAAATCCAACTCAGGTGTTGACGTCAGCATAGCATTCAGCATAGAAAGTGCGCGAACCAGGGGAGAGTTCGCGTGTGAGACTGTTCGTGCAGGCGGAACATCTAATAGACAGTGAACCCTCGGCCTAAGGTCGTATTTGGGCACAGAATGGGTCATGGGCCATTCAAATTATACCAATCAAATTTTCCCAAGGGGCCCCGACTGTGAGTGTGAATGAGTGAATTCTAAACTACTGGGCTTGTTTCTTTCTTTTTAGTTTTTTTACGCAGTCGGGTTTTTTTGTTTTTTTAAATATTTATTTTATTTTACTATTTTTAGTTTTTGTTAGCATTTATCAGTCCAAATTAAATTGAAACATATAAGTTATACATATTTTGGTAAACCATTTTTAAAATCCTTTAATTTGATACCCCACTTGATAGAATTTGAGAGATTTAAAAAATTTTTAGTTCGGAAGCCATTGTACGCGAGTTCGACTCGCACTTGGCCAGTTTTATGTACCCAGTGACACTCTCACGTTTAAGACGAATCTAACGACACCTCTCAAGTTAAAATCCATCAAGCCGTTTAGGCTGCAGAGTAACACAAAGAAATATACATACATACATACATACATACCCTCGAAAAACATAACCCTCCTGGCGCAGTCGGGTAAAAAGGGAAATCAATGAAAAGGGCAATCAGAATCACCACGAAGGACACTACATGAAAACAAAAGCAAGAAAAACTTACGCCTCACTTCAAGAGAATTGAATTTTAACATTCCAAGTGATATTTGGTTGGGTAAAGGAATGGATAGTACCCAAATATCTTTTTAAATAAAAATCTCAGAAACGCTTTTTGTGTATTAATACCCTGGTTCGTCAGTCCTATATGGGCTGAGGTTCAATTCTGTCTCTGTTCTACCAAAAAAGATGAATAAATCAACAGTCTATTCTTTCGTGAGGTTTCGCGTGGTTAAGAGTAGAGGTGGCTCAGCGGTACCGGTCCCGGCTTACGAGTTGTAGGTCGTGGGTTCGAACCTCGCCAGGCGCATTACTTTTTGTAATTTATTTCATCACCACTGCTCTCAAAAACGGTGAAGGAAAACATCGTGAGGAAACCGGCATGTTCTAGAACCAAAAATTCGAAGACATGTGACATCTACCAACCCGCACTGAGCCCGCGTGGTCGATTATGGTCCACTCCCTCTCACAGAGAGGAGGCCTGTGTCCCAGCAGTGGGAACATTATAGGCTGATGATGATGATGATTCTTCCGTGTACATAACCCGTTTCTACTGTGTCATGCTATGCTTTCTAGATAGAATTTGCAAGTGACCCAAGGTATGCGCGGGCGTGTGGACGGCGAGTAATGGGTAACTCGCCGTCCAATCATGGACCAAGCCCGGCTCGCCAGCGCGTCGTGGTCCACGCGCGGCTTGAAGAGCTGTCAGCAATCTGAGGGCCAAAGCCTGCCGGGGTCGCGGGACTGTCTCATCAGGTAACCGTGACCCTGGAACGTAGAGGGCTATTTGAAGGATCACCGTGGATTTTAGTCAGTACGAGTCCGACAGTCCCTACCATCCTGCACTGGGCTCAGGACTCATTTGATGATTTTGCCTCGATAAAAAAGTGACCCAATATTATGTTGTCGAATTTAACTTTCTTACTTGAAAAGCATGCTATGGTAATTAGTACAATACTAAAATGATGATTATGAATATTTCAGCAACTTTAAGTCTTTTTTATGAAAGAAAAATAAAAAATGTTCACGAGTACCTTTACTATTCTATCAAGATAAATAACAGTCACAGCCGTAAAATGTATGTATGACTCAATAACGCTATATTCTCTTACTTTGTTGAGTTTCCAAGGTATGTAATGATCATATTTTTCCATAAACGACGCTTTAAACGTTTTTGTAATATCTCGTAAATAAAAAAAAATAACAACGTGAAGTTTGAAGTGTATTATCTCTACAAATGTAAATTGTAGATATAATATTTTATCTCTTTTGGTATAAGAAGAACCCAATAAGATCTAGATGCGTTTTATTAGTTAGTATTTTCTACATTATGTTCATATATTTTTTATTGCCACGGTCTCATAATATCTTTTCTCTTAATATAATTATTATCATTAGAGAAAAAAACCTGACGACAAATAAATTTAAAAAAAAATACAGTTGAATTCATAACTTCCTCCTTTTTTTGAAGTCGGTTAAAAAGAAATAAATTTCATTGAAAAAAGAAACTATAAGTAAAGCTCCCAGAAGTAACTATTCTATTCTATTCATTCAAATAATTATTCTTTCAAGCAAAACTAGCCCTAAAGACATCAAAATCTAGACAGCATTTTCGCTATCATTCCCCAACAGTAAAATTCGCCGTAAACAATATCTATCTTCAGACTATTACGGGCTATAACTCTTTAACGTCTTATGCATCAGCACCTATGCAAGTTACTTCTCATGAATATGGATACCATGTACAAACCACACTGATTACTAGTGATGGGTTGACTTTGACTTTGGCTGACTTGCCGACTAGTCGGTGGCAAAAATGCCTGGCTCTGCAGTCTCGACAAATATAACGACAAAAAACCGGCCAAGTGCGTGTCGGGCCACGCACAGTGTAGGGTTCCGTAGTTGCCCATCAAAATACTTATGCGAATTAACTAAACTGATTCGCTGAATTTAATTTTAAAGAGAAGAATTTTCAAAATCGGTCCAGGAGTCTTTGAGAAATCGGGGAAAATACATAAAAAAAAAGATTACGACGAATTTAGAACCTCCCCCTTTTTTTGAAGTAAGTTAAAAATAGTTGACGATAAAAACCTACCTATCCCCAAAAAACATACCGTAAAAACATACCTATTACAGCTGTAAAAATAAAGTTGACAAACTTACATTTGCAGTTGAAGAACATGTTCTCCGATACATTTTGTTTAGGAAAATATGTTATCCAAGTACATTTTATAAGTTGGTCGACTATTACTCGTAAAGTTGTAAAGCCTACTTAGTCATGATAATTTTCTTTTAAACTTCGTTATATATACTACTATTGTGAATTTTTTCACACCCCCAAACATAACCGTTTAGCTGGTAGAGGGGGGGGGACACTCGAGTCGAGCAAAATTTAGCACTTTAAAGCTTAATATTTCACAAACGATTTTTTTTATCAAAAAATTGTTAATGGAAACTATCAATATTTTTTAAAGACCTATTTAATGATACCCCACACTAAGGGGTACGCGAGAAAAAAAAAAAACATCCCCTCTTTACGTGTACAGGAGGTACCCTAAAAAAAAAATTTTACGAGATTTTATTTTACCACTTTTTCGGCACAACAAATCCGTATATTTACACCAAATTACAGCTCTCTAGTACTGTGCGTCTCTGAGCTAAACTGCGGACAGACGGACGGACGGACGGACGGACGGACGGACATTTTTTTTTTTTTTTTTTTTTTTTTAGCGTGGTAAAATCATCAAATGAGTCCTCCAACCCCGGGCAGGGCGGGAGGGACTGTCAGACTTCTACTGACTAAAATCCACGGTGTCCTTCATAGCCTGTTACGTTCCGGGGTTACGGTAAGGGAATAATCCCGCGACCCCGGCAGGCTTTGGCCCTCTGAGAGGGGGGCCCCGTCATTATGCTGACGCTCTTTGAGGCGCGCGTGGGACACAACGCGCCGTCGACCCGGGCATGGTCCTTGGTCGGGCAGCGAGTTGCCCTTTACTCGCTGCCCGCATGCCCGCGCCTACGGTGGCCGGAGATCGTCTCGCGACGTCCGTCGCCGTGGGCGTCCTACACCGCGGTTGGGGCGGAGGGAGGACTCTGTCCTCTCTCGCTCGCGGCGCGCCTCCTCCTTAGCGAGCATTACTGCTTCGCAGAAGGAGGCGACCGCTTCCCACTCCGTCTCGCCCCGCAGCATGGCCGAAACCAATGCCGGGCGCGAGAGGTCTCCGCCTATCGCAGCCGTGAGGACACGTCGGTGCGCCGCCCAAGCTGGGCAGTCCTGCACCGTATGCTCCACCGTGTCCTCCGGGCGATCTTCGCAGTGATGACACCCAGACGTTTCCTCCTTCCGCATTAGACACAAGTACCTCCCGAAGCACCCGTGCCCGGTGAGGACCTGCGTCAGGCGGAAGGTAAGGACGCCATGACTTCTCTCCAACCACTCCTCAAAGAGGGGTCTTACCGCCGCAATTGCGGCGTGCCCGGGGACGGACGGACATGGCGAAACTATAAGGGTTCCTTGTTGACTACGGAACCCTAAAAATCGGTCGTTAAGTCTAATAGATTTTCAACCTTATGCTTTCGAAATGAAGTTGAAAATCTGTTAAAGGAATTGGATAACGATACGACTTAGCGACCGATTTTTGTCGCTGTCTAATGTCGAGACTGCAGGGGCTGGTCGGCCAGCCAATAAGTACTGGGTCGGTAAGGTTCAGAGACAATTATAAATGTTAGTGATGTTTCTGTTATAGCTGAGTCGTAGTGTACCGAAATTAAAAAATGCATTGGCTAAAAAAAACATTTCAGATATCAAACATTGAAATTAATTTAATATAATAATTATGTATTTATTTAAACTACTGATATTATAATTTGTAAGTTTCTTTTTAGAAAGTAGAACTGGAACAACTGAACCGATTTTGAAAATTATTTAACCATTGGAGAGCTATATTATTCTTGAGTTACAAAGGCTTCCTATATTTTAATTTCATCACTAGTCTTTTTTTAGTCTAACCTCCGCTCGCCTACTGATGCAAAGCCCTCACCAAGTTTTTCATATTATGAATAAAATTTGATTATTCATTTCGAGGTATAAACTGGGTTCCTATATTTTATAAAACACTGTAAGGATGGTTATAGTAAAAATATTAACAAGAAAGCATAATATACACCAAACATTCCAGCCTCAGTCAGCTAAAAGGGCCGGCTAGTCGGCTTTATCGATAAGTTGGCACATCTCTACTGATTATGTATGCAAACGGGTAAGTTTTACGACAAGTAATACAAATAGAGTTGTTTATGTTTGTAGTAAGCTGGATATAGCTGAAAACATTATATTCTCTGTTACTGAAACTTTGAGTTAAAAGTTGTAAACACATTTATGGATGGCTGTAATATTTTCTGCCTGTTAAATATTGAAGTTATATTGAAGAAACAATGATGCGGAATCCTCTGTAAATTGTAATAGAGGCTATTTTAATATTTTGTTAGCAAAATATGGTAGAAGAATTCTTCTTTATTTAATTTTCTTCTAAGTATTTATATTTTATACTAGCTTAAATGAGAGGCTTCGCCCGCACTTTCCCCTCCCTCCTTGTAGCTTATATTACTCAGTGAAAATGTAGCATTATAATGTTGTTTTGAAACCGGTCCAGTAGTTATTAGGAGTACTCATTATAAACATTCATAAATCAGTTTCTTTCCTCTTTATGATATTATAATATAGAAGTAAATAGATTTTGAGTTTGGTTGTACCTTATACTTGACTAGGATTATCGATAGACGCGCAAATATTTAGCATAAAAAACAACCACAAAAAAGGGTAAATTAACCTTCAAAATAACTTTTCTTTCGGAAGTCGGTGGCTTTGTCTTTTTATTTCGTTGTCTTTTTTGCCACCGACTTCCGAAAGAAAAGTTATTTTGTAGAATATTTTACCCTTTTTTTGTGGTTGTTTTTGAAGGCGGTTACATTTTTTTTGAAAAAAGTTTTTTATTTTAATCTTTTTAGTTTAAATATTCTACCCAAATTCTTGTCAAATACATCATTTTCTTACATGTGCACTAGAATTTTGTAATCCGTGGCACCGGTATTAACATCGCTCATGTACACGTGCTAATAAAATTCCCTATCTCAAAAACTGCTGAACAGATTTTGATGAAACTTGCAGTATTCCCTAAGATGAACGATCCCCAGTACAACAAAAAAATAATTTTGAAGATCGGTCCACAATTGGCGGAGTAATCGCGTAACAAACACGCAAAAAGTAAAGATTATAATGTCATCCAAGTAACCGAAATCAATAAAAATGCTCACAAAATAAAAAGTACTGCACCAAATTGGATGAAATTTTTATGGGGCCACACTGCAAGTATGAAAAAGTATCGAACAAAAAAAGAATCACACTAATCGGACTAGAAACCTCGGAGGTATCGATGTATATACATTAAAAAAAAAACATACCGACCGAATTGAGAGCCTCCTCCTTTTTTGAAGTCGGTTAAAAACAAAAATCTTTGACAGTTGATTGGTAGCAAGTTCCCTATATTGATTTTATAGAAGAACTACTAGACTGAATAAATAAACTTTCTGAAACGTAGTCTTGACTATAGATACCTTTTACCTAATCAGCACGCATAGCATGACTCCGCAGAAAGGAGTTTGGTCAACGGAAGTATCGCCAAAAGCACAGAATTTATAAAGATTTCTACCATTCTAAGCATATTGATGTTTAAAAAATATAATTTTAATTCAAAAGGTGTGCAATGCGTCGGGCATACTCAGCAAAAAAAAAAAAACAGAATTTTATAGAAGTAAATTTGTCTTTTCTTTATAGAATAGAAATAGAATTAGTCATGCTACGCAAAGTGTTAATTACTTCGTCCTTCTTATCAAGAAACAAACACAAGTTTACACCGCTAACCCGCATGCAAACTAAACAAAGAACTTGTAGAATTAGACATTCAGGTTAAAACTTTAGACAAACAACAAGACAAGCAAACATACAGGCTTAACAATAGGAAAGCATAATGGAACAACGAAAAGCCTTTGTTTAATTACTGTGATACTACAATTAGCCTTGTTTGTTCTACCGTGTGATGAAAAGCTTATATTCCATAGGCCTCTATCTCGAATTTTGCAGTGAGGGGGATGGCAGCGGCAGCGGTAAGGGTGCCGCATTTTTTTATGCATAAAATCAAATGCAGTTGGCTTTTTTTAACTTAATAAAATCATCAAATGAGTCCCCCCACCCAGAGCGGTACGGTAGGGACTGTCAGACTTGTACTGGCTAAAATCCACGGTGATCCTTCAATAGCCGTTTACGTTCCAGGGTCACTGTTACCTAATGAGATGAGACAGTCCCGCTATACCAAATGCAGTGGCCTTAAGGTTTAGGTTAAACTACAATGAGCAATGTCTTTTCGTCCGACATACCTCAGTGCCTCAAGACGAAAGTCTTCAACCAATGTGTGTTACCAGTGACGAGTTACGGCACCGAAACGTGGTCTTTTACTATCGGCCTCATCTCAAAGCTTAGAGTCGCTCAACGAGCTATGGAGAGGGCTATGCTCGGTGTTTCTCTACATGATCGAATCCGAAATGAGGAGATCCGTAGACGAACTAAAGTCACCGATATAGCCCACCGGATTAGCAAGCTGAAGTGGCAATGGGCAGGCTATATTGCTCGCAGAGCAGATGGCCGATGGGGTCGAAAAGTACTAGAGTGGAGACCACGAACTAGCAAGCGCAGCGTAGGAAGTCCACCAGCAAGGTGGACAGACGACCTTATAAAGGTCGCCGGAAGACGCTGGATGTAGGTCGCTTCCAACCGGTGTATGTGGAGATAAAAAGGGGAGGCTTATGATCAGCAGTGGTCGTCCTATGGCTGAGATGATGATGATGATGATGACAAGTCCGATCCTGTTTGGAGTATTGCAGCCAACTTTGAGATAGTTTAGCTAAATACTAATTTGCCGCGCTTGAGTTTGTAGAACATAGAGCTGAGCTCATTGGCGACGTAAAACTGGTGGATTCTAAGCTTCGTTGCTTGGCACATTGCTGTTAGGTTGCCCACTTCATGATGTCCAACAGGTTGTACTTTGGTGAGTGTGTTCAAGAACTCCACGACCTTATCCCACTGGCCCCACCCCCCTTATCATCGGATATCTAGATACACTGCAAC
Organism: Agrotis clavis; assembly: GCA_954870645.1. Taxonomy (NCBI): domain Eukaryota; kingdom Metazoa; phylum Arthropoda; class Insecta; order Lepidoptera; family Noctuidae; genus Agrotis; species Agrotis clavis. The sequence continues at coordinate 22,941,933 of OX940931.1, read as the reverse complement.
TTCCTCACCTTGTTGCCATTCCACAATTCGCACCAACCAAACGTCTCAAAATTACAGAGCTGCCTTTACTTTTGGGGGATACAAGTGTGATTTACGCAGTTTTTTTTAATAAACTGTAAAGACAATATTTCCAGGAAAACTCTTGTTGCCCCGCTTCTTTACAACAATAAATACATCCAACTAGGTTGTTTTAAAGGGCAAGTATATATTTCAAAATTAAATATCTTGCCCTTTAAAACAACCAGTAACCTTACAAAAACAAAAGATTGTTTTGGTTATTTAGTCAGAAAACATATTTTCTTCTTGTCGAAAATTGAACAAGCTAAATGGAAATTGTTTTCACAAAGTCTGCACTATGAATATTGTAAAACTAAGAGTTGTTTGCTTTTATGAGTGCAATCACCTTTCGGTTGTTTTAGTAAAATAGTGGTTGTATTTTCATCGTAGTTCAGCATTATAATCATGGAAATTATTATGTTTGATATAATTATGTGTAATATGAGTAAGTACTTATTTAAAATCTTTCAGTGAGAGCAGTGGTGGCCCAGTGGTATCGGCCCCGACTTACGAGTTGTAGGTCGTAGGTTCGAACCCCGCCAGGCGGATTATTTTGCGTAATTTATTTCATCACCACTGCTCTCAAAACGATGAAGGAAAACATCGTGAGGAAACCGGCATGCCCTAGAACCAAAACTTCGAAGACATGTGACATCTACCAACCAGCACTGGGCCCGCGTGGTGGATTATGGCCCACTCTCTCTCACAGAGAGGAGGCCTGTGTCCCAACAGTGGGAACATTATAGGCTAAAGATGATGATGATTTAAAATCACATAATTAGTTGTTTTAAAAGTGGTAGTTATTTGGATATCTTTAATCGAGTGCTTCAGTTATTTTCTTTAGTAACAACGTTGTGTACTTAAATATTAAAATAAAATTGAATTAAATATTAATTAAATTGATGGAATCCCCTTTTCATTATCGTGGTAAGATCATCAAATGAAGACTGTCAGACTCGTACTGACTAAAATCCACGGTGTCCTTCAATAGCCCTTTACGTTCCGGGGTCACGGTAATTTATAAGTGCCTCTAGCTTTAGCCCTCTAGAGGCCCGCCCCGTCATGTCATGACCCTACAAAAAAGTTTTCACATTTATGACAAAAAGTAAACGTGAACTTTGACGTTAATTTGCAAGTACAAAGTTTGGTCAAATACGCACTATTATGCTGCACTACCTTTCATTCCAATCTTCTCTAAATTTAACATCAACTGTGCCCTGGCACATACATCTCCATTGGGGGGTACCCCTTTTACGTTTTTAGTTAGTAAAAAGCGCTAATTAGAAATTCCTCTCAACGATTGATTTTGCTCAATCGTAATAAGATAGGTAAAAGATTATAATAAAAACAATTGAGATACAGTGCGGATACAAAGTACCATCGACTGATAAGACAGAGTAGATTTAGTGATTGGCAGTGTTGATATGCGCATAAATTGTGTTAGCCCATGTAATGTTGTGAAATAGATAGTATGAAGGCTTTGTAAAGGTTGGGAGTACAATGAACCTGAATTCCTGAACTTTGTTAAATTAATGCTAATTTACAATATTTAATTATGTGTTTTAAACCACTGTGTTTTCATTATTATAAAAACATTATATAAAACACTAACACTTTTTTTATAAACGAATAAGTAATGGTAATTCATTTTTTCGCCACTCGACATTACGTCAAAAAATTTCAGGCATTCGTTAATATTGACGCAGTGTCTGAGTTTAATTCACAATTAAATTATTAGGCAGCACATTACGTAATTTTTTTTTAAAGATTTAAGGTTTTATAAATTTTATTACTATCAACATTTCAACAACCGTTCTATTATTTACACGTACAACGTTTCATTAAAATTCCTGTAAAACAACTGTTTAGTTAGTAGGTACTTGTTTTGGTTAACAACTAAAAGCAAACAAAATACGAAACGTTGAAAACTAGATTCCCCTACAGTAACTATGGTCAAAATTTAACTGATTTTCAACTCATTGTTTGCACATATTTTTCAAGGAGACGCTCGTGGCTAAAAACCTAATAACAAAAGCGTAGGTAAATCCAGGTTAAGCCACGCTTATCTGGGTTGATCTGTGGATGGGTGACCATTTATCACAGCGAGATTATTCAAGCGTAAAACCGTACGTCGCGGTTGTCATTTGTAGACCTTTGACAGAACAAGTGTCAGACGCTCGTAAATCTGATAACCAGTCTTACCAAGGTGTATGGTGTTTCCCTTAAAAATTCAAATTTTACAAAATTCAAAAACAAAATTCGCTTCACCGTCTTCCTGATTTTTAATTTTTAAACGACCAAAAAAAGGAGGAGGTTCTCAATTCAACTTTTTTACTTTTTTTTATGCGCCTCCCTCCGCAAATAATTTTTGTGTTTCAGTTCGATGTTTCGTCGGTTATATCGTTTGTTAAAAAGCTTTTTTAGACTCCTTTTTTTTAAATGCCAGTACAATTTAGTTTATCCAGAAAAAATAAGGGTACGAAAAACTAACACAGGGTCACTAAAAATGATGTTCGAAACTGTTACTCCTGTCCAATATCTGGAGCTAAGAGCCGTAGAGTGGCTGTATCATCTTGTTAGTGGCCAGAGCGTCGTGTCCCTTCAAAGGGCCAATTATTGTCTGTTTCGAAAAACAACAATGAAGTTAGGGAAGATTCTAGTAGTGTCATGGTAACCTGATTTTATTGCTAAAGTGCTTGAAAGTCTAACAATAATAAAACTTCATCATCTGCCCGTTTCCAAAATAATTTTTCGATAGGTTTCCTGTTGAACCTGATGCAGCTCAATATATGTAGTATGGTACTTGGTGCATATAATATGTGTTAAATACTCACAATAGGGTATTTCTCTGAAAAAATTTAAGAAGCCAATAAACGTTTTTTTTTTCTGACGGACTAGCCGTCAGTTTGATTATCACAAAATATTTTTCTCATAATTTTTCTTTTGTTACGTAAACCCAAATTGTCGAAAATACGATATTTTTAAAATTAGCAAAAGCACTTTTAAAAAAGCAAGTACAGTTTTTACTTACTTCTGACTTCTCGAGCCCCAACTTTAGAATTTTGATGCGAGAAAAAATACGTGTTCATTATTTTTCAGAACTCTAACTTTCGGACTATTTAAATTTGAAAATTGATTCTGTTAAATTCCCTATTTAACAGAAGACAACACAATTTTCTTCCTACCAACAACTTGAAGCTACATCTGTTAGCATTAGCACATACAAACAGAAGTCCAAATACCTAGCACACAAATACTTCGCCAATGGATTGCATCCTCAAGTTCCAATGAAAGCACGTTTAAATATTTGTGCTCAAGCGGGAACGCCTGGTAAGATTGGACAGCGATTGTGTTTCCCTGGCGCACCCTGCCACTCTATGGCGATTAATTGAATTCAGTTTCTCGGCCATTGAGTAGATAAAACAGAATACTAGATTGCATAGCATAAGATTTACATCCCAGGATATATCTTCGGACTAAGATTTAAGCGCAGATCAAGAATGTGATGATTTTAAAGACAAAGTTGGCGTAGTGGGCTTACAGGCGAGTAACGGGTAGCTCGTCGTCTGATCAATGACCAGGCCTGATTATTGTATGATGAGATTGCAACACGCAGGAGTATTTCAAAGCATCAGTGTAGGATTAGGTTTTTGAAAATCCTAAGAGTTGACTTTCGAGTTCCGACCTAAAGTTCTATACTGAATATGTTACGAGTCGAATAAGACAATATTCACAAAAAAACTCTTGACCTTCCATAAACATCTAAGTACCACAAAAAGTTACTTGTTTAGAAAAATAAACTAGGTAACAGCTAATTCATGTTTTTTGGTTCATAAATTCTCTCGGCTTTTGTTTCAAATTTATCTTCTGCGCTTACTGTGGGGTTCCAACTGTCTCCAGCCTCATTCATCTCGATATTTTACAAATGGTTTGCACTCCACTGAACTGTAATGAGATTGTTTTAAAATGATTGAAGTTCTCTTAATGTTTGGGAGCTAATGATTCCGTGGAACTCAGAAATACCTACTTCTTTGGTTTTGTTTGAAGTAAAAGGTTTGCAAACCTAACAAACTTAATAAATGTTGGTAAAATCAACTAATTAACTATTGTCTTTCTTTAACAGAGTTTTATGAGAAGACTTTCAGATTGTTGTAGCGTATTAATTTTCCTAGTCTTTTTATACTGGTACATTGTGGACTTGGCTGTGAAAATCATCATTTGAATTTGCATCGTTTCCAAAGTTTTATAGAGGCATAATTGGAAGACTTATACCGCCATAAATGCCTTTAATCTGGTTACGTAATAATGTCAATTGGTAAAGTTAACAGAAAAAGATCAAGAGCAGAGAAGAACCCCTACTTTCTGCCTAAATCAGTACCTCAGAATGCATCAAAGCCTCAAAGGCTGCTCAGCTTGAGGCTCATGTTGTCGACAGTAAAGGCAGGTGAAAGAATACATTAAGTGGAAAATCCAGAAAACATGATGTGATTACTTCTTTAACATGGAAAAAATGCAAGAGAGATCGATGATTTGAAAAATGTGGTTGGCGGCGGATGGATGCGGGCTGTATAGGACGGGGAGGGTTGATCGTCTTCGGGGGAGGGTTACGTTCAACAGTGGATGGCAATTGGCTCACAATATATAAGAAAAAAAAACAGCAAGGAAGGAAATGCTCATCTACATTGTTACTGAAATCATAAACGAAAATGAAAACAATTTCTCACATACGCGCTCTTAGAAAAAGGACGAAAAAAAAAACACAAAAAAGTTACGACAATAATGTTTCCAAATATTTAGGACAGACTCGAGCAAAAATCACGCCTCTGAAAAAAACAATACCCTACGGGATGTTATCACTATTTCTATTTACCATACAAAGGGAAATGTGACAAATTTATTACCTACATAGAAAGTGAAATCCGCTTTGTGCGAAAAAACACAATAATACTCGTATATTTTGACATTGTATTATAGGCGATAAGTACTAAAATAAACTAAAATAAGAACGTAATGTCCTAAGAATTAAAATAATAAAATCTGACTTCTTAACATAGTCTGGCACAATTATATTTTCTTTGTTGACTCCTCTTGTAGTCATCATGATTGATTCTGGCAGGAGATGCAGTGGTTTTGGAAAAGCATTTTTCTTTACATATTAAAATCATTATATAAGTCCTCCAACCCAGGGACGGGAGGGACTGGCAGACTCGACCAAATTATCCAGTTTCCTTTAATAACCCTTTACGTTCTAAAAAAAAAAAGAAACACTAACATAATAATTCCTCATATCGCCTGCTCCGTAGTATTTGAACATTTTTTTTATTGTCAAAATGCGATTCTTGCATCTTGATTTTTTTTGGCAATAGCAATCTGTGACATCAGTAACAAGTTAGCTCAATGATCTTATTATTTATTGATTCCAGAAACGTAGTGGCGATAAAATAAATTTCACAAAGGACGGGGATGCCTTGGTCTCGTATTCTATTGAAACTCGCTACTACACTGGACCAGCGTAAAGTAGAAGTGTTACCACTTACCACCAATATGCGGTCGTCTGTACCTACGCGTGTCAACGTGGTTAACGTGTAGATTGAATTTTCTATAGAGTGTTAGTAATGCTCTAGAAATGTGACCGCCGTCGTTTCGCGATTCGCAAATATTTTTTTTTTATAAAATGTCCTTATAGATATAGACCTTGTTCTGAGGTACCTAGTTTTTAGAACTTATCCTAATTCTAAAATGGCACAATAATCTAACTCTTTTCAAGATTTTTTTGGGTGACGATAGAAAGAAGGCATAAAAACATAAGGAAAAAATTTAATAAGTATTGAGTATTTTAAATTTTCATCTACCATATAGTTTGTGATTACGACGGGGCCCCCTTGGAGGGCCAAAGCCTGCCGGGGTCGCTGTACTAAAGACCGTGACCTCAGAACGTAAAGGGCTTTTGAAGGACACCGTGGATTTTAGTGAGTACAAGTCTGACAGTCCCTCCTGCCCTGCCCTGGATGGGAAGACTCATTTGCTGATTCTACCCCACCAAAAAAAGAACCATGTAGTCAGTGATGCTACTTCTGCGCAAGAGGCTCTGGGTACGATTACCCCACAGAACAATAAAACTGTTATTGCTGTCTCCACATTAGGAATTTCTCCTGTGTGGGTGTATTTACAAACATAGAAACTCACATACAAAAACACCCAGATCCAGAACCTCTCAGATCAAAAAAATAATTGACCCGTGCGGTTATCGAAACCGCGACACGCTAAGCAGCATTCCATCGCTCAGCCACTGTGCCGTCTACTATTAGATTTTGTTCGTTCGGGAATAGGTGCGTCCACACAGAGCAAGCAGCCTCGCGAGGCATTTGCCGCGCTCTTTTTGCTGCTCTTAGTTATTAATTATTTTGCAACAAATAGGTGCCAAAAATGCAATTTTAACAAACCTAATGACAAAAGTTAAGCTGCAACTAACAAACTAGTTAGTAACTGACAAACTGGGTTGTGTAACAAAATGGACACTAATTTGGGCAGCCATGTTGTCCACGATTATGGAAGTTGATAAATTAGCAGTTTTCGTAGTTTAATAATTAAAATGAGCGTAATTGTGAACGTCACAAAATCTGCGTAAATTGCAGGGCTTGCATGCAAATATCGAGATAAGAATAATATGCATAGGTATGGATTAGTGAATTATATGCATTTCGAGCTTATACAACGTGTAACGTTAATAGCGCAAAACCTCTCGTGAGATAACTCAGCCCATGTTACTGAACAATGTTTGTTCCAAGACTATTTGAAATTCGCAAAAAAAAAAAAACATACAAAATGAGAAATTGATCGGGCCCATCAGTGTGAAAAATCATTTTTTTTGTACCGTTTTTTTCAGTAATTTGGATAGTATTCATTATTTAAATTTCTTATGGTCTATAAATTGATGGTTCTACAGCACCTCTGCTGACATTGCGTACGTAGCGTATAGCACAATAATGTGTTCACTATGAGGATAGTGAACACATTAATGAGCGACATCATAATATCTGCTAATTCTTGCCAACTAAATACTTTGATAAACAATTTCAACTGGTTATTCATAAAAAGTTAAATACAAAGTTGTTGTGCATAATATTAAATTTTACACGTACACCTCCACGGCTGTCTCCAGTTGGTTCACATCTCCGCCACTTCGCGCGCTGCGACCGATTTGACATTCACCATCACCGACTTCGCACATATCGTATAACTTGTGCTGTTTCTTTCAAACTCACCTGAGCAATTTGATCGAACCGTCCAAACAGTTCGTTGAGTGTCTTGACGAGATCCGAAGCACTGAGGCGCTCAGACAGCGGCGTGAAGTTCACAATGTCAGCGTACAGAATGCTGACGTTGTTGTGACGCTGAACGTGCATCTCATGGAAACGCGTCTGCTTCGATGCGTCTGCGCACGCGTCCGCCATCTTGAGCATTATTGAGCGTTTTACCTGGAACAAGGAAAATTTGAGATGAGTATTTTCTAAAGAGATCGTGAAGCGATGCTTAGCTTGATGCTCGGCTCTGTGCGTTGTTTAGTTTTTTTTTTTTTTTTTTTTAGCGTGGTAAAATCATCAAATGAGTCCTCCAACCCCGGGCAGGGCGGGAGGGACTGTCAGACTTCTACTGACTAAAATCCACGGTGTCCTTCAATAGCCCTTTCTGTTCCAGGGTCACGGTAAGGAAATAATCCCGCGACCCCGGCAGGCTTTGGCCCTCTGAGAGGGGGGCCCCGTCATTATGCTGACGCTCTTTGAGGCGCGCGTGGGACACAACGCGCCGTCGACCCGGGCATGGTCCTTGGTCGGGCAGCGAGTTGCCCTTTACTCGCTGCCCGCATGCCCGCGCCTACGGTGGCCGGAGATCATCTAGCGACGTCCGTCGCCGTGGGCGTCTACTACCGCGGAGTGCGTTGTTTAGTTAGGCAAAACTAAAAAAGAAATGAATGTTCGATGTTTTGTTACAAGTGAATACTCAAGTCTATTAGCACCTGAAGCCGTCACCACAGAATAATTCAATTAAATTCAACGCAAATTGATTTCGGAAGATTTCACAGGTATTTTCTCGAAATAGCACACGAAATTAAGCTCTAACGCCTAAAACCTATTATTTACATCTCAACACTGTTTTAATAAATACTTATATCCTAGTTATGAAGGCTGTCTTCCTTTGGCAAGATTTTCTGCAATTACATTACTTGGAGAAAATGAATATTCAGGTCCTCAAATATGATAAAAGATGAATCTTATCGGTACTCTTATTAATTAAGAGGGACAATCTGACAAGCAATTTTCGTTTCCAAATTAAAAGTATTTCTATGTAATTAAAGAAGGTTTTGCTCTGCAGTAGAAAGGTAACTTAGTTTAAGTTAGGTAGACTTTTATTTATGACATACTAGCTGATACAAGTGGGCGTGTTTATCGAAAATTATCCCACAGAAACGTATACCGGGACTAGCACTTTGCCCGCGACTTCGTCTGCGCGTGTTTCTTACTTCGAACTCAGTGAATTTAATTCCCCCTCACCATCCTTATAGGATACTTTCGGAAAATCTAAAAATGCTCTTGTAGTTTCGATGCCTATTCAATACAAACAAACAATCAATCGTAGTAGACTAACTGATTTTCCGATTTTCACCCTGCTAGGGGTTGATTTTCGAAATATAAATAAATACGCATCCTTTATTCGATTGAGAGATAATTAATGCCCAGTTTTGAGTTTATCGAAGCAAGCAATAAAATCCTTATCTGTTAAGCCGTTTTGATTTTGTGATTTAGAAACAAACATCCCTCCATCCAAATATTCAAACTTTTGAATTTATAATACTAGCTTTTGCCAGAACCTCCGCCTGTCACAACTCGAAAATTATCCCACAGGAAGATTTATCAGGATAAAAATAATCATTTCCTTTAATCCAGGTTATAAACACCAGATTTTTTTATGTGAGATTGGTTTGCTCTTGACCTTAGTCTAGGTCAGGAATGACTAAGACAAGGTCGACGACGGAGCGAGCTTACCGAGAAGAAGCCTGTTCACTCTAACTTTGAAGAGATTAGGGTTGTATGCGTTCGGAAACACAGACGCAGGCAGAGAGTTCTACTCCTTCGCTATTTTGTATCCGATTTCATCTAAATCCTTTCAGTGGGTTTTGCGGGAAAGAGTAACAAACATCCATCCATCCACACAAACAAACTTTCACATTTATAATATTAGTGGGACTTAGAATGATTATTATTAGTTAGATAACAGCCGATATTGCTTAGTTACAAAGTTAATTTTAGACTTGCGTGTAGAATAAATAGTTTGAAAAGTATTAATGGATGCCCAAACTTTTCCATAGAGTTAAACAAGTAATATATATAATAGTAATCCAGACCGATTACGAAAACATTTATTTCTAGCACGAGTTTAATATGTTTTTCGAGAAAGTTTCACTATACAGTAATTTAACATTCAATAAACTTATGTTTATTCCCCGTTGGGGTAGTAAGAAATTAAATAAAAGCCACCAGATTTGATCCCTATGTACTAATTATCGCCTCATCCATGTAAACAACTGGATGAGACGAAGACTGGGGGCCTAATTCTCAGACTCTTTTCACTTTAGGAAAAATCATCTATTTTAAAGTACAAGAGTTAATCTAAAAAAAATATTCTTAAACTGATTACAAGGATGAAGGATCTTCCACATATAAATAAAAATGAATTGTTGTTCGTTAGTCTGATTAAAACTCGAGAACGGCTGGGCCGATTGAGCTGATTTTGGTTTTAAAATGTTTGTCGTAGTCCAGGGTAGGTCTAAAGGGTTTTTTTTTATTGTTTCTGAGGCGGTACGAAGTTTGCTGGGTCAGCTAGTAATTGAATAAAAATATGAATTGTGATAAAGATCGTAGAATAATCGCAAATTCGTGGTAGTTTACGAACTTTTAACTTAAAACAAAATTAGACAAAAGAAATATAAATGACTTGATATGTAATAAAACTTAACTTAGGTATCTATTACAAATCATCGAAAAATTCCTCATCGTCCTCAGTATCTATACTATTTATCTAAGAAGCGTGAAAAGTTTGTTTAATGGTTGAACGCGCTAATCTTAGGAACTAATGGAATCTTCTCGAATTGAAAAAATATTTTTGTGTGGAATAGCCTGTAGCCTTCTTCATCGAGGATTGCCACAGGCTATGTAACATCACGCAGCGACCAAACGAAGCCGAGCAGCGGAGGTGAAATCACGGGGAACAGCGAGTAATTCATATAATTATTTATTTTCTCAGTAATCTATTTAAGTTATTAAGGCCCCCTGCACGCGTAGCATGGCGCCGTAAAAAAGGGTTTTGTCGCGAGAATAGACAAAATGACAGAACGTAAAAGATTTTTATCGATTTAAGGATAGCAATGTTTAAAATATAGAAGAGATATGTTTCTATTCTATAATGGTGACCGAATCGTGTCATACTTGTGCAAAAAAACAGACGATTTGTATAGGTATATATAAATAACTTTGTCTTTTCTTGGTAGAATAGAAATAGAATCGCCGTGCTACGCGTGCTGGTCATAAAAATACGCTAGTAGCAAGAACCACGAATTTTTACTATTTATTTCGGAAACTACTTTTAAACCACGTTCCCAGTTATAACACTTAACCGTAACAAGGGTAGACAATACAAAAATACTTATTAGATTCCATTCGAAGATCTTATCTCCTCATTCGTAACACAGAAAACCATTCGATTACATCCCCTTCAGTAATCAGGTCTTGAAATTAGGTATTTTTCTCGATGGGCAAACATACACCCGACTCTTCGTATTATCTTACATATTGAATTTCAGAAACCTATTGGCCTAGAATATGTTACTTTTTGTTGGATGTTTTACCGATTTTTTTTAACCCAGACTGTTGTGTGGGTTAAGAAAAATCAGTTTAGGCTGTACCTAGTACATTACAGACTTTAATTATAGTTATAATTTTAAGAACATGACTCTTGAATATCCACACCTGTAATGCGCGATTTTAAGCTATTGCATAGCTTTTATCGCGGGTTCTGAGCGCGGCGACCAAATCAAGAAATTCCATATCGAAAATAAACCTAACACCCTGCATCGTCTAACGTCGTTTCAGTTCGGCAGACTTCGGCAAGGTGTTTGTTTTTCTTGACGTTTCACTTGATTGACGTGGTTGACCGCATAGCCTAAAAAAAATGCATAATTTTTTACCGCGGCAGTCCCCAGTGCCACAAGTATTTTTAGGGTTCCGTAGTCAACAAGGAACCCTTATAGTTTCGCCATGTCCGTCCGTCCGTCCGTCCGTCTGTCCGCAGTTTAGCTCAGAGACGCCCAGTACTAGAAAGCTGTAATTTGGTGTAAGTATACGGATTTGTTGTGCCGAAAAAGTGGTAAAATAAAATCTCGTAAAATATTTTTTTTTAGGGTACCTCCTGTACACGTAAAGTGGGGATGTTTTTTTTTATTTCTCGCGTACCCCTTAGTGTGGGGTATCATTAAATAGGTCTTTAAAAAATATTGATAGTTTCCATTAACAATTTTTTGATAAAAAAATTCGTTTGTGAAATATTAAGCTTTAAAGTGCTAATTTTTGCTCGACTCGAGTGTCCCCCCCCTCTACCAGCTAAACGGTTATGTTTGGGGGTGTGAAAAAATTCACAATAGTAGTATATATAACGAAGTTTGAAGGAAAATTATCACGACTAAGTAGGCTTTACAAGTTTACGAGTAATAGTCGACCAACTTACAAAACGTACTTGGATAGCATATTTTCCTAAACAAAATGTATCGCAGAACATGTTCTTCAACTGCAAATGTAAGTTTGTAAACTTTATTTTTACAGCTATAATAGGTGGGTATATTTTGGGGATAGGTAGGTTTTTATTGTCAACTATTTTTAACTAACTTCAAAAAAAGGAGGAGGTTCTCAATTCGTCGTAATCTTTTTTTATGTATTTTCCCCGATTTCTCAAAGACGCCTGGACCGATTTTGAAAATTCTTCTTTTTAAAATTAAATTCAGCGAATCAGTTTAATTAGTTCGCATAAGTATTTTGATGGGCAACTACGGAACCCTACACTGTGCGTGGCCCGACACGCACTTGGCCGGTTTTTTTTTTATTTAGGAATAGGCTCGCATTTGACCCTAATCTTGCCTGATGGTAAGCAAAGATGTGGTCGACGATGAAGCACGCTAACCTCTTAATCAAAATGTCGATGAAAAAAATCTTGCGAAAAAAACCTGGTACTACACTAGAGTCGCGTCAAAAGGAACTCAGTGTTGGTGTGGACTCTAAGCATTGCTTATTACTGCCAGATCGATATTATTTATATTCATTGAATTATCATACTGGTACAAATAATACAATGATTTCCGGTATTCCCCAACCTGCTTTTCACAATAATTGTGGTACTATACATTAGAAGGAGTACTCGACAGTAACACGTTTTTTTTTAAATAATTCTCAATGGTGGTTCTAGATGGTTGACAAGCAGGTAGTGATCAGCGGAAATCATTAGAAATAAAATAGATTTAATTAACGTAGTTATGTGAACTTATCTGTATTATTTGCCGTTAAATTCAAGTTACCAGATAATTTTGCCTAATATTTGCATAAAGTTGCGATTAACACAAGTTAACATGCTTTGGAACTATTTTTGTTTCTTCTTTTTGGATGCTTCCCGGTCAGTTTATTTTCGAAACACGTTTAACGATGTACAGGCGCTTAACTTTTTAAAAATAAAAGTTAGCTTATAAGCTCCTGTCTAAATTACCATAGCAACACATTTCTGTCCATAGTATGTGTATTTCTTACAAGGCGCTGTGTACTGGAGTAAAATAGAGTGTAGTTTTCTTTTATTTAACGGCACCTTGGCATTATCATTCAAATCTGGGTTCATTGCGGCTGCCGAGCAATCGTGGGTAGGCGGGCGAGGAGAATTAAAATCACGTGTTGAAGACAATTATTATTTCAGTAAATGCGGATGTAATTACAATCAGAACTTTCTAATGAATTGGAATACAACGACACTCCACCGAACACGTCATGCTTGAGTGCGATGCCAGCGGATTATCTCGTCCGACAGCCACATGCAAAATGTTGAAAAATGTTGTGTCCATAGAGTACATTTGTATAATTCTGTCTAAAGGGTGTCAGAGTGAAGAAACGTCAACCCGCACCTCAAAATGTTGGCTGTCCTTCCTGACGTTTCAGATCACTCTCCAAAAAGGTTCAAAGCGCCGTCATATTTATGAATCAAGATCATAATATACTATGTATAATTAAAATTGTTTTGTTTTCAACTTAAAATTGGATAATAATTAAAAGACAAGTTGCAAATAGGTTTTTTTTTTATTTTGACGAGTTAAAATCATCCAATTAGTCCTCCCCCCTGTCCTGCAGGAGGGACTGTCAGACTTGTACTGACTATCATCCGTCGAGTCCTTCAATAGCCCTTTACGTTCCGGGGCCAAGGTCACCTGATAAGACAGCCCCGCGACCCTGGAGGTTATTGGACTTACGATAGCCAAAAGGTCACCGATTTCTTGTCATCACTTTTAAAACGAATTACTTAAAAAGTTACTAATGCGCAAAACATGACTGAGCTTTCTAGAACAAACAGGGTCATAGACATAGCTCACAGTCATACTTCGGTCATGACTGTCAAATGTCATGACACGAATGACATTGACTGACAGTAGGGTCAAATTAAGTCGGGTTTTTGCAATGACCAGGAAAATTACGAATTAAATTTACGGAAAAGAGTAGTGGAATTGGTACGTGATTAATGCAATTTGATAGATATTGGAGGAACATTTTTTCCTCACTCAAATATTTTTTTTTCAAATGTTAAGAGAGAAATAAAGAAAAGGGAGTCTATATGTATAAAAAGTATAACTGGGTACTGGATGAGTATAATGGGACTCACTGCGAATTTGGTCCCACCAAAATGCGAATGGGTCGAACCGCGCATGGGACTAAATGTGAACCTTAAGGTAATATTCGTCCAAGTGTTAAATGTCCACATGTCAGAATAACATAATGTTATATTTCTATTTGGTTAGAATGAACTTTTGCAAAAATCAACAAGTGTTATCATGTCCAAAAGTCATATTGTACATGGCTCAAAATCCTAGGTTTTGTGATAAAACGACACGTGGATATTTTTTACTTTGGTAATAGAACTTTCATTATTTTTTATTTCAAAAGCTCTTTACGTTCCAATTTCGTTAAATAATTTAATTTGTAGATATAAAATCATTTTCACTTTTTGTCGTATGGACATTTTGTCACTTGATCATTATACCTAACAAAACTTTTGACTTTTTTACGTAATGACATGTGGACAATAACACTTGGACGAATGTTACCATAATTCAAAAACACTACCACACAAAATTAAAAAGCGCTTTGGCATTCTGATATAAACATGGGCATCAAGTACTACAATCAAGTGTACCAATATACTGACGCGCGTCAGAATGCCAAAGCGCTTTTTAATTTTGTGTGGTAGTGTTTTTGAATAAATTATGGTAACATTCGTCCAAGTGTTAAATTGTCCACATTCGACGGTACGGTTGGAACTGTGACAGAGCGATCGACTCCTGCGCAGCGTGTCGATGTTTCAATTCCCGCACGAAACAAATATTTAAATGATCTGCAAGTAGTTGTAAGGGCCAGAAAAAATTTTATATAAAAATGTAATGAAACTAGTGAAATTAAACGGCAATACTCAAAAAGGAAAAAAGAAAATACATAATTATTTATTTATTTCAAACAAAATCGCATCAGACGTTTTTCTTACAATTGCAATGAATAACCTGGGAATCACCATGTGGGTGTGGTTTCTCAATACCTAGTGTATGACGATGTATGAATGACGTCACATGTCTGTGTGTGAATGAGACAATCAGACGAATGAGGTAAACGTACTTGTTTATTAAGAACTCGTAGTTGTAAGCGGCTTCGCCTGCGTGTAACTTGGAATTTTCCCACGAAAACGTTATAGGTATTGGGATAAAATAAATTCTATCCTGTGTGTTATTCCAGATGATAGCCTAGCACTGAGTAAAAATTGTAAGTTTCCTTCAGCCGTTCTGACGTGATTGAACAACAAACATCGAAGTTTTTGATTTAGTATAGGTATAAGTTAGATTCTAAACAAGGTGGGTAAAAAAAACCTAAATCTAAATAGGACGATAGTTGGTACTTAGCCGCGAGCAGTCACCGTTACAGAGTCGAACACTTTATCAGTGACGGAAGACAATCGAGCATCACAATGCGCACCTTGTATCAAATCTACTAAATGTACGCGAATGCTCGTCAGTCAGGGAGGTAGTATTGTAATGTAGTGCTCAAAGTCGAATCTATAATGTAACATTACTCGCGAATGCTTCCGGTAAGGGAGCGCCTTTAGAAGTGATGAGTTTTGAGTATTTTTTCAAGAAAATGCTGAAAAAGAGATGGATAAGAAAGAGACGAAGTATGAGAGACGAGAGGGCTATAGCTACTTATAAAAGATTTTAAAATTTTCCACAACTATTCGTAAATAAGAAATATTTTTAACCAGCAGTGGAATTTAATAATGTGTTTTGATGGTAATGTTGAATGACTAATTAGGGTCAATGATGTTCAAGCTGCAAGACAAACGGATGACGTCCGCAAAGGAAACGACCATGGAAGAAAAGGTATATTATTGAACGGAAATATATACGTTTGCGGTTTTGGATTTGCAAAAAATCCTGCGCAATACGTGACCATAATATTTGCCGTACATAATCTCGTGGTATCAAAAATCATAGACATACCTACTTTACCTCATCCAATCTATCAAGGATCAAGTTAGAAACAAAAAAAAAATCGGTTGTCTGTAAAGTCGGTTTACTGACGATAGTTGAACGTGACAACGTCATAAGAAAATACTGCACTTACGTTGCTATAAACAAACAATTGACACGCCTTTGCTATGGAACGCTACAGAGCGAGGTAACGCCGCATGACGTCATCTTTTTTCGTGCGTACAAAACGTAAAAAAATTCTTCGACATGATTGTGCCATCTACTTATTAGTTTACTGCATAATAAATAAATTTTTTAATCCGTCAGTAAGAATATTGAAAAATAATGAACACCTATTTTTTGTTTTTTAAATCAACAAAAATATTGACAAAGATAAAACGCTTCCTAATTCGGGAGTGGGGGCTTGTGACGTCATAACGCCTGTAAAATGGTCTATTCCCATGTGTCTCCACTGGCTTTGTCACCACTAGGTGCAAACGAGAAAAAAAATCCCGTATGTCACCACTGGGGACGAACGGGAAAAAAAATCCCAACTGTCCCCAGTGGTGATAAAGCCAGTGGTGACAAATGGGAATAGACCATTTTACAGGCGTTATAGACCTGTAAAATTATACCGGTCGAGTGAAGTTCTGTGTTTTTTAGAAGCGTTGTATCTTTGTCAATTTTGGTTAACGTTACAAAAGTAAAATATCCGTCGAATATTTTGATAATCTATCTTGCGGACTCAATATTTTTTTTGAGTAAAATAGCCTATTATGAAATTTCAGGACTCTTTATGAGACTGTGATCTCTGAGTTTGTTTCGGATGTTCCTTCCCAGTACACCTATAGTCCTTCTGATCGATTTCTGTCTGCGCAGGCACAGGTGCACTCACTGTTCCTTTACTCTCATATTCCTATAGGACGACAATCCAACACGACCGGAGAGAGATCAGGCGCAAGACCAACGTCGAGGCACGGGGCTATCATACCATAACTGGGTCAATCTTCAATGTTGAGGCATGTGTTGAGGATAATGACGCCCGATACTTTTACTACTAGTGCAACCATCCACCGACAAAAAACAAAAATATAAATTATTTTAATTACATTTAAGTTAAATGTAAAATTTTTAATGTAAATAAAATAAAAATGTAATTAAAATAATTTATATTTTACATTAAAAACTTTTTCAAAAAAAAAATGTAACCGCCTTCAACAACCACAAAAAAGGGTAAAATAACCTACAAAACTTTTCTTTCTGAAGTCGGTGACTTTTTTTTAAATTAATTTCACTGTGTTTTTGCCACCGACTTCCGAAAGAAAAGTTTTGTAGGTTATTTTACCCTTTTTAACCGACTTCAAAAAGAAGGAGGTTATCAATTCGTCGAAATCTTTTTTTAATAATATTGTTTTTTGTCAGTGGATGGTTGCACTAGTAGTAAAAGTATCGGGCGTCATTATCCTCAACACATGCCTCAACATTGAAGATTGACCCAACTACTACCAAATTTCTCCTTCACAGAAAGTGCTTGTGTCCCATCAGTGGGAACATCATGAGCAGATGATAATCCTAATAAAGTAGATCCTAATAGACTACTTACATCAGTCTGTTACTCCACGTATTCCATTCAGGATACAAAAAAAAAAGAATATTTTATTCCGGCACTTATTTGTCATGGTGAACTACATTTAATGCTATCGGTATTGTATGACGTCACATCTATAGGTCATCACGACGTGTTCCACTTTCACAACCTTATGACTTTCAAGTGTTAATTGAAATATTTTCCGAATTTAGACGGAAGGACATGTTTTTACTTGAATTTGAATATTATATCCGTTTCATGTTTTATTTTAAAGGAAATTTGTTTTATGTTGAAATCGATGGAAATTATTGTTAACTTTAAACAATATAGTGGAAACCAAGTCTCACCCAAAAAGCGGATTGGAGAATAACACAGTGATGGCTGTTCCCAAGTGATGCTTTTGGGAGGGAGGCCATTGCCCAGGGACATTTTCAGATAACTAAACTTAGTTTGATAAAGGACATGGCCAATTTTTGTATGGACGTTTGCATAGTTATTGAATTCAATGTACACTAATGATTTTTGGTGTTTTGTATTCGTGAATATTGGTACATTAAATTGCAGTAAATAAAACACATAAAGAACTTGTCATTACAACAGACTAGACGAAAACAGTTTGACTAAACCTTTAGTCAGATTGCTGGCAGTAAGTCCATTTTTTTTTACGTGGTAAAATCTAATGATTCCTCCCACCCCGGGCAGGGCGGGAGGGTCTGTCAGACTCGTACTGACTAAAATCCACGGTGTCCTTCAGTAGCCCTTTGTTCCGGGGTCACGGAACAAAGGGCTACTGATTGGCCCTCTAGAGGGGGCCCCGTCATCATGCTGACGCTCTTCGAGGCGCGCGTGGAACACAACGCGCCGTCGACCCGGGCATGGTCCATGGTCAGACAGCGAGTTGCCCTTTACTCGCTGCCCGCATGCCCGCGCCTACGGTGGCCGGAGATCGTCTGCCCACGTCCGACGCCTTGGGCCACTGTGGCTGGGGTGGAGCGAGGACTCTGTCCTCTTCCTCACGCGGCGCGCCTCCTCTTTCGCGAGCATTACTGCTACGCAGAAGCAAGCGACCGCTTCCCACTCCGTGTCGCCCCGCAACATGGCCTCGACCAATGCCGGGCGCGAGGGGTCTCCGCCTATCGCCGTCTTGAGGACACGGCGGTGCTCTGCCCAAGCGGGGCAGTCCTGCACAGTGGTGACACCTAGACGTTTACCTCCTTCCTCATCAGACACAGGTACCTCCTAAAGCATCTGTGTCCGGTGAGGACCTGCGTCAGGCGGAAGGTTAGGACGCCGTGACGTCTATCCAGCAATAAGTGCATAGGCTAGGATTTTCTATAATAAAAAGGCGCTTTAATGAATTATTTATTAAAATCTGACAATAATAACAAAATACCTAGAAATTCATGTTTTTCTTTAAAGTGTATTTTATGGGTTGCCTTATTGAATGAATTTAGAATTCATCTTGCATTACTTAATAATTTTTGAAATATTTTTTTTTCTATTTTACCCTTTTTAGGTTAAATAATCAACAAAAATCTTCACACTAATTGGCGTCTTTGAAAATCTACAATCCTAGTAAGCAACAAAAACGGATCTATGCGGGCCACTTTACGAGATATTCATTATTGTTATAATCCAAAACCTTCCATACAATGTAACAAATACTTTTTTTGGAAACCGCATTAAAATCCGTTCAGCCAAACGCGAGATAATTGCGGACAAACGTGCAATGGGTGCTGAAAATCTACAATCCAAGTAAGCAAAAACGGATCCATGCGGGCAACGTTACGGGATATCCATTAGTGTTATATATTTAAACCTTTTGAAGAATGCAACGAACACTTTCCTGAGAACGGCATCAAAATCGGTTCAGCCAAACGCGAGATAATCGCGGACAAACCTGCAATGGGCGCTGAAAATCTACAATCCAAGAAAGCAAAAACGGATCCATTCGGGCAACGTCACGGGATATCCATTAGTGTTATATATTTAAACCTTTTCAAGAATGTAATGAACACTGTCCTGAAGCCGCATCAAAATCGGTTCAGCCAAACGCGAGATAATCGCGGACAAACCTGCAATGGGCGCTAAAAATCTACAATCCAAGTAAGCAACAACGGATCCACGCGGGCAACCTCACGGGATATCCATTAGTGTTATATATTTAAACCTTTTCAAGAATGTAACGAACACTTTCCTGAGAACGGCATCAAAATCGGTTCAGCCAAACGCGAGATAATCGCGGACAAACCTGCAATGGGCGCTGAAAATCTAAAATCCAAGTAAGCAAAAACGGATCCATTCGGGCAACGTCACGGGATATCCATTAGTGTTATATATTTAAACCTTTTCAAGAATGTAATGAACACTGTCCTGAAGCCGCATCAAAATCGGTTCAGCCAAACGCGAGATAATCGCGGACAAACCTGCAATGGGCGCTAAAAATCTACAATCCAAGTAAGCAACAACGGATCCACGCGGGCAACGTCACGGGATATTCATTAGTGTTATATATTTAAACCTTTTCAAGAATGTAACAAACACTTTCCTGAGAACGGCATCAAAATCGGTTCAGCCAAACGCGAGATAATCGCGGACAAACCTGCAATGGGCGCTGAAAATCTAAAATCCAAGTAAGCAAAAACGGATCCATTCGGGCAACGTCACGGGATATCCATTAGTGTTATATATTTAAACCTTTTCAAGAATGTAATGAACACTGTCCTGAATCCGCATCAAAATCGGTTCAGCCAAACGCGAGATAATCGCGGACAAACCTGCAATGGGCGCTAAAAATCTACAATCCAAGTAAGCAACAACGGATCCACGCGGGCATCGTCACGGGATATCCATTAGTGTTATATATTAAAACCTTTTCAAGAATGTAATGAACACTTTCCTGAAAACCGCATCAAAATCGGTTCAGCCAAACGCGAGATAATCGCGGACAAACATACATATAGGTTGAACTGAGAACCTACTTTTTTTTTGAAGTTTGTTAAAAACTGACAAGTTCAGAGAGGCTAAAACCTACGCAGTAATTCATTTTTATATTTTTATGTTGTAATGGTATTTACTATGTACGTGTACATGGAGTTTTGATGGAATGCAATTTTTGGCCGTGTCCTTTTGGTATTTATGTGTAGGGTATCGTAAACTTGATTCTCCGGCATTCATCTTCGTATTTATTGAATGTTGACAATAAATTATGTTAGATAATAGCTACCTATAATTACTTCCTCGCATTATGAGGAGGTTCTTGTCTCTGGAGCCCTAATCATTGGTAGCCCAGCTCCCACAGCATACCACAAAATTTCTTGTTTTTTTAATAAGTGTTAAGTGTTTTAGATGAAATAAATAAAGAATATTAAACATTTACCTACACTACTATTACTTATACAACTCAACGTCAAAAGTTTTAACATGTTGTCCAGTAATTGGTTTATGAAGGATAAAATAAATATTAATTACCTAAAATCAAATAAGTCTATTTAATTTTAGGCTTGTTAGAAGTCGACCTCGTAATAGTTTAGGACAAGGCTAGACTTTGTCGTTGTTTAAACCCAAATAAGAACAGGAAAAGAGCAATATTATATGACCGGTGTCGTACAAGGAAAATGACAGGAGAATGACACTCAACATAAATTATGTAGTACGTAAATGATAAATAGGTAGGTTTTGGAAAACACTTTGAAACGCCGAAAAAAACGTTACATTATTTTTTTAATCTAGATAAGGCCGGTTATAATTATATGATATATTTTTAAATAAAGATCATCACTTTCAAAGATAAGGCCGGTGTATCTGACTATAAATTCTGAGAGGAAAGAGCCGAAACAAGCGAAGAGGTTGCTGTCTCTTTAAAAGTCAAGACATTTTTGTATTGGTCAAGCCATATAAGAACCATGCAGGTGTCTGAGGTGCTCTTTTGATGAAAGAATCACCCAGTTTGAGTGGGTCTGTGATCTGTCCAGTCAGTGCAAGCATTTGTCAGTTATCCTGTAGCTCGACTCGAAGTAAATATCTAATTCAATTTGCCTAGAATTGTTTTTCGTGAGTGAAGATTGTCTATCGAACTTGCTACGTGCCATCGAGCATGTGAGACCTTCAAAGGTGCGTAACGTTTTCAAAACAGTTTCAAACAATTTCGGCTCGCTGACGTTCGAGACCTAAACGTAGCGAGTGCCAAGAATTCACAATGAACAGCTGGACAAGTCAACATTGTCATTGTTGTGGTCAAAACGTCATGGGTTTAGGTCGATTTGAGGCGCATCTTTAGTTTATTGGAAAAGTGTTAGGATTTCTATGAATCATTATACAATATCTTGTAAATTATGTAGGTTGAGGTTACGAACTGTATGACGAAAGGCATCTTTCATCAGTGAAAATTAACCTAAACCTAATACAAACTTTCATGTACTTAATTTAGGGGACTTTCCTACAAAAAAAGTTTAATTGTACTTAATTTCGAGGTTTCGGCTCTGCGTTAGCCAGTCTCGGGACAATCTTTTGTACTTGCGGGACTTAGTTAAAAGAACATTGGGTTCTGGAGCACGAATTTCAACAGTTGGAACAGGAAGACTTTTAGTCAGTAAGTTATAAAATTCCCACAAAGAAGGTCTTATGTAATAGTGTATGAGTTTCATTTCGAGGTTTGCTCTGCTTTAGCAAGATCACGGGACAATCTAACTAGCTTGCGAGATTGAGTTAAAAGGACATCTCTGGAACTCAAAGAGCTAGTTAGTGAAGGAACAACGTGGACTTTCAGTCAGCACTAGTCTAACAGCCCCTTCTGTTCTGCTCCACCCAAGGCTCGAAGGGCTCATTTGATGATTTTGCCACGCCGACGAATCTCTGTCAGTCAGTGAATGAATAAACAGAGGCCTCAGCACAAGATTTCCGTATTTTACTTATAGCGTACAGCTTGGCCAGAACGTCTTGAAACGGAACTAATCTTTTTGTTTGCTGGCAACGTTTAAAATCTTTGATATTATTTGATGTAAACAAAGAACGCAGGTTTGTTAGATTTATTATTGTGCCATAAAACTAACGTAATAAGTGAAAAAAAAAAAAAACATTCAAAGTGCTGGTAGCGAGAGCACAGTGGCGACTTCCGGTTTTCTACTCTAATTTGCCAAGCTGTACTTGAAGTATTTACGACGTTAATAGTTTGGAAAATTAAAAAAGCTTCTAGTGCAGAACACACAGCACGAACAAGGTTTTTTTGGATTAAATTAATGTCAAAGTTCCGGTTTATTACGCCACCAAAAAAAAAATAAGTCATGCTAGGGCAGATGTGTACCTAAACGAAAATGTATCTGTCCCTTGCTATAAAAATATAGGTTATGTCTCAAGGTTGTCATCTAGTGAGAAAAATATTATCTGCGATTTATTTTGAATGTTGAATTCTGTTTTATCGACCCCCAGTGTCACATAAAACAACATTGATGTAAGCCAATGATTGGTTGTTCGACGAAACAATGTTGTAGAGGAAAATAGTTGGAACGATCTTGACCTTGAGGTTCAGTGTCTCGCGTCAATCTTATGATCTTATCTGATGTCAAAATCGTATGTCAAATTGGTTGAATGTGATTGGATGTTGCTATTTTCGACAGCCAATAACAATAACAGATTTAAGATACTCTGATAGCTGATAAGTGGTGCATGGTATAAACTGGGGGCGTGGCATGTTGTTTCACTGAGGGAACGAGATGGCGCTAGACAACTTGTATAGCTCTGTCTCTTTCCTTCAGCGGAACCACTTTCGCTTTAAGACGTCCTGGTGTTAGCCCTGAATTTATAACGAGTTGCAAGAAATGGGTTAAAATATTACATAAAGTAACCTTGGTGTTTCTTGACGGTTCTTCTCCATAGAATCGACTAACCCGAACCGAGCACCTGTTTGTCGATGTTTTATACAACGTGTAACGTTAAATGCGCGAAACCTCTCGTGGGGTAACTCAGCCCATGTTACTGAACAATGTTTGTTCTAAGACTTTTGGAAATTCGCAAGAAAAAAAATTGGTTTTTCATACAAAATGAGAAATTGATCGGGCCCATCAGTATGAAAAATCCTTTTGTAAAAATTGTTCAGTAACATGGGCTGAGTTACCCCACGAGAGGTTTTGCGCATTTACCGTTACAAGTTGTAGTGCCTCTCATGGGCCTATATGACATTTTTTTTGCAATATGAAAGGAGTTTGTATATAGTTGATATCATTATCATTATTTAGCGCCACGAACGCCTTTTGTATCACCCTATTTATAAGATATGCTTGTAAATACCTACCTGTAATTTGAATGATTTGTAGCCTTTTAGCCTTCTTCGATAAGTAGACTAGTCAACACAAACAATATTTTCTCAATTTGAACCAGTAGTTCCCGAGATTAGCGCTTTCGATGAAACAAACATAGATGTAGGCTTGTCACGTATTCGACCCACTTATGATAACAGTATCAGTACACTTGTGAGAGTAATTTATTTGTATAAGAGAAATTGGAGAATGAAAGGCTAGCCGACTATAATAAACATGATAATTTTTCTATTTACTCTACCATTTTTCAACGCTCTTGAAAGGAAAATTGTGTGCCAAGTGTGGACGTGCGGAGAAAATGATTGTTAACGGAATTCAAATGATTGCAAATTAGGGGGTACTCGTTTTGTGCATAGTATTTATTTAGATTCTGTCTGTCATTTGTAGATCTTTACCAGTCTTAACTACTAGTCAGACGCTTGAAAGTCTGACAATCAGTCTTACCAAAGTCGTTTTTTTTTAAATAACGTTGCCCCCACATTAGGAATTTCTCTTGTGTCGTGTCGCGTTTACAAGCATAGAAACTCAAATACACAAACATCGAGACCCGGAACAACATACAAATATTTGTTCTCTGCGGGAATCAAATTTATGTTGATAACTTTTTTTTTTCAAGTGTTAAATTCATCTAAAGGCGGCGCGGCGGCGGCGGTTCCCACCGCGACATCGAGAACGAGACATGAGACCGCGACACTTGTCATTGCCTAATGTTAAGTAGTATCGCGGTCTCATGTCGCGGTCTCTGTCTCGGCCTCATGTCTCGGTCTCCTGTCGCGGTCTCGCGCGCGAACCGGCACATTTATGAGTCCTCTCGTCCTGGGCGGATCGCAATGGAGTATCAGACTAGCACTGACTAAGATCAACTGTATTCCTTGAATAGCCTTTTACGTTTCAGGGTAACGGTTACCTGATGAGACGGTCCTGCAACCCCGGAATGCTTTGGCCCTCTAAGGGTGACCCCGTCGGAGCGATAGAGCCTCTGACAGATATTTTCCCTATTGATTTCCTTTCAACCATTCATTTTGTTTGTTAATAAGAAACACATTTATTTTTCGCACAATAAAATTTTATATTGATAAAACTGTGTGTCAAGTGTGTTATTTAGATTAAGTCATAGATTATCATGTCTTGTATTTTTATTTTCGTTTGTATGAATCAAAAATAACCTTATTTTAGCAATAGTAGTCAATCATACCTACGCATTACGCAGACAAGTTATGTTCATTGATAAAGAAAAATTCATGAAAATAATATGTTTATTAGGCATAAGAATAAGAGCACACAACGAAGACAAAACAAATGTGCAAAAAGATACCAAATAATAATTGTGTGTCCCACGGCTGTGCCAAATATATCGGTTAAACTATTGGAAAATATTGGACCGCTAGTTATCTGACGCTGGTTTTCAACTGCACTGACGACATGATGTTACGAACATAAAAAATAAATGGTTTTAAAAACCTTGTAACAATATTTATGTAATACATTATTTTAGCTCAGCCTTTAAAAATCAATTAATAAAATGTTAAATTCGTTTTCAACCCAGTTTGGATCCTATTCTAAATCAGTGGAGATTTTTTTTACTGAAATTGGTACTTAACACTCAATCTCAAGCCAATTGAGAGACCTTATGCCAACTAAATAAGGGAACAATGATTGGATATGACATTGGTTTAAGCCACTGGGGATCAACGGCGATTCTACTGATTATATGCTTAGAATAACAAGTAATTACCTACTTAGTAGATAGCCCTGATACTCGTATATTCTGTTTATCCTTTAAGTTTCCTAAAGAACTCTTTGAGATAGCGATAACAATGCTATCTCCATCTATTTGAATAGAAATAGGTGGTCATACTTGTCTTTTATGTTTTGCTCGACACGACCATAGAGTAATAAAGAATGGAAACAATTTTTCCACATTTTAGAGATCGCCGTGCTCAGGCGATAGAAATATTTCTACATTCTGTCATTTTGTCTATTCTTCCATCGACATCGTTTCTACAGTGCCGTTATACTGAAGGAGTACTAAAGGGTAGTAGACAGTGATTAACCGATGCTGGTACGATTTGGGGGAACACCAGGCTTTCAAAAGACTCAGTACAGGACCTGCATACAACCCGAATATCTTCAAAAGTAGAGTTAATAGACTTCTTCTTATCCAGAAGAAGTCACCGCTAGGCTCACTCCATCGCAGTCTTTATCATTTTGATCTAAACAAGAGATAAGAACAAATCCATTAAAAAAAAAACCACTTAAAAATAACACAGAAAACTCGTCGACAGTAAACCAAAAAATAAATTCAAAACTAAAGCAGATCTTATACCTACAAGTGTAGATAATTTCACCATCAATCGTGTCAAGACGCCATAAGGGTCTACGTGACTGCTTACAAGTCCGAAACGTGCTGCTTGCAATATATATAAACAAGATAGGTGTAAACAAGATATTAATTATAAGACCAAAACGGGTTTAAAATTATGTCATAACCTTTAAGAGACGCATCAACTTTGTGGCAGCCTACACGTTGTGATCTTTACGAAGTATTTGCATTAAAATATGGTCGCAAGGGAATTCTTTTACGATTTTGTTTACAAAAAAACTCCACACTAGGAGTTTTTCCTAAATCGTGGAAGCGTTTAAACTCTTACCCCCTTATTAAGTAAAGATACGCCAAGGTTAATCCTTAAAAAATGTACATACGGTTAATCCGAGGATTATCCTGGTTGTAACTTAAGTCCGAGTTCATTAATAAGGGGGTTAAAAACCTAAACTCACATACTGAACACCTAGATGAGGAAAAATTACTTTAGTTCATTCAAATATTAATTTGTTATGATCTACAAGTTTATAAGACTTTATATGTTTGTTAACACACCCACCCACGATACAGGAAAAATTCCTAGTATGGGGCAATGCTTTTTTTTTAATTAGTCTTCTTATCATTATTACAATCAGTTTAAAATGTTTCCCGTACTGGGATGTGTTATTGTATATCTCCATTTTATGGGAAGGCATGGTCTATAATCCATCACTTATGCCCTGTGAGGGTTGGTGGTTGCCACATGTCTTTGAATTATAGGTTCTAAGAAGAGTCAGTTCCTATAAGAACTTTTCAATCATCGATCGTTTCGGGATCACAGGTGATGAAATAATTTATAAAAACCCAAAGGTTTGAGTTTGAATCTACAGCCTGTTACACATTTGTCAGGGACTTTACCATTACTGCTCCATGTTTTTTTTGTTAAAGGTAAAATTATTATGCTAAATTTTGGTATTATGAAAGACCTTCCGTGTACTCAGTCATTGATTTCTAATGAAACAGTGGTTGGATACCACAAATGAGGTATATATTTATTTTTTTCCTTTTATCTATTCATTTTGATTTAGGTACACGACGGACTTCCTATTAAACAAATAAAAATGTGCTAATTAAATATTCATATTTTGTTTTGTATTTGTACCAGGAAAACATTATTATGTTTTCCTTATTCATGAAAATAATATAATGTCTCATTAAGCGTAGCTAAAGGTACTAATTAAACGACTTTAATATCAAAACTCAACACGTACATAAAATAAATAAAAATAATGTTCTATTCATAAAAAAATTGCCAAGAATTCTATTGTTTGTGAGAACACCGACAACAATAAAATACAAAATGATAAAAGATAAAGAATGATAATGATAACCAGGACAAATTACCCACGCAAGTATGTCAGAAGTACCTATGTTGCAGTTAATTAGCGAAACCCGTCATTTAGATTTTATCTAATAGTAACTTATAGCTGACGAACTAGATCTCGACTAGCAGTATATTCACTACCGAAATCTGCTTTGCAATGAACCGCTTTTACGAGAGAACAGTGTATAAGATGGAAACGCGAGAATGAGAACATACACACACGGCAAACTTTACACAACACTAACGTCGAAGCTTTGCTTCAGACAAAAATCAAAAAGTGGCATGTACGAGTATTTTACCAGTATCTATACATTTCCTTTCAATCAGAATTCAGAAATTGTTGCCATAAAGAAAAACAAAGTGTTTATTAAGAAAATCTCTTACACAAAAAAACTAGATTAATTATTACTAATCGAAAATCCACCTTGATAAACTTTATCTGAACTAGTTAACTAAACGCTATTTAATCATTACTAAACATAAATGTTCCAACTAATTGAATCGATGATCAAAAGGCACTTAGTTTATTAATAAATTAATTTTCCTTAACGACAAATTGATGGATTTCATGTAAATTATAGATATCGTAAACAGTATAATTTGATTGAGAGGTGGTATGGCGCCAGTCGCTAATAAGACTGCTCTGGGCCTGTAGCCAAACGGCAACGACAACGTTAGCGATTGTCGCTTGCCGTTTGGCTACAGGCTCTGTTCATTGCCTAGGGCGTTGCGATTGCGACACGACTTACGTCAAAGGACACACGTGAGTGGTTATTTGTTTCCTTTACGTGATCACGGTATTTTAACCGTGAGCAGACTCACGTGACATGATATAAAAAATATCTCTTTTGTAGCCGCGGTCGCAAGATGTGTTGTTTGGGCTATAACTTACGGTCAGGGCACTTCTTGTCGTTGGCATGTTGATGAACTCAAATCAAATCCAACCAGTTTTTAGACACCTACGCAGCCCTACCATATTGACTGTGTAAGTCCTGGATGAAGCAGGTGACTATAAAGGATAAGCAAGCAAAGCCGGGCATATCCTGCGGTCCCCACTACCTACAAAAACGCATCTTTATTTTATGTGAGATGGGTTTGCTCTTGACCTTAGTCTAGGTCAGGAATGACTAAGACAAGGTCGACGATGGAGCTAGCTTACCCAGAAGAAGCCTGTTCACCCTAACTTTTGAAGAGATTAGGGTTGTATGCGTTCGGAAATCGTATCTCTCAATTGCATTATAACCAGAATGAATTAGGACTTCCCCATTTGGTTAAATTAATTTTATACAGTAGCTAACCCGAACCCGCAAATATATTGTGAGATTTCTAGTGGCTCTAGCGCGAATTTTCCCGATTTTGTGACGTAAATTACCTAAACGTGAACTTATACGTTATTTTGATAGATAAAATTAGTTCCTTGTTTCGACACTAGAGGCGCTTTTTCATTTTCCATACAATTTGCGCTGTCGTACATACTTCAAATAAGAAGCACGGTCAAAAACGTAGAATTTGTGGTAAAAACTTGGTTTGATCACTACTACCTGTGTTGAGGAGACAGAATGAAATAAAGTTCTTACTTCATCTCATTCTATCTCCTAAAAATGTCTGATTTGGTAAAATGTTCGTATCATTATGAATATCTAAATCATATTAAGCTAATATTTTCGTTATCTAAGAGATAACGGCACTGACCGGGTTACACTAGTTATTATAGGAATAATAAACAGTTGCCTAAATACGTGTGGGGTGATAGATAGGTGTTTATTATAAGCCGCGACGACAGGTTTTATCTATGAAAATGTAGATTGAATGCATTTTGAACACTTTTATTGTTTTCAAAATGGAACTAGCGCACTAGCGCAGTCATTCTTTTGAGGGTATCATATTTTTTTTTTTTTAATAGCAAATAGGACACAACGTTGATAAGAGAAAAAAGGACCCTGTGCCTTCGGAAACCCCCTTTCAAGGGTCGACGTAACCTTTAATAACCTCCTTCTTTTTGAAGTCGGTTAAAAACGGTCTCGCAACCCCGGCAGTTCTACCCGGTCACGATGCAACGTAAACGCAAACACACTGACCTATCTATGTTCATCTATTCATTACTTGCAAAGTCTGTGTAGTATAAATTTTTGAAACGATAGAAAAATAAGTAGAAAATAAATTACACCAGATTCATGAAAAATCTAAAGATTCATTAATAATATTCCGACCATTTACAATTATTGTACATTTACAATTACACAAATTACGATGACACATCAAGTAAAAATTATTTAAGTTAGGTAATAATTATTGGAGACGGAATTTGCGTCACTGGTTTGAGATAAAATTACATTTAGCCAACCGAACTTGGTGTTCATCACACAGATTGCCATCTATCATAGCGAGTTCCCTCCGAGTCTCGTAAAATACCTACCCAAACCAATACGCTTACGTGCGTTCTGAGGAACGGAGGAAACTCGCCGGGCACCGCGGGCTGTAATTTTTTGATCTTTGAGACTCGTTATTAATTATTAAATCAGAAGCTCGTAAGTCTGACTACCAGTCCTACTACCTGGAATGTGGAGGTCAAATAGTCGTGCTATGTAAAATACGGGCATTGGCCAAGACTGGAAGCCAATCCCAAAATAG
Source organism: Agrotis clavis (assembly GCA_954870645.1). Lineage (NCBI taxonomy): Eukaryota > Metazoa > Arthropoda > Insecta > Lepidoptera > Noctuidae > Agrotis > Agrotis clavis. Next base: position 22,911,849 of record OX940931.1, on the reverse strand, counting down.
TACTGAAAAATATTTTTTAATAACACGTTACGCTAGATCAAAACAACATCTGTAGATCAGACAAATATTTGCTCCGTGCGGGAAACAAACCTGCGTGAAGTGTAAGAGTCATTCGCTCAGCCAATGCGCCAACTGTGTTGTCAAAGATAATGCAGATGACGATGATGAATCGTTTCCAAAAACATGATCCGTAACTTCATCATAAAACAATAGTTCAGATTTCAATGGCCGAAATCACCAAATATTTTCCTAGTTATTGTTGACGTATTTATAAAATACCAGAGCAGTATATAATAAGCCATTCATAGGTACCTACTCATAGGATATTATTATGAATTAGGAAAACAAACGGAAGAAAATCACAAACAAGAGGTATACTACGACCGGCATGGTTGGCATAATGCCTGTTTTTTTGGTATTGTTACAAAATCATCAAATGAATCCTCCCAACCTGGGTGGATTAGAAGCGACTGTCAGACTCGTACTGACTAAAATCCACCGTATTCCTTCAATCGTCCTTAACGTTCCAGGGTTACATGATCTGAAGGTAGATGGTCCAGGTCTAGGTGTTTGTGCATGTGAGTTTGAATGTTTGTAAATGCGCTACAGGAAAATAACATAGTGAGGGGCAAAGTATTGTTTTTTTAATATTCCCCTAAAAGCTGGTTTGGACATGTAGAAACTAGGCAACAGTGGTCTATTAAAATAAACTAACATTAATTTTATGTACTGTATGGCTTAGCATAAATTGAGCCGAGTCCACTCGTTTATGATTCAGCGATTGTAATTGCTGAACGGAATTTGCCACTAGAACACCCACATTTTGTCTGATTAGTTTTAAGTTCCATGAACATGAGAGATTAGTTTGGTGCCATCAACCGAGCATTTGATGTCAATCTGGATTTCGGTTACTGCTGAAAAATTCTTAAAGGAAACACTCAATAAAACTTTTGAAATACAAATGAATAGTTTCATTCAATAAAATTCATAAAATAATCTGTTTAAATTATTTTACCACCATCTCAAATTGAATGATGTAACAAAGGATTTGTAATAATTTTGGCGATCTAAAAAGAGTGTCCATGGAATTGCTTGCCCGTTCTTCTCCATAGAGATCTACTTCTTGGAATGGGCATCTACGGTACTTTCACAGTTTTTATGTCTTGTGACTGGGACTGTAGCACCATCACTTTGTAGTATTTAATTATATTTTTTATGTCTTTGACAATTCAAAAGTGTCTGTAACTGGTCTACTTGAAATAAATGCTTTTGATTTGATTTATTTTTAACCGTCTCCAAAAACGGAAAAAAACTCAATTCGGTGCCATTTTCTTTATTAATTATTACAACCTCGAGTTGCCAAAAACTACGGAATCGAATTTACCAACTCGAATAATTGCGTCACCCCTGACAAATTCCAAAGGAAACACCTCACTGCCTACAAATTTTATCTTATAACAATTACAAATAATGACATTATAGCTATCTTTATCTAATTTCACGAATTCAAAATTCAGGTTACGTCGAAGATAAAATAGATGTTTACTTAATGACTAGATGGATGCTGGGAAACATAATTATCTTATGACTAATGCTATTCGTAAAACTGAGTGGTGAAATTTTACCGTAAGAAATGCGATGATTTCGCACAGAGGAAGTCGTTATTGGTATTGTAAACAGCTGATAGTAAATGAAGTCATGCGTGGCGGTTTATTAATATGAATCTTATGACTGGATGTGGAATAATTTCAGTTGTTATGGAATAATTATGTATTACAACTTTAGAGCAGAATTTGAACTTGCAATCCGTATATCGGAAAATTCTGCGATAGTTTGCGCCAGCCATTATAAAGTTAATAAATGGATGAATAATTTTCGACTCTGTTGTGCAAAACCATCATCATCAGCTTCCAAATGTTCCCACTGCTGGGACACAGGCCTCCTCTCTGTGAGGGTGAGTGATCCACTACGCGGGTACAGTGCGAGTTGGTAGATTGTCACATGTCGAATTTTTGATTCTAGAACATGCCAGGTTCGTCACGATGTTTTCTTTCACCGTTTTGAGAGCAGTGCTGATGAAATAAATTACACAAAGTAATGCACCTGGCTGGGTTTGTATCCAGAACCCTCAACTAGGCAGTCAGAGTCTTAACCACTTGATGACCACTGCCTAATTTCCTTTGTCAGTTTTCCCCAATAGAACTTGCGTCTAGACCTACGGTCATAAAATGCGTCATACATGCTTAAGTACTTTTCAATAAAAATGTACTAAACGCCCGTACACTCAACGTAGAAAGGGGAAACCACATAAAGGAAATTTGGACAGGTCCAAACAGGTACCTATTATTTTTATCAACACGCATTATTTGTCAATAAGACTAAAGTGGGACTGGTCAGGTCATGTCTGCCGTAGGTATGCCGTCACAACTGTGGGCTCGAATATCACAGGAATGGAGCCCTGAGGCAGCTATAGGCGGGGTCGCGGCAGGCCTAGGTGAAAATGGCGGGACGCTTTGGATGGCTTCCTTGTGAATTGGCGTGAGGAGGCACACCTTCGAGAGAAGTGGAAGGTATGGGGAGGCCTTTGCCGAGTGGGACAGAGTATGGTGGTGAAAAAAAAAGTCAATATACAGCTTGTGATAGAAAAATTTGGAACAGAACCATGGATAAAAATAACATCTGTGACATCCATCTTCTAGCAAACGTCCCCTTGTTAGAACAAGTCTTTGATAAATACAAGAACATTAATCCAAAGGCTCTTAATATTGAAATTACTTGTGACACTTATTGCCTTCAATGTTGCAATTATTCATGGCGCTGTGACAGTCATTTCTAATCAACGCAACTAATATTTTATTTTCAAAAGAGTAAATTAGACTTCTGAATAATTAGTTAGCAGTTAATTTGTTCTTGCTAAAAGCCTTGCATTGAATATTAAACAGTTCATTAGAAGTTTTTAAGCTTACTTTAAAGGAACCCTTAATGAGGCCGAAGATATTAAAAGAACGGAAGTCGGTCAGACAAGAATATTGATGGCCTGTTGAAGCACACTGGACTTAAATTCCCAAGTACTTAATACAAGTATTACTCGAGAATACATTAGTAACTTGATTATGATTTTGATTCTTTTGTCAACTCTTTCTATTTTTAGTTTCTAAGAAAATTACGCCGGCCCGGAAAAAGGTGGCGAGACGACCTAGACCAGTCATGTCGAAGATACGGCCCGCGGGCCGAATCCGGCCCTCGGGCCATTTCGATACGGCCCGCGATCACAAGATATCACAACTAAATGAATCTTGTTTTTTAGAGCTAAAATCTCTAAAAAACAAGATTCATTTACTGCACTCGATGCCTCTACGCAGGTTTAAAGTAATTTCAAGAGTAGAAATCGAATGAACATCTCCAATCAATTCTTAAAATTACTACCACGAATATGATACCTGTACCCTTAGCACGAGTTTTCAGTATTTGAGACGTAAAGTAAACTGGAACTTTGACAATTTCAAATTGACAATTTTCAAGGATAGGAATCAAATAGAAACAATAGGGATGCAACTTTTAGGCATAAATTCAACGTTAAATACGTGTCGTCCTACCTAGTGACCGGCCATCCTGATGGACACAAAAAATTAGTTCCTTCTTCGCATACCAGAGGCGACATCTATGAGATAGTCAAAAACAAGAGAAGTCAGGTATCCGGATCCTCGAGCTCAAAATAATTACCCTCTGTCTTACTTTTGGTATGATTTGTAACAACTACTCGTTTATACCTATAACTAAATAAATAAAGGTGTTAAAATAATTCAGTATTTTTTAGTTTTTTAATTTGTACCTGGCCCTCCTACACATTCTTAATCTAATATATGGCCCTCTGCAAAATTGAGTTTGACACCCCTGACCTAGACGCTTACCACTACGGCTGGTTCGAAGTGACCTAGAAAAAGAGTTCCTGAAAGGAATTGGGGTAGGCCTTTGCCCAACAGTGGGACAGTACAGGCTAACGAAAAACAAAGTAAATTACCTACATGTTTTAGTTAACAGCTATAATGTTGTAGCTCTGTCTACGTCAGAGCTCAGAAGACCGACAGAGATAAACAGTTCTTGTGTTTGCATTGCTTACTTTGATCACCTTTTTTTTTAAATTCGTATAGACCTTTGACAGGTCGTTATAGGTAGCCCAGTGACCCGGCCCGGTCTGAAGGCTCTGGTCTCTCAAAAATGGTATAACGGTGGAAGTTAGATACGTCGCGCCATGTAAAAAAAGTTTTCAGCTGTACCTTAAGTAATTTAAATTAAAAATAATTTATACAGAAAGCATACACTTATTTACAGATATATTAATGTTACACAACGTTAAAAACATTTTATTTCTTATATTCTTCAAATGCCTTTTCACACAAATTTGCATTGAAAACTTGAACAGAATTCAAACATTCACCGTGAGTGCCTACAGTCACGTAGGCAAAGCAATCGTTTGGCTAGACCAGAAGTATGTACCTACATAGAATATGTTCTGGTAGATAGGTTTATTCAATAGAAGGACATTTGAATAGATTTAGACAGGTTGTGCCGCATGTGGAGACTGGATTTTTGTATGGAATTTATGGCAACATTTTGAGAGAGTATTGCTATAGATTTATATTATATTTATACACAATAACGCCTGCGTCGCGTCTTCGCAAAAATATTTTCAGGAATGACAAAATCAGATGCGAGCTGGGTTCGAACCTGCGTCTTCTGAATAAGTACTCCTGACGTGTAGAGCATTCAAAAAACAACGGAATGAAAAATTTAACTTCGAAATTAGTGGTTGCGATGGCCTAATTGGTAAGGCGTCTGGAGTACTTATCCAGAAGACGCAGGTTCGAGTTCGCAGCCCTACTCGCCGCTGAATTTTTCGTTCCCTAAAATATCTATTGCTATGGATGTCGCAAATAATAATAATAATAATAACCTGGCAACACTTTACGTCATACATATTCTTAAAGTTTTACTCATCCTTTTCCTAGTAAAATTATTTCCATATACCCCAAAAACTTGTGCAAACCAAGTGAAAATACTCAACTAACAATAATAGTGCAAAATTCCGATACAAAATGAATTACAAAAATAAATGGAATGAAATTATGGAATTGGAATGAAATAATATGCTGACACGAGCCAGGAAACGACGCGCACGTCCACCATCCCCGGAGTCGTCGCTCAGTTCCGCCTCGCCGCCGCAGGACCCCGGACCACCTGTGACCTGTGACACCAGCGGCGGCAGCTGCGTCGAGCTCGAGCGACGAGTATTTCTCCCCGCCTACGACACCACCACCTGCTCGCCGACGGGGAGGACGCCGGCCACCGGGCTGCTTAGGACCTCGAGGCCCACCGGCTTCTGATAGGGTCCCAGCTCCCGGCGGTAGTGTGCAGCGCATGCGATGGACTCAATCCATCAATGAGAACGTCATGCGCTCATACTATGGGGCTCCAGAGGGGGGAAACAACCTGACTGCGTACCGTGCTAGAATGCTCTCTCTTTTTCAGGTGCTTGAGCCAGCTGTCAACGTGTCGGCACAAAGACTATCGGATCAGGTGCGGGTCATCCAGCGTAACCGTATGTTGGACGATTCTGTACTTGATCGCTTGCGATCTGAAACACAATGTAACCATGTCATTGCCCCATTGTCGCAGGCTGTGGTTCCATCACAGCCCAACCAAACAACCAGTCACACTGACGAGGTGAGCAATGACATGGTTACTAATGTAAGTAACCAGTGCAGTGAGGAAATGAGGAGTACTTTGGAAGGTGCGATTCGAGAGTATCGATTCATGTCACCTGAACTTAGGCCACGGTTACCTCGTTTGCCCATGCATAACAAAAACAGGGTGCTGGTGGCTGTTCTGGATTCGCAGTTGTCAAATTATTTTGATAACTGCGAAGACCTCACTGATGCTCATTCGATCCTGTATTGTGCGGCTGTGGCGGCATGTCGTGTAGCACATGTTAAATTCTCAGATGACAGAGTTACACGACCTAAGCCAACCACACCGGTATGGCAGTACAGGATTGAACGACGTATTGGTGGGGCCAGAGCACTCATCGGCAAACTCATCTGTTTCAGGGAGGGCAACACTCGCCCTAGAGTGATGCGCTTTGTGAGACGGGCGTTCTCTGGGACTGATATAAATCCTCGGGATTACCTTTCCCGTGTCACAGAGCGCATCGACTTCCTGAAGCAGAAAGTGTATGCATGGGCAAACCGTATCCGTAGGTATAAGCGGCGTGTGGAACGATATAATCAGAATCGCACGTTCCAAAGAGATGAAAGGTGGGTTTACAGGTCTTGGGAGCAACCAGACCAAGGTGTGGCTGACCGGGATCTGCCAGATGATGACACCATGTGTTCATTTTGGCGTAGTATCTGGTCGGTACCTGTCAGCCATACTGAAGGTGAATGGACCGGAGACGTCGAGCGAGCGTGCGATCCTATAACAGAAATGGGGGCAATTTCGATAAGCCCCGAAGACGTAGCACGTGCAGTCCGTCCGCTACCGAACTGGAAATCTCCAGGACCGGACGGACTGCACAACTTTTGGATCAAGTGGTTCAAAAGGTCGCACGTCTGCCTGGCGGCCTTTGTTCCAGTCAGCCTTAGAGTCTGGATCGCTACCCGAATTCCTGACGACAGGAATAACCCACCTGCTCCACAAATCAGGTAGTACTGCGGAACCCAAAAATTATAGACCGATAACGTGTCTGCCAACTCTATATAAAGTTCTTACATCCATTTTGAGAGCTAAAATTAGTAAACACATTGATGAAAATTCTATCATGTCTGCTTCTCAAAATGGATGTAGGAACGGGTCCCGCGGTACTAAGGAGCTGCTCCTCATTGATGTTGCCATTAGCCAACAGGTTCGCCGTTCTCGAAAGGATCTGTCGACATGTTGGATAGACTATAAGAAGGCCTATGATTCGGTGCCACATACATGGCTCATGAGAGTGCTGGAGTTGTATAAAGTTGATACAACTCTGTGCACTTTCCTGATGTCGTGTATGAGGCAATGGAGGACGGTCCTTCGCTATCCGGGATGTCGGCATATCCAGAGAACTAGCGAACCGATAAGGATAGAGCGAGGTATTTTCCAGGGTGACAGCTTGAGTCCACTTTGGTTCTGCTTGGCCCTGAATCCTCTTAGCACACTGTTGGAGGATTCAGGTCTAGGCTATCGGTTGAGGAGAGGCGGTCAGGTTATATCTCATCTCCTTTACATGGATGACCTTAAACTCTTTGCCCCCAACAACTTGCAACTGATGAAGCTACTGAAGGTAACCGAAACCTTCAGTAGCGCCATCAGGATGGGATTTGGTGTGGACAAATGTGCGGTCATGCATGTAAAGCGAGGTGGGATTGTGGAATCCGTGAGCACCCAACTCTCGGATTCCATAAGCCTTAGATCCCTCTCAGCAACCGAAACCTATAAGTATTTGGGTATGTCGGAAGCGTTGGGCATCAATGTTACTGGCGTGAAACAATCGTTGAAGGAGCGTTTCTTTGGCCGACTGAAAAAAGTATTTAATAGCCTTCTATCAGGAGGTAATAAGGTGCGCGCCTTCAACGGCTGGGTCATGCCGGTCTTGATGTACTCTTTTGGCATACTCAAATGGACTCAAACAGAACTTGATGCCCTGGATAGGAGGGTCCGTACATTGCTGACTGCATATCGAATGCATCACCCACGGTCTTCGGTTATGAGATTGTATATCCCGCGAAAATGTGGAGGTCGAGGTTTTCTAAACGCTAAGACTCTCCACAATCGCGAGATATGCAATCTCAGGGAACATTTCCTAAAAGCCGACGTGGGAATGCATCGAGATGTAGTGGCGGTGGACAAGGGCCTCACCCCGCTCTCCTTGGCTAAAGAGAACTGGCGCAAACCTGCGGTGCTTGACACTAATGATCGCATGGAGGTATGGCAGAGCAAGGAGCTTCACGGGCGCTTTTTCCGGGCTCTACATGGGCCTGATGTAGATTTGTCAGCGTCCGTGGCCTGGCTACGATCCGGTGACCTCTTTGGTGAAACCGAGGGTTTTGTCTGTGCAATTATGGATGAAGTTATGATGACGAATAACTACCGGAGATTTATTGTGAGGGATGGCACGGTTGACATATGTCGGGCATGTCACCGTCCTGGCGAATCAATCCGTCACATTGTTTCCGGGTGTTCTCGTCTGGCTAACGGAGAGTACTTGCATAGACATAACCTTGTAGCCAGGATAATCCATCAGCAACTTGCTCTGAAATACAACCTTGTCGAATCGGAAGTGCCGTACTACAGGTATGTGCCCGACCCAGTTCTTGAAAGTGGCAATATCACACTGTACCCCAGTACATGATGTATGGATTGATCCCAATCAATCCATCATCACTGACAGGACTATTGTAGCCAATAGACCTGATATAGTGGTGGTGGATCGATCAGAGCGGCGTGCAATGATTGTTGACATAACCGTCCCGCATGACGAGAACCTCGTGAAAGCTGAAAAAGATAAGCAAATCAAGTATATTGATTTGGCTCGCGAGGTTGTCGATATGTGGGATGTGGATTCAGCAATCATTGTGCCGATAGGCGTGTCGGTCCATGGCTTAATTGCCAAGAGCCTCGACCAACATCTAAGGAGGCTCTCGTTAGGCGGCTGGATCAAGGGCCAGATTCAGAGAGCAGTTCTTCTGGACACGGCGCGCATTGTTAGGAGGTTCCTTACTCTGGAGCCCTGACTTCCGGTAGCTTGGACCCTGTTCCCGATACCGGTGGGCCACTATTATTTATATTTTTAAATGTTTTTATTTTATTTTTTGTTTTTATGAAAATATTTAAAAATGTACTTAGTAAGGTTAAAAAATTAATAAAGGAAATAATCATAATGCTTAGTGAAGTAATCATTATTATTTGCTTTAATTTGGATATCAAGGCATCATTATCAGGGTTGGAAAAAAACAGTTTTTTTTTTCAAATTTATAAAACAAACAGTTCAAAATGTCTTGAACAAGTGCTTTTTTTTTTGTTTTTTTTTAGCTTCTGGTTTTTTTTTTTTAATTAATCCACCTTGTTTGTTGATGTCTAAACGTATAAATCAATTATGTTTCATTTCTAGACTACATCTTTTCAAATTCGCCCTTTGTAATGAAATTTTTACGAAAAATTATCAATGAAAAAAAAACATGTGATGTTTTTTTTTCTAATAATTTTAAGCATTATTTCACTACAATGCCAATAAAAGTTAAAAATATAACATAACAATGGCATTAGACTCAAAAGGTTTTATGTCAACCTATTTAGACTCCTGAATATTAATTTATTTTCATTTTATATGCATTCATCTGCCTTGAAAAGTAGTTGAAACGGGTAATAAAAAACACTGTTTAATTTCAAACTGTTTTAAACACTGTTTTAAACAGGTGTTTTAAAACAGCTTGTTTTAATCATGCCAACCCTGATCATTATAATATATTCCCATGGTTTTTATTGTGTCAGGATAATTATTATAACAAAGACAACAAGGAACAGTTTTTACCGCAAATATTAAAATAAAAAAAACCTTACAATACAAGTCAAACTTATCGTTTTTTTACGTGTAATCCTAAGAAGCTTTAATGTCAACAAATCATTTTTTTTAATTTGCCAAGTGATTTAATTAACAAAATTATACTATGAATACTTGGTGTAGTGAAAGTTAAGGAACAATATCATAAAAAAATATTGTCTCTACGTCACTTTAAGCTCTTTTCAAAAGGGATATCACCAATTCCTTCTCAACGCCGTCAGGTGTTAAGGTGTAAAGAGACTTAATATACTTTGCCCAAGATACAACACCGCTTAGGTCCCAGGAGGCGTCCACAACTGTCCACATTCGAACACTAAAGTTTCAACCACAAAATGTCTCAAAAATATGGTTTTCAATAAAGCTACTGTATTTTTTCTACTACTCCGTTATTCTTTTCTAGTGAATTTCGATACAGGATACAAGAAAGTTAAATTAATTCTCCGGAACTTCATCGAGTTTCATTGTCTCGGCACTTCTCTGGTATTTGCCACTGTTGATTCTACCTTTCAGCCGTCGTAAAAGCTTTTTTTTTTCTTTTTACTGTGGGATTATCGCAATAAAAAACTACTATATTTACGTCGCAGGTACCTACATAAACGTACGTCATAGGAAATTAATTTGCATTTCGCACAAATATTGTTTCAAGTTCGAAATGAGGCTATCAAAAACATCATATCAACAGCGCATATTATTATCAGCTACAAAATCTTCTATTTGCATAATTATTATCAGCTGTCAATTAATAAATAATTACTTTATTGTTTTGTTAACAAAGGTCTATATTGTTGTGACGGGTACATGTTGACGTCAAGATAAAAGAGCATGAACATTCTCTTTCTGCACTAAGAAATTAATTAATTGGAATAATTCCTTGATTCAGGAAATGGAAAATAATACGAATTGCTGATATGTTCAAGATAATGAAAATTGATAATGTTGTCTTTATACTGGTTTCACTACGTCCCTAGTAATCAAAACGTAGAGCTTAAAATTTGGTTAGTTATTTTTTATACGTAAAGGCCCAAATCAGACATCATTATACATATAATTATGTAAAGCTTGTTATGTAGTTATAAAAAAAATAAATGGTTTATGTAAACCTTTCATTGAATTGAATTGAACCATGTCTTATTTTTGGCTCACTGAGGTAGAATTATCATATAGGAAAAGTCGCAAATACATATTTATAGAGCCACAACCCACAAACATTGTTTCGGAAAAACCACCATAGTTAATAGTGGAGTAGAAAATGTACACAAACCGGTATACTGAAAAAAACCGGTAAAGTACCGGTTCTTGACCCTAACACACACAATCAGCTGATAATAATATAACACCGATTTAACTCAAACCAATAACTTTCAAAAGACGTCTAAACATCGATAAATTACAAACAAAGAAAAACTTGTGCTGAAAAATCGAGAGAAAAAAAATAATTAGCATATACATACATGTAAACAAAAGATAAACCGTGCCCCCTCTCCGTTGCACACATATATGTGATTCATCGTACCGTACGCAACAGTGGCTTGGCTTGGCATCAGAGACTCGCGATTGCTCGTCGAATCAACTCGTGCGCAGTTTTAACCATTGGTGATTTACTCCGATATTTTTTCTACAAACTATTTCCGTATGATGGTATTGCAAGCATTCTGTTTGTGATAGTGAGTGTTTTTAACAGTGCATTGTGTCAGTGTTGTGTTATTAAAGTTACAAAAATGTTTCCTAGGATACAAGGCTTGGTGAGTAATATTGTAAGTTTTATTTTTGTTTTTTTTTTTTGGGTTGAGGCTAGATGTAAACTAGTTTTTGTTTGCGTTAATAGTAATTGTCTTAAATTGTGTTTTGAATTTAATCTGTAGCAGCGATTTGTTAATCAGTGTCTATTTGAATAAGTAAATTTAAATAAAGTTTTTATGTTACTAGAACTTGAAATTTTGAATGAAAATGCAGATAAATCCATCCATAAATTATTCATATCAATGAAAGAGAGGAAAAATAAGACGCCGTTCATTCACACTCAGGATTATATATATTTTTTTTTAATACCACGTGTGACGTCCGTCGGAGCCCATACACAGAACACGCCCAAACAACTTTACCTTTTTCCAAAACAGGTTTGAATTTCTTCGTCACGTCTGCCGATAACCCAACATTCATTCATCAATAAATATTGGAAGAAAACTAAATAGGTTAAACCAAGGTCATTGGACTATACGAAAGATGCATGTCAGGCCATGGCCATATGGCAAACGGGATGCACATGCAATCCATATGGTCGATTAAACAAGGCTTAAGTGGCCAGACTGCAAATTGTACTTTTTATGGTAATGGAGAAGACGATTTTGTTTTTTATTTTTATGACAATGTGCCAGGCAGAATGTCGTAGCCGAAGAAATTGGAGTTGCAGATAATAACGACAGGCTTGTATTTATGAATGTAGAGTAATATTCAAAACAGTTAAAAAAAAGAAACAATAAACAACTATTATAATGAAGCTCAACTAGTTAAAAAATCTTTTGTTTCAAATTCCACCGAAAAATAATGAGACAAAGCTCAGTAATGTCTTCGTCGGAACCATTTTCCTGTTCATTGTCATAGTCAACCTCATTAAAAAGAAAGGATGCACCAAATAAGTCAACTAGAAAGTTAAACCCAAGTGAATCATAATATGAAATGGATTATCGTATGAAGTATGACCTATTTAACGGCTTCGATCTTGCAAATTAGCATCGGAATGTCGATCACGTATCGTTGATTTCACCTTTGGAAACGGACGAAGAAAGACCACGTGCGGAAGGCACGTAGAGAGATAGTTACAATAATACCGCAGTTACTCTCGATTTAGATGATAACTAATGCGCAAATGCGTCGATTAAAGCAGCCGTGATGTGAATTGTAACTGAAGCGGTTATGAACAATCATACAAATGTAACTGATAGTGCAGTTGCAAATTAGGTCAAGTTTGATGCTGTAATAGTTATATAAGAGGAAGTTTACAATGTTATTGTTGAGGTAAAATTAAAGGTTAGCGGTCACAATTTAGACACAGAAGAGAATTGTTTTGAAGCAATTTACACTTTAACATGTTAGCATTGATTTTAAGTACCTAACGAAATAATTTAAAGTTCCGACAGGAGATGACCTAGAATCAGACAGACCAAGGCAAACTTTATGAAACTTGCAAATTTGACATTAACATTTTAAAAGACATTATGAAGAGACTTCCGATTTGAATCCGATTTTGATTAAAAGCAAGGGAATAATATGATGATCTTAGCAGACAAGTTATTGAACAATTACAAACAAAACAACAACAATCCAACACATAGGATAATTATTGTCTCCTTTGTGATCTTACATAATCAGAAAATTCCAACACAAATCATGATATATGAAACAAGACATAGCAGAAAATCAATGCAATTGAGAGATAATCTTTTGTATCATTGACAGCCATTTTCCTTCCTTGTCTAGAAGTCTTCATTGTTTATTCTTTGCGCGATAATCTGCAGGATTTTTCTGATTTAACCATGAAGCCAAGGATTAAGTATTTTTTCTTATTTGTTGGAACCAATGGAACAGGAAATTAAAAATCTAAATCCTTAAAAAAATATATTATTATAATATCTAACTTATTTTCAGTCTTGATATTAAAGTTATATATGGTACTTAATGTCTTTGTAAAAACTAGTAACAAGGACAGTTTAAGTACTTCGACGTTTAAAACTTTTTGGATCCTACCAAAAGATCTGTCACTTTGCTAGACTTTTAAAATACGAAACGATCTTATTTGATCATGAAAAAGATGAAAGGCAACATGGAGTGGAATCCCTCAAAGAGAAAACTGAATCAAACAATACCAGTCGTCTAATCATGCGTAAATATGAATGTTTCCCTTCCTTTATGAAGTTCAATGGAATCCTTAATAACTCGAGACAATTTAGGGATAGCTCGCCACTTAGTCACAAAGTACTGACTCATTGCTTGAATGACTCAAATATCTTCTAAAATGTTTTGTGAGAAAATGTTATTAATCGGATGTCGTCGGAATTAGCTTGATCGTCTTTAACTTTGTGATGTGATCATTCATGACTTTAATTGACAACCTTGTTTTTATGTCAAGCAACTTTGCATTATCATATAATTCGCAAAACCACCAGATACTAATTTATCAGTTCAATTTTGTTTCGGTATGTTATGAAATTTATTTGCTACAACAAAGGCTGTAGTAAATCTTGTCAAAGTAATATCTTGTCCTTTAGTAAATTTCATTAAATATAGACCGTTATCTAGTGAAACAATTTTGTAAAGCATCTTGTAAATCGAATGTCTGGCTTGGAACGTTTAAACCTTTGTTCAATTTGTATCTTCTACAGTTTTATACACGGTTAAATCTTTTTTCAATACAGGTCATGTTTTCATTTTTATCTAATCAGTCTTTCTCTTTAAGTATTTAAGTATCATCTTTGTTAAACCTGACACTAATTTCTTATACATCGTCATTAAGATATCTAGATCCAGATGGAATGTAGGTCACTAGTCAGAAGAGGTTATCACAAAGAAATTTTCTCTTTGTGTTTATGATGAAGATGGCTTCTTGCTTTTATTAAGCCGTGTGTTGTTCCAACTGATAAAAATGACAAAGAAAATGTTGCAACTAGTGCAGCTGTAAGTTATAAGGAAAATAAAAAAGATGATGTTATTATGGAAACTACATTGTCACCGATGAAATTGTCACTGAAAGGATTTAAAATGGATTTGTAGTAAAGGAAGCAACCATAAAATATTTTAAATCCACAATAGGAAATAAAACTAAGTACTTTAGAGACTTCGTTTGTGTTTGTTGAGCAGTTTCTTCGTTAAATATTTGCTTTTAAACTAAACTCAGTCGGAACAGCAAAACCATTGTTTATAGACCAATAGAAGACAGCTGTATGTATATTTAAAAAAAAAACTCGAAGGTCAATACATAACTACAATGGCGGAAGGATGTTTTGATGTTACAAAGATTGTTTGGTTACTTGTTTTAATTTTTTTTTTTATAGTAAATGCGTAGACAACACTAGTTTTTGAAGGACACCCATGTAATTTATATTTTGAAAACAACATTAGAATCTCCTCCCTCTGTTTCGTCATAAGGTGCCTCCATAATTATATTCATTTTCAATCGACATATCGTGTTCTATATCCAAAACAACCATTTTCCTTACAGGAAATCCATTTGAGTTGATAATTATGTTACAGAATAAATTATCGTCAATAGTCATTACAATTCTTTGTTAGCAAAACGTAATCAGACGTGTAATGATTCTTTTTTTTTATTAAAACATCGGTAGATTTTGTTAATCTTCGGTAAAAGTTTTTGATGGTAACTTCTATGGCAAACTGTCGTTTTATGTCTTTATTGATGATCTTGATTAACTATTAAAAATTAATTAGTGGTACCTTACGAAGTATAATTACGTAGTGGAATTAAAATTATTTTATCTCTATATGGTTATTTTTTTATTATATGGACTTATTGCTTTTCGCTTGGAATATTTCTCATTTATCAGTTTTAAAGTCATTTCCAATTTGTTTCTACATTCATCACAATTTTTTTGTCCAATTTGGTTTGATAATGGAGTTATTTCGAACAATATTCTTTGTGTGTTCAATGTTCTACCTGTTTTGAAAAATAATTGCAAAGATGAATGCATTGTATCTTCCTCAGCGTTCACCAAGTACAAAAGAAAACAATGTTATGATTGTCAATACAGTTTTTATAACTGACAATGTCAGGAACAACGCAGTTGCAGGCTACCTCTCTTGTTGCTTTTCTTTTTAGGTATTGTACGTCTATTTTACTTTACGACTTTGTCTCAAAATAATATTTTATGTGAAACTTCAGACTTACCCATTATTATATAATAATTTATACGACGATATAAATAAATATAGACATCAGTATTATTAATTATCGTAAAAATCCCGTTTCGAATTTTAATTTTAGTGAAAGTTTAAAAAATTATACCAAAATTATTGTTGACGAAATAGGTAGAAATAGTTTCTTGATTATATTGGGTTGGCTTCAAGTCTAACCAAGTGTAGTTTATTACATACCAGTACAAGAAAATCTACTGACCTTGTTATTGAGATACTCAAAGAAATCATAAAGGAATACACATATTATAACATTCTTTCCCAATTTTTGAAAGACAACTCAAACAATTTCAAAATACTTACAGATGTACACAATCAATGCAATATAAGCCAGTTAATCGACCTACTTTAAATACGACATACGCAAGTAAGATCGCATTACATAAGTTATAACAAGAAGCACTTGCAATAATAGAACTCAGCTGCTCATTATGTAAACTAGTTCGATACTCACGCCACGCCATAGTAATTAAAATGTGCGTAATACGCATTAAAGTATGTATGATTATAGATATTGATATGGGATCAAATGGATAACATTGCGTTTGATAGATCAGAAGTCAGTTGAGATTTTATGACGTAATTGGTAAGTAAATATTTACTAGATAGAGCGATAGGAATACACGTATTTCAATTTGTACTCCAAGATTCTAAAGACCATCTTCAATATGCTACATGCACTATAGCAGCGCCACCTAGACCAGATTATTTTGGGACTATATGCGATCTGGCAACTAGCTATTATGATGATAAATATTTTCAGCTTGTTTTTCATTAAAAATTAAAATAAAACCTAAAAAAAGTACTTAAAAAGTTGTTGTGTATATTAAACTTGACACACGTTACTACCAAAAGTCCCGAGTTAGTTCACATCTCTGCCACATAGCGCGCTGCAGACGACCTCTGACATCGCACATAGCTCTTGTCACGAAGAGTACAGATTGCAGTCTTATATAACGGACAAATTGTAACAGTGAACAGACTGATATTTAGGTGGTATTGAAACCGTGAGGATGAACCTGTTGTTAAAATTCCCAACTCTGTACCACTATCTAGAAGATTTATAAAATGAAAGACATGACGATTTCACGTTTGTTGTGTAACACAACACAAGTTGTAACATAACTTACCTACTTGCTATTTTTTGAGTGTGTGCAACTTGGATTCATCATAAAGATACTTACTTTTTCCCAATTGATTTGTGCTCATTGCATCACTTTTTTCTGGATGTAATAATGATTAATCCCAGAATATTCATCTTCATTTTGCTCTTATCAGCTTTCACAATAATCTAACTATTAAGGGCAAGATTGTTAGTTTGACGAAAAAAAAATCTACAGCTACTGATAACCAAATTCTGTTTTTATTAGTAACACATGCCCCGTTTAAAATTACTTCTAATCTCTTTGTTCGCCATATGACAGATGACGATGTTTTTGACATTGGTTTTTGTTGAAATAGTGCATAGTAGTCAACTAAATCAATATTATTATCAATTTAGTAACAGGATAAAGATGTTTGGATATTAATAGTTTGCTATCTTAATGACAATAATTATCAACATTCATATGCTAGATGAGAATCTAATGGTGCCATACCTACATGATTGTTTTGTGGTCAAAGTACCAAATTATTATGTTTTTTTCTAAATAAAGTTATGAGCACCTTATTGTTTTTTGTAATTGTATATTAAAATATCGTCGAAATTCTTAATTAATTATGGTGGAAACGATCATAATCAAATGTCAGCAAATGAAATCTCTATGAATTGTGGTAAATAAATATAATAAGTTTTGTTATCAAAAGTCTAGTATTAATAGAAATTATAGCTTTTTACCTAGCTTGTGAGACATTATTATAATTTCCCGTAATGGGAATTTATAATATAAAACATGAGAATCCCATATTTAGTATTATCAGTGAAGGTTGGTGTCACATTCAGTATTATTTTGAGAGAACATTCAAAACATTTAAAGGTCAATTAAAAACAAGTAGCAGATTTCACGGAAATTATGGCTTAATTATGAAAAATAAAAAAACCCGATCTGTTAATTAAATTCTCTGTAATACCAACAGAAGGTTGGTGAATAAAAAAAAAAGAAAACAATTCCTGGGCCATAAAAAATATGATTTATAAAGAAATATAACTGGTTCTATAAAAGTCATAAAAATCAAGTAAATCATATAAAATCTATGAACAGATAAATAATAAAAAACGCTTGGCGTGTGAATGCATTCGTGCGTCATTGCTGTCCTTGTAAACGTAATAGGCATGATAACTTAGCCTTGCTGGCATTTTTTTTCATAAAAAAAGGTTTGATGTTTATTATGACGGCTGTTACAGGAAATTAAGGACGTATGATATGTAATAATAGAGACTATCTTAACTGATAATAAGTTTTTATTAATTATGTATTTAAAATTATTCGTAGTTTTGTAAATGATCATTCATAATTAAAATTATGTACATTATTACACAAATACTAATAATAAAAATGAATAAATTGAATAAAAAATGTTTTGTTGATATTTTTTAATAAAAACAATGCATGTAGATTACATCGTTTACATAAACTAATTAAATTTTATGAGTAAAAAAGCCTTATAATTTCAATATTTTGGTCAGTGAATCGTATTGTTTTTATAAAAAACGTGGCGATTTATCTAATTCAGAATATATACATTTAAAATCTCGAATTGTCTTTCTATTATTCATACACAAATGTACCTAATTCAAAAACAAACAAAATCAAAATCAATCAATCAACATCAAAATCAAAGCATTTATTTCAAGTAGGCCTGTTACAGGCACTTTTGAATTGTCATAGACAATTAAAGGAATATTAAGTATTAAACACTAAAAAGTTATGGTGCTACAGTCCCAGTCACAAGACATAAAAACTGTGAAAGTACCGTAGATGCACGTTCCAAGTCGTAGATCTCTATGGAGAAGAACGTGCAAGAAACTCCATGGACACTCTTTTCAGATCGCCAATATTATTACAGAATCATTGTTACATCATTCATTCTTAGATGGTACATTATGTGAGAACGATGTAGCAAGTTTAAAAGTGTCCATAGTAAAATTTAAAAACAAAGACAATTCAGAAATACAAAACCAATAAATTAAAATAAACCGTGGCAGCTAAGAGATGACCAGTCGCAACTGACAGCGCCCGTTCACGAACATGACACATGCATCAGCACCATTCGGCTCAACCATTTTGAAGGGAGCCAAATGATCCGACACACGCGCCACCATCAGCGAGACATTTGAGTGAGCATGACACACTCAACCGCCACGGTCATTCAAGTCAACAAGAGACGTAGGTACTCAGTGAATGACAGCTCTGAAGTACATAGTACTCACACAATGTCGGCTATGAAGCTATATAATACAAGGAAGATTGAATCTATACAATGCAAATACAGTTTTACAATCTTCAGCAGCTCCAACAATGGTATTAAGTATACTTCCACTATTAATTTATTTATACATTCACTGTCTCATGGAGTAGGACCAGCATGGAGCCAAGCATTATTATCAGCGATATAGTCGCTCAGTTTGTAATATGCCTGCTTACAAAGTGTGCGTTTAATGCATGTTTTGAATTTAGTTTCATTCAGTTCAAGAACGTTTTGTGGTAGCTTATTATAGCATTTTAAACAGAACCCCATAAAGGAAGAGTCTACTTTGGCGAGTCTGAAGCCCGGCTGAACTAATTGGTCCCTATTTCTAGTATGATAATTATGTCTGTCACCTCTTTTAGAGAAAAGATGCAGATTTTTCCTAACGTACATTATGTTTTCATAGATATTAGAGATGTTACGAATATTCGCATTCGCATTCGCATCATGCGGATATTCGCATATTTTTAGACATTCGCATTCGCATTCGCATTCGCAAAATTCATGCGAATATTTTGCGAATACGAACGACTGGAAAAATACCAATATTTGGTACTCCTTCTTCCACACACTCCATTCATTCTTATCTTTTGTCGTCTTCTCTGTTCATCTTTTGTTCAATCTGTCTTTATCTCGCCATTCATCAATATTAATTTTCATCAAATCAATCACAATATTTAATCATAAATATGACAACGCTAAGATGCGGTACGGTAAGCTGTACAAAACTGTGGGAGAATGGAATATCACCAACGACGACGACCTATACCAACTACTTGAACAAAAGCTAATAACCAGTATCAATAGCAGTAAAATAACAAAATACAAAGTATTGAATCCACCCAAACAAGACTGGATAAATAAAACAATTGTAAATCTTATAAATAAAAGAAACAAACTATGGAACATGCAGAAAAAGAAAGGGAATGATGAATTATTGCAGGAAAAATTTATCAAACTAAGAAATGAAGTCAATCAACTTATACAACAAACAAAAAGTGCTTATTACAAAAATGCTTTTGATCGATGCAAGAATAATGCAAAGAAAATGTGGAATCTTATAAATGATCTCTCCAGGAATAAGGTCAGAATTTCACCGGCACCGAGTAAACTCCTTATGCCATCTGGAGTTTTGACTAATCAGACTGACATTTGTGAATGTTTTAATGACTTTTTCTCAGATATTGGATCGGTTCTGGCTAGTCAAATTCCTAGTCAATATCACAATAATTTAACTTATACTAAAGGAACACAGGCAACTGGAACTCTGGTTACACTTTCACAAATTAGACCTTGCACCATAAATGAAATCGAAAAAATTATTGATAACCTAAAACTAAACACTAGCTCTGGCTTAGATGGTATAAACACAAAATCAATTAAGTGTGTAAAAGACTTAATACTACGTGAACTAACAAATTGCATTAATAAACATTTAGAGCTTGGAACTTTTCCCGATAGCCTCAAAATTGCCAAAGTCAGTCCCATCCACAAAAATGGAAGTAAATCGGATCCGGGAAATTATCGTCCCATTTCAGTGTTGCCGGTTTTATCAAAAATTTTTGAACGTATTCTGTACAACCGCCTCGAAGAACATCTCAGAGCGCTAAACTTTCTTTATAAAAAACAATACGGTTTTAGGCCAAAATCCAATACACTTTCTGCAATAGTAGATTTAATAACAAAAATTAAACTAAGTGTTGACAAAAAGCAAATAGCATTGGGCATTTTCGTGGACTTAAAAAAAGCATTTGACACAATAAGTCATAAACTGCTCTTGAAGAAACTAAATGATATTGGTATCACTGGTAGTGCTCTAGATATATTCAAATCTTACCTGGCAAATCGTTCCCAAGTGGTCAAGCTTAATGACACCCAAAGTAGTCCTAAAATCGTGAGTTTTGGTATTCCGCAGGGATCAATTTTGGGACCCTTATTATTCCTGATTTATATAAATAATATTCATGAAATTGAACTAAAAGGCGATGTATCGTTATACGCCGACGATACAGCCTTATTTTACTTTGGACACTCCGTAGACGCTGTTATGAGTGACGCCCAGAGTGATCTACATCTTCTAAATATGTGGTTTCAGTGCAATTTACTCACTATAAATATAGCTAAAACCAACTACATAATTTTTGCAGCAAAAAACAAAAAAATATCACATCAGTCACAATTAACTATAAATAACCAACCTATCAAAAAAGTTGATCACGAAAAGTACCTCGGATTAATTCTAGATAATCATTTAAACTGGAAGCCACATATGGAGAAGGTTAGATCTAAACTGTCTTCGCTCACGGGAGCCCTGCGGAGTGTTGTCCGATGTCTTCCACACCAAGTTCGATACAATATATATAATTCTCTTGTAAAACCTCACTTGGACTATCTAATAGAAGTATGGGGAACAGCGGCCAAAGCTAATATAAAAACACTTCAAATAGCACAGAATAAGTTAGTAAAAACTCTCTTCCAATACGATTATGATACACCTACACAAAAAATATACAGTGAAACGAAGTTAATGGACATATCACAAACATACTTATATAATACATGCATCTTAATAAGAAAAATACTCAATCGTAACATTCACACGCAGATACATTTTACAAAAAAACACCAAATACACAAAATTGGGCTTAGAAATGCGAATGACATACAACTATACACACCACGCACAAATTATGGAAAAAAAAATGTCATGTACGAAGGTGCTGAACTGTATAACAGACTACCAAATACCATAAAAAATGCAAACTCCATGTCAATATTAAAAAAAAAATTAAAATCACATATTATTAACAAAAATAAAGCGAGCGCACCTTAGTACATTGCATACCACATCTAGTTGGGCGTGTTCCGTGTATGTTTACATTTTTGCTGTGCTTAACTTGAGCGACTACCCCACATTTTTAAATATTTTTGATATAGTTAAGTTAACTATTTTGTCTTTAAAATGTTTTGTTTTACGACAACTGTACGTAGATATTAATGTTTTTAATTATTTGTTATATTTCTCATGTAAGTGAATTTTTTCTTATGGGAAATAAAGATATCTCAAACCCGAAGATAAACGTGTTTCTGTCTGTTTTGCTTTCACTGACGCCACTCTTAGAGCTACTCTTATACAGGGTGAATTTTTCAACGGGGTGTGGATGGCTATATCCGAAACTATGAGCGATATCGAAAAACATTGCAAGAAGTCTCGAGGCCGATTTTGACGGAAACTAAAACTGCATCATTAGATTTTAGAAGAATCAGTAATCCTGGCCAGGAAGCGAACTAGCTGGAGCAAGGATCAAATTTTGGTGAAGTAAAATGCAGTTTTAGTTTTCGTCAAAATCGGCCTCGAGACTCCTTTCATGGTTTTTCGACATTCCTCTTAGTTTCATAAGGCCATCCACTCCCAGTTAAAAAAATCACCTTGTGTACTTTTTCCATTCTCGTTACAGACAGGAAGTAAAAAATAAATAAAAATAAGTTATAAAATTGCATTAAAAAGGTTTTCTTTTTTGTATTTATTAAATAATCAAACGTAATTAATTTAAAAATGAATATTCGCATTCGCATTCGCATTCGCGAATATTGGAATTGAATATTCGCATCCGCATTCGCATTCGCGAATGTCAAAAATCTGATATTCGCAACATCACTAATAGATATATTGACAAGGAACCGTCAAGATGTTAATTTCCTTAAACAGTTCCCTTAGAGAATCGCGTCTACGGAGATTACATATAGCTCGGATCGCTCTCTTTTGGAGAATAAAGATGGACTCGATGTCAGCCGCCCGTCCCCACAAACAAAAACCTCGTTACTGCACTTTCAACAAAAATAAGTCTATTATATTTTCTGTAATTCTGGTCACGAGTTTAGAACTTCTACAAATATTCCCAATTCGCGACGATAGCAAAACTTTAAATTAAAAACGTGTAAGTTTCCAAACATGAAGCCAAAAGTCTGAAACTCGTTGTTATTTGGATCTTGGATTCCCCAATCGATTTTTGAATTTTGACAGCTAAATTTTTTCGAATATCCGCTCGGTTGTGGCGGCCATTTTCCGCAATTCGCGAAGTTTGATTGTAGAAGAAGAAATTAATATTGATTGTAGAACACAAAAAAAAAGTTCGCTGTATAATGTTATCTATTAATCATTGTGAGTTAAACGATATTTTACTTCCTGGTTCATCAATTTTATTAAGAGCAAAATAATAGGTCCGTTATAGATCTTTTACTAAATAGTAAAATTATTTGAGCTATAAGCATAATTAATAACATTACACCGGATTCAAGAACTGTCAATATATTTTTTTTATTTAAATATTTTTTTTTTCTTTTACCAAGTATTAAATAAAAAAAAGTAAAAAAAAAAACTGTCACTACCATAGGTATACCATAGGTAGGTAGTCTTTTTTCTCACCCGTATCCCATAGTTGCAGTGTAACTCTACCTTTACCGGTAACCAATATAGTTGAAAGGAAGTGTGGCAACCGCATCCTGACATTACGGCTTCAATATCTTTAGCGATAACTGCATTTTAATATTATACCTCATCCACATGTGCTTATGTATAAACTGCCCATCAGAGGGGAATATTAGCCTTTAGGCGATGTAATTATGTGGCCGTGTAGACTTTGCAACGCGTAGTACGTTCGTGCGAAAACGATGTTCTATCGGGTCGCTCCGCTCTCGGTAAACTGACGCGGATCAAAGGAATTTGTCGCGACAATATTCGCTTTAGTGACTAGACGGTCTGCGACAATTCAGTGTCGTCCATACTTGGAAGCGAAACGGACGCACCTTCGCCCGCTTAATGTAGACAAGAACAACACTTCTTCCCGAACACGATGTTTTCGTCGGGACAAAGCGACACGAATCTTCGCCCGCTAATGTAGCCCCAGCAATACAATATCATTAGATGAAAACAGACAAACAACTCATCAAAGTTCATTATAACATATATTTTTTTATATTTAGTTCTAAGATTTAACAATATATTATCTACAATTTCAAGTTTGACGTTTTCACGACTTGTGGATATCACCTAATCTTTTGAAGTAGGTATCAATACTTTAAATGTAAAAAAACCCTTTAGTCGACTACGACACAGTTTTACAAATTAGGTATGACTAGCGATTCCTTTTACACGTTTGTCACAATAAACAGAATTGCAATCATAAGTAACGACAGTCCACGCCCACTCAATAAAACCCAAAACATTTCTCTCCAATCATAACAACAGCATTGAAATTAAATCAACATCATCATCAACAACACTGAATGTTTTGTCAATGT
This sequence comes from Agrotis clavis, assembly GCA_954870645.1. Taxonomy (NCBI): domain Eukaryota; kingdom Metazoa; phylum Arthropoda; class Insecta; order Lepidoptera; family Noctuidae; genus Agrotis; species Agrotis clavis. Next base: position 22,887,623 of record OX940931.1, on the reverse strand, counting down.
AAACCAGTGAAACAAGCTCATGCAATTAAATTGAACAAATTAATTGAGAATGAACAAGTTTTTAATTGAATTTGTCTCTGTCTGAATGTGTTCAATTGTTTTTGCTGCTTTAATCTAGTCTGAAGTGTTCAGGAAATTGATTGAAGGTTGACAACGTCGACGGATGGCGATAAATGAGTTTAGTTCAGTAGAAATGAGGACAGACTGATAGAGAGAGAGAGTTCTAGCTATTCTTTGATCAACTATAAATTGTTTTTGTTTGTTTTTTTTAAAACATTGTCACTCATCGGGAATTTTACCTATATCGTAGGTGCGTTTACAAACATTAAAAATTACGAATCGAATCCGCAGCATACAACGCAGCAGTCAGTTGCTTACTCACTTTTCTAAACGCGACGTCAATTCCATCTTCAATAATATTAATCTACAACTAATTGCTTCTACGTCAGAAGGCCTATAATCTAAAAGCTCTTGATTTCTCCATTTTGTTCTATATATTTGAAGTACATATTTTGATTAAAAAGTTTTTGTATTTAGAACATTCGTATCAAAAAATAAATATAATACTTCAGACTTTTTAAAATCATTATCATTGTTTGTATTTTTTTTTATCTATAAAATCTGTCTGGAAATAAATGAGGCACCAATTAAAAATGCTAAATACCTAAATCACAAAGTCTGAAGGGTCGATAATTATCAGATAATAAAATGCACTTAATTGCCAATGTTAATCAATGTAGAAGTAATTAAAGTAATTAGACTGATATCGAAATGATTCGTCATCGAGTATGAGACAAAGCAGATTGATTGTTGCTTAGCAACCGGCAATAATAAACGAATTCGTTCTTGATGTGACCTCACCATGTTTTTAATACATTACATAGATTTTTCAGAAGTGTATTTGTAATGAAAACCTTACTTAGTTAAAGTATGATTTAATGAAGAATAACTTGCCAGCGGATTCGACCACGTAACTTCATGTAACTCACAAAAATTAATTATCCCACATGATCGTAATATCCAGATAAAAAATATCCAATGTGTCCAAATCCAGGTGATAAACTATACGTGTATAAAAAAAGCTATCTATACGTGTATAAATCAAAATCCGTTCAGAAATTATTGTGTGAAGGAGTAAAAAATATATAACCGACAATTTATCTTTGGTATGCTTTCAGATTTACTCAAACATAGAAGTTGGATTCTAGGATCTAATTTAAAATAATTATCTAAAGAAATATCGTTAAAATAAATAAATAATTAAGGTTGTAGGTTACTGCGACTATTCTTTAAATCATACTATTATTCAAGAATAATTTTCCTTTTCAATCAAATCCTTGGCCACCAGAAAAGTGTCTAAGAAACCGTACACAAAGTATAAAACCTCTTTTCATCAAGTATCGATAAAAAATAAAAATAAAATAGGTCCTATATGTGGTGCGGATGCATCGGGACTTTTAATTACCTCTCCTATTGGATAATGGAACAGGTGGCGCATGGTGACAGGTTTTGTTTTGTTTAAAGTGACAAAAAAGAAACGATATTTTTTGTGATTGACTAGAACTTTACTTGCCATGTGTTGTGGTGTGTGTGGTTTGAAACCTTTGAAATTTTTGTTTTACAGTCTAAGGTAGAGGAGATTTTTTTTAAATACCTAAGTAAAATTGTTTTTTTAGCGTGGTAAAACCATACAATGAGTCTTTCCGCCCAGGGCAGCCCAGGTGGGACTGTCAGATTTGTACTGATTAGAATCCACGGTGTTCTTCACTAGCCCTTTACGTTCCGGGGTCACAGGCTAGTCCCGCGACCCAGACAGGTCTCGCGACCCCGTTTTTAAATAGCCTCCAGTCGCAGTAAAGTTCTGCCCTTTACTGAGACTGGAGGCTATTTAAAAACGACGATGATGAGAAATAAATATATGTAGAGCAGTATTCGAAGATTAATTTAAAAAAAGTTATGACATAATTAACTATGGTTCATTACACAAAGATATAGAAATAATCTAGAAGCATCAGTTAGTGTCAAAATAAACGTTTATGTCGACTTTATTTCCAAACACTTCGAAAATAACCAGTAAATTGTTCAAAAATGTTGACATCGCATAAAATATTCTAACTAATGTCGGTTTAGTCACAATAAATAATACCGTTTACTCAAGAACTGAAACGGCAAACAATTATGTAATTTGACATGAAATATTTCAAAGCGGACTCAAAGAACCTATTGACTTGTCTTTTCAAAATGGAACCTGAAATACGAAAACATTATATTATTGTTATTTATTTTAATAACGATAGAAAAAATAAGAAAGAACTGTTACTGCTTTTTTCTTCATTTTCTCAAACATTATGAAAAGAAAATAAATGGAAGATAACTTTTATATATAATTCAAAAATACGAACAAAATATAATTTTGCGTGATAATTCCTTCTTTTATATTGAAGCACTTTATTCGAATTTCTCTCATTGATCTAATTATGCTAAAAGTCGTGAGTAAGCTATTTATTATATTTTGTTAAGACTTCTTATTTTAATGCTAAGCAATAAATCATACTTCTACAAATTACTTAAGTGGAGACGTATCAAATATATTTTCAGTGTGAAAGCAAAAGCAACGATCAATAAATTATTATTATTTTAATTGAATTGGAAAGGCTATAACTACATTAGAAAATTACATTAGATCATAAACCTATTCAATTTTCTTAGGGCCAAATGTTTTATTAGTAGTTAATTAATAAACTATTAGTTAAAAAGCTTTCTAACGGATAGTTTGCACAATTACTAATTTAACAACTGACCGCAAATCAATTTTTTAAACTAAACTTTCTTCTCTTATTAAGTTAAACCTGCTTATTGTTTACATTTGCGAGTAAACTTGTCATAATTAAAAAAAATATACTACTGTGGCCAAGTTACGAAACACTATCAATATCCGACAATAAATGTATAAGTTACAAAAATTTTCTTCAAAACAGATAAAACCTATCTGTCTACTTGCCCTTATTAGACCACATACTAATACCGAACAGTCTTACCATTGTAATTAATCATATAAACAATTAATTATCATTCGACAAACGACACATACGTGCACACAATTAGTTTCGTAACAAACTTCCGTCTCCGCGACTTGAATCTAACAGAGTGAAGACCTTGTTACTGGCATTGGGCTCAAGTTATAACAGTGTACATAAATAATAATCAAACAAAAAAACCTTCGGTGTATTTGCAGATAAATATCTCTCAAAAATACATTATAATATACAGAAAATTGATGTCATCATATTCTTACCTTTTTTATTTGAAAAATCATCAAAAATCGCACCCTTAAACGCACTTTTTTTTTTGTTTTGTTGTACATAATTTTTTTGCACGTCAAAATTATGTCAAAGCTAGATGAGACCGGGTGCTTAGTATCTGACTACTCAGAAATGACACAGCCAAAACAAAGTCAGAGGTCTCAGTCTAATTTTTTTTTGGACTGTCTTTGACTTGTAAAACATAATTTTTGACGATAACCATATACTCTATGGTATACCTCTATGTAAATCTTCCGAGATTTCAAGCGGGGTGTTATATCGCATTATAAATTATCATCTCTTTATTTCAATATAACTGTTTAGCTTGAGATCCTGAAACGTTCTAGCAAGATGTGTCTCCTTTTTTAACCGACTTCAAAAAAAGGAGGAGGTTCTTTTTTAAGTACAGAACAACATAATTATACTTCAACATAATTATAATTCAACTGACATTTAAGCATCCCAAGAAAAAATCTCAAAAAAGTAAAACCTAGGCAATATTTAAAAAACCAAGTTGAAGTGAGTTGAAGGTAAGTCAAGCCAAAGTGATGTCGTAAGCCATCGCCTTGAAATTGAATAGTTGTCACAAATCAGACGAGGACGAATTTTAATAGTGCTAAAATAAACATAAGTTTTTATGCTAGAACGCAGGCATTGTTCATTACTGACAAAGATTTTTTTAACGTTTTTATTTATCAGTTGCCAAGTTGAACTTGAAAACTCAATCCATTAGTTCTAGGTCATTCAAAACAAAAGAACATCGGGAGTTCCCAATGCCTGTTGAAATATTGATTCACTTGTTTTTATTTTACAAACATAAACAATCTTTCAAGTGCAGTTTGCATTCGTATCTTAATTGACATTCCACAATGTCCATAATACAGATCAGAATGTGTAAATGCTTATAATTATAATAACTAGGTTAATACAATTCTGGGTCCTGTAGGGGATCTCAAAAATTAAAATAATAATAATAGATAATGTAAAAAATATTGAAAAAAAAGCAACAGACATGGATATAAGTTCATCGAAATCCATCAAGATCCTTGAATGAGATTTTGTTATATGATAAAGAGTTTGTAGAAGCCAATTTTGCCGAAGACCTATACAAAAATAATAAGTATAATTAAGTATAGATTATATTCTCAAGGTTTCAGAAGTTGCAACATTATTTTTTTTTCTTTATTATGTAGCGACAGGCTCGCGTTTGGTCAATAACTCGTCTGATGGTAAGCCAAGATATGGTCGATGGTGAAGCACGCTTGCCTAGAAGCAACCCATTTACTCTTGACTTAAAGACCCCAAGGATGCAGCTATCAGAGAATACAGATTCCGGCAAGGCATTTGTTTAAAAAATACTTTATATACCGCATTAAACATATCCGTCTTCGGTCTTCCTGATGTAATATTCTACTATCAAGACATGATTAGAAAAATAAACACACGGTCGTCATTATTTTATCTTTCGCCCAAAAACACAATTCTCCAATGACGGACAAAATCAAACATGTACTTCTGGAACATCGCGGAAATGGGGCAGACACAGAAATACCCGCGATAACATTTACAATTTCATAACAATTGATAAAAAAAATGTATGAAACATATTAATAAAGTTATCACTTCCCCTCTCTGTTCTATATGATAGGAAAAAACGTTATACAAAATTTAGGGGAACTACATGTTCATTGGGATATTTGTTTCGACAGCCTTTGTTTTATGTAAAAGGAAACACTGCACATGACGGTTGGTGTAGTGGCTCAACAATTGTAAGCTGCGCTACGTATCGCGACTTCGATTCCCGTGTACGGAACTAATGTTTGTCTAGCCTACGGCTACGGTTCTGGCTGATTCTGCATGAGTTTCGATGTTGATAAACGCATTCAGGATACAAAAGATATTCCTATTGTGGTAAAACGATTATAAATAAAAAAAATATCGTCATATTTTGATAAAAAAAATCTGTTCGGCTTCAATTGTTCATGTTCAGGTGTCACCTTAACAGAAAATTATTCTACATCTATTGAATTGCGCAAACATTAAATAGAGCATATTACGTTTTACGATTTGTACTGCAACAATTCAAATTATGATTTTGCTAAAGTTGCTTATTTAGACACATAGGTAGTTCGCTTTGGAATTACTAGGCCTACGTGAAGCGGGTTTTTGCCAGAAATAATAAACCTATCATAAATATCAAAATTAATTTTCACAAAGAACACGTGTATCATAAAAAATGTTGCTATAAAAGGATTGAATCGTGTCAATGTTGCCCCATCTAATCGCTTTTGCGTCATTGGTTCATACTAACATAACGTTAAAACTAGTTTCTGATAAACTAGTTTCATTAAGTTTTGCGTCATTCATAGCTTATAGGTATTGCAGGTAGTTTGCTATAATTAGAAATATAAAGGATAGAAAGAAAACGAGTTTATTCTACTTACTTCTTTTGTGGGCAACTTTCTTTCTTCATTTTCAAATTAATGTTCAAAAGTTTTAATTGGGTTTGAAAGTCTTGTCAGCTCTACCTTGTGTTGAGTTGTATGATTAGATTACTTGGTTTTGGTCAACTACTATTTGTGGAGTAAGGATTTAGATTTTATTCATCATTAGACTTCTTTTTGGGTGGTATAATCCTCATAATAGGTCCCCCCAGAGTCCTCATGGGTGGAGCGACTGTCAGACTTGCACTTGACTGAAAATCACCACACCACACTGACTGATCCTACAGTAGCCTTTTAAGTTTCAGGAACGCGAACCTTATCATCCTGCCTTTATTTATCGTTACTTAGATATTTTATTTCATTTACTATTCGCTTTATTACACATGAAAGAGAGCCAATGCTCTACCAGTTAGTGTACGTTTCAATTTCATAGTATAAAGAAATATCTTAATACTCTCTATTCTTATAATGTTTCTAAAATAATTATGATCGTTAGCAATAATTATAAAGTATTAATTCACAAAACAGTCTTCATAAACTAAAATAAAATGATGTCTATATTTCAATAATATATTCACAAGTCGCCACAAGACTTGGTGTGGGTATTATTAATTAACCACAAAAACATTAAAAAAAGGCACGGCAAAGGAAAGGCGTGTATTATGATATTTATGATATTCGTATATAATAATACACACAAGAAAATAAACATACCACACTATGAATTGACAAAGAAATGAAGAGGAATTCCTTAGAACTGATTCATGCAGAGATCCTACAAGTATTTTGTTATGAACTTATTGCAATCCTGCGCATCTACTGAGCGTCATAATGCGATTCTTCTTTTTTATATTAAACCGCTCTAGAAATTTCTCCTGTATCATAGGTGCGTTTACAAACATTAATGCTATTGTCAAACAGACAGGCGCGACGAACGCGGAGCGAGGCGTTTTTGTTTGTAATGTATGCAATTGTTTGAATCCGGTCACATAGAAAAGCGAAAGCGATCCGATAGTCTATGTGACGGACTTCAAACAATTGCATACATTACAAACAAAAACGCCTCGCTTCACGTTCGTCACGCCTGTCTGTTTGACAATAGCTTTAAACTCATCTACAATAAAACTCAAACCTGGATCAACTACTCGTAGATCATACAAATATTTGTTCTGTGCGAGAATCGAAGCTGCGATACGCAATGTAGTAGCAGTCAATGGCTCAGCCAATGCCAATGCGTCAACTGTGCGGTCGTGGATTGTAACCATCGGATGGTAACAATGTTGTGTCTCCTTTTATTGCTACCTGCACTGTTTTGTAAATGTTTCTACTAGTGATTTTGGGTCGGGTATCCAGGTAATTTGCTATAGAAAAGAGCACTCACCTGTTTTGCAAGGTGTATTTCAATAGCTTTTGTACTAGTAAACTTTGGATACTTTAAAGTGTTTGTTCTTTTTGGCCCATCTACTAGTTTATGGCAAATGACATGAATAAGTCTTTCTTTCATCGTACTTATTTTTGCTAGAGAAAGGGACTTTGTACTGTTTCTATTGAAAAGGTACACTTTTTTGTATGTGGTGTTGTCCACTTCATCATCAGCCGGAAGACGTCCACTGCTGAACATAGGGCTCCCACTTACACCGCCATGACGAACGACCATTCGCCACTTGCATCCATCGGTTGTCTTCCATCCATCGGTTGTCCACTTACTTGTTTATAATTAGAAATATTCCAGTTATTGGTGTTTTTATATTATATACGTTTTTAAATACATACTATAATAATCGTATAAAAAATCACAAAAAAATAGTAGCCCATCGGTATCGGGAACAGGGTCCAAGTAACCAGTGGTTAGGGTTCTAAAGGAAAGGAGAAGGTATCAAGAATAACTCCTTACTTAACTATGTTAGTATACTAGCTAATATTCCACTATAAATAAACAGACATTCTATTAACTTGCCATTTAATCATGACGGAATTAACCCAAAAATGCTCCTCATTAACCCAATAGTTTATTCCATAGTCCCAGAAACTATGTAACATTTAAAATAAGTTATTATAGGTAAACTAACACGATGACACAGTCATCCGGGTGACTCATGCGTTGGGCGTTTGTTCCCGAAATAGTCTGTCTGTCTGTGCTTTGCTATATACAGAACTGCGGGTTTATTACGATTTTATGACTAATTAGCTTCTTTTTGTGATCCTCTCCGTATGCTTGATTTATTGATTGTTTCGCTGTGATGTTAGAAGATGGAATTACGTACAAGTATTAAATAAATCAAGTTTACAAAATAGTATCAAAATAATGCTTCATAATAGACAAACTGACCTATTTCAACTGAAAGGCCAGACGCGGGGTCGCTGGACTGTCTTAAAAGAGCAACGTGGTCCTAGAACGCTAAGGGTGACTGTAGGATTAGATGTTTTAGTATTTTTTTGTCAATAAGATTTAGGCTCTTTCACTCCACCCAGGACGGAAGAAGTCATTAAACGATTTTACCAGCACAAAAATAGGAAGGCTTAAATTTTATAAACCAAATATTTTTCAATGATTCTATATTAATAATTAGATGGTTATTCCAGTTCTATAGTCGTATGTTTTCCAAACTACTTACGTAAAATAGAAATGATAAATAAAACCCGTAATTCACATCATGGGGGAATTACAAAACATTGTAAATGAACGTAAGTATTTAATTTTCAAAGTAAATAATTATTTATACAGAATTATTTACTAATTCAATTACAGTGTAAAATAATTAAATTCATGCACTACTTCTTGGTATTTAACTGCATTTAACTTAAGTTTTGTTATAATATACGAGTATACTGCTTTTACATAAGTTCGAATACTATTTTTCACAGGAAACAGTCATGGAATCCTATTGAAGAGTTTGATTGGTATAATTCTTGGTCCTGGTATAAAACCAAACTAGCAGGCAATATTAATGACGTCAAACTTAGTGAATAGATACCTCAATATTCGATTCCTAACAAAAACCTAACAAAAAACTGAATACTTCTGCTACTAAATTAATTCAACTGTCAAGCGATTATTTTTTGACCCTTTGATCAGGCAGCGAAGGCCCATAAAACAACAGTGATGTTAGCTAGAGAGACCAGAGAAACAAACCGATTAATACCCGTCTCATCATCATCATCATCAGCCGTATGATGTCCACTGCTGAACATAGGCCTCGCCTATTATACTTAGTCTATGAAATAATAAAGACCAAATAATTAAAAATTGAAAAGAAAACTTGGAAGGATATGGGGGAGGCCTTTGCCCAGCAGTGGGACATAAATGGCTAATTAAAAAAAAAAAATTTGAAATAGTATCTCCCTAGATTGCAATTCATACATAAATAGCTGTCGTGAGTAATCTAAATGAATGAAAACAATTAAAATAATTTCCGACTCCATGTTATACTTCAAGTTAGTAGAAGTTTGCACGTGGATATAATAGTAGATTATTATTATATAATTATTTCAGAAGTAGGTATAATCCTAGTGATACACTTGAACTTATTACTGACTAGCTTTCGCCAGCGGCTTCTCCCGCTCACCCCCCCTCCTCTTATTGCCCATGTCACTCAGGATCAAAGCAGCGTTCAACTGGTGAAAGAATTTTTGAAATTTGAAATCGGTCCAGTAGTTTCGGAGCTTATTCAATACAAACAGACAAATCTTTCCTCTTTATAATATTAGTGTAGATACCATAATTATAACAATATAAAGTCAATTATAATTGAATATTAAGAAAGGATAAACAATTAATGATCAAGGTACAGATGGATCACTTTTGGTTTTGGTACCGACAAATAAAACCATAAAATCTCAGCTTGTATATCATTTTTCAAACCTCCACGGTAGGATATTTTATCAAGGAATATACCTACATAGAATTTGTTGCAGTTCTTCTAATCTTCCATCTTTTGATGGACCATCATTTTACTTGAGGCCGGTGCAACAAGTTTATTTTATTCCATTCTTCCCTGGCAAACATCACAGCCTCATTTACTCCAATTTCTTTCATATCATTATTCATCCATTATTCAATCCATACGAAACGACACAAAACATAATGAGTGTTAAAAAGAACGTATTAATCACTAAAATCTTACATTTGTCTACTGATAGTAATAATGACTCAATGGCCAAGAAGACAATACAAAAAAAATGTTTTTTATTTCACATTATCATAAAAATAGATAGGTAATGAAAATAGTGACGCAAATGCGCGTCAATGTTCGCAAACGTTGCATAATGCACTAGAGGGAAGTTGAGTGCATTGCTTACCTGTAGCACATTATGGACACGCAATAGTGTCGTGATAACTTCGTGCAAATATCTAGTATTTTCTTTCACTTTTTTGTCATCAATGTAACGAAATCTGTCCAGCAGTCTTTGAAGGGTTTGAAAGTGGTGTACTGGCAATTTGGATAAGAGCACACTCAAACGCCAGTTATAATAAGTTCAATGACTGGTAAGCTTAATGCAGCCTATCGGTCACAAAACAAAACTCTATGACTGCAAATGTAGGAAATTTCTGTTGGAAAAATTTAGTAAAACTTTTCTGAAATTGGAATTGGAATTGGAACCCTAGAGTTGATGGTCAGCAGTCACATGGAGGGCAACTAGATCAATGAGGCACTCACTTTATCGTAGTTTCGTAACATGCATCAGTGACAATACGCACTTACATTTGCGCTGTTCTACGTAAAGGACCTTTCTGAAGTTCGAGTACATACATCAATGATATTATAATAGTTGCTATGCCAATATGTCCTTTGTCAAATACATACAAAACGATTAGAATTTTATGCACAGTAAAATCACATGGTAAAATGCTGGCCCACTCAATATGGGACTTAACTATCTGACTGTTTACCAGCCACGTCTCAACCTAGCCAGCAATTGCTAATTTTATGATTATCAAGGAGCAAGTCCATTCCTAATCAACGTTTAAATGCGCAGTACAGTTCCCACGATAAGGACCTAGGAACACTGTAACCAACTTTATCTAAAGCAGAATTCAATATTTGCACGTTCTGTTATCATACTCCACGTTCTACATTGTCTACTGCGTCTGTCAGACATCGTGCTATCTTATTAACCTACTTTTGCAAGACGGATTATGCGTTTGATAAAGAAAAAGGGACGGATGGCGTGCGATGATCGTAATCGCAATTTGATCATACTGATTGTGCCAATCTTCTTTATTTTTCCTGTTTTGTTAAAAATGACAAAGTTTTTGGGTAATGAAGTTTTATTCATGTTTGAAATGATTCAATATTATAGTGACTTAATAGATATTCAATTGAAAATTATTTTTGTAAGACTAATTTCAAGGAATTGGCGCTATCATATCGATTTTACGTTTGTCATTTTTAGCTATAATTAAATAAAAATAAACATCAATGATAACGATAATGGAAAAAGTTAGAAATGTGTCAGATTGACATACGCTAGCTTAGTGACATTTTGCTTGCAATGCGTTGACAGTAATTTCCATTCGTGTACGTCATGTCAAAGTTGTAATAATTACCATAAACATCAATCTGTATAAGATCAAATCCCTTATACATTAGATAAGTAATTGGGAAACGTTTTACAATGTTGCCATACTCATTGAAACTTTCACTTGAACTTTTGCGAAATATTTAAATGCCATGTTTTCAACGCAATCACTGGCGTCCTCTTTAGTAGCGTTGTAGTAAACTGTAATACTAAATTTTTTAGCACTTGGATATAAATGATAAATCCATACAGTATGTAATATATTGCAGCTGATTTATCGGTCCTAAGTGATAAAAAGGAAATAAAAAACTGATCATGCAAAATTGAACGCGTTGCTTTTGTTTTTCGCTATTAAGGCTGCATATTCTGAAAGTTGGCAACGTCGCAAAAAGCTGTCAAATATTTACAAATTTTAATTAATTTGGCAAATTTTCTGTATGAAAACAAGAAATATCGCTCTGTAGTGCACTAAAAAAATGATATAGGAATGCAATTAAAACGCTGAATTTGATGTTGTAACCGTTTCAGGTGTATAAAAGGCATTTGGAAGGCTTCCAAATGCTTTTTTTACATCTAAAACTGTATATTCGGTGTTACGATATTAATTATTGTATTCCCTTATCATTTTTTTAGTGCACTACAGAGCCATATTTCTTATTTTCATACAGTAACAATGCTAAATTAATTAAAACTTGTTAATATTTGACAACCATTTGCGACGTTGCCAGCTTTGGGAATATACGCTCTTAACACGTTTTTTCTCAATTTCGCCTAGTTTTCATTGAAAAGAAGCATGGTCAAGTTCGATGGCTTCTGCACATTTCTAATTTAATTCCCAATAAGCTGATGCCAGCAGCTTTACCTGCTGGAAAGATAAAAACGGGATGAAAACTATACTATGTTGGATTAACTCCAAGTCATAAACAATCTGTGTAAAAAAAAACTTGAGAGGTGTCAAGGGACACCCGGATGGAACGAAGTTACTGTATACACTCAACAAAAATAATCGTCGCGACTCCACTCCACTCCCGTCCAGTCCAGTCCGGTCCGGTCCGGTCCGGTCCGGTCCGGTCCGGTCCAGTCCAGTCCAGTCCAGTCCAGTCCAGTCCAGTCCAGTCCAGTCCAGTCCAGTCCAGTCCAGTCCAGTCCATTCCATTCCATTCCATGATAATAAACACATTACCCTCCTTTGCGTCGCGCAGTCGGATAAAAGTGTCGTGCCAACTTTTCGTAAGAATTTTTTCCGTCCAGCCCCCTTTCACAACGCGCGATAAGGAACTTCGTTCCAAAAATATTTAGCATTTTTTGCGTGAAAGAGTCAATCCATCCATCCAGGCTCACAAAATTTCATTTAAAATATTAGTAAATACCAATATACATAATACACAACAAAGTTTACATGGCTAATCTTATCACAACTGATAGTCTAAAAAAAACATCAGTGTATATAAACATAGCATATAATGCTACTTGCATATTGACACACATCTTAGTGATAACGATATGGATATAGAGGTAAATGACTTATATCGATAAGTGACTGTTATCATGTACTTGCACCAAAAGATCCTTGTGTGAAGGCAAATTGATTGGTGTGAGTAAACCTGCGTATTTTGTGTCTATTTTTACTTGAACCTTTTTTTTTCTATACCATTAGGTATAATAAATATGTTAGTCTAGCGTAAAATGTAAGAAAAAACGGATTTTAATTAAATTTAAAAGTTGTTCCCTTCTTGACAATTCTTTAAAGTGGCCTACACACGGCCCTAAAATCAGAGGCGATATCGGGGAAGTGGTGGGGGAGCGCCCTAGGTCATTCCCTAAATCGTATCGTGTGTGTGTAGGCATATCGCCTCTGATTTTAGGGCCGATTTATGGTTGCGATTTGCCTACACACGATACGATTTAGGGAACGATCTAGGGCGCTCCCCCACCACTTCCCCGATATTGCCTCTGATTTTAGGGCCGTGTGTAGACATTAAGTCAATAAAAGAAAAACACATTCGTTTTTAAGTATATTTTGTTTTGGCAGAAAAACATCGAATGGGTCTTATCGCCATGACTCGATTGGAGGAACTGTCAATTTTACTAAATAGAAACCATCCTGTAATTTCAGTTGCCCTTTGTGTTTCAGTGTCGCGATATTTAGACAGTTTCACGATCAAAAATTCTCCTAATTTTTTTTGGGGTCAGCGCTGCATGTCTTATTCTTTCATACTTTAATATTACCCATCATTTCAGCAGTCACTTCCTTCTCTTTACAATCACTTATAAAAAGTGCTCCACTTAAAAAAAAACAAGATTATATTAAACAAATTGACCTAGAGATACACAACCATAAATATGTCGTAACATTTCCGATAAAGTTTTAAAAATACATTACTGACAAAATAACATTATCAAAACTGTTCTTTACCCCGATTCTTTATGCTTAAGGAGATGTTTATAAAGAAGAAGTTGATTGACATCAACTTCTTCTTTATAAACATCTCTGAAATAAATAATAAAATATCTCTGTTTGTACTATCAGAGTAAGCTCTTTTTTGATAGTACGAGCGCTAGATTATTTCCCTGATTTTATTGCCAGATTAAAAAAATATTTACAACGTGTGCATTGCAATGATTGTAGTAATTCTTTTATTTAATAAATAGCTCAGACATCAAGTTACATATTTGTGTATGACTGTATTTTATAATATGTAATTGTTATTTATTAGGTGTTTTTTGACGTAAATGCAATATTTATAATGGTATGTTTAGGGACGTAAATAAATAAATAATATGGTGGTATATTCAGCGGCATCAGTTTGCCCCACGATTGGTGTGATTGGTCGAGCCATTGAGTGCCGCGGTGCATATTGCGAGTTCAATTCCTAACGAAATAAATATATGCATGGTCTACAAGTTTGTTGTTCCGAGTCAGGGTGTTTGTTTATTATTTTATATTGCCTAAGATGTTCATGCATTTACAAAATGCACAAACATCATAGGTAGTATAAAAATAAACGAATTACTAATTGTTTTTTATTAAGTCATTGAGATTACAAAATAACCAAATAAAACTTCTGACAAATTAAATCAAACTGTTTTTATGAAGCCATAGTGAAATAATAATCGTATCTAATCGATTACTTTTGATTGAAAAAGTAATAAAACGAAAAGTTTTTATCGTTTTTTAATTATTTTACGAGAGAATTGGTTTGATAGATTTTTGTACGATTGGTTATTAGCCTTTTAAAAACAAAGAAGAATGGCAGGATAACAACTTTCTTTAAGAAAATAGATTTAAAGGAGATCATTTTTCATTCTGTTATTTCTACCTACCTCCATCATAATATAGCGTAATGGTAGCCATACACCATCCTGCCTATCGTATGACGCTTGCAATTGTTTCAAATTGGCAGTTCGTCCATATACACCATACACCATACTGCCTATCGTACGATCGATTTGACACAACTTCAAATCTGCAGCAGCGATGCCAACTTAGCAACCTTATAGCTAGATCTAGCTATTATTTGGTGACCGATAGCTACAAATTTATAAAATTGTAGCTGTCGTCACCGAATAATAGCCAAATGCATCACTGCTGCCGATTTGACGTTGTGTCAAATCGATTTGATGACCTATCAAATTGGCATGTCATGCCATCAAATACAAAAAAAAAACAATTGCAAGCGTCAAATCGATCGTCGACAGGCAGGATGGTGTATGGCTACTATAAGTTTATGAAAATACGACAATCCTTGACAAACATAACTACATCTTCAGAAATTACTGTCCAAGAATATGGGTGATCTTTTTAACATAAAACCTGATAACTAGAAAATTATGTTCACGGTATGAATTTTATGTACATACATGTGTCACGAGTTCACGACTTAGGAAACAAAAAAAAACACTAAGAAAGGATGCATTATAAAATGTGATCTTTCGAGAACTTGGGTCAGTGCACTGCAGTGACGTCAATCATGTAATAACGGGCTTTTTTTCGATACTTTTTGGTCGACATTCTTTTTTTCCTTTTAGGTAAATTTTTGGCAACTTGGTGTCTTTGTACCCGGTTGAAATCAACAACCTTACTTGGTCACCATAGCTGGTCTAATGTAGGTGAAATAGGCTAAATGCCAATAAAAGGCTAAATTATCATTATTCTGCTTAAGATCTCGCAAAAAAAAGCGTGATATTCGCGTGATTAAGTATTTTAAAACTGCGATAAGTTTCTAGTCATATAAAGAGGATAAAACTCGTTAATTGAATAAATAAAGTTAATTATACCGCATTGCTACAAGTAGACAGGATTATTAAAGTATGCTTTAAATGATTATGTGAGATATAATTAACTAGACTTAAGTATTCAGATTATAAAACGGCTGATAACGATTATCTGTTAATCTCGCTTATTTGAATACTGAATTCAGTGGGTTTAGAATTTAAAACACGTTGTGGGCTCTACTCACAACAAGTTAATTAGTTAAAAAGTGATACATAAATATAATATAATTCAAGAAAATATGGCCTTCGAATCCCGCAGTCGCCTAGTCGGATGGATTCAAACTCGCTTCATAAATGTACACTTCGCATCATATTTACTAACTCACATTCGAACTCAAATTGTTGAATGAATATCTCAGGAAGCGCCGTACTATTGTTTCATTTCCTGAGTCAACCACGTGGTATCAACAAACATCCAAAATAAACTAAACTAAGAAGGAAGCAAAAAGTGTTAACAAAGAAGTTTGAGATACTTTTATACAGTCGCTTGTCAGTGCACTACGATAGTGACAATTGGTTAGACGTTTGGCTTAGATTTTCCACGGTGGAAAAAAAATCTTAGTTATTTTTTTACTTTAAAATTACCGTGATATGAAACTTGCTCTACATCATAATTTATTTTCTAGAAAAAAATAATAAATTAAGCTATAAAATCTGTTTTTCTATCTCTAAAAAAGAAACATTATTAACGCGGTTACTTGTTTTTGTTCCCAAGTCAAAACATTCCGAAGGTGAAGTGATATAAGTCAATTTTGTGATTAAAATGCGTCGACACGTTCACAACACGACGTGTTCAGACGGCGAGGACGATTTTTTTTACGATGTCAGGAACTATAGGCGGTTGCGAAGGGAGTCTAAAATTGTCATTCTTAGCCGATCGGTAAGTTTCATGTTTTTTTTTTATATCGTTTAAGAATCAGGTAAAAGTTTGGGATTTTTCCATTTCTGTTTATTTTTGTGCTTCGGCAATTTTGCATAATATTTTTAGTCTCGGCAGGGTTTTTCAAGATATTTTTAAGTCAACCATAAGATCATTATTTATTTATAGAGTTTATTTTTAGTCCATGATTTCGTTTTGTTGCAAAAAACGAAAGGAATGATATTAGAATAAATATTAGTTACATAACCAAATTAATGTGGTAAGATAGTGTTTGTCTGGTCCTTTAATTGAGAATACCTTTAGCACCACGTGCGTCATATCTAATTAGAAATAACAAAAATAAATCAATTATTTAAGTATATAGAAGTCATCAAAACAACAACAAGTACAACAAGATAGAAAAACAAAATAAAAAATGATAAATATTAATAATGTATATGTATAAGTAAATCTGTGATATAAATCACGAAATTATTGACAGACTTTTGATATCTTACTTCTTACAATCAATAGCCCGAATAAAAAATAGGTAAATATTATTATATGCTTATTTAAACCCATAATTAAGGAAAAATATTTTTGGAATTATAAAGGCGACGACGACAGTTGACAAAACCAAAGATGATCACAGTAAATACCCCAAAAAAAAGTGCATCAATTTTTTCTCAGTTGCACATGAGTGACAAAAACTAGCAATTATAATTGTTTAACACATTCTCGACCCGTGTTGTCATTCTGGTCCTGGGCATTAGAATAAACGGCTATTAGGCAGATGTCTTCTTCTACGTCAAAGTTTTTTCAGAGTAAATAAAGACATTTCACAAGTATTTCAGTAAAACAACGATGTAGCGATAAAACCTGTTACACAATTCATAAAGAAGGTAATTTTAAAGCATCATAGAAAAATTCAGGTTAATCGGTCCATAACTGTCAAAATAATCACTCTTGTAAACTAAATCTGCTCTCCTGTAAAGTTGCGATTTTGTAGATGTCCGTTTCTACTTTGCTGCCATCGAAATGGAATCATAATAAGCAGCATCTGAATCAGTCAAAGTCAAAGATCATCAGTAACAATGTTCTTATTATAATTTGAAGTAATTCTTAATTTTGAGATAGGTAAAACAAAGATCAATCCATTTTACAGAAAGGACACTCAAGAAAATTAAACACAATACTTGAACCTTGTCTCTAGCAGAATTTATATTAGAAAAGCATTTGATTAAAATTGTTTGGCCAACATTTAGGACAAAATGTTGGGCAAACTTGTTTTAACCAAAAAATAACCTCTAGGCATCTATTTCCTTTTGTGTTATTGTTTTCCATTTATTTTTTATCTGCCTTGTAATTAACCTGTTTTAAACTGGTTTATTTGTTTGTTAGCTTTGTTGTGTTTTGTAACTGTTCAAAAACAACAAATAATATATCATATAAACATTAATTTTTAAATGCTTTGAAAATTTAGTTTTTCATTTCACATACGATCATTAAACTTTAACAGATTATTATTACAAACCTGTAAGACCTACTGTCTGACGTCTCTTCAGCTACACATTTAGCAACAGACATTCCACAAAATATAACGAGATTTAGGTACCACCATTTCCGTCTGAACTTGATGTAACGTCACTTACTATTTAGATACATAAACTTTGCCCATATTCACGTAAATCTAACTAGGTATCTGCTAGATACATCAAAATAAGACGTTATTTAAAATTCGAGTGCCAAACCGGCCAGGCGGTCAGTAACAACCTGAACCAAAGTGAATGTACACTGCTGACCTTGCGTCCGATACGGCCGGTTACGATATTGTCTTATTTTGTAACGCCACTATTCCTGACGTGGTGTATCGTGGACTACTTTTTTGGAAGAAGAAAAAACAACGTAACGTTGTGTTGACGAGTTGCTAGATAAGAAAAAATATTCTGACGATGAGTAATAAAAAAAAAGTTTAATTAAATGTTTTAAGATCAGTATTAAGTGTCGACACACTAATAGCAATTTTGTTTTAATATTATTTGCAAATAAATCGTTTGAACTTGAAACATTACGTAATCTTTTAGATAAGCAGATCTTAATTTATTCAAAAACGTGTTAGAATAAATTAGATAGGCATGTTTATTTTACATTTTTTAAACGTTTCCAAAGATATCCTGTCTCATTCAGTTACCATGATCTAACAAAATAATAGTTCACGTTCAAATTTACCAATAATTCACATACAATTATGTATAATATAACCTGTAACTGATACATTACATAAAGATAAAGTAACTCTAAGTAATACTACACGTGTAGAAGGTTCATATCATGCTCCAATCGCGTGGACAAAGTAAATATGTGCTAAGTTGGTATGTATAAAATGTTATGTACTCAGAAACTGGTGTATGCTGTACATTAAGTAGTAAAAGATAAGTGTAATATCTTGTTGAACTGTGAAAAAAATTAACACCTGCAATAATCGGGACGTATAAGATTTGTTAATTTTGTCCTGGGTTCCGCGAATTTTTTGATCATATAAATTCAAAAAATTAAAAGAGTCCTATTTACTCACTTAGTAAGAAAATTTCCTAATTAGTTCTATAGAATATAATAGAATATATCTAAATTAATCTGTTCACTGTTAATATTATGTTACTAGCTGTTGCCAGCGGTTTCACCCGCTGCAACTTGAAAATTATCCCACGGGAACATAAAATCGGGATAAAAACTATCCTATGTGTTAATCCAGGTTATAAACTATCTGTATACCAAATTTTAGCCAAATCCGTTCAGTGGTTTTTGCGTGAAAGAGTAACAAACATCCATACATCCATACATCCATACATCCATACATACAAACTTTCGCCTTTATAATATTAGTAGGATTCGATGATGAGTCTATTTGACTTTTTCGCTTGAACAGCTCAACAGATTAGAACGAATTTGGCATTCATATAGATTATATCTGTCTTACGGTGCGTACAGACTATGTAACATAACATGTTATATAACATTTTCATAGTGTGGTCATGTTATAAAACATTGTTATATAACATTTTACATAAATTTGTAGTGTTATATAACATTGTAACATGGTCTGTACGCACATTTACTACTAAAAGTTGAACATCTGTTGAACACTTGTCTAAAAAAGTGTAACTGCAAAACGACCCTCATATCATCGTCAAATGCCATTTTGCAGTTAATACTATGTCACAGTATGTGTTTGGAGTGAAAAAAATACTGGCAAAATTAGGATAGAATAAAATCCGAATTGTAGTGTGTATAACTTCGGATGTAACGATTTCTAGAAAGAAGCAAAAAGCGTCAATATCATAAAAAAAATATCGTAAATGGAAACCGGACCTAAGGTTTCACAATCACACTAACGACTCCTAAACAAAGTAGCGTTAATTCACAATCTAGCGACTATCAAATTTAAAGAAAATTATCATTTATTATCAACATACTCGTAAGTCGTAGGCCAGTATTTAACCACGCGGCACTCGGCAATCACGCTTAAACATGGTGGGAAAAATGTTCCCAAATATTTCCAAATAGACAAAAAAATCTGTGTATTCGTGACTTACGCGATTAGAGTAATCTTTATGAAATTATCACTCATTCAAATAGTGTACAATAATTTACATACATTGTGTTTACGAAATCTGACAGAAACCGGTGTGAAGGTGATACTTTACTTTGTGCTAATGCCGATCACATTGACACGAGTGTCGCCAATAGCTAGTCATATTAAAATAATATATTAAAGTAACTTTTCGTGTTTACGTGTCCTACGTGACTGCGTGTGTTTATCCGTGATCATGGCGCTTGAAACAGTATCAAAATACCAGGAAATCGAAGAAATAATAAACATGGTAAATATGTACCCCGTTTACGTTCAAATTATGCGAACACATTAAACTTGAAAAAACTTAGCGGATTATGATGTAACAAATAAAATAATAGAAGACAAAATTTACATATTTTAATGTTTTTGAAGTGAAAACTTCTTTAGCGGCGTTGTACACTTTTTCTGTAATGGGTAAAAAATTTAAAACTCGCGTCAGGGTCACGTGACCGTCAGGGTCACGTGACCCTGATCGAAAATGAGTAAGACGTCATTCAAATTAAAAATAAAACATAGTAACAAAAAAGTTTTCACTTCTACCGGCACTCCTGGAGTGCAACCTTTTTTTTTTTGAAGTGAAAACTTCTTTAGCGGCGTTGTACACTTTTTCTGTAATGGGTAAAAAATTTAAAACTCGCGTCAGGGTCACGTGACCGTCAGGGTCACGTGACCGTCAGGGTCACGTGACCCTGATCGAAAATGAGTAAGACGTCATTCAAATTAAAAATAAAACATAGTAACAAAAAAGTTTTCACTTCTACCGGCACTCCTGGAGTGCAACCTTTTTTTTTTTTAATGTGTTGTATGATTCAACGTCGTCACTTAATTCGTTTGTTTTTAAAGTTATTAAAAAAACGAGTTTGTTCAAGTCACATGACTTACCTAATAATTTTTTGAAGTGAAAACTTCTTTAGCGGCGTTGTACACTTTTTCTGTAATGGGTAAAAAATTTAAAACTCGCGTCAGGGTCACGTGACCGTCAGGGTCACGTGACCGTCAGGGTCACGTGACCCTGATCGAAAATGAGTAAGACGTCATTCAAATTAAAAATAAAACATAGTAACAAAAAAGTTTTCACTTCTACCGGCACTCCTGGAGTGCAACCTTTTTTTTTTTTTCAATAAATATCTTTGTATACATCTATTAATTTTCGGGTCAATAACAGTTTCAAATACTTTAAAATTATTAACGACATAAGGCCAGTTGTTTGATCAATATCTGGTTAAACTACCCGTATTGTTCAAATCCCAATTTTTAACAAATCGTTCAAAAAAAATGAGGATTTAACAAATTGATAGTTTAACAAATGATTAAACAACGCAGCTTTAACAAAAAGTTTAAAGTTGATGTTGTTGCTTCTCTAAAAAAAAGGAAAATAAAGAATTAGGTATGTCAATTTATAGTTCATTTTCGATTGGGATTTTTTTTTTTTGATTGTGGTAGGTTAATGTGCTGACTATATAAAACGGATATTATAATGCCTCAACTTAAAATTGTATTTCTTTTATTACGGTCATCATCATTGACACAATCACATCACAAAAACTAAAAACGCCATCCTGCATCTTTCACCAACATTAATATCAACATACCGTAACTTATCGTAATACCAACATAATAAACGCGGATGCCAGCACCGTAAGCTTCCTACATAACTACAGTTTTAGGAAGTTATCACACTTTAGATATTGGAATCAGATTGATCTGGTTAGAAAGAAAGAAAGAAATAACGTTTGTACGTAAACGAGGTGAAATTCGCCATTTTCACTTTAATTGCAAGGTCATAAAGCTCTTTTTTTTTCTACCCGACTCAAGCAGATTCCACATCAATAGGTATTTGCGTTGACTTACAGAGGTTACTTCATGAGGTACTAAAACACCGGCTTATTCAACCGTTCTCATTTCAAAACTGAGATGTTTCAAAACATACAGAAAGGTGCACCTTCCAGGGAACGATAAGCGAGAAAGTATAGCTTCTGTATTAATACTCAATTGCTACTCATCATTTTCACATAATGTGCTATCTATCTGCCGTTAAGATGAATGATGTCATAAAGGTTTTATATTAATTTTGTTGATTGAAAAAGATTGTCCGTTCTTTTCCATACGAGCTTTACGCTGAAATGGGGACCTGTACTGTAGGTGCTCATTTCAGTATCTATTTACAGGTATCTTGTGACTGAGACTGTATCGCCACTATTTTCGTATTATTTTTTGTCTTTTGAAAATTCTAAAGTTCCTGGAACTTTATTTTGAATACTTCTTGGCTGAGAAAAATAAATTAACTGTAAAACGAACGGTTCGACTCCGTTTAAAAAAAAAGTGTCATCAGCAATAAAGATCAAAATCTTAATAGATTCACAAAACTCAATAACTCATCGCGCTTTTGTAAAGTATTTAATGAGATGGGCATAATTAAGTTCGTAAAAGATGATCTCAACTATCGTGAGATGTTCCGTATTATGTTATATTGCCAATAGTTTGCATGTTTAACTTGTTTGTCAAAGATAACAGGTATTATGTGATGTTAGCTATGTTTAGCTAATGAACCGGTATATTGTACTGCACGATATGCAATTATCGCATTTGAAATACTCGTGTAGAAACAGGATGTTCTTCAAAGAAGTTTAAGCATCGTGGAATATGGACTGAAGGCCCAAAATCCCGTGCGATTCTTAAAAATGGAATAATTCTATTTGGGGGAACGTCGAAAGATTTACAGGTTACACAACACTTCATTCGCCCCTCAGACTGATAGAACATTTTTGAAGATTTCACTCAGTCCACAAAAAAAAACGTGTTTATAGCTTCTCTCAAAGTAGGCAGCCATCTTTAAACCTCACTGCGCAACAGTTCAATGACTGTTATAAATGGCAACCGCTCGAGGTTCAATTCCCGATTCGAGTAACCAGGAAAACGTGTTGATTCACAACATCAACTGTGTTGAACCGAAGTGGTTAAACCTTTTTGTAATGTGTGTCATGGCCGGCTGGTTTCGAGTTAAGTTGCCGTTTTAGTAAGAGGCAACACTGTGAGAAACTTGCCTTATTGTAAAAAGCTGGTGACATAACATCGGCTTTTAAAATAAGGTATAAAAGCATTCATCGGTATGAACTATGGCATTTTAGGTCTGGGGCGTGACCTTTTAGTAGGTAACGCTTTGTAGGCTATAGAGACAAATGAGGATTTTTTCCTTAAATGCTCACACGTATCTACTACAAATCCTTAGCCTGAATTCCTCACAAAAGGCCTCAAAGCAATTAGAAAATAGAGACATGAAGAATATCTCTTTCTAAAAATTCTTTTCTCTCATTCTTACACATCACTCGCTTAGCAACTGCTCAAGAAAGCAGTTTGATTGCAATTTAAAAATATAAGTAACTGTGCATTATTCAATTAACATGAAAAACATTAGTCAAACGGTAATAACATAACTTCTGTATCAGTTAACACAGTCACTACTCCCGCTGCAGGTGCAAAAGCCTACGATTGTACTAGAACAGGTTTCACGGCATATTCCACCGATTATTTTCAAAACACGCACCACGTTGATTGTTTAAACTTTAAACTAGTGTAATAAGTCGTAATGAATAGAGGTTATCGGATAGATTTGTGAAACATGCATTGAATTAGCTAGATTTGTAAAGGCTCAAGAAGATGGGACGGTGAAAGAAGGAAGAATGGTTAAATCACTTAAATATGAAAAAAAATCTTGAATATGATCAGCATAATATGAAACTCAATAGAATTTAAACAAATGAAATAGAACAAAAGTTCATGATAGTAATGATACAAGTTTCAATACAGATTATTTTTAAAGATGGTGGAAAATAGATAAATACAAGTAGACGTAACTAAATTGTTAATAGAGCCTGATGATACTAGAATTTATATGTATAGTGATAAAAATTAATCAATCTCCAACATACGCAACATAATAGACAAAATCAGCACATATAGCAATTAACATAATCAACATTTACAACGACGTTAAATCAGTTGACAACTTAAATGCTATTGTCACTACAATAAGGAAGTAAACTATTGTGTAACAGAAATTATCTTTAAGCCAAATTCAATTAAAACCTTTGAAGTGCGTACGTTTGTGCAATTATGTATGACTGGAGCAATTAGACTTTGTAGTGTTATAACTACACTTGTTGGCTTATATATGATAATATAAGATGTAATCGTTTAGGAAGATTTTGAATTGCTAATTGCTATTATCTTTGCTTATTCAGTTTCCTGAGCATGTCTCAGTATCCGCGCAACATTTCATTTCACATTGTTTCTTCTACTCTCCTTTGCTGAGCATCTATCATTTATTTCTTTAAATGTCTCTCTTTAATCATTCATCAGATTTTTTTAGCCTCTCTCTTCTTTCCTACTATCATCACATTTATTTTATCGGGTCCTGTGTTTCTAATGATTTTATTTTACTATCGTTTTTAATTTATTCAAATATACATCCTCCTCTTTGTTGACCTATAAAGCCAAATAAATAAAATGTTATCAAAATTCATTTAAACAGTAACTTCCTCATAGGCTCAACCCAATAAAACTCAATTGCCTACAAATTAATTAATGATGTAATAAAATAAACTATTCTAACGTTATTTTTCTTTTTGTCTACAGTTCCACTCGGTGACGGAAAAGAGGTCACACAATAATGAGTGCGGAGAGAACAGTCTGACGATAGTGTCAGAAAAGAAGATTGAAGATGATTCCTCTGACTCTTCAAGTGGAGAAAATGTGGAGATTGAAGGTATGTTATAATTTTTTACACGTTACATTTAAGATGGAAAGGAGATGGCTAAATGAGTGCCCCAGTCGCCTATAAGAATTTCATTTTAACTCGTAGTATTTGAAAATTCATTAATGAATTGTTTAATGTTTAATAATTTCCTAAGACTTATATAAAATTTTAAACATAAAAAAGTATCTGAATTGCTTTTCGCTCATTTTTTATTGACATGATGACTTGGTCACGATGAAATAATGAAAACTAGGGAAGGGTAATAACGCTTTCCAGATTGTTAAAATGAAACTGTATTTAATCGATTTTTACTAATGTGATTTAAAACGATTTGTTTTCTGAAATTAATAATTGGCGTTGAAACAGTATTTGGCGGGAATCGATAGATTCAGAGTCGTTTCGTTGCTCTTTATTGTGTTTTCATGCGTTTTGCTTCGGAAAATCAGATTGTTTTAAAGTGATTCGTCCACTAAACTCAACTTTATTATTTTCGTTAAAAGCTTCGGAATGAGCTTCTTAGTTTAATCTTAGTTCATATTTTGTGCAGAATAATATTAACTGGACAGGTTCCGTCTGAACTGGAAGGAAGACGCCCAACATCGTGAAAGGTATGAGTGGAAAGAGAATATTGCCCAGCACGCGTAGCATGGCGATTCTATCTCTATTCTACCAAGAAAAGACAAAGTTATTTCATCGTTATTTCTACACAAATAGACTGTTTTTTGCACAAATATGACACCATTCGTACACTATTGAAGAAAAGAACGTTTATTTTCCGTATTTTTTACATTACCATGCTTAAAACGCTAAAAATATTTCTACGTTCTGTCATTTTGTCTATGAGGCGTCGACAAAACCTCTTTCTACGGCGCCATGCTACACCTGCTGGAGTGGGAGAAAAAAAAAATAACTGAAATATGATCGATACTACTTTCTAACGATTTCAATCGATTCTTTTATCGCTTCTGTGACACTTTGAGTCCAATCCCTTCTTTAAGAAAAAAACAAACGTCAGACGTCATTTGAACGCTCTGCGCTCTGCTTATTAATATTGTTCGTTGTGATTCTTCCTTTTGCTTTTCCTTGACCCCCGCTTGTTTATTGGACTTCCTGCTTGCAAACCTACCGACCTCTCGCTTCTCGACCCGGACTTAACTTGTATACTGTGAATCATGCAATGCATAAACTGTGGTATATCCACGCGAAGACTACGGCGTCATATACACTCGAGAGGAGCTCGTGGCTAAATAATTATAACCGCACAGGCCGATCTTTCAGCCAACATTGTCATCCTTGTTATGAACTGCTGCATTCAGGAGCAACTGGTGAAATTCGTTTATTCGGCTATTCAACGGAGTGCTTAATTGTGGTTGTTCTGTGAGAACATTGCAAGGCCATCG
This sequence comes from Agrotis clavis, assembly GCA_954870645.1. Classification (NCBI taxonomy): domain Eukaryota; kingdom Metazoa; phylum Arthropoda; class Insecta; order Lepidoptera; family Noctuidae; genus Agrotis; species Agrotis clavis. The sequence goes on along the minus strand of OX940931.1, from coordinate 22,861,433 downwards.
CCATGTAGTGGAAAGAAACAGTTCAAAGTTGCAGAAATTAACAACATCACACCCAGATTTCCATCATCACGTAATAAAATGACATTTAAACACAGTCCGTCGCTTCGTATTCTTTCAGACTTTATTTATAAGAATCACAGATTAACGAATAAATATAGTATTTCCTATTTTTCTTGTTTCATTTCGAAATTGTTAAATGTATCCTTAGCTAATAAGAGGGTTCAACAACGAGTTCAGAAAGGATTAATCAATCACGACACGTTTACTTTTGACTTTACCGATATAACTAACATAATATTATGAATGTGGTTATCATTATTAGATAGATTAGTTCTTCCAAACAGGTTTAGGTATACTGTATTCAACTATGTAAATCAAGTAAACGATATCGTTTGTTTATCATTACAACTACTTACCTACTTATATCGTCTGTGAAAACTGTCTTTATTTTAAGTTTAAGCACGTATCACATTATTTGGTAAGTAGTTTGAAGATGTTTAATTAATCTGAGTGGGTCACAAATGTGGTCATCAATAAATAAATACAATCGCAGATACATAAAAGTAAACGCCTAAGTAAAAGTTTATAGCAATATCAATATTTGCAATTTTTGTAGTACTTTTAATAGTAGGTGTTCACGTTTTTTTTTATCATGATTAAGAAGATATAACAAGTTTTAGAAACTTTTTTTATGTGAAATATTAATATTGAGCTATTCAGCGTTATACAGTGCTAGGTCCCATTTCTATAGCCGTCTGAATTTTTGCACATACTTGAACTTTCCATCTCCTTTGATTAAAACTAAGATGTACCGTAAAGATTTCAACTCAGGAAAGTTGTAATAGGCGGTGTCAAATAAAATAAACGTTTAAAACAAGTAAGCTGAAGTTGTGCTAATTACATTATTGCCTGAATTAAATTTCACAGTTTAAGCAAAAGGTGTAAGGTAGATATTCACGCGATGTTTTAGTCCTTAGATACAGGGGTTCTGACTTGGCAACTCATTAAGTTAAACCTATCTTCAATAATTATACATCTAATTTGCAGTATTTACGGTATTTATAGGCTTGATAAGAATAAGATAGAGATAGATTTGCTCTTTACTCTTGAACTTGTGAACAAGTTTTGCTATGTATTCTAAAAACTATTCTATTATTATGCTAAATACCTAACAATTTTCAAACAACACATAGTTTAGGTCAAGAACTTCGTAATAGAAACATGAAAAACAGGTTTTAAGTTTACTATTTTTAAATCTACCCATTTAATAGATGTAGGAAAATCTAGAAATTCATAAAAACTTATTGTCAGTAGGTTGTTTAAAACAGCTGGTAATTTGAGGATGCAATCATACATAAATTATGTAATATAAAATTGGATATGTAATATAAAATTGGATAGTGACTACAAAAACCAATGATTCTTATTTTAAGAGGTTATCAAGTTTTTCTAATAAATTGAATCCCACCAAAAACATTAAATGTAAAAAATGCCAAGTCTCTCGATGCAGTCTTTCCATCGTAAAAAGTTTTGAGATCTCACAGAAGCCAAGTCCTATTCAAATTATTTTGTAGTTATAAATCAACATTTAGTAATTATATCAATAGTTTTCTTTATATTATAACTATAGTGACTTGGCAATGAGCACAAGTAAAAACAAATAAAACGGCATATTTGGAGGAGTTGAAAGTTACACACACCGCATGCGTAAACATTCTCTTTTACTTTATAATATATTCTCTTAACATTCATCATTTACTTTCATAAAGCGATGGCCCGTAAGTTATTCTTAATTATTGTATTGGAACATGTAGTCGGTAGTGACCATCATGATTCACACATAACAAATAATCTGATCACAGGTCTCGTCAGTAACATTTGCACATAATTCCAGGCAGCAAGTTAATTTGTGCTCATTGCCAAGTCACTATAGTTATAATATAAAGAAAACTATTGATATAATTACTAAATGTTGATTTATAACTACAAAATAATTTGAATAGGACTTGGCTTCTGTGAGATCTCAAAACTTTTTACGATGGAAAGACTGCATCGAGAGACTTGGCATTTTTTACATTTAATGTTTTTGGTGGGATCTCATTTATTTTTTGTAAGTGTATTTCTTTCTTTTTTTTAGGTGTCCTCATAATTTCGGACTTCAGCTACTTTTTTGCTTAGGACCCATTCTCTATCTAACAAACTAAATAGATCTAAACTAACTAACAAATAACTAAATAAATATATATCTGCTAACTTACAAACTAAATATAACTAAACTAAATAACACGTAAACAACTAGATATGTAACTATGTCTATGTTATATTAATAAACTATTTTCATGAATAACTGTTTCAGTAACAATAATAAATCTACTCCGAATATCGCTACAATATTTTTTTAGTTTCGAAATGGTTGTTCATAGATAGATGGCGCTATCAAATGAAAATTATTGAATTATTTTAAAGTGCTACTTAGACTGCGCTCTGTAACGAAACCATAGCGCGATTCAGACAGGTACAACGCCATCTATCGAGCGCGCATACAATATTTATCGCAATACAATGGAGTTTTAGCTTTATTAATTTAATGAATTATGAACTCTATGTATTAATTTATATTAATTATAGTCTATGTATTACATTTATATTATTCCTTTCTATTCTATGTATGTATTCATCCAATTGAATACTAACTTAAACAACGAACAAAGTTAACAATGCAGTCAAAATCGATACACAATGTTCTTGCCAAACCGCAAATATAAAATTGTTTTCTATGGTATATTATTTTTTTATGTTTTTATAATTTTTCCTTTATATGTGGCTAATGACCTATCTTGGTGCAAAATTTGAAGTTTCTAAGTCTGCTAGAAGTACCTTAGATTTTTGATGATCGGTCAGTGAGTGAGTGACAAAATGGTGTAACTTTGATCGACCGTAACTCCTAAACTATTCATTCAATTGGCATGTAATTTCGAACTTAAGCTTGTTCTAATGCCTACTATTATTCACCGAAAACCTAAACTCCTAGCTTTGTCCACGTCGAAGTTATAGGGGGGGCGAAACAGCCGCGAATCGCTTCGAGAAAAGATGGTACGGCCGTGCCCTTTTGCTCGAGACTTGGCGGGGCACTGCCGTGCCCCCAGATGGCGAGTTATGACGCATTTTGTATTTAAATAATAATAATATACAGATAGTCTCATAGTAACTGATCTAGACACTCGTCCTTTTATTATACAGGGTGATTTTTTAGTCACCATCCAAATTTTAATATATTAATCTTTGGCGAAAATCATTGAATACGTGTTTTTTCTTTTTGTATCACTCAATACAAAAATATCGAGATATCACGTCTCAATGTTATCTATAAAAAGTTGATGAATCGACACCGCGCTGTGATGTGTCGCTCAGGTGTAGCGGGGCGGGGCGGGGGGTCAGCGGGGTGCGCTCTGCCCGATTCATGCGTCGGCAAGTGTATATTATTAACGTTTAGCTTAGTGACCACACAGAGCGGATGAGAACATGATTTAATATGACAATTTGACGTATCGTTTTTTTTTTCAAAAATGGGGTTAGTGATTGATACCTAATGCCTAGAAAAATTTTGGACGGTTGTAAAAAAGTCAGCCTGTATATATTCTTTTTATTTTATTTAGTGCAGTGGTTGAACGATTGACTGCATCGCTGGGTGTCACAGGTTAGAATGAAAAATAAAACAATAGAAATAGTTGTTACGAATCTGGGTGTTTGTGTTGTTAAAATATTTGTAAATGCACCCAGACTTAAATAAAAAAAAAATGTGGTAGACAACGTTTCTATAAAAAAAAAAAGAAAACAAAAGACAATACTAATTGTTATGCCCACACAAAGATTACAGATGAGCATGTCGACAAACGACATCTATGCCTGGTGGCTTCTGATTGCAGAAAACATTATAAAACTCTACAAAAACAATAGAAGATTACCTTCATCTAAAGAAAACAGAAATAATCTCCAAAAGTTCTATAACAGTTAACAATATTTTCACCTCAAAACCGGTTGCATCATCAAATATAATTGAAACCAGTTTCGGTCTCCTATAATGAGAGCACCACATTTTGTAATCAGTTTACATGTCACGTATGCACTGGCCTTCCCTGAAGATTGGTATAAAGATCTTGAGGAATAAAACTAAAATCATAGCTAGCTCGTGTCTTGACTTTAAATTAAAGGTTTTGTTTGTTAAACAGCGGCGTGGCGCGACGCTAGCGTGGCATGTCCTAGTCGTGCATCCTCGCAGCACGCCAATGCCACGCTACGGCGCTATAGCGCCGCGTCGCGTTTTGCTCGCAGTTTGGCAAAGCCTTAAACATTGTTGGTATAACGATCTTCGGAATAAAACTAAACTAAAAACATAGCCGGCCCGTGTCTTGAATTTAAATGGTGGATGCAGTTCTAAAACTAGATTTTCTGAAGGTACTATTCTCATTTGACATTGAAGAGCTTTGTTGTGTTTGGAGACAAGTTTCAAGATCAAAGGAAATATGGGTCACCATTTAAATTTTAAAATTATGTGTCTATCATAGTCATGTCTAACTTCAGCTACACCTGCATGGACTAGAAGGCCTTGAAACTTTTCTGCAGTCTCAGTTGCACAACATAATAATTGCTAGAAGAGTACTACAGATTTTTAAACATTAACCCACACATGGAATTTCTCCTGTATCGTTTACAAACTCATGAACAGAAATAGCCAGCCAGACCCGGAACAAGTTTTACTTGTAGATTATACAAATATTAGTTCCGTATGGGAATTAATATTTGGAAAATTACCCAGTTACTGGGTTGTGGAGGTCCGATAGGCAGTCGCTCCATGTAAACTACTGATATTCAGCTGCCTAAGGTTTGATTGGAAACCGACCCCATTAGAGTTGGAAAAAACTGAAAAAAAAATAACGACGGGATCCAAAATCGCGGTACGCAGTGCAGTAGTACCTATCAATGACTGGATCACAATAAGACCGGTAATATAATTATACTGTTATTCTATACAACTGTATGTCATACTTACCGTGTTAAAAGTCAATTAAAAAGAAACATAATAGGCGTGAAATATTCCATAGACACGCCTGTCAATATTAATAATTGCAGAAAATAGTTCAACGACCTGTAGAAGTCATGTTGGTGGTTCATATGTATAATTATGTCAAGTTGTTTACGTCAAAATAACTTATATTTAAGTTTTTCCTTACATGAATATCATTAAGATTTCATCAACCTCTCATAATAACTGTCTCTAGTTGTTGTAATGATCGCATGTATACCTGATCAAGTGTATACCTTATTATACCTACTTGATGCCATGTATACCTGGCATGAGAGATGGAAGTAAACACCCCTAGACTGCTGAGAGTTATGCTTATCGCTACAAACATAACGCTAAGGCCCGCTTGCACGAACCCGAGTTATCTTTTAACTCAGAGTTAGTTGCTAACACAAGGTTAAATTGACAGTTTGTCATACAATATTGTCAATTTAACCTCGTGTTAGCAACTAACTCTGAGTTAAAAAGATAACTCGGGTTCGTGCAAGTGGGCCTTAGTAGTCTTTAATAGATTTTCAATTTTACATCTAAGGATATAAAGTTGAAAATCTGTTAAAGTTTACAGAGCGTTTTCGTTCATTCTTGTTGCTAAATCTCAGTAGTTATGGCAAAGGGTTTTGTTCTACAATGACTTACTTACCTACTGATACAATTTCAATAATGCTTGTTTCACAAAAGTTTATAAACAGTATAATATCGTATGCAGTTTATTTTAAAAGCACATTGTTTTGAAATCGGCCTTAACCTTCAAATAACAAAGATAAAACAATTATTATTATTTATCATAATAATGTAGTGCCAAAATACTTCACAATATTATCATAATAAACATAACATAACACAGTGCCATCGATCGTATGATATTTTAATAATAAACCTACAAAGAAAAACATTGTTGTTTTAAGTCAGTCTGAAATTCTTGTTAAAGATACTTTGTTTTCAGAAATTCTTCACAAAAAAAACCTTTATAGGACAATAACACCTCTTGTAAATAGGAGTTACTTTACAAAAACTATTCAAAAAACAATTTCAAAGCTTACTCCTCTCTAATAAGATTACAAATCAAATGCATGTGCTATGCAATATGCAGTCATTCACGTCTCAAACGGGTTCGTGAATCAACTTTTAGATCTTAATCAGAGGCGTCATGTATCGCTTATGTTCATAGAAAAATACGTCATAATACTCAGAAGATAAGTATCATTAATGGCTCATTGTTGACTGAATGTGTAAAGTTCAGATTTATTTGCATTAGAAGATAAGGCATTTTTTGAAGTGAAAACTTCTTTAGCGGCGTTGTACACTTTTTCTGTAATGGGTAAAAAATTTAAAACTCGCGTCAGGGTCACGTGACCGTCAGGGTCACGTGACCGTCAGGGTCACGTGACCCTGATCGAAAATGAGTAAGACGTCATTCAAATTAAAAATAAAACATAGTAACAAAAAAGTTTTCACTTCTACCGGCACTCCTGGAGTGCAACCTTTTTTTTTTTGTAAAGATTTTCCGTGTAATGCTGATGTGTTGTTGAATAACTAAGAACTATGGCTCAGTATGTTGTCTCAAAAATTACGTCACACTATGACCTAATTTTAAACACAACACACTTTTGAGGAAAAAGAAAATGGTGATGTGATTGGAAAAAATCGTTCAACTTTTAAAGTACCTACTACCTAGTCAAAAACATAAAATACGCGTCCTGCTACATTCTTCACAAACTTAAAAAAAATATGTCCGTTATGAGCTCAAAATACCTATATTTATTATTTATTATGTTTAACTTATTGCAAAATTACTGCAAGAGCCAAGCTATTTTCAATGTTTCCTCAAAATTGCGGTTTACATTAACCAATTCCAATTTTCTCTGAGACTTTTACAAAATTACTCATTACAAGGTTTTTCAACATCGTAATTTGTAATTCTTTCGGCTTAATCCTTCATTTCGTAACAACATACCTCAGTACTTACCCACAATAAAGTAATGAACAATTTGTTTAACCATTTTTTCCTGTTAGACTTATGTAAACGCAAAATTACTAGTGCTTTTCCCCGACATGACGATTAATAACTCATAAAACCACAAATTCTGACGTTAACGAACAAAAAATAGGTTAACATAACAGCCATTTCATTCAAGTTCAATGAGGTGTTATATGATAGATTCGATTCGAGAGTTCCATTAACATTCCAAAGAGTTTAAGTACTATGTAAAGAAAGATAGAAGTAGAAAGGAGCTAACAGAACTGCTGAGTTGACAAAATAGAATAGTTTGGAATAACAAGACATGCAAAATGAACAAGGACTTGTGAACGATGATGATAATGATAAATTAGTTCGGTCAAACCAGTACATTGCGGATCAAGTTCCTGATGCGACTTAAGCAGATAATCTACTAAAGTCTTTCTATGTTTGGTGAGCCTAAGTTTAATCAATGTCTACTAGACTTAACCATTAACTTAGTAACACAAAGTTAAATCATGGCTAGATTCCCAGAAAGTGTAAGTAGGTCAAGATATGTTAGCCATTTACAAGACAGACGACAAGACTTATTGAGTACTGAGAAGTTCTTAAAGCTGACCATATTCATTTAAGATAAACATTTAGTCACAACAGACAGGAAGTCTCTATGATTTCATTGTTATTATTAAGAGTATAGAACCTTATACAAACAAGATTGTTCTTCCGAACAAACAAGTGTATGAATCAAAGATTCTATTTTTATATTCAGCAGAATGTAAATTATGAAGAACAAGATGCATGATGAATCTAATGATTGCTTGTAACGATTCTTTGTTAAGAAGTTCAGTTTTATTAACTAGGGCTACGACCTCTGCATTTAACAAGTTGAGGTCGGGAACTATCAAGGTTATTGCGTAGTCAGACAGAATCAGCTTATAGTTATTTTAACTGGTTCATGGTTTGGGTTTGCATGTTGCTACATCGGTTGCTGCACATTAAATACATAGAATTCTTCAATCAATTCCATCAATTGCAGTAAAATCATTATGCTTTTCGCTGTCTTTTCTAAAATAAATTTTATTGTTTGGATTATTTTCAAAAATGTCTGTAGCTTTTATAACGTTACCAATAGATATAATAATTCTGCAAAAAAACATATTATTCAATTCGACTAACCAAATTATCTACAATAGCCTTCTGCACACTCGTGACGAATACTCCCTTGACTTAAATACATAATGTACAGTGACAAGATTCCAGTTAATCCCGTTCACGTGACGACATTTTTTCCGTCTTCGGTGCTGATTCACATAATGTTGTATTTAGGAAAAGGCTTATTTTCCATTTATGTAGGACTAGCTGTTGCCAGCGGCTTCACCCGCTACAACTCGAAAATTATTCCACGGGAACATAAAATCGGGATAAAAACTATCCTTCGTGTTAATCCAGGTTATAAACTATCTGTGTACCAAATTTTAGCCCAATCCGGTCAGTGGTTTTTGCGTGAAAGAGTAACAAACATACCTACATATACATCCTCACAAGCTTTCGCATTTATAATATTAGTAGGATTGATTAAACATTATCCAAGATTTAATATTTTTTTAAGCTATTCAAGATCACTTGATTTATAACCTACTACAAAACTCAATGAAGAATTACGTGTTTTATAATTCGCATTACGTCTTTGTCATAATTATGAATATCTTATTAATAACGACCATGACCTTTGATGGTTTCAATCTCTATCCACTAAAGTATTAAAACACCAGTATATTAAATACCGGAAATTGCTAGCTCATTACAATAACAGTATTTTATTAGGAAGCAAAAATCACTATCTTTTAAATTCCTTCAAAGTTCCTTATAACACAATTCATCACGTTATCTTGCACCACATTAAACTACAGTTATCCAACGATTCGAGACAGTTTCCAATATTTTTTTGTTACCACAAAAATATTTCTAAGATAGCTGTTAATTTTTTTGTAAGCCGGTCAAATTCCGCTGGAATGGCGCAAAAATTGCGTATAAGCTTTTGACCCAGTAGCTCATGCATAATGATGTAATTAGTAATATTAGCCTTGACTCTTGTGGTATTAATTATGTAATGGTTAAAGCTTATTACGAAGGGTAATACTAGTCTGTGTATGCCTTTTTAGTATCCGATTGGTAGGCTAGTTTATTCGTCATCAAATTGGTCAGAGGACGTTCACCGTCGTTAATGGGTTTATTGGATTCCCACAGGGATGAGTGTTGGGCCCTTGTGTTTTTGTTTTGGAATTGACCTGACAGACTAATTGTCTATTCTTTTAATAAATTAAATACATATTTATAATTCTCTTTGGTATAACCTTATTCGTCAAAGTCACGAGAATCCGTCACATTATATTTACGTAAATCTGTTGCATATTGAACATTATTCTTGCTTTTTTTTTTTTTTTTTTTTAAGGTGGTAAAATCATCAAATGAGTCCTCCCGCCCTGGGTGGGACGGAAGGGACTGTCAGACTCTTACTGACTAAAATCCACCCGTGTTCCTTCGGATGCCCTTTACGTTCCGGGGCCACGGTATCCTGGGTTAAGAAAAAGCCGCGACCCCAGCAGGCATTTGGCGCGAAACACGACGCGCCTCCGACCCGGGCTTGGAACATTATTCTTGCTTGCGTAAACGTAATTACTGAAATGCTAAATAGTATGGCATGCTATTCATTAAAAATCTTTTATGACTTCTTATTTCTTCGTTTATATTTTATTCACCAGTTATTTCCGCCTCTCTCGGCTTATTAAGAACTTGAAACATAAACGTTAGCTTCCAAGGCGATAATTTTAATATTTGGCCTTGTAAATTACTTAAAGTTTCTTGGTCAAAGGGTTCTAACATAAATCACGTTCATTACATTATGCATTATGGCTAGTATTATAACATTTATAACCTTCATTTATGTTACCCGAATACTTTATTACATAATTACATGTTTATCACACGGCCATAAAACTAAGGACTTTTTGTCTGCTTTTTATACATCCGATGTTAAACTTCATTGGAATATTAAGTTCTTTAAAAACATTTTATGTCTTCGACTTGACTACAAAGTTTTCCCTAAAAGGAATCTTTAAAATCCAAAATAACCCTGTCGCAATTTTATAATTACCAGTTTCTATGCGTTTTATAATTAGAGTAGCATCTCACTGGGGTTCGCAGTCCCGGTTTTAAGTTGTCTTTGCATGAGACCGAAAACCAACAAAAATAAATTGTCCTCAATTTACTCACGACACGACAATGATCTTGTTTGATCAAAACATGTATATCTTCCGTAATCATTTGAAAGAGTACTATAAATTCTTTTGTAATTCTTTTATTGTAATCGTGAGTTGCATCATTGTCGATTCTTCCTTATTGATGGTACCTATTACATTACTACGTCTGAAGTCTTAAATACTACCTCATGTTACCTTGTTTCTGTTGCACTTTTTGCGTCACCAGTTATGTTACAGTTTTCTGTGTTCCGTTCTGTTATGTCAATATTGTTACTGATTGTAGTTGCCTCAGGTTCGTTGTGCTGGTCGTAGTTACCGATATCAAGAAACAATATTTCAGCTCGAATGTCGGAAATTATTGGATTCGCTCTGACTTGGAATTCTTTTGATGCTTCAAGATTTTGATACTAGTTGTTGCAGGCGGCTGGCCCGCGAACATTATCTCACTGGAACAGAATACTGGAATAAAAGATATCCTATATGTTGTTCCAGATATTGACCTATCTCTGAGAGTTCAGTCGTACATTCATCCATCCATTAAACATTTGCATTTATGATTCTGTTAGATGAAATCGACATAATCTAAGACTAATTTTAGTTTAAAAACTGGTATCATTTTAAAATAAAATTTGAATTAAATCTAACCTTGAATTAATTTCAATACCAAAATATCTCAGACAGACCTTCACTGGGTTTCTTAATCGCCTAGATTTTCGTCAAGTCTGAGTCGGTGTCCTTTCTCTTTCAACTGACATAGTTAACTGTTGCTTCATGGTATAATGTTGCATTTGTTGGCTGGTATAAGGAATCATGACTAACCTTACTACTGTTATAAATGCAAATGTTTATGAGGGTGGATCGATGTGTGTACTCTTCGACACAAAACTACTCAATGGATTTGGATGAAATTGGATCAACACTAAAGATACTTTTAATGTTGGTTGTGGCTTTTGTGTGAGATACTTACCGAAATTTGCGCAGGCATCAGAAGCTCTAGCACGACTTTTCACGTTTAAGTGACGAAAAATAATCGGGAACTTTGTCTTTAATTTGATGGAAACAATTAGTTCCTAGCCCGTACACTAGTTCATAAGATAAGTTCTTATGATAACAGTGCCATATCTCTTTCTTATCCCGAAATTGACTGTCATTTTCTAAATTAACACGAGGGACGCCGCTGGCGCAAGTGATATTTTTGAAGCTATTTCATCATGAAAGCCTAGCACTCCCACATTCATATTAACAACTGCATTAACAGTTTAATACCCGTCTTTGTATGGAGTTACTGCCTGTCTGACCTCCAGAATCTAACTAATTAGAATCACGATAAGTTGTGATGCAAATAACATTTTGCAATATTCTGAGGCGTCATCACGAGTTTGGGGACTTCGATGTTAGTTTGATAGAAAAAAAAATAGTTCCTCGTTCGTACATTAGAAGCGCTTTTTTCTTCGAACAATTTACGTCGTACTTATTTAAAGTAAGAAATGTAAACAGTCTTCATTCATTTTTTTCTTTATAATGTTAGTGGTCTTAAACTTACTTGTGAAACTTACAGTTTCTCTACATAATTATGTATGTGTATTACAGCAGAATTTAATTAAGTTAATGGGCCACTTAAGTTAACTACTTAGCGTTCATTAGTAAAAGAGCAGGGATTTAGCTAATGAAAACGACACATTTATTTACTCACTAAGCAGTCTCATAAACTGTTCTGTTGAATTCATTAAAGAATAGAAGTTTTAGAAATAGAAACCGCTTTTATAGTACAGCATTTTGAAATAAATTCTGTATAAAGTTCCTGTTTGCTTTTCTAGCAGACCAATCATCATCTGATGATTAATGGTCGATGGGGCCGTAAGGTTCTCGAATGGAGACCACGCACCGGCAGGTGCAGCGTAGGACGTCCACCCACAAGGTGGGCAGACGATCTTATGAAGGCCACAGGATCACGCTGGATGCAAGCCGCTTCCAACCGATTCTATTGGAAGTCAAGGGGAGGCCTATGTTCAGCAGTGGACGTCTTACGGCTGATAATGATGATGAATGCTGCCTAGCCTTTTCCAACCTACGTTAGGTTCAGTCTTCATTCGAATCGGATGCACCTGAATATTACTATTTTACATGGAGTCATTGCCTATCTTACCTCCACAACCCAGTAACTCCGCAATACGATACCTTTTTGCAAAGATTGTCAGACTTTGGAGTTGGGAACGACTGTCAAAGATCTACAATTAAAAGTCGAGCAGATCAACGGCTTGCTAACCGAGATATGTATGGAGAAAACTCACTGTAATAGATGGCCACCAATCTACAGACAAATCTCGAGAAAAGCAGCAAATCATTCCTACTACTATTATAAAGGCGAAAGTTTGTAAGTATGGATGTATGGATGTTTGTTACTCTTTCACGCAAAAACCACTGAACGGATTTGGCTAAAATTTGGTATACAGATAGTTTATAACCTGGATTAACACATAGGATAGTTTTTATCCCGATTTTATGTTCCCGTGGGATAATTTTCGAGTTGTAGCGGGTGAAGCCGCTGGCAACAGCTAGTTAAACAATAAAATAAACTACCTGGCAGCTGTCACTCTATTTTTTTCTTTATCATTTGGATCAAAAAAGTTCCATCGTAATAATAGATCATAAATACTCTTAAAAATAATCTTCTGTGCGTTCAACCACGTAATGATAACAATAAAATCTACACTTTATATTTGCTTTGCGTCATCGTATCGAATTGTACTAGTATAACGTATCGATAAAATTAATGCTATTATCGATGCCAATTGTCATAGAATTACTGATACAGATACTCCAAATTATCTGCATTATATAGACATTACAATAAAAGAACAATCACTCTAGATAAAGTTGGTTGCTATAGCTATTCAACATGGCTTTGCTTGACGTAATACAAAATATTACTTAAATCCGCCTTTCCACTAAACTATAAGCATCTGTTGAACGCTTTCAGCACATAATAAATCCCAAGGCATCATACATTGACAATCTCAATTCTTACTATTTATATGACAATCTTCACTTGACTTCTGATATTTTTTACCATGATGTAGAAAATGACATTACTTCATCCACTCCAAAACGCCTCTCACTTTCCTTACAAACCATCCATCAGTTCACTGCCTCGTGGTGGTACTACATAAACCAAGCCAAAACATTGCACCATACTGGTACTTGCACGCTCATGCAACTCGCAGCAGTAACGATATTATATAAGCTGTATAACTCTATTATTAAAACTTACAATAACAAAGATGGTGGTACAGACAAAATGGAAGATTGTTTTAATGGCAGACTATGTATCGTTATATAAATATAATAATCGTAGTATACGGCCAAGTTTAGTGAAGTAATATTCCAGACATGTGAGTAATGATACTATGCAGGCAATTTCGACTTCATTGTAGAGATGATTACTATATGGTTATTGCAATCATGAATAGTTGATGATAAGGCGCAAATTCATATACAAATAACAACTTAAACAAAGTCAACATCAAAATACTTTTGGCGAGTGACTGTTGTCAGCGCAGCGGCTTCACCCGGTTGTGGTTTAATTTATCTCCCGGTTACGGTCATCCACAGGGAGATAAAATCGGGATAAAAACTATCCTATGGTAATCCAAGTAATAAACTATCTAAGTAGTTTTTATGTGAAAGAGTATCAAACATCCAACCGTCCAAACAAACTTTCCCGTTTAAAAAAGTAATAAGTAGTAAGATAAGATGTTATAAGACTTCTTCTTAATAATTTGATTACATTAAATGAAGTCATTGATGACAAAATATTAAATGATAAATCTTCTAAGAAACGACGCGTCACAAGCGAGATAGTCACACCCACAATACCTCAACCATGACTGTTTAAATATCCGAGATTTACCGTGAAATCATCAAAGTATGTATCATGGTCGTTTTCGACATAATTATCAAAGACAAAATCAATAAAAACAGTAAATATAATTAGGTAAATAGCGAAACATATTCATAAAATGATTTTCATAAATAAATAGAACTGTCGTCTGACGATCATTATATTTGACAAACGACGCGCACACACCGACTTGTAAAAACCCAACGGATGGAGCCAAAATGTAATACCACTGAAATACTCATTTATAAGATAAAAAATATTTATTGTTTTATGCAATAATATAAAACTGGCCAAGCTATAATTTTTTTAGAATTAGGCATTACTTTGCAGAAATCCATGATATTAAGTGTTCGTAAGAGAAAAATTCATGCTTGGATGCAAGATGCAGTAAAACCCCCTGCCCTCAAGAGTGAGTGTGTTTTTAATCAACATAATTAACGAATAATTTCTATTGTCCACAGATAAATCATTATCGATAGTCCAGCAAGCTTCATTGGAGGCTCCGGAAGAAGGTCATGCAGCTCAGTGTACCTGTCCCAACTGTGATGAACTACTTTCACGATTCTCAGAATGCAGTATATGCTTGGAGCCTTTGCAGGTAAGATTTCATTTAAATAAAATAGATTAGGAATTTCTTGTGGGTACGTTTAAAATATTTAAACTCACAGACCCAGAACAACTACCATATTTGTTCCGAGTGAGATTCGAACCCGCCGCGATTTGCTGCTGAAATCGCTGAGCTACTACACTACCGTACCGTCAGCCAATTTTCTTCTCCTAGAATACATCAGATAGACGGATAATCCCGAAGTAAAGTTCAAGGTAGACGTCAGCTTTGACGTTTAATCGGGTTAGATCTGTCAAGACGTAATCGATAGCATACTCAAGATCTCCACCGTTGGAAGACTCTTGACTATAATAGGCACCCTTAATTCAAGGAGGTTTTACGCGAAATTTTATTCGTTATAATCGAAAATATTGCTATACGCTACAAGCAAATGGTTAAAGCAATTTCCAAATAAAAATTCGATCTTTTTCATTCAAATTTTTAAATTTACATCTGCTTTTGATCTCAAGAACTTACTAAACATTAAAATAGACTCATTAACATTAAACAACTTCATTTACCCCAAATTTTGTTTGTAAATGAAAATTTATGGGTTTTTTTTTGCCCGCCAAGCTATAAGCGCAAAGAAAACAACGCATTTGTTAATCCTTTTATCTCGGTTTAAGCACGTTCATTTAATATTCATCAAAGAGATCATAAAGACTAACCGTACTCTGTATGAAAATGAGCTGAGAGCCCATTTAAAAGCTTTATTGCCTGCCCCTATAGATATCCCTAAAATTGAAGTTCAACGCTTAAAAAGAAAGTCATCAACATAAGACCAGAGGTTACGTTCCCAATGGTAACGCTCTTGACATAAGAGTTGTTATTACCACTGCTCAAAACGATGAAGGAATACATCATCAGGAATACGGCATGTCTTAGAAGTTTAGAACCAATCATTCGAAGACACGTAACATCTTCTACCAACCCGCACTGTTGTGGACCCGCACTGTTGCGGAGTGGACTGTAATACACCGCGCGGACTCAGTGCGGGTTTTTATTTATTGTTATTCCTCAATAAATAAAAACCCGCACTGAGTCCGCGCGGTGGATTACAGTCCACTCCCTCTCACAGAGAGGCCTGTGTCATCCATGCCCATCATTAGGAAACATTATCGGCTAATAATGCTTAACCATCCAGAACCCTTTTTAATGGACTGTCTACAAACCTTTAAAATAATGATCCAGGCGAAATCGTTTTAAATTCACCCAAATTCTAAAGTAGTCGAGTCTAGTAGTTGCATGAGCAAAATTCAGCTTCCAATTTCCTGAACTGAAACTTAGTTTCATTGTTAGGAAATTCAGTTACACTGTTTCAACCCAAAGTCCGAAATTGGCCTTAAAATACCGAATACATGAGAATTTGCCTGTAAGGTCGGTTTATAATCATATAAGTATCACATACACTGTCTACATTCTTCAGCAATAAGGGTACTATAGTTTTTATATCTATACTTTTTTATAATATTTAGAGGTATGTATTTGTTTTTTTTTTTTTTGAATATTTGGGGTAACTTCCTAAGATAATGATTCAATTCTAATGCATAATTAACCGAGCTCTCACTATGTTACTCTAGCACGTTAAAAAAAGAAAAATTCACACGATCGAGCAAAAGCTATAGTAGGGGTCATCTGATAGAAATGCAGATCGGCGTCCCAAAAAAAAAAAAAAAAACTAATTGGAAACTACGATATACTCGAGTGTTATAATTTGAGCTTTATGCACGATACTCTTTTGGGATAAGACTCTGGTAAAAACTAGTTTAATTTAGAGCTAGTCCGTTGTTGCCTTCACAAGGAACCTCATGTTAATATAACGACAAAGGAGGCAGGGAGAGAATCAATTACTGTGAATATAAGACCACGTGAGCCTGGCTTGATGAGTGCCCGGCTAGCTGCGACGAATTAAAAAAAAAGTTTTGTGGGTTTAGTAGTTTTTGTAGTGTTAGTAGTAGTGTAAGTAAGTGACTATGCTAAGGGTCAGCTGACGAATCAGGTTACAGAGAATCTGAAACGTAAAAGGCAATTGAAGGATAAAGGGAGGACTCATTTGAAGATATCAGAAGACAAAAAAAAAGACAAAAAAGAAATAAGTGACTATAAATAAGTACAGTACTATAAGTTCCAAAGCGTAGCATATAATTTAAATTAAATAACACTAATTGATTGCTTACCTGACTGAAGTCAGATTCGCAAAAGTCATTTTATAAATTTTATGGCAACAATATAATTTAAAGTCATATTCAATGATATAACTATAAACTAAATGACTTGTTTTATAACGTATTGATAGAACAACTTAATAAAATTTAATTACTTATTTATCAATTTAATATACAAATTCGAGGATCTCGTAAATTTTTATGTATTTGTAAGGTTGTAAATTAATATAAAATCAACACAATAGAATAAAACTGATTGTTATATTAAAATGAAAACATGTGTAAGACATAACAAAGATATTTTAAAAGGACTCTACATTGTTTGGAAAACAATTTTTTTAACTACCTACTTAGTTTTTATTTATTGAAATATCCCCAGACATAACATTATATCATGAAATCTATATTGTTCAGCTGATATTTTGACAACAATGACGAAATCTTTTAATAACTAGTTAGTCCTGTGATTTTGGATTAGACCACTGTTAATCGTTAAGCATCAATCTACCATCTCGGTCCTGGGAAGTCCGCATCCATCCACTGTCAGCCAACTTCAACATTTGCCCATACGAGGTCTCCACTTCAGCACCATGTCTGCTGCATCGACCATCTGTCCGTCTGCAAATTCCGCAGATAAGTTTCTGTGGTTCGTAATTAACCCATACATAATAGAGTCAGATTTTGACTGGGCTCTTGTCGAAATAATCTAATAGGTACTACGAATTTTTCATCGAAATAAATTCGTCATTCACAAACCGCACCGCTTACCCAACAGTATGCAAGTTAGTGTGAAGTGATTACACGACTACCGTGCACAACTTAGGTGTTCTAATAGTTCATTACGTCCAAGTTAAGTAAAGTAAGCACGTTGCCGCCATGTTTCATGTCTAAGTACTTGATTTTATAACAAGCTTTGCTATGCAATTCCTTTGTCAGTTTGGAATGTTCGTACGCTCAAAGGATGATGGATTCTTTGAGGGTTTTAACTCTACAAAATTCCTACGCATTAATTAGAATGTTAATAAGGAAATGCTTATTAAATTCTGAAAGGTTTAAGTTAGTATAAAACTTGGTAAATATGAACCATAGTTTTGAGCGAGGCTTGGCTTATATTGTTGCCTAGTATACAGAATTTGTAAAGACATTGTTAAGCAAAGGCTTATAGGTATCTATCAAAGCCTCGCCACTATGTCACAAACTATCTACATAAATACTATGTTGTGTTTTAGAAACATAGACACAAGTGACAAACGATAAACAAAAACGCTCTGAAGTCTTTGATAGATTTTTAACTTTATTTTTTACAGTTCAAAGCTGAAAATCTATTAAAGATTACATGCCGTTTTCGTTTGTTTTTGTCGTAGTATTAGTTTTTCAACTTTATGATCTAAACTTTAGACTCTAATGAATTTCTCGGGGCTGGTAATTTGTTTTGGTAAAGTAGGTACACATCTTAGGCAAGAAGTGGCGGAATACCAAACCAATGTATATAATAAATGTCTTCAGATTTTATTTATCGCATGTTTCAACAATACTCAAATTTTCATTCTCTATTTTCCAGTGTTGTGGCCCCTGTGTCTGCCCGTGGTGCGGTGGTGTTTGGTGTGGACGGTGTTCCCGGCGCATGTCCAGATGTGCGTGGTGTAGAGGTGCCCTCAGAGCCCCAGCAGCACCATGTCTAGCCCTGCAGAGACTTATCAACGATCTCATGCTTCCGTGTCGGAATTATAGGTACGTTACCATTTTTAAATGAACTGTGGACTTAGAAAGGTTACTTTAGCAAAATCTAGTAACAATTTGTTAAATAATAACAAATTAACGGCGTCTCTTTCAGTACCCTGTTGAGATTTAAAAATGCATTGGATCTGTTGACTATTATTAACATTAATTTTGGGTGTTCAAATCATCAAATGAGTCTTCCCGCCCTGCGTGGAGTGGAAGAGACTGATTCAGACTCTTTCAGCACAAAAAGTCCTTTTTGTTCCTTCAGTTGTCCTTTGCGTTTCAGGGCCACGGTGTCCTTTACAGATGATCCCGCAACTTTATCAAAACAATCTTAACAGTATTTTTTTTAATTTTGTAAAATGTTCGTGACTTGTAATTTTGCTCTAATAGGTAGTTTAGTATACCAAAAAACATCGTACCGACGTCAACTATAGCTTTCGATCTATCTAGAAGCATTCAAGGCCAAAAGTAATCCCAAACCGCAATAAAAACTGTGTTCACTAAGCGCACTTGATTACATAGACTAGACTGTGCCAGTCTAGACAGATTCATGTCCAATTAGATGGCCTAAAGATGCGTCTAAATGGGCAACAATTTTACTGCAATATGTGGCTACAATATTTTCGGTCAGCTCAAAAACATTTTCAATATTTAGAAAGAAAGAAAGAAAGAAAGAAAAGAAACAAAAAACATTTATTTGGCGCAAAAGGACCACGACACACACATTTAAAATAAAATAACACAATAAAAAGCAGAAAAAAAAAAATTAACTTAGATCTAAAACTTATAATAACAGAATAGGTAGGTAGCTTTTGTGTGTCTCACGGCTGCGCCAAAAAGGCCCATATGATATGAGGGCCATATTTCAGGCCAATATGATGTCTAAACCAGTACCCTTATCACGAGTTTTCACTTGTTTACTTTACAGCGTCTTTCCAGTATTTACAGCGTTTCTTGTATGGAAAAAAGGAACAGCGCCTCATGGTGTGCGAAGTTGGAACTATTTTTTTCCTTGAAAGTCAATTTCAAAATGTCAAAGTTCCAGTTTACTTTACGTCAGAACAACTGAAAACTCATGATAAGGCATGTATGGCTCATACGTTTTGTTTTACGGCTTTTTTTTTTTTTTTTTTTGCGTGGTAAAATCATCAAATGAGTCCTCCCACCCCGGGCAGGGCGGGAGGGACTGTCAGACTTCTACTGACTAAAATCCACGGTGTCCTTCAGTAGCCTGTTATGTTCCGGGGTCACGGTAAGGAAATAATCCCGCGACCCCGGCAGGCTTTGGCCCTCTGAGAGGGGGCCCCGTCATTATGCTGACGCTCTTTGAGGCGCGCGTGGGACACAACGCGCCGTCGACCCGGGCATGGTCCATGGTCGGGCAGCGAGTTGCCCGCGCCTACGGTGGCCGGAGATCGTCTGCTGACGTCCGACGCCGCGGGGGCCTACCACTGCGGTTGGGGCGGAGGGAGGACGCTGTCCTCTCTCTCTCGCGGCCCGCCTCCTCCTTCACGAGCATTACTGCTTCGCAGAAGGAGGCGACCGCTTCCCACTCCGTCTCGCCCCGCAGCATGGCTGCGACCAATGCCGGGCGCGAGAGGTCTCCGCCTATCGCCGCCGTGAGGACACGTCGGTGCTCTGCCCAAGCTGGGCAGTCTTGCACCGTATGCTCTACTGTGTCCTCCGGGCGATCTTCGCAGTGGTGGCACCCGGGCGTTTCCTCCTTCCCTATCAGACACAGGAACCTCCCGAAACTTCCGTGTCCGGTGAGGACCTGCGTCATCCGATAGGTCAGGACGCCGTGACGTCTCTCCAGCCACTCCTCAAAGAGGGGTCTTACCGCCGCGATTGCGGCGTGCCCGATTGTCTTACGGCTAGACCAAAGATATATGGCTATAATGGTCGGGCCACCCTTAAAGTATTGTCATAAATATTAAAGCGACGCATGCCTTATTTGGCATGCGTCGCGAATTTCAAAGCTTTTCTTTGAAATAAAACGTCACCTTGAGACGATAGAAATGGATTGAAGATTTCGACGCAGTAGGCATGAACCTTGATAGCTTGGTTGGAAAGAGCGTCGGTTGTACTGAATGCAGGTTGCAGGTTCAAATCCTGCTCACGTTTCAAATTTTTCTTTCCAAAGATAATCTTTGTCATAATTATATTGCATAGTCTGGCAGTAAGTAGTAAAACCATTGCCCGTTTAGACGCACCTTAACATAGCCATCTGTGTAGTCCACCTAATATTATGAGGAACTACAGTATAATTCGGCATCTGTTACACCTCCTCATGTCTGTAAGTACTGGTAATACAATAAATCATTACAGGTAACACTGTAGTGGCCAAAAATTACCGCAGTGATCTCTAAGACGCATAATTATGTAGAATTAAAACTCTGATTTCATAATTCATACTCGTACGCAAAAGTAGGATACATGGGTCTAAAAACGTATTAGAAAATATTTTCTAAAAATAGTGTAATGCCTCATTATGACGACGAAAGAAATTGCACAGTGCTGGCGGCAGGGCCGCCGAGCAAGTCGCCGGCCAAGCCGCGGTGCACCCGGCGGCGTTCAAAGCCGCTGGCTTTGCCACACAAAGGAGCCACCGGCATGGCCGCTGGGGTGTGCCGGCGGGTTATGCGGCTTGTCAGTTCGTTCCTGGCATTCAAGCGGCGTTCTATGTGACTGTCACAACCGGAATGATGCTTGGCGGCTTTGCGCGACTTGTGCCGGCGGCTTGCATTGGCGGCGGCAATGCCGCCGGCATGTGTGTAGTAGCCTTTAAATTTGCATTACATTGCGGTCTGTTGATGGACAATGAATTCAGTTAATTAAACAAATACCGTAATGTAGTCAAACTAGCACGCATAGATTTTTACGGAAAATAAAATTCAGCTGGTGGGACTTCGAACCCGTGTCTTCTGGACAAGTACTCCAGACGCCTTACCAATAAGGCCATCGCACCACACTCATTGTAGCCATTCGAGTCCCACTCGCAGGTGAATTATTCTTTCCTCAAAAACTTTACGAAAACGCGACACGACGCAAGCGTTATTGCGTACAAATATTTAAAACTTTTGTATGCAAATTCTTTCTTTGTCTAAATGGGGCTTTACAGTTTAAGTAAACTGATTTTCAGTCAAAACACCACGATCAGAGGCCTTATCATGAGTTTTCAGTTATTCTAACGTAAAGTAAACTGGAACTTTCACATTTTCAAATTGACAAACAAGGAAAAAATTAGTTCCATCTTCGCACACCAGAGGCGCTTTTCCATTTTCCCATACAAGAAACGCTGTAAATACTGAAAGTAAAATAGTAAAAA
This sequence comes from Agrotis clavis, assembly GCA_954870645.1. Taxonomy (NCBI): domain Eukaryota; kingdom Metazoa; phylum Arthropoda; class Insecta; order Lepidoptera; family Noctuidae; genus Agrotis; species Agrotis clavis. The sequence continues at coordinate 22,839,407 of OX940931.1, read as the reverse complement.
CACGTGATAAGGGTACTGGTGAAAATGCTTAGTTATTCAGTAGCAATAAGACATCTATTTGCACTTTGAAGATGTTCGAACTATTACGTCAATGTCTAGGAATACTACCAGTAATACCTAGGAAATACTTGATGTGCTTCACACTTGATAGCACCTACGAGTATTTCCTGACGTATGATATACTTGACTAAAGTATAGGTATGTGGAATTAGTTTCAATGACAAAGGCGAATGCTAAGTTTAGATCGTACTTGAAACTAATATGTTTCGGAAGGTATTTCGATTATCTGTGCGAAACAACGACGTATCGTTACTGTTGGCACTTTAATATGTACATCTACGTATAGTTTCTGTAAATGCATTGGCATTATCTTTAGAGTTATCACAATAAATGAACTTTTTTTACAACGTTATTAATAAATTAATAAATAAGATTTTAAAGGGAACCTGAATTAATCCAACTTGTATAATGACTTCATCATCGTCATTATTTGACTGTAGGATCACCAACTGTTGTGTATAGGTGCAATTCAATTACCTTTGGACCTTTACGTAAAATTCAATCATAATTCGAAAGACACCAGACTCCATAATTTAATAAGAAAGTACATAATTGTTATTTTCCCTAGAAAAGGTACTATTTTTAGGGATGAAAAATTGTTCATCAATTAATGAGTGTGTCCTTCAATAGCCCTTTACGTTCCAGGGTCTACCTGACGGGACAGTCCCGCGACCCATGTAAAAAACCTATGTCCGTTTCTGAACACCTGAAAACGTTTAAACAAAATATTAGGATGATCGGTACAGTGGTTCAAGCGTAAAAAGTTCAAATACAAACTTGCTTACGCATTCATACTATTACTTAGGATAACGATAGTCTAAATAAAATAAAATAAAACTAAGTCACCTTAGTAACAACCGGCTAACAAAAAGCCGTGTTGATTGATTAACCTTCAAATAAAAGTAGAAGCCCTTAAAAGGAAGAAGGCCTTAAAAATCAAAATACTAAGTGTCAATCGATATCTAATCCAATCACTTTCCCACCGAGAACCGTAAACGCCACATAAAAGACGAAATAACCGTAACTAATAAGAACACTTGTTTGCCAAATAAACCGCAACTTTCGGACAATAAACCGTAAATGATAGATTAAAGTTACTATTTTATTGATTAGGGGGTGTACTGACTGGGCGTTTTTTTTTAAACTCGGGTCAAAACGGTTATATGAGCATTGCAGAAAATAAATCTTACCAACCTACTACATAATTGTTCTTTACAAACTAGTTTCGGTTTAATACATGATTGAATAAACAAAAAATGACATGTTATAAATTATACTAAAGCTATATCTATTCAAAAATTCAGACATCTTTAATTTAATATCTAAGCTTTAATTATTCAAACACCAGAATTTAATTTTTTTTTTTGCTCTGCAAACTTGTCTAGACAAACATTCTTCGAGTGATCGATCGTTCTGCATAATTTAATGAGATATCATTTACTATAGGGTGTTCCCATACATAATTAAAAAAAAAAAATGGTCGACACTGTGGTCTTATGCCTGACTCGAATTTCAAATATTCGATGTATAAAAAAAAGGAAAACTGATGAAACCTTATAAGGCTTAATTAGTCTGCCAGTATTGCTATTGTTGCAGTGTTCTGTGCATCACGGCTCTGTAAATCAAAGAGAAATAGACGAAGACGTCTGGAGTAGTTATCTAGAAGACACGAGATCAAATCCCATTCGCAGCTGAATTTATCTTTCTCAGAAATCATCTTTATTGAAGAAAAACCGTAGATTTTAGTCAGTACAACTCCGACAGTCCCTTCCATTCCACCCAGAACGAGGACTCATTTGATAATTTCCAACCCCAAAAAAACATCTGGCGGTTTATAAACGCAGCAGTGTCACGCTAAATCTGTAAGAGCCCTTATACGTTTCTCTCTATTTTTATTGTGATGTCACGTTGTCTTTATGTGTTGTCTTCCTTGAGATCTATTTTATTAGGTCTTCGTTTAAGAGGACACTTAATATTAGTGATACAGAAAGCTTATAGGATTTGGTTTTGTTTAATATTTTCTGTACTAGTCTCTACTACAACTTTTTTACAAAAATAGTTCACAAAAGGAAGTGTACCTGGGCCATATTAATCGTCAATTTCAAAATGATTGAAATCATTGAACAATCACAAACGTGTTCATTAAAACAAAAATGTTATTTTCCTTTTAATAAATCCAATTTTTTATGAAAAACATTTTTTTGAAAATAATAATAAACTAGTGAAATGAAATTATTGAATTTTCCCACTGCAAATATTAACTTAAATTCCATTAATAATAAATGTATTTTGTTGCCGCCCACACTCATAAAACATGTGGTTTTGATAACGCAACAATATGACAGAAAATTTGTTGAAATTATATTCGTAATTTATTTTATTCTCGTACATAATTAATTCATCGCTAATAATAAATTAATACAACATAATATATATTTTTTCTTGGAAATCTGTAGGCTGGGCATAATGAAATTAATCATACTATTTTATCATGAACTATTTCAAGGAATTTACGATAGGTTGCCAAAAAAGCGTATAAAACAAAAATTACTTAAGTAATAAGTTTTCATTTTTTTTTAATAAACGTTCACTAATAGGAACAGTGAGCATCAATTCAATTACATGCGCATGATTCCATTAGTACACAAAAAAATATTCACGTATATCGTGTTCTACCAATTATTTTTTTGAAACTGTTTTAATAGCGTAACGTGACGTTAAAATACCGGGCTAATTTACATGTTCGTAATACAGTTTCTTTTTTTAAATAATTGACAGGCAATTCTAAATTACCCGGCAGTAGCATGCACAAATGACTTAATCATTGAATTCGTACGAGCAACTCAATTAATCGGTTTTTTATTAGATCTTATCAAATAATGACTATGGTCAAACATGATGGATTGTGATCAATAAACACTCCTATAACTTATAGATTGATTGAAAAAAGTTTAGGTAGATCAAATCTGAATCTAAAAACAAAAAAGGATTCTTAAAACTAATAATCCTATTTCTTTGTCCACAGACGCGGATGCACAGAGCTCCTCACGGCAGTAACCAGAGTAAAGCATGAAGAAGACTGTAAATACGACACCATGATCTGTCCCATCACAGCCAACTGCTGCTCAGTGCCCTTCGAAGAACTGTCCTCACATCTACAGAACAACCACAATATCATCGCAGTATACTCACAGAAGATAAAGATCTTAATAGAAAACTTCCAGACGAAGCTGAAGAAGACAGCCTGCTGCAGAACGAAATACAAGATTATCCTGTTACACCAAAAAAGCGCTTTCATCATTAAAGTTTGCATCTACAACTACCATGTTAGGGTAGAAGTCATGAGGAGGAAACTCGGATACATTGCTGACGTGAAGTCAGAGACGAAAAGAAGCGATTACAGCGCTTTGATAGAATTCCAAAGCAAAGCGCTTTGTACAAAATCAGCTATCCTGATAGAGAACGAAGCTTATGGGAAGAAGGCTGAAGTACAATGGAATGACGTTATCATGAAGTCAGAGAATGATGAAGCTATCACAATTCATGTCAATATCGGTAAATCAGATTCAGATTTGTTGAGGAAAGACTATGCGGAGTCTTGAGAAACTAATGGAATATTAATCATGGATGTTCTTAAATTTCTGACAGCATCAACTGCCGAAGTAGGCAAAGATGCGGAGAAAATCGAGAGTAAAACATCGTGGCAAATAGTGCTCAACAAAGTGCAGACAATTTTAAATAATTCACAATTATCATTCCGATTAGTTATGCATTTAAACATAAAATAGAATCATTTGTATTTAACGATGATGTAAACATTGAGAAGCTTGAATTAAGTAATGCTGTTTGTGATGTTCGCGAGCTCAAGTGAATAAGAATTTTCGAAAATGTTAAAAAGTTTGGTCAGCTAAAATGTTTTGCTGTATTGGATGATCATGTTATGGCTATTATTTATTGAAATAATGCTCTTGATAACATTATGAAAACTGACGCAGAGTCATAGACTGGTTCTAACGTACATTATTTTATTGTGTATGACATTCAATTTACTTTCAAAATGTGAAATAAATTCACCTTACTGGACCAGTCTATCCTTGAGTTCGCGAATTACCACCAATTGTGACTGATGTAGCCCATAGTATTAGAATAATTTAGTATTTCAACTTATGGATATGTAAGATAAAAAATATAACGTTAGTTTTTTTAACATTTGCATTTTTATTTCTAGTTCCCCTTAGAGCTAAAATTGTATTTACAGGAAAAAATCTGTGGTACATTTTATTTAATTAGGTACAAAGTTACAGTTTGATGTCATTGAAGCGTTATAAGAAAAGATTTATGCAGTTATTGACTATGTTTTCCAAAAATTATTTCCTTTTATAACCAATCACTTATATTATAAATTAGAAAGTATGTATACTTTTTCAACAGTTTTTATGAATTTTGATACAGAGATTGATAGGATCCTATAGTTGTACATGATAGGCTATGTACAGGGACGAGCAATACCTCGATCTACGGCTAGTTTAGTATTTTTCCCCCTTACCTTACACGCTTAAAAGACAAACTTTTTGTCTAAATAAATGAGAATCACTTGTATTTGAAGGATATCCTAAAGAATAATTTGAAGATGCTTTTTTTCGTCTGGAAGCTCTACAATGACCTCCTCGTAAGTAATTGAACATTTATTTGTCTCAGACACACATAAGTTAATTAGTTTTTTCTTGTGCTTTTTTTTTTTTTTTTTTATTGGGACAAACCCACCACACTATTCCTTTGGGAATAGTTATTCTGGCTTTCAGGAGTTGCAGTGGTTTGCCACTGCAACTCCTGAAAGCCAGAATCAACAGTGGCAACCACCAGAAAAGCGCCGAGACAATGAAGCTCGACGTGTCCCGGAGAATGAATTTACCTGTCTTGGATCCTGCACGAAATTAATCAGAAAAGAATAGTGGAGGAGTAGGAAAAATATGTTTCCACTTCCCTCCATGCAAGCAGGAGACAGAACAAAACAAGGCCAATAGGCACAAAGGGATATTACAACTGGGAGAAGCCCAGTTGCCTAGCACCACGGGTAAAAATGACTACTAATATTAATGGGTCCTAAATTGTGAGCTGCTATATTTGTCTTGTGCTTCTCTTTTCGTATTTTTTTGTTAATAATCCGCATTATTATAACTATTCAAATTTGTATTAATTTGAATAGATATAACAAAGCGGAGACCATGCACCGGCAAGCGCAGCGTAGAACATCGGATGAAAACCACAGGATTACTCTGGGCAGCTTCCAACCGGTCTTATTGAAAATCTATTTGGGGAGGCCTATGTTCAGCAATGGACGTCCTACGCCTGATATGATGATGATGATGATGATGAGGAGACGGTTGACGCAGTGACTGAGCGATTGGACTGCTGCGCAGCTGTCGCGGGTTCGAATCCCGCACGGAACAAATATTTGTATGACCTACAATGAGGTCCGGGTCTGGGTGTTTGTATATATGAATTTCTATGTTAGTAAACGCACCCACGACACAGGAAAATTCCTAGAGTGGGACAACGTTAAAAAAAGAAAGAAATGAAAAATAATAATAATTAATTATTTTGGAGATCCTGATCTCAACAATACTCAAATAAAGAGCATTATCAAAGCAAATGAATTAATACCAAGGAAGGAGTGACGATGTATTTGCTATCTGAAAGTAATGGGTTAGCAAACAAAATTAAAAACAGATTACCCACATGGAAATTAGTAAGTGTACTTTCCTCCCATTAAGCCTTTTAGGGAGCCATGGATATATAAACATGTACGGTTAAAGTAAGAGAAATCTATGCAGGCATCGATTTCTTTTAGAGTTATATCCTAGTAATGTCCTAGTAATATTATAAACGTGAAAGTTTGTTTAGATGGATGGATGGATGTTTGTTCCTCTTTCACGCAAAAACCACTGAACGGATTTGGTTGAAATTCATAATGAATAGAAAATACGAACACAGATAGTTTATAACCTGGATTAACACATCGGATAGTTTTTATCCCGATTTTATGTTCCCACGGATGATTTTGCAGATGTAGCGAGTGAAACTGGCAACAGCTAGTTTCCTTATATTATTCTGCAGAAACTTTTTCATGCCCTTTTTGGAGAGCTCCATGTTGTAGTTCTTTGAAAAAATCTAGGAAGGAAAGTAAGAAAAGAACCCATGTCTTTGAAAGAACCATTCCACAGTCTGATCTTTCTCTAAAGTAATCGCGGCCATTTAAGTTTCAAAGTCTGATGGTCGAATCTACGATTTATTGCAGCCTGACTGTACTTTTTGTTTTTCTACTTCTTCAAACTGAATAATCATTTTCTTTTCTATATCCAGCTTTTACCATGTACATGACATTTTCTAAACTAATAAAAGTATGTGGAGTAGGCCAGGACATTAAAATGGCAGCCGTAATACAAATGAACGGAATAACAGTCACTTGCTTGTAATGCGACGCACGGAGTTGTGTTCGTGTCCATTGTGGAGACGCGGGCGGTACGATAAATTGTTATAATTTTTGTCAAAATGTTGAAAATTTTGACAATAAGTTAACGTCAGGACTATGTTCCGGAAGAGTTAGGGACTTTCCCCAAGACGCACGATTTCAACTACAATTGAAAATCATCCTTACCACTATAACATTATGACATAAAACGTGCGGTTGTCTACGGGTAGATGAAAAACAAAACACGCTCGCCATGATGTCAATCCAATTTCTAATAAACATAAAATAAACCCATATTTCGTACGTATCGTCATCCCAGTTACGCTGTTCCACAGAAAGCTTGGTTGACGGCTCGTATTGGTTCATTTGGCAGATTGTATTTTCGTCTTATAATATAACTTTCACGCCCAAACCACAACACCATTCGTTGTAAACAGATAAATAATTGGCCTGGGATCTAGACAAGGACATAGAATACCTTACTTTTATCCTGAATGCCAATGGCAATCCAATGGTATCATATCTTAAGAGGATCGTCTACCGAGCTCTCGTCCATACTAAAAGAGAAAACGTTTTCCTACCCCTGTTATCCTATCTCAATGATTTTTTAGAATGCTTCTGACACAGTAAAAAAAAAACCGGCCAAGTGCGTGTCGGGCCACGCACAGTGTAGGGTTTCGTAGTTGCCCATCAAAATACTTACGCGAACTAACTAAACTGATTCGCTGAATTTAATTTTAAAAAGAAGAATTTTCAAAATCGGTCCAGGCGTCTTTGAGAAATCGGGGAAAATACATAAAAAAAAGATTACGACGAATTTAGAACCTCCTCCTTTTTTTGAAGTTAGTTAAAAATAGTTGACAATAAAAACCTACCTATCCCCAAAACATACCCACCTATTGTAGCTGTAAAAATAAAGTTGACAAACTTACATTTGCAGTTGAAGAACACGTTCTCCGATACATTTTGTTTAGAAAAATATGTTATCCAAGTACGTTTTATAAGTTGGTCGACTATTACTCGTAAACTTGTAAAGCCTACTTAGTCATGATAATTTTCTTTTAAACTTCGTTATATATACTACTTTTGTGAATTTTTACACACCCCCAAACATAACCGTTTAACTGGTAGATGGGGGGGACATTCGAATCGAGCAAAAATTAGCACTTTAAAGCTTAATATTTCACAAACGAATCTTTTTATCAAAATATTGTTAATGGAAACTATCAATATTTTTTAAAGACCTATTTAATGATACCCCACACTAAGGGTTACGCGAGAAAAAAAACAAACATCCCCACTTTACGTGTTCAGGAGGTACCCTAAAAAAATATATTATACGAGATTTTATTTTACCACTTTTTCGGCGCAACAAATCCGTATATTTACACCAAATTACAGCTCTCTAGTACTGTGCGTCTCTGAGCTAAACTGCGGACAGACGGACGGACGGACGGACGGACATGACGAAACTATAAGGGTTCCTTGTTGACTACGGAACCCTAACTAGGTTTATAGGTTTTCTTTTTTTCAAAATATATAATAGTTTAAAAGTTACAGGCGCCTAATAGTTACTTTTGAAAAAAAGAAAACCTATAAACCTAGTTTTTTACTGTGTTAGAAGCATTAAAAAATCATTGAGATAGGATAACATTTAGGGGTAGGAAAACGTTTTCTCTTTTAGTATGGACGAGCGCTCGGTAGACGATCCTCTTAAACTGGTAACTTTAAGCTGTACAACAATGGACACAAACCGAACATTGAATATTTAAAAAAGAAAAATGGACTTTATTACATTTTTTTTTCTTCACAATTAATAATTACATTTTACTAAAGAACAAAGTTTTTGTTTAAAGTATTACGAGTACGAGTCAAGGTTGTTTTGTTTCGAATTATTAGAAGAAAAGAAAATACAAATACAGGTATAAGAATGTAGCATTTGGTGTTAATGAAGTAATTTGTAAGAAAATTGGAACCGTTTTTAATTAACGTAATTTTCTTTTGGAGTTCACTACATACTACAGTATTTATACTACATAGTTCCCGTCGTAATAGCCTGAAGGTTAACACTTCGCTTTTCATTAATGAGGTAAATGGCAATGTTTGGCCTCTGGCTACGGGAAAATGTAATCTTGGGTCATGGGAAGCGCCAACGAGTCGTGAAGTCTCTAAATCCTACCATGTTATAAGTTGGTGGATTTTTAGTAGTTAATATGTTTAGTAATCCCAAAATTATAACAGATTTCTAGCAATATCTGTCGCAAAGCCTAAGGATAACATGACAAACCTAAAAAGGTTTCCTGCTCTCTACGGTATCGTCATGGACCCTCATGTGGTAAGAGATTGGTATGAATTTTGATGGATGGAGAAGAAGAACGCCTAAGATATGATACCTATATCTTGACTGTGTTAGGAATGATACGACAGGGAAAAATGGATGAAGAAAACGTGTTGCGCTGAACCCAAAATGGGATGAGGCCACGAAGATGATAATTCTCAATACGGAACCCTAAAAAAACATAACAATATCACATTGTATTACGAGCAAAATAAAAGGATTTTTCCTTATGTCTGTTTATTGTTATTTAGTACAAGTAATGGTTGGTAATACCACAATATGGACACTATTTGAGTGCAAATAGTCGAGCAATCCCGAAAATATTACTGTACAAAAACCACAGTCATAAATCAAACTAAGTGGTCGTTTATTTTCTTACACTAACATACATTATCTGCGTTTCTCAGCACTTATGGTACAGTGGGCCTACGTTCGTGGTAAAACTTTGACCATATAGGTATTGCAGATCTAGCGTAGTATTTCGTTTCAATAGAATAATAAGGGTATAAGGGTCAGTTTTCCACAAAGTGAAAATATCTAAGCGTTATTTTTTGATGGCATTGAATAAAGCATTGTAAACCGTGTCAGTATTGTTTTTTGAATTTATAATTGTGCGTTATTGCGAATTCAATTACAACATTAAGTTATTCTTCATTGCCAAGAAATCTGAAATTCTGAAGAAGGCTGCATTGAACCGTCCCAACACGAATGTATCAAGAAGGCAGTGACAACAATCACACTGTCAAAAGTGTAGCGACTTAGAAGAAAATAAAACTCACAAAAGTATACTCAAAACTAATCATGATAAAGTTCTTTATTCTGTGACATCATAAAAATGTGCGTTTGAATTTAACTGATCCTAAGAGGCCAGTTTATACTGGTTTAGTTCCCACTGATATGTGGCCTGCCATACGAACCTTCCCTTTCCATGTTTACTTAGATATCACACCTTTGCAATCACATGGGAAATGTTCAGATTCCTGCAGTGTCTGGAGTAAGTGAAGATTTAGGTTCATGTTGGGTTACTTAACAACCTTTCATGGGGCTTTTGGGAAGAGGTTTAGACAGTATGTTGAGTAAACGCATCAAGGGATCAATCTTTTTTTGAGGTGTATTTACCTATATCTTGCAGAGGAGTAATGCAGAGCGTGTTTTGTTTTTACAAAAAATCTGTAAAGCTATTGTCAAACAGACAGGCGAACCGAATGCGATCCGAAGCGTTTTTATTTGTAATGTATGGAATTGTTTAAATCCAGTAACATAGAAAAGTGAAAGCGATCCGATAGTCTATGTGACTGGCTTCAAACAATTCCATACATTACAAACAAAAACGCCTCGCTTCGCGTTCGCCACGCCTAGCGCGCCTGTCTGTTTGACAATAGCTTTAGTATGTCTATGTCAATATGTCTGCACGGTTTGTGCAGTGGCTGAACGATTAAACTATCGCGGATTCGATTCCTGCACGGAGTAGTTTGTATGATCTACAAATAGTTGTTCTTGGTCTGGGCGTTTGTGTATGTGAGTTTATATGTTTGTAAATGCATCCACGGTACAGTACAGCTTACAATGTGCTAACGTTTATTTTTATTAAAAAAAAAAGTACATAAATCAATTTGGGTAAATGAAGATACATAGGTACTCATCAAGGTGGTTTCACGCGGAATATCACGCCGTGCCCAATAAAATGTTGTGCCTTCATAATACTGAAAACAAATACAAAAAATAAATATTTAAAAAAACAAAAAACCCGACTGCGTAAAAAAACTAAAAAGAAAGAAACAAGCCCAGTAGTTTAGAAGTCACTCATTCGCACTCACAGTCGGGGCCCCTTGGGAAGATTTGATTGGTATAATTTGAATGGGCCCCGGCTGTGAGTGTGAATGAGTGAATTCTAAACTACTGGGTTTGTTTCTTTCTTTTTAGTTTTTTTACGCAGTCGGGTTTTTTGTTTTTTTTTAATATTTATTTTATTTTACTATTTTTAGTTTTTGTTAGCATTTATCAGTCCAAATTAAATTGAAACATATAAGTTATATGTATATATTTTGGTAAACCATTTTTAAAATCATTTAATTTGAAACCCCACTTGATAGAATGTGAGAGATTTAAAAAAAAAAATTTTAGTTCGGAACCCTTTGCACACGAGTTCGACTAGCACTTGGCCAGTTTTATGTACCCAGTGACACTCTCACGTTTAAGACGAATCTAACGGCAGCTCTCAAGTTAAAATCCATCAAGCCGTTAAGGCTGCAGAGCAACACACAGAAACATACATACATACATACACTCGAAAAACATAACCCTCCTGGCGCAGTCGGGTAAAAATGGCCCCACACCATTCTTTTTTTTTATTTCGTTTTATCATCAAGTTAGTCTGGGTTGGTGGGAATACTTATTTGACAGAGGGACTGTCAGACTCGTACTGACTAAAGTCCATGGTGATTCTTCAATAGCTCTTTACGTTTCAGAGTCGTGGACTCGCGGTTACATAATGCCTGCCCCCTTACCGCATTACTGGTTTCTGTGGCTTTATTTTTAATCTATTAATTAAAATTGGAGTATATAAAAGTAAATAAAGCTAAAGTAATTGAATTACATATTGGAAAACTGCACTGTTTTGTGGGTTAATTATCATAATAATTAAGAAGATTAAGTGCGAACCGTAACATCGCGGTATTGCATGTTTCATACGAAAACGTTATTGATTTTCTTCCCATACTAAAATAATAAAAACCATTATGAGCTCATAAAATGTTTACCTGCATGCAATGACACTAAAACAAAAAGCTTTTCAACAATGACGAGAAAAATAAACATTTACCATCTCGATTTCAAACCTTATCCTGTCCAGTTTTGAGTAAAAATTTATTTGGCTTTAATCATTAGTCCAAAAGTTTAAATACATTTATTTGGTCTTGTAACGACTAAAAACACTTTCAATTTTCCACCATAACCTCATTAATTTAAAGATGCAAATCATTTGTCTTGCGTAGTTAAATATAGGGTGTTTGTCAGTCGTGACAACCACATTTTCACATCTTGTGAAATATTGATTCAGTTGTTAAATTAAATGGGTGACCAAGTGAACTGGTTGCTGAAGGTTTCAGTCACGAGTGTGTCATTCATATTACCAACCTACTTTAGTTCACACTTAAGGGCCTTCGCGCCTTTTAAGCCGAAAAAACGTTACATTCTAAAGCATGTTCCTCATTAACGGCTGGGTTTAAAGATTGAAGAAAAATATATGTTTACTGTAGATTCATGTACAACAATGTGAGTAAATTTTATTTTCTTATGACAAATAGATGAGCTGTAAAAAAATATTTAACAAGACGCTATTTTGTTCAAATAAATGATATTTTAAATAAACGGCTTCGTTTGTTTAAAATATTTTTGAATAGATCAATCGGTGTTAAAATTTACTACAAAGTGAGCAATGCTCATGTAAATCTGTCAATATTTTACAAAGAATATGTTAAATATTGAGATTCCCATGTATAAAAACCGGGCGAAGGCGGCCCGCGGCAGTCGTTTCTGCCTCGCTGCATAGTCTATGATTTCGTTTTGAGGTATCGCAGTACGCTCGGGACATATTAGTGTGTGCAGTGCAGATATGAAAGTGTGCGTTTAGCTCCGCCTGGATGCTCAAGGTTATTGAGGGTACTATGCGCCTTAAGGGTAATGTTATAAGCTCACCGTCAGATAATAACCAGCACGCGTAGCATGGCGCCGTAGAAACGGGTTTTGTCGGAGCGAGAATAGACAAAATGACAGAACGTAAAAGATTTTTATCGATTTAAGCATTGCAATGTTTAAAATATAGAAGAGATATGTTTCTATTCTTTAATGGTGTACAAATCATGTCATACTTGTGCAAAAAACAGTCGATTTGTACAGGAATAACGGTGAAATAATTTTGTCTTTTCTTGGTAGAATAGAGATAGAATCGCCATGCTACCCGTGCTGCCCCCCTAGCCAAGTTACAACAAGTCGCAAACGGTAATCGTAAACGCTCGGTACTACCCAATAGATTTTCAACTTAATAGCCCAGAGCCTAAAGTTGAAAATCTATTTAATATTTCTGAGCTTTAGCGACAGAAAAGATCGAAAACGATAAGCAATCTTCATTAGATCTTCAACGTTATACCCAAGCACATTTAGTTGAATATCTATTACAGCTATACAAGTGTAGCGCCATCTCGCTCCCACAGTGGCACTACTCATGCTTTAAGACGTCATGGTATTCTCCGTACCCATAGTTGTGTTCCAAGCGAGCTGTCAGTATAAGTTTTACATTTGCCAATAAGAGACTCCAAATCATGTTTTAACTTTTCCATAATTGTATTTACTTTTTCTCCCAATTATATTTTTTTATTTTAGAATTTATGTGAGCGCATCACTAACTTTTTCAACGTTAATATGTAAAAGATCGATGGTGAAATGACCCCAAAACCTTGGCACTCGTACGAAAACAGATTTCGTGCCCCCACAATGTGCCCGTCAATGGGCAGGTTAAATCCTATAAATAATCTATCAACGCCCAGATTTACGCCACTTATTTTTGTCACGGTACCCACAATAACTTAATTATAATTGTTCCCTACATTTCGCAAATTAACGTTTGAAATGTTTTCATACTTTACCAAGCAGTGTGGAGACAAATAAAGGCTTGTACTGATTGGTGCGAATCTACATGGTGCCGGGAAATCAATGCGATGGGGATACGAGTGCACATAATTATTTGCAACAACAGAAAAACATTAACCGGCAGGCCACATCGCTCGTAGAACTGACAACGTATGGGGAAGAATAGTTCTCGAGTGGCGACCACGGACCGGAAGACGCAGCGTAGGCAGGCCTCCTACTAAGTGGACGCAAGTGGCGAATTGTCGTTCGGCGTGGCGATCTAAGGGGGAGGCCTATGTTCAGCAGTGGACGTCTTCTAGCTGATGATGAAAAACTTTTAGCAATAAAACCACCCATTGTGTCACCTTATTTATATAACCTGTATTTTTTTTTGGTATGCATAATTAAGTTTATTCTATCTTTCAATTATGTGTAGTTAATGTAATTCATAATACTTATGATAATGTGATCCGATGAATTTCGGCCAAGGCGATTGCTTCAGCTCTGCTGTAAGTAGTTGTCGTTCGTGTGCTCGTCTGTGGCTTATGTATTCAAACTTCTTTGTGAAGATCCGCGCATGAGATTGCGGGCATGCGCATACACAGTAATGAAAAAAAAAATGTTTTTTCAAAACTTTACAGGAATGTTTGATGATTTCGATCTAGGAATAGATAAAGATAGTTAGAACAATTGATTGAAAAACTATTCTAAAACAGCTTCATTTCGGTACAAAACTAAAAAAACGGCTACATAATTATTATCCAATTATCATTTATATTCTTGAAGTTTAGGCAAGTGTCCTCCGGCCGGGGTGCTATGACAGGAAACCTCCACGTGCGCCCGTGGACTGTAGTTCCCTCTCGGATACGTCCGGGGGGAAGACCAGTTTTTCGGGCCGGTGCACCCTGGGATGCGGGCAAAAACTCTTCCTTAGGCACTGTGTGCCTAAGGGGTCTCTTTGCCCGTATGCGAATAGCCTGTCGTGTGGACGCTCCAACGCGTGTCCCTCTGATTAGCAGAGGGCACAGCGGTGGAGCGGGCTTGCGGACGGTGAGTTATGGGTAGCTCGCCGTCCGACCAAGGACCAAGCCCGGGTCGGTGGCGCGTCGTGTTTCGCGCCAAATGCCTGCTGGGGTCGCGGGTTTTTTCTTAACCCAGGTTACCGTGGCCCCGGAACGTAAAGGGTATAGGAAGGAACACGGGTGGATTTTAGTCAGTAAGAGTCTGACAGTCCCTTCCGCCCCACCCAGGGCGGGAGAACTCATTTGATGATTTTACCACCTAAAAAAAAAAAAAAAAATTGTCCTCCGGCCACCGTAGGCGCGGGCATGCGGGCGGCGAGTAAAGGGCAACTCGCTGTCCGACCATGGACCATGCCCGGGTCGACGGCGCGTTGTGTCCCACGCGCGCCTCAAGGAGCGTCAGCATAATGACGGGGCCCCCCTATAGAGGGCCACAGTCCTGCCGGGGTTGCGGGACATACATATACCGCGACTCCGGCACACAAAGGGCTACCGCAGTCTGACAGTCCCTCCCGCCCTGCCTGGGGTGGGAGGACTCATTTGATGATTATGCCACGTAAAAAAAAAAAAGGCAAGTGTCCCCTATTTTTCCGATATCTGCTAATGAGATGCAAAACAAGGTACTGTATTAAACGTTTTAGTTTATAGAGTTCCAAGTATTACCAGTATTTCTACAAAGAAGTAATTATGTTTTATTATCTTTAGCAATGTTGTTCTTTTACATTGTTGCAAATTGTTCTTAATCAATTATTTGCTCTACTGCTTGAGCAATAGAATATTCTATTTAAGGTGATTCCTTCGGTGTTTTTTGCAATTTACATATCAGTGACAAGAACTTGATCAAAATTTAAATATAAAAAAACCGGCCAAGTGCGTGTCGGGCCACGCACAGTGTAGGGTTCCGTAGTTGCCCATCAAAATACTTATGCGAATTAACTAAACTGATTCGCTGAATTTAATTTTAAAAAGAAGAATTTTCAAAATCGGTCCAGGAGTCTTTGAGAAATCGGGGAAAAATGGAAAATACATAAAAAAAAAGATTACGACGAATTTAGAACCTCCCCCTTTTTTTGAAGTAAGTTAAAAATAGTTGACGATAAAAACCTACCTATCCCCAAAAAACATACCGTAAAAACATACCTATTAAAGCTGTAAAAATAAAGTTGACAAACTTACATTTGCAGTTGAAGAGCATGTTCTCCGATACATTTTGTTTAGGAAAATATGTTATCCAAGTACATTTTATAAGTTGGTCGACTATTACTCGTAAAGTTGTAAAGCCTACTTAGTCATGATAATTTTCTTTTAAACTTCGTTATTTATGCTACTATTGTGAATTTTTTCACACCCCCAAACATAACCGTTTAGCTGGTAGAGGGGGGGGACACTCGAGTCGAGCAAAATTTAGCACTTTAAAGCTTAATATTTCACAAACGAATTTTTTTATGAAAAAATTGTTAATGGAAACTATCAATATTTTTTAAAGACCTATTTAATGATACCCCACACTAAGGACCACCCCGGACGGACGGACATGGCGAAACTATAAGGGTTCCTTGTTGACTACGGAACCCTAAAAATGATCAAACATTCACTCGATTCGCTCTCACATAGAATTGGCCAAAATTGGTAAAATTTCCGAAAACTAACTTATTTTGAATCAATAAATCAAGAAAAAATGAATTTCGCGGGCTACTGCGAAGAAGTCACCGTAACGAATTTTATCGAAATTTCCTAAGCAACATTGTTAAAGTGGCCGTGTTCAAACCCGGTGAAAAACAATTTAATGTATAATGTTATACACTTAATTAAAGCTGAATTTTTAAGGTCCTCCGTACTACTTTAGAGATTTTGTTCTCAGTATCCAGATCAAAATACACACTTTATTAATAATGCCTTCAGGCATGATTATCACGTTGCTGTTTTATAATGAGCAAGTTAATTCGTTGAAAAGATGGGTAGATCAAAGTTCTCATTGGATTAAGTCAATTTAACTTTTCAGAACTCGTTTGAAGTTGAACTAGGTTTTATATTCTGACACCTTTTTGGACCTGCCCACATAGCCTAGCCTAGCCTAGCCTGCCACATATTACCTAGTAAAAAATAAATTGTGTCACATTTATTTTAGTTTTTGTTGGCATTTTTCAATCACTTGTACTTTCCGTGACGTTCACTTGGTAAAACGTCCGGTGTCCTGAATCGGAAAGTCGCAGGTTCAGGTTCTCTCCGCAATTAAATTCTCTATCCAAAAAAAATTAGATAATGGTCAAAACATTTTGATAGATTGTCAGTTGATATTTTAACATGATAAATTATATTTTTATTTTGCAGGTATATATGTTTCAGAAAAACACTTTTACACGTCCAAACACTATTTACTGTGCCGGTGTCTCGTACCTTACCTGACTGCTCTGAGAAGAACATCCAAAACGAACTCAAAGGTCACTGTCTCCTTTAATATCCAGACATTAAACTGGTTAAGTCATACGAGGAGGTGCTGGTTTATGTCTGAGATGATTTTTTGAAGAAAGAACCACACAGATTTGAATGAACCTGTCTAGTCAGTGCAAGCATTTGTCAGTTAGGTATGATGTAACTCACGATGACTAATTATTAAGGTTCTTTGAAATATATAAAAAAACTGTTTTAACTGTTACAACATGACTAGCCACGTCAATGTGACCAATCCTTATACGACCTGCCTCATACTTATCGATAATCGATAGATTTGCGTTTCCACACAATTGAGCATCAATGAAGTTCGGTTTCCGTCAAATTGTCTCCCTGACCGGCACCGAGGAAAGTCTTTTAAACTTCAAATGAGGTTTTCGAAAGATATTTTAGTTTAGGGTTTAAATTATTTTGGGAAAAGCTTTAGGAGATCTTTTAGAGGCCTTTGAAGATGCCTACTAGGGGTTTACGCTAAGACTTTTAGTAAAGTTTTCTGTTAATTGGTAGGGCGCCTGTTTACTTTGATATTATGACTCACTTCTCTCTCTCACTCTCAATGGAAAATTATTCTTATTATATATTATGTTTCGGGCCAAACATATGTAACTCACCGTCGAGAAACCTACGTTTTTTTTTTAATGCAAGATTAATTTGTTTATTGTAACGATTATGATTATGATTATGATGATTGATAGTCATCAATTCATCACCTAACTAAGCTTTTACAGACGCGAAGACTCTTTTTTTCTGGGCCACATTGTGCCACTGCTGGGCAAGCCACCTCCAAGTTTTTCCAAGAGTTCTTGTCATGTATCACCTAGAACCAAATGAGAGGGAAAAAAGAAAGATAAAGAAGACAAAAACTTAACCTGGTCTTATATCCTGGTATCCATGGTAGGTTTCCATTAGGGCCAACATAAAGTTTGATAATGACGATGCTGGTAAAATCCACAGGTAGAAATCAATTGTTGAATGAAGTATGTACTCCTAAAACTCTCTTGCCTATACCTACAATTAGTTTTTTAACAAAGTTATTTTCACTGGGTTTAGCCGTCAGAAAAAGAATTCAAAGTGGTGATCATTTTGAATTTCTCACAATAAGCAGTTTATACGGGAGAGATTTTCGAAAAAACTTTAAAGTTCGATATCTCCAAAAACCCTACCTTGTACCAAACCCTATACTGTGAGCGTTAAAATTATTTGCTCTAGTATAACCCATTTCAAGAAATGCACCTATAAGTAATTACCATACACCCTGTTGATGTAATCTTCAGTGTTTATGAAAAAAAAAGTTTGGACCCTATAATGTCGGGGTAAAAATGATTGCAAATTAGGATTTATATCACTCATTTCAAGAAATGCGCTTAATTACCATACGTCCTGTAGATAATCTTAAGAATTGCTGAAAAAAAAATCATCCTCTAACATTCTAGTAGATAATTAAAAGAGTCGCAAATAATAAAGCCACTTACCTCGGCAGCAATATACGCAGGTATGACAGAGAGGAGTAGCCTCTCTTGTTGCTCTCTTTCACACTCGAGCTTCACTCTCTGCTCGAGGCAAGTCCTGGTG
The DNA here is from genome assembly GCA_954870645.1 of Agrotis clavis. Taxonomy (NCBI): domain Eukaryota; kingdom Metazoa; phylum Arthropoda; class Insecta; order Lepidoptera; family Noctuidae; genus Agrotis; species Agrotis clavis. The sequence goes on along the minus strand of OX940931.1, from coordinate 22,820,866 downwards.
CCAGCGAAGGTGTTCCTGTGGGCCCTCTCTGTGAGGGCTCGGTAGTAGAGGCCGATGCCACTCGCAGAGATGAGGAGGGACAGCTCGCAGATTAGCTGTGAAAGGTAAAAATTGTGTGAAGTGAATTATTAAAAAGTCAATGGGCTAGTTTACTGCATAGATAAATTGAAAAACTGTTTAGACCATCAGTTTTTTTTTTTTTTTTAAGGTGGTATATTCATCAAATGAGTTCTAGCCCTGGGTGGGACGGAAGGGACTGTCAGACTCTTACTGACTAAAATCCACCCGTGTTCCTTCGGATGCCCTTTACGTTCCGGGGCAACGGTATCCTGGGTTAAGAAAAACCCGCGACCCCCGCAGGCATTTGGCGCGAATCACGACGCGCCACCGACCCGGGCTTGGTCCTTGGTCGGACGGCGAGCTACCCATTACCTACTCACCCTCCGCAAGCCCGCTCCGCCGCTGTGCCCTCTGCTGATCAGAGGGACACGCGTTGGAGCGTCCACACGACAGGCTATTCGCATACGGGCAAAGAGACCCCTTAGGCACTGTGTGCCTAAGGGGAAGAGTTTTTGCCCGCATCCCAGGGTACACCGGCCCGAAAAACTGGTCTTCCCCCCGGACGTATCCGAGAGGGAACTCCAGTCCACGGGCGCACGTGGAGGTTTCCTGTCTTAGCACCCCTAGACCATCAGTTAGAGTATCTATTGAAAATTATCGGAAGCGTTTTTTTTTTTTTTTAATATACCTAAGTCAAAGATAAAACGCTTCGAAATTCGGTAGTGGGTGCTTGTAACGTCAGAACGCCTGTAAAGGCGCTCCCTCACCGTGAGCATTCACCTGTAATATAACGTTACAGTTTCGAACATTTTTCATCAGTGAGGGAAGTGATCGAATCCGAAATGAGGAGATCCATAGACGAACTAAAGTCACCGATATAGCCCACCGGATTAGCAAGCTGAAATGGCAATGGGCAGGCCATATTGCTCGCAGAGCAGATGGCCGAAGGGGTCGAAAAGTACTGGAGTGGAGACCACGGACTAGCAAGCGCAGCGTAGGACGTCCACCAGCAAGGTGGACAGACGACCTTATAAAGGTCGCCGGAAGACGCTGGATGCAGGTCGCTTCCAACCGGTATCTGTGGAGATCAAAAGGGGAGGCCTATGTTCAGCAGTGGACGTCCTATGGCTGAGATGATGATGATGATGATGATGAGGGAAGACAATCGAGCATCACAATCCGCACCTTGTATCAAATCTATACTAAATGTACGTGAATGCTCGTCAGTCAGGGAGGTAGTATTGTAATGTAATGCTCCAAGTCAAATCTATAAGTTACATTACACGTGAGGGAGCGCTTTAAAATTATGACGACCGGGTGACGTTTTGTGATTTTTAGAAGCGTTGGATCTTTGTCGTTTTTGGTTTACGTACGTACGAGTACAATAAAAGAAAGAATGCGGATCGAATATTTTTTGATAGATAATATAACTTTCGGACTAATATTTTTTTTTTAATAAAATGGCCTGTTGTATCAGTATCTGCCATCACTAGTTGTCAGACTTATATCATAGAACAAAAATCAAATACATTATGACATCTACCACCCCGCACTGGGTCCGCGTTGTCAATTACAGCCCCCTCTCACAGAGAGAAAGCGTGTGTCCCAGCAATGAAAATATGATAGGCAGATTATGATAATACATAAATGTTTAGAGTTTTTGGTTTTATGTCAGTCGATCAGAGTGAAGCGTCTGTCTAGACTAGAACCCACAACCTAAAAGTCGAAAGTCTGCAGGGCTCTTGCCACTACATCACTTTTTTTTTCATCAAAGAAAGAGAGGCTTTGAATAAATCCACTAGGTGACCATGCCAGTCCACTATATGCTACTATAAATCCCGTAATTCCGGGGTCTTCTGCAATATATTACGTTTTTAGCGCGACTGGAATTACTTTCTATCCTTCCAAAATCAAATAGTATTGAATGAAGCCCTCAATCCTCACAAATGGTAGGTGCCATACAGTCATAATTATACACTGATATACAATTTTGCCATTTTCGATGCTTGAATGGCGCCGAAGCGTAATAACTGAAGAACAGAACACATATTCGTATATACTATCTACATTTTAAACATAGACATGCTTACAACAACAGAAATCTTTCTACACTCTGTCATGTCCCGAAGTGTGTGAAATGTGTTTATTAAGTTCAAATCCTCCAATAACTCCTTGTTTAAAAATAAACTATGTTTTCGTGTTCATTTTCTTACCCGCAGGTAAAGTTCTATGAATGTGTTAGTCTGTTTACTCATGTTTCAGTCATGAAAGTTTCAGCGTCGCATACAAACGGTCAATTATTTTGTCGTAAGGTGCAATATTTTTCTTTAGAAATAACATTTTTATGCCAGCTTTTCTACTCGTAAAATAAGTTATGTCTGGCCTTTCTATACAAATTCAAAGCATTTAAAATCCTGCGTACTTACAGTAAACCAAACGGTATTTCATAAAAACTTTAAAGGCCTTGTTATTCGAAATTACTAAGTCGATTTTAATGAAACTTCATTCAACAAAACAATTGAAAGTTATAAATTTCTGTTTCGTTGCAGCTCAATTTGAGCAATTTTAAGCTTTCCGTAAGCGTAATATCACTCAAATTGAGCTGCAATTTTTTTTCAAAAATGATCGTCTGAGTGAATGAATGGCTGAGCGATCGACTGCTGTGCAACGTGTCACAGGTTCGATCCCCGCACCAAACAAATATTTGTATGACCTACAATATAGATGTACATATTATAGACGTTACGAGTCTGGGTGTTTGTGTATCTGAGTTTCAACACAGGAAAAATACGATAAAAGAGAAATTCCTAGTGTGGGGTTTGTCGGTAATAGGACCAACCTCTTATTTATTTAGGTCATACAAACTCATTTTGAATAAACAAACAAATGAGCGATACAAAATATACAAATAAACAAAGAAAAATAAAAAGCTAATGAAGTCAGAAATACTAGCACACGCGTTCTTGTTACAAAGTAACTTCAATGGCGGTTGGTCACACGAGGCTTGACTGAAATAAAACCATGAATACAAGTTATAAATAACTAAGGTACCTACTGCTATAAAAGAAATAAACACGAACAACATAAATATTGTTTGCAAAAATCTCACTACTAATGTAGGTATATGTCGGCGAAGCCTCGATGCTATAACCTTTCTAACGAACTCCGAGCTCTGGAGAGGCGTCCATAGTGTAAAACGTCAGTTTTGACATAGAAGTACCTAAGTTGAGGAGGCACCAAAGAGATTTAAAAGAACCTATAGAGTGGGCATTGGGAAAATTGTCATACAAAATTGTTGATGCCGTGCGTCAGTAGCGCTATCTAAGCGTTGCATAGCAACGCGACTAGACTGAGGGACTTTTTACCTATTGGTAAAAAGTTTTGGATCACAAATTTCTTCGTGATGTCCCGTCTATTGCTCGTATATAGTTTAATGTCTTTGGTAGGCACGCTACCACGTTCTCGAAGGACGTTATTTTCAGTACCAACACTTTTTCACGACTCCGCCTCTGAATGTCGAAATTTGAAATTTCACAGTGGTAGTTACCAGTGCAGTTTTGTTACAATGCCTATCGCTATGCTACAATATGCCTCCAAGCCCTTACCCACTCCTACACAACGATATGAAGAGTTCCCACCGGATTACCTGATGATAGTCGACAGACTTTATATTTATTTTAATAGTACTAGATATGTACTTATAATATACCTAAACTTTTTTTTTGTGGCAAAATTATCAAATGAGTCCTACCACCTAAGGCAGGATGGGAGGGACTGTCAGACTCGTACTGACTAAAATCCCCGGTGTCCTTCAATAGCCCTTTACGTTCCAGGGTCACGGTAATTCGATAAGTCCCGCGACCCCGGTGGCTTTGGCCCTCTAAAGGGGGCCCCAGTCATTATGCTGACATCTCTTTGAGGCGCGCGTGGAAAACGAGGCGCCATCGACCCGGGCATGGGCCATGATCGAACAGCGAGTCATCCATTATACTAATGTTTGTTTGGATTCGTGTTCCTCTTTCAAGATAAAACTACTGAAGGAATTCAGATGTTAGTACACAGATAGTTTATAACCTGGATTAACACGTAGTAGGTATGACGTTTATATCGGTAAATATGGTAGATTTTCTACCCTCTTCCGCATTCGACCCCTAAACGAACTCAGTACATTAGTCATCTTTTCTTTGTCCATATTCAACCCCATTCAAGTAATAGTGAAAACAAAAGTGTTTAGCCATTTATTTTCATTACTAGCTTCTGCCAGCGACTTCGTACGCGGATCCTGTTGCAACAACAACAGCAACTTATGTTCCTGGGGGCTGGATAAGTACCTAAGTAGTTATTGTTTCGTATTTAAAATATTATCCTGCTTACCTAAGTAAGGTTTACGAACAAAAGAAAGACCTTCTTTCAGCAGCTTATTTAAGGAATGGCGATAATGTGGTAATAAACAGCCTCGAACGTAATATAAAGCTATAGCCTGCGGAGCAATATGTAGTCATTGTTTTAATGAAAAAATCTTCTTGTAATGGATTCAAGAAAATCTCCCCCTATGGCGCTGGAGACAATCATAGCACCAATTGCGAGATTGGAATGAAGACCAACAACATAAAATTTCTGGTGCTGTGTTTAACATAAAACCTGTGATAACAGGAGAGCCTTTTTTATCAATCAGTAGGTTACTGAATACTTGTGGAAAAAAAAAAGCAATAATTATATAACCCGATACGGGAATAAAACGGGTGCGTCTCATTTCATATAAAGTTATTTGATATATTTTCATTTCAATAACGTTCACATGATATAATCAACGTGAGATATACCAACGGTTGATATAATTTCTCTACACATAATGTTTGTGTTACTCTAAAACTCATTTCATATAATTTTATTTGATATAACGTTTAATTAAGCGAAAATCATTACATTTAACGTTTGAAACATATAATTTAACGTTTAAACTATTTTCTTTGATGACTTTGGCTTATCCTTTGAACTTTGATTGTTTGCCTTCACCATTGCTACTGTTATTAGAAAAATTTATCGAAGAGGGAGCGAAGCGAGCTCGGGACTTGGGACACCCCGACACGGACATGTTAGGTTACTTTAAACCTTGCATCCAGAAATAGGAGCCCCGCGAAGCGGGGCTCCGTCGAGCCAGCATGACAGGTAGTAATCAGTTATTTGACCTAGGATGCAAGAGCGAGCGAAGCGAGCTCGGGACTTGGGGCACCCCGACACGGACAGGTTAGGTTCGAAGGGGATGGCGGGGTCTGAAAGACCCCGCCATCCCCTTCGTGTTAGGTTACTTTAAACCCTGTACGCAGAAATAGGAGCCCCGCGAAGCGGGGCTCCGTCAAAGATTCATGGCAGGTGGTACTATTACTAGGTACATCAGTGTTATTACTTGCCAGGAAAAAAAAAATTAGAACAAATAAGTTTTATGTCTTTTGAGCGGTATACAAAACGATTTTATATTCACTGATTGTTATGCTTATAGAAATTAATCATTATAAAATTATGTCAATCGTTTATTATATTAACAGATCGTTATATCAAATAAAATTATATATTCAGTTGTTATCTCTTGTAAATTTTAGAGATTTTGTAGTTATATCATATATTACTTACCCGAATAAAACACATTATCTTAATAATTTACGCTCAATAACGCACGTAATACTTTGGCCTACAGTTGTTCTATTATAGTTTAAATGTTCGTAAATGCACCCATGATACAATAGGAATTCCTAAAAACCTTAAAAACATAAAAGAAATGTTATTTTAATTGCTGCCCAAAACAATTATAGGTTAAGCCCGTCTAGACACTGAAGAATTACACTACATTGCCATTTAGCGAGCCTTCAATTTGATCCACCAGGGTTGACACTTAGGCATAAAGTCAAGGTCAAACACCCACTTTATGAGACATCCTCAGAAGTCAAGGTTGCCACGCTCATGAAAACAAATAATAAATGTTTATTGGCTACAGACACGGAATAAACGTCTTTTTGTTGAGGGCAACCATTCATTTGGGTGAAATACATTTAGGATTTATTTCATGGTTTTATTGTTTATTTATTTTCCTCTGTTATGGTGAATTGGGGTGGAAAAATTGTTTGTTAACATACGTGTTATCAAGTGTAATAGTAGTAGCAAGAAACAATTATGTATAGTCCTCTCCTTAAACACGTAAATATTTGGAATGATTTTGAAATGGGCCCTTAAAAAACATAATTGTTCCAATTCCAATGTGTTCAAATCTTTGACAGGCTGTAAAAGCAAAGCAATAAAAATATAAATCAAAATATAATTATTTTTAGTAGACAAATGATATACCAATTCAATAATCAAACGATCGAATTAAAACAACCCTGAAAATCCAATACTTAATTTTATTCACTAAGTGTCTCCACACATAATTTTAAAACTTGATAATTATACGTTACGCTGAAAATGTGCAAAGTTATATCATAAACTTGCAAGACAGAGAGCCTTTCGTACAAATTTTGAAAATCAGTAAATTCTACTTTAATAATGGCTGAGTATGCAAACTCATGAGCACTTTATTACTAACTTATTTAAACACGGCTTGGAGTTTAATTAAACCTAAAGATAAACGATTTAAATTAATAGAATGTTTAATTAAGTACTCGAATATAATAACAATAAATTGATAATTAATATTATATATTATTTAAGAGCTTTAAATAACCATGCGGGATACTGTTGTCAAAATAATAAAATAATACGAACAATAAAATTATTAAAATTCACTGACAGTCAACGCCTGTAATAAAATTGCTAGCAACACACAATTAGCAAACAGAGTTTATTGCTTATCACAAACTGTCAGGCGCTTTCGCTTTGAACTGTGTAAAAAGAGCATTTTGCCTTGAAACACGCTTCGATGGAATGAATAGGGGGAATGAAAACAAAAGAACTTAGTAACTATTGTCTTTTACAGTTAGATTTAGTTTTATATTCTTTTTTATTACTTCTTTATTATGTGCTAAATCTATTAAATCTTTAAACACAGCACGTTTGTAATTATCACAGAAAGGTTTGGCTGAATTGTACCATTAGTTCATATGGGGCAAATTGTCTTAAAAGGGCGCCACGGCCCTGAAACGCAAAGGGCCTGTGAAGAAACAGGGTGGTTTTTGTCAGTTAAAATCTGGTAATTCTTTCCTCTCCTAGGACTCATTTGATATTTTTTACACAGTTACATGTTTGAAAAATATAGAATAATCATTTCGCTAAATATGTTTATGAGTCACGTTATAAGAGGCGAGCTTATTGCCCTAAACCGGGCATTAGCACAATAACCGTCTAAAAAAGTTTCGAGATTTGAAAGTTCAAGAAAAGAAAGCTAAAGAAGGGTAATTGATTTAAAAATGGGGCAAATTGACTTTGTGGCAAATGTACAACAACCCGTTCAAGTTTAAAAGTGTTCTAAATAAAAAACTTAAAAAAAAAAAATGTAACCGACTTCAAAACAACCACAAAAAAAGTTCAAAATAACCTACAAAAAACTTTTCTTATGAAAGTCGATGACTTTATTTTTTATTTCATTGACTTTTTGTCACCGACTTTGGAAAGAAAAGTTTTTTTGTAGGTTATTTTGAACTTTTTTTGTGGTAGTTTTGAAGTCGGTTACATTTTTTTTTAAAAAGTTTTTTATTTACCTATCCTTTTTAGTTTCACTATTCAACCCAAATTATTGTCAAGTACATAATTTTCTTACATGTGCACTAAAATTTTGTAATCCGTACCTAGCACCGGTAATAACAACACCCATGTATAAAAACTAAAAATAAAACTACTGCACCAAACTAAATGAAAATTTTATGGGACCAAATGGCAGATATACTGTATCGAACAAAAGAAGAATCATCGAAATCGGACCAGAAACCTCGGAGTAATCGGTGTAGTGTAGACAAAGTTGAAAACTTTTTAGGTTTTTGTTGATTTATGTTGATTTTTCAAAAAGTGCTAGTCCTTAATAAAATTTTAATGGGACCATTCCGGAAGTATACCCTATCCAACAAAAAAAAAATACAAACATCCAAATTGAGAACCTCCTCCTTTTGGAAGTCGGTTAAAATGAAATGAAGCGTCTTCCAGTTACTAGGCGGCACTCGGTGTAGGTATTCGTGACCTTGGAACGCAAAGAGCAACTGAAGTAACAGAGTAGATTCTTGATCAGTAAGAGTCCGATGGTCTATTTCTTTCCACCCAAGGCAGAAGGACTCATTTGATTATAGTACCACAACCCAAAAATGGGTCTTCATAAAATTAATTCTCCAATACTTAAATACTACAAATGTCAAAAATGCGCAGTATCATCATCATTATCATCAGCCTATAATGTTCCCACTGCTGGGACACAGGCCTCCTCTCTGTGAGAGGGAGTGGACCATAATCCACCACGCGGGCCCAGTGCGGGTTGGTAGATGTCACATGACTTCGAATTTTTGGTTCTAGGACATGCCGGTTTCCTCACGATGTTTTCCTTCACCGTTTTGAGAGCAGTTGGTGATGAAATAAATTACACAAAGTAATGCGCCTGGCGGGGTTCGAACTCACAACCTACAACACGTTAGTCGGGACCGATACCACTGGGCCACCACTGCTCTCAGGCGCAGTTTATGTACGAAAGTTTTTTTTTTTTCAGTGAATCTTTCACGCCAAAATCACTGAATAGAATTTGATGAATTTTATAAAACCCTTTACTGTTGGAAACTACTTAAAAAAGCTTGAATGTGAAGCAACTGGTGGCGAGAAAAAACCGCGTGCTAAATGTAGTCAGTCACATTAAAGATCCGAATTAACCAACATCAGATAACAGTTCGTTCCATATTCTCTGAAAGAACAATATTATTATGAAACAAAGCCGTAGATTACGAGGTAATCAGATTGTAGGTACTGAAACTTCAGCGCCTATTGAGTCGGCAACTGATACAACTTGTTACATCAACTTTGTGTTGTTAATGAACTAGTTATTAGTAGGTTACGTTAAAGTTAGCAACTGGGAGGGAAATGAGATGTTCTTGATACTGTATAGAGAGATGTTGATGTTAACTTTAGGATAAATGCAGGGAAATTGACCTACATAGTCTGTTCAAGAAATATAATTGAATTTCTGATCATTTACCAGAGAAGTGATTATAAAAACACAATCTTACATACTCGTAGATAAATACAAGCCATTTGCTGTCAGATTTCTTCGTGTTAAAATAGAAAATTAAGGTTATATTATTCAGGATATAATATAATCCAGGGTACAATCTTTTGGGAAGCGGTCGCCTCCTTCTGCAAAGCAGTCAACAATCCTAGCATTTTTTTTTTGCATTTACAAAATAATAAAATAAATTACGTAATTATGGCACTTGGGGACTGTCACGATAAAGCTATTGCATAGCATTTTTAATCAACTTACGCATTTTTTTAAGGCCATTGTCAGCCATGTCAATCAAGTGAAACGTCAAGAAAACCAAACACCGTGCCGAAGTCTGCCGAACTGAAACGACGTTAGACGATGCGGGGTGTTAATTTTATTTTCGTTACGCTATTTCTTGAATCGGTCGCCGCGCTCAGAGCTCGCGATAAAAGCTATGCAATAGCTTAAAAACCATAATATAAATATATTCTAAAATACATTTTAAGGCTCCACAGTTTCCCGAAGGTAAACATCAGCTATTTAATCCTATTAATCTCGACTCATCTCCAATTTTGTAAGGAGCTCTAAACTGATGAGACGGAATACGTGCCTACGACACATACCTAATCGTAAGTGAACTTGACATAATTATTACAAGCCTCACGTAAAGGGGTTGATTGTATGTCAGTCAAGGTTATAGAAACGTGGATAGATCAATTAGGTATATTGGTGTTGTGTTTTGTTTAAGCGTAACGTGATTATTACGAGGGGGAGGGGGAGGGGGGAGTTATCATTTTTATTTTTCATAAAATTAGTGCAACTAGTCGTATTTTTCTTTACGTAAAAACGCGTGACACAGACGTTAATGTTTTTTTTAAGTGCTTGAATTTATAGTATAGGTACTATAATACAAAGCTAAAAAATTTGTTTGGTTTAACGCGATAAACTCAGGAACTGCTATGCAGGTGCTGTATGCTGTCCAAATTAAAAGGCTATAGAACATCACACTACAACCAATGGAAGCCATGCAGCGGGGGTGGAACCTATGAGAATAGCTAGTCTAGGAAAAAGTCGCAAACACTTTCAAAGTTAAGCTACGCTTACCGAAATTGGTCTTGACTGTGACCGTCTATTGGCGTCTATAATAGCGAGTTTCCTCCGTACCTCGGAAAGCACCAAAGCACGTAAAGACTTTGGCCCGGCTGCCATTTGTAGATCTTTGACAGTCGTTACTAATAATAATCAGAATCTTGAAAGTTATGAGCCGCATGCTGTTTAAGATTCCCAACTCGAAGTCTCGAGTGCACTTAACCAAAACTAGCCTAAACTGCGATAAAGAACATGCCATAACTTGAACTGAGCTCGTTGAATGTTAAGTCAAACTCAGTTTCACTCGTCAGACCTTCTTAGTGGAAATCTTAGTAGACCGTAATGTTGAGAAGATTCCTATATAATGTTACAAAGTTATTAAGAACAGAAGCCTTTACACAAGATTTCTGTATTTTATTTACAGCGCTCTTGAAGTATTTCCTACATTTAATAATAATTATGATAATAATAATATCAGTTTATTTTCAGGTACTAACCCATAGCTAAATACATTTATTTTAGGGTGAAAACGCGATGATGGAATAAATTACACAAAGTAATGCTCCTGGCGGGGTTCGAATCCACGACCTACAAACTCGTTAATCGGGACCGATACCACACGACACAACTGCTCCGCGTATAATATTTTATAAAATAATTAAAACTAATCACGTTCGTCATTATAGTACATACCTGCTGATAGAACTGCGACTCCAAACCAGCAGGCCGGACTCCCAGAGCCAGGCCGACGTAGGCCAACGTCAGTACCGCAGACATGACCAGAGCTATAGGCCTTGCTATCGGCATCATTGTGTGCACCATCTGAAAAAGAGAAAAATTAAAAGTACTTACTGAAATATTGGACTTTTTTTAAATATTTATTAATGCGCCATACGTACAGGTACACACCAGCACATCAACCCACCTCAGTCTGTCAATTTTTTTATAGATTTTCAACCAATCATAATAGTGGTCGCGGGCATGCGAACGGTGAATAATAGGTGACTCGCCGTCCGCTCATGGATCGTGCCCGGCGCGTCGTGTTCAACGTTCACCTCAAAGAGCAGACAGCAACTGACGAGGCCCTCCTTAGGGGGCCAAAGCCTACCGGGGTCACGCGACTGTTTTATCAGATAACCGTGACCTGGAACGTAAAGGGCTATTGAAGGATCACCGTGGACTTTAGTACAAGTCTGTCTCACCCGCTCTGCCCTGGGTACGTTGATGATGAAGATTCATTATTTTCATGATTTTGAGCAGTGGTGGCCCAGTGGTATCGGTCCCGACTTACGAGTTGTAGGTCATGGGTTCGAACCCCGCCTGGCGCATTACTTTGTGTAATTTATTTCATCACCACTGCTCTCAAAACGGTGAAGGAAAACATCGCGAGGAAACCGGCATGTCCTAGAACCAAAAATTCGAAGACATGTGACATCCACCAATCCGCACTGGGCCCGCGTGGTGGATTATGGCCCACTCCCTCTCACAGAGAGGAGGCCTGTGTCTCAGCAGTGGGAACATTATAGGCTGATGATGATGATGATCATGATTTTGACAAGTTAAAAAAAACCCACATCAAAGTCCTGACTCTTTGCATCTTCATCAAAAGGAAATCTCGCCAAAATAATATTCAGCTGAAATAATAAAAGGCACAGCATCTTTAATCTCACCAGTCCACCGCACAAAGAAAACAAACAGACATTATTATAAGAAAGTTTTGATTCATTCCAAACGCGTTTGTCCACAAACGGACTTAGTGAACTTTCGTCACAGAAAATTAATTTTAACTTGCCACGTTGTCGCAAGAATAGTATCTTTATTGTCTATTGTTGTATATAGTCCAGTAGTCTTTGAGTTTACTTATTTTATTTTAGAGAAAATATCACGAATATTTTCTTGATTTTGCGTTACTGTAGATAATTTTATTTTTCATCTAGTCATTTTCTTTTTTTCACTCCTGGGAAAAGACCCTCCACTCTTTCCACTTCTTGCGAATCCACGCGTCCTCTTTCCAGTTTAGGCGCAACCTACCCAGTTCGTTCCTATTTCACAGTCTCAGGGCCTTAGTTTTGGGCTATTTTGGCCCACCGTATGTCATGCGACGCTACAAAAATGTCCTGTCACATTAGACTGTGTTTTTAATACAAATAAATAGCTCACATGGATCGATCAGAAAGCTGCCCAACTTTCAAGATATTTGCTATGCTGAAACCAGGGTACACACCCCTTTCATGACATTAAAAGAACCAAATATCATTATCAAAATATATTATTATTGGAAGACATCTCAGGAATCTGTGCAGTAGTTTATGTGCGAAGGATTAACAAACATCCATGCTTATGCTCACGAACTTCTGCATTTTTTTTTTCTTTATATTTGCCTTTATCTAGCCCAGAACCAAAAATGAGGCGTCAGATGGAGCCAACTCACCCAAAAGGAACTTGAGCATGCAGACGGCGAGTAATGGCTGACTGGCCGTCTGATCATAGACCATTCCCGGGTCGACGGCGCGTCGTGTTCTACACATGCCTCAAAGAGCTGTCGGCAATCTGACATACTATCCAGGACAAGACGCGTGAAAACCCCGGATTTTTGAGTCAAGACCCGGACAAGAGTCAAAGTACGCACGGGGGGTGGGAGGACGGTGAAGTGTGCAGGGACGTGAGTCGAACTGCGCACGGGGGGTCGCGTGCGGCCCAACTTTAAACTTTAAAAACCCGGACTACAAATGAAAACCCTCCCCCCCCGGACGCCCTCTAAACTAGGACAAATCCGGGGAAACCCGGACGGATGGCAACACTACACACTACCCCCACACTGCCCCCCTTAGAGGGCCAAAGCCTGCCGGGGGACAGTCTTATCAGGTAACTGTAACCCTGAAACAAAGGCTATTGAAGGAAATCGTGGATTTTTGTCAGTACGAGTCTGACAGTCCCTCCTACCTCGCCCTGGGTAGAACTCATTTGATGATTTTACCACGTAAAGAAAGTACCTACAGGGAACTGGAACTGCTGCAGATAATATTAATAAGATGGTAATAAGTAGGTGATACAACACACCATCTTCGTAGAAGATAAGTAGATGCAATTTAATAAATACTAAATAGGCACTTAGACGTGACAATGATTATCCTTATTAATAAACAGAGCAAAATACTTCCTAGATATGGATTACTTATGCACATAGTAATAGCATGTAATAATATCAGGTTTTATTAATCCGCTTGTAATTGTAATTGTAATTGGATGCATTCTTTGAAATGAATGATATTACCCCTTTTTTGCAACAATTTTAATCCCAACAACGTCAGGTCGTACGTATTCACAAAAGGGTGACCAACGTTAATTTCTAACAATAAGCACGTATCGAAATAATATATGTTTAAAGTGCAAAATGAAATGAAATGAAAAAAAAAATATGTATAAATAAATTTTAATTGTATAGAAAGACAATAATCAAAAATGAAATTAATGACAATACCACTATAACCAGTATTAGCAATCAGCCTACATAACGCACACTGAAAATGCAATCGTCGCAGCAAAGAACTTTTGCGACAACGTATTTCGCAATAAAGGACTTTCGCGATAACGTACATCGCATTAAAGAACTTTCGTGATAACGTACTTCGCAGTAATGAACTTTCGCGACAACGTTTTTCGCAGTAACAAACTTTCGCTGTAACGTACTTCGCGGTAATGAACTTTCGCGATAACGTACTTCGCGGTAATGAACATTCGCTGTAACGTACATCGCGGTAACGAACTTCGCAGTAACGTACACCCGATTTCTCCAAAATCAGTCAGTTTGGACACGGTAATAATATGTACAGTATTGGGACTCCCTACAAACGGACGAAACGCGAGCTATACCTACGCGCCTCGATGTCGGGGCGCGCTCGGGGCGCAGACAGTCACGGCCGTACCGTAGTGATGAACGGACGGTGCGTTGTTTTTTTTTAGCAAATATGACAAGTAGAAAATATTGTGCTGTGTTTGGGTGTTTAACGTCAACAATAACGCATCCAGACATAAGTTTTTTTAAATTACCTGCAACCTCTGAAAGGTGAGTACTAACTATAAAATAATTTTACTTACTAGTAGCTAGTAGCCGTGCTAGTAGGTAGGTACATAATGTGTGACTTTTTAATGGTTATGTATTTTCCTTTATCTCACAAAAAAAGGGTATTTGGGTTAATAAATACAGTAAAATGAATAAAGTAAAGGAAAGTTACTGAGGCAAGTTAAATAGTTAAGTTATAGGCGGTTCTGAATGAATCATGATACGGTAGGTACTTACTCTTGTGTTAAAACTCCAGTGCATGTGTGTTTTGTTAGTTTGTATTATTCAAAGTAAAGTCATGGTGTAACGGCGCGGTGGGATTGTCGGCGGGCACGGAAATGAAGCAGTGAGCTTCATTTACCTACGGTACGGTGTACAATCAACGTATATTCAGTGTACTACATAAACTTTAACACAGTCATGAATCTTGGAACGTAAGAGTACATAGTACGCTCCGTATTTGAGTGTGCGCACTCGGTTGCATTAGGCCGACTGCCTGCGCGAGCGATGCGCTGTACGAGGTAGCGCGAGCGGCGCACTGACCTTGAAGGAGTGGTTGACGCGAATCCACACGACGACGTAATCAGACCCTTGTTATATTATATCGTCACGGGTGCGTTTTACGTAACGGCGCTACAGTAATATTTGTTTATTATCTGTGTTTTGTGTATGAATAATACTAGAAAAACCGGCCAAGTGCGTGTCGGGCCACGCACAGTGTAGGGTTCAGTAGTTGCCCATCAAAATACTTATGCGAACTAACTTAAACTGAGTCGCTGAATTTAATTTTAAAAAGAAGAAAGCTTTTTATTAGAATGCGAGAATGTTTTTATTAGAATGCGAGTTTATTATACTTTAAAATTCAATAATAAAGCATTTCGTACGAGTCAGTCAAGGCGCAAATATTTTTCGGTCGCAAATTTATAAGCACAATTTGTTTTTCAAACAAACATTTGTTTTTAAATTAAATCTATTAATAAAAAACAACACGCATTTTTATTGAACACTTCCTTTTCAATATACAAATTATTTTATTTGTTTACTTAAATATAAGAAAAGTATATTTACAATCACAACACTAAATAGAAACAGAAAGTAGGCAAATGTAATTAAAATGCTGGAGACGGGCGTCGGACAGCCCTAACGCATGTTTACGTACCGCGCGGCTGTAGGTATTTATTTCTATCATGCGGCCGAGAGCCACTACTGTAGATATTTATACTGTGGTTTGGACCCCATGTTGTCGGGGTTAAAATTGTTGCAAATAATTATGGTCTAGTATTATGTCTGTACCAATTACTGTTTCTTTCTTTCTATCACCCATTTCAAGGAATGCATCCAATAACAAGTCACCCTGTATAACTTGATCGATTTCTATACGTGTGAATTGATACGTAATAATAGAAAATACTTTTTTTTTGCATGGTAAAGTCATCATGTGGGTGGAGTGGAAATGACTGTCAGACTCGTACTGACTAAAATCCACGGTGTTCTTTCAATAGCTCTTTACATTACAGAGTCACGGTTACCTGGGGGGGGGGGGGTATTACAACGTCTTAAAACCAGGCTTATTCCGGCGAGTGAAAGTGACAGAGCTATACATTTATACAAGTCGTCTAGCGCCATCTCGTTCACTCACTGGAACAAGCCCATGTTTTAAGACGTTGTAATACCCCCCCTGTCCAGACAGTCCAACGATCACATTGGATTGAAAATATTTAATAAAACATAATAGAAGAGCCTAAATAAAAAAGTGTAAAAAGATTGACACCGTGTAAAAAGATATGACACCCGGGCTACAAAAAAAAAAACTCAATGTTTTCTAGAATTAAATTTGAATCACCTATAACAGCACAAAATGGAGCATTACCATTAATAATCCGTAAACAAGCAACAAAAAAATTCAAAAGAACAAAAATATCCCATTTGTTTAACACAATCTCCCTATAAATACACTGTATGAACAAGATCCATAATCAAAATGGCTTAGGGCACAACTCATGTGGAGGGCCACACAGGAAATTGAATTCCGTAGCCTATCCATGCTAATATTGCATTGGTGATACGACTGGGTTAAATCACGGTGCACATGGTCGTCATATTGATTGTGGTGTAACTGTAAATAGATGGTTGCTTGGATAACAAAGATAGGGTGAAGGTTATCATAGGTTGATACTAATATAACATCACTTAAGGCTTGTAATTCCCGAAGGTTTAGGCAAAGGGGTACCCAATAAGTACACCCACATTAAATTTTGCCAGTAAATTTTTATCAACACAATCAACCTATAAAATATTGGGAGGGAGTGGGCCATGTAGGTGGTTACCACGCGGGCAAAGTGCGGATTGGTGGATGTCACATGTTTTCAAATATTTGGTTCTAGGACATTCTAGGTTTCCTCACGATGTTTTCCTTCACTGTTTTGAGAGTAATGGTGATGAAATAAATTACTAGGAAATGAAAGGAAGAACAAAGTCTTTGAAGACTGCTTAGTTGATGGTCGGCGCTGCTGTTGAATGTGAAGTTTTGAATTCGGTTCTCAAATCGGGGTGCCTTTATTTTAGGAACCCTGATTTGGGGAGAATCGGCTCAACATTAACTCTCCCAAACGACAACTACAGGGTAATTTTACCAACTGAGGATGGATGGCCAACTCCGAAAATACGTGTAAAAGAAGTCTCGAGATCTATTTTAATGAAACTAAAAACTAATTAAAACTGCATTTTTCGTAATATATTTTCATGTGATATTGAGGATAAAATTGTGGGAAGGATACTAAACAGCAAAATTATTTATTAAAAATCAAACAGTCCCACAATTCAATTAATTTCATCCACATAAATAGCTCGATGCAAAACCAAACCTACTCGACCGTATGGCAAATTGAATTAGCACGACCCACGACGCATTCTTTTCCTCTAAAGCCGTTGTTAGATAAATTGCATCGGCCTGTGATTGTGGTGGGCAGCTGCGGCGAGCACAAGTGGTGGTCGAGTCTGCATTAAGCCTTATATTTCCAATGTATGTCATGACAGTATTTTTTTCAATTTGTTTTGTTACTTATAAGCTCTTAGAGCATCTTCACTTCTACTCGTACACTTAATATTGTAAAGAGGAAAGTTTAGTATTTTTGTGTATGTAATGATGGTAACTCAAAAACTACTGGACCGATTTCAAAAATTCTTTCACCAATTGAAAGCTGCTTTGGTCCTGAGTGGTAAAGGCAAATAAGAGGGGGGGGGGGGCAGCGGGGAAGCCGCTGGCAATAGCTAGTTTTAAATATTTTAAACGCATTAACTTGACTGGTAGATAATGCCTTGTGGCATTAAGTCCGCCTTATGTACCTCAATTGTACGTGAAAGTTTAAATAAATAAATAAATAAATTAACGCGTTTATCGAGATTCGTAAAACTTTTTTCCGCAAAGACGTACACCGGAAGATTTTAAGAATAGAACAAAGCATTCAAGCATGATGGGCAAGGCTGCGATGGTATAATAAAATTGGTAAAGCGTCTGGAGCTTATATTCAGAAGGACGCAAGTTCGAGTACCTACTGCTCACAATCAATGACAACTTTGATTATTTCATGGTCTCAAGACTGGGATGATTGGCGCTCTTTGGGGGACTTATGTGGCTTACGTTCAACAGTGGACCTCAATAAACTAATGAAATAAATAAAATGTATTCAAGAATTAATTTAAAATGAAGGTTTACATAGCTGAAAGCCAGGTACAAAGTGTTATAATTATAAGGTCATCACTTTACAATAAACATTTGAAACTCATATGATGATGATGATGATTGAATCGTTGTATTTCTCTCATGCATATCACCAGTACTATTTATTAACCCGCAACAAAGTCTATGTTCAATAGCGAATACTTCCGGACGCATACCAATTATGTCAGTTTCAAAACTAATACACGTTTTAATTTGTGTGACCCTTTCATCCATTGTCATCTCACTATTGTAGCAATGTAACAGATTATGGTCAATAGATTCCATAATTATGTGAATTAAATGTGAACTTTGTTGTAAGTCAATCAATGTCGTTTTTCGATTGTTTCATTATAATTTAGCTAGTTACTAAGCTACCTACTCTCTGCTGCCACTGAAAACACCGATGAAGTGAATGTTTCGGACTAATCAAAAATAAATACAGACGGTATACTTTGCGAGGACACTTATGAGAAGAATGATGTAGAAGAATATTGTCGATGACTAGCCAGACGTATTTAAAATATTGATAAGCGCTCAAACCGGCATTCAATCGTTGCTCTAAGTATACGTGCCCTAAACATACTTGCTCAAACAGGAATACCACGAAAATTATACCTCCATAATTAAACCTAGAACACAAATTACAATGACAAACCAGAATTCCGACTATAAACTTCACAAAAGACGTAATTTGTTCCAGGTTTTAGTATGAAAATTATGTTATACCTGCAGACTTATGAAAGCTGGACAAGCAGGGATTGTAGAAATATGTTAATTTTGCACAATTATGCGCAGTCAGCGTCGCGGACTCGCGGTGGTAAAGCTTGAACAGATGTGGAGCAAATATTATGTTATTTTTAGAACTAAGAAAATTATTCTGGTAATGGGGGAAATTGTACTTTTGTTGCGCTTGCTTGTTGCTTGTACCTTGTTTTATTTTGTTGACATTGTTGGTACAGGAAATATTATGTTGTACAAACAGTGTTGCTGGATTATATTTTGAACTAGCTGTGCCCGCGACTTCGTATGGATGTCGGAACTCAGCAATGTATTTTTTTTAAACAAAGGATTTTTTCTAAAATAAAAGTTGCCTAAAGTTACTCCTTATTACATCAGCTACCTGCCAATAGAAATCCCGTAAAAATCGGCCCAGCCATTTCAGAGATTAGCCATTACAAACAGAAAGACAGACAAAAATTGTAAAAAATGTTGTTTTGGTGTATGTACCGTATATGTATGTATTCATATGCAAGTAGAAAAAAGCGGTTATTTCAATATTACAAACAGACACTCCAATTTTATTTATATATACGAGTAGGTATATAGATGTCACGCGTATCTTATTCACGTTTTTGATTAAGATACTCGTAAGGTTCATTGTAACGCGCTAAAAACTATAAAAACTGTATTTATGTTTAAAGGAACGTGTCAACTAGTGGAACTTTGATGTTCGTTATTAAAAAGGTTTTCAGCTATGTTCCACGAAGAAAAAAATCAGGCTTGCTAACACCGAAGCATTTTACTTTAACCGATACACTACCGCTAGTAAAAGGAAATTTTAACAAAGACATTAATTAATACCTAACACAGAATTAAAACAAGCTAAATCCCAATCACTGCTCAAACAAATAAATTATTATAGTAGTTACTTTACCTATATACAGGGTGGAATTTTGTAATGCCACCTGGAGGGAAAGTACTCTTAATACTGCAGATAGAATATTTTACTGAAACGAAACATTCCTTTATTTTTGAATAGAAAGCAAACTGCATTCAAAGATTTTCGAAAATTCTCTTCTTCCACACCCGGGAATCGAACCGGCTTAAATCTGAAAAAATTATACCCTGTACTTTTATTGCATCTATCGTTAGGGTCAATTATAATCTATACATATAATAAAACTGTAGAAAAATCGTTTTTGTACATCAAAATAAAATCCAAAAAAAATAGCTAGGGTGTTGAAGGACAACCAACAGAACCCATTTCCAGCATTTTTAGAATATTTGTCTGTTTGTCTGTTTGTCGGTTTGTCGGTTTGTCGGTTTGTCGGTTTGTCGGTTTGTCGGTTTGTCTGTTTATTTGTGGCTCTATCACGTAAAATGTACGAAGGCAATGTAGATAACCTTTATACACAACGATCGAGCGTAACTTGAGGACTAATTTAGTTTTTGTTTCATTGCAATCGGTTAAGTCTATCAAAAGATATTTGAATTTAAAGTGTTCCAGACCCAGAAGTAAAATTACGGTCAGTTTACACCGAAACGCGCAGTTCAATAGCGCGATCTAGCTTGGAATATTCAAACTACATACCTATTCAAATATGGTGTCGACTGGAGTGGAGTGGTTTGGAGTGGAGTAAAGTAGAGTAGAGTGTAATGGAATAGAATGGGATGGTTTGGGATGGAATGGAAAGAAAGAAAAGGTTTTTATTAGACTCACACTAGAATGGGAATCAGTGGGATGGAGTGGGATGGAGTAGGATGGACTGGGATGGAGTGGGATAGAATCGGATGGAGTGGGATGGAGTGGGATGGATTAGAATGGAGTGCGATGTAGTGAGATGGAGTGGGATGGAGTGGGATGGAGTGGGATGGAGTGGGATGAAATCGGATGGAGTGGGATGGATTAGGATAGAGTGCGATGTAGTGGGATGGAGTGGGATGGAGTGGGTTGGAGTGGGATGGAGTGGGATGGAGTGGGATGGAGTGGGATGGAGTGGGATGGAGTAGGATGGAGTGGGATGGAGTGGGATGAAGTGGGATAGAGGGGGATGGAGTGGGATGGAGTGGGATGGAGTGGGATGGAGTGGGATGGTGTGGGTTGGAGTGGGATGGAGTGGGTTGGAACGGGTTGGAGTGGGATGGAGTGGGATGTAGTGGGTTGGAGTGGGATGTAGTGGGATGGAGTGGGATGGAGTGGGATGGAATCGGATGGAGTGGGATGGAGTGGGATGGATTAGGATAGAGTGGGATGTAGTGGGTTAGAGTGGGTTGGAGTTTGATGGAGTGGGATGGAGTGAGATGGAGTGAGATGAAGTGAGATGGAGTGAGATGGAGTGAAATGGAGTGGGATGGAGTGGGATGGAATGAGATGGAGTGGGATGGAATCGGATGGAGTGGGATGTAGTGGGATGGAGTGGGATGGAGTGGGATGGAGTGGGATGGAGTGGGATGGAGTGGGATGGAGTTGGATGGAGTGGGATGGAGTGGGATGTAGTGGGATGTAGTGGGATGGAGTGGGTTGGAGTGGGATGGAGTGGGATGGATTAGGATGGAGTTGGATGTAGTGGGATGGAGTAGGATGAAATGGGCTGGAGTGGGATGGAGTGGGATGGAGTGGGATGGAGTCGAATGGAGTGGGACTGAGTGGGATGGAATGGGATGGAGTCGGATGGAGTAGGATGGAGTGGGATGGAGTGGGATGGAGTGGGATGGAGTGGGATGGAGTAGGATGGAGTGGGATGGAGGGGGATGCAGTGGGATGGAGTGGGATGGAATGGGATGGAATGAGATAGAATGGGTGCTCTAATCTAGTAGCAATTCTTCTGAATCTGAACGACAGAGGGCGTTTATTATAATCACCTCAAATTCTTGAAAAATAAATTCTAAATACAGGGATTATATGAAAACGATATAATTTATAAAAAACGTGGCGAGAATTAAGCGCTTCGCACTAAAAAATACATTGTTTTATTCCGACATCCACGCGAACTAAGTCGCGGGCACAGCTAGTTAATTAATATTAACAAACATGATAAATTAAATGAAAGGAAAACCAGGCAATCTGAAGTTACAAATTCAATGAGTCAATGAGTTCGATTCCCGGGTGTGGGAGAAGAGAATTTTCGAAAATCTTTGAATGCAGTTTGTTTTCTATTAAAAAATAAAGGAATGCTTCCTTTGAGTAAAATTTTCTATCTGCAGTATTATGAGTACTTTCCCTCCAGGTGGCATTACAAAATTCCACCCTGTATATAAAAACTTTTTCAAAAAAAATGTAACCGCCTTCAAAAACAACCACAAAAAAGGGTAAAATAACCTTCAAAACTTTTCTTTCGGAAGTCGGTGACTTTTTTTTATTAATTTCATTGTCTTTTTGCCACCGACTTCCGAAAGAAAAGTTTTGAAGGTTATTTTACCCTTTTTTGTGGTTGTTTTTGAAGGCCGTTACATTTTTGTTGAAAAAGTTTTTATTTTACTCTTTTTAGTTTAGATATTCAACCACAATTTTTGTCAAATACGAGTACATTATTTTCTTACATGAGCACTAGAATTTTGTAATCCGTAACACCGGTAATAACATCGTTAAAATCTCTTACATTCATAATTCCCTATCTCAAAAACTACTGAACCGATTTTGATGAAACTTGCAGTATTCCCCAAGTTGAACGATACCTAGTACAACAAAAAAAGAATTACTTATATCGGACTTGTAGTTCCGGAGATATACGAACACAAACATAATTTACTAAATCAGTCGATGCCAAGTCCTTACTAGAGGAGTTGTACCTTCCATCATCAGCTCAGCTACATGAGATGATGATTACCATACGCAAATACTTAAATTACTTCATAAAATTTGCGAAAAACTACACACATCAAAAGTGTCTAGGGATCAACATATATTTTTGCAATAACTTTTCTCCTGATTGATATTAATTAAAATGTTCTTTAAGGATTCATCAAATAAAGTGTTATCGTTTGTCACAGTAACGATAAACCAAGTCACCTTTGCATTCATAAAGAAATTTGCCATTTTCCTAATAAAGGGATTTTTGACATTTGAACCACTAACATTAAAGTTCGAAAAAAAGACTGAAATAACAGTTTTCTTTAAAATTTTATTGGGTAACTTAAACAATTAATAATCCGTGTTTCTATCGCGAACACTAACAACACAAGAACATTGGTTTGGCATACTCAAAATGAGTTCATCCAAATCACGCTGTGGAATGGCCGCCCATGTTCGTTGCAACAACAAAAAAAGGTCTTCTTGCGACTGGATACCCTCCATATTCGGCAGAGCTCTTCTCTGTAGCATATCCCATGCATGCTCAATCGGGTTCAAGTCTGGCGACTGAGCAGGCCAGGGCAGGACATTGATGTTAGCTGCGGCGAGAGTCTGTCTTACAACTCTTGCGGTGTGCGGTCGTGCATTATCATGCATTAACTGAAATAAGGGACCGATTTGCACTTGTAGAGGAACGATGACGTCTGATACAATCGTCTCAGCATAAATTTGAGCGTTGAGATTGCCTCTGATCAAAATCAACTCAGTTCTTCCGCCGATCCAAATACCCGCCCATACCATGATGGTTCCACCACTATAAGGATGGACTTCCTGGCAGGATTTTAATCGCTGTTGGCATCCAGGGGTTCTCCAGTGTCGTATACGTCTTGTATCCGGTCTCATACCAAAACGAGACTCATCAGAAAAGCACACGAAACGCCATTGTTCTTCTGCCCAATTTCTGTGTTCAAGAGCCCATTGATATCGAATCCTACGATTGTGCATTGCTATAGGTGGTACCCGTAGCGGTCTTCGGGAATGAAGGTACACTTCATGCAAGCGGTTTCTGACTGTTTGGTCGCTAATTAAGTTCCCTGAAGAGTGATGAAGCCTCACGGCTAACATCATGGCGGTTATTGTTGGAGCTCTTCGAGTTAAGATTTGAATGTATCGGTCTTGTCTCCGTGTGGTGCAGCGATACCGTCCTCCATGGCGCTCAGCCACGGTACCAGTGCTTCGGTAACGTGTCCAAAGTCGACTGATAACACTCTGACTTGTATTCAGAGCTAAAGCCACAGTACGTTGCCGGGAACCAGCTTCTATCATTCCCACGGCTCTGAGCATTTCTTCCCTGCTTAAATGACGTCGCCGCTCCATAATAACGTTGGTTTTAATCAGTAGTATAAACAGTAGCACTAATAATGTCTTCAATGCGTTGTATGTTTTTATAGGGAAAATATTGACAGCTGATTTTCATCTTTTACTCGAATTTGATTTACAGTTCCTGATTCAAATTATGAAATGCACCAAAAAGGATCCATATAAATTTATAAAATCATAAATTTATTACAAAGCCACATCTCAATCTCAAGAAATCCGCATAAAAATGCTTGATCCCTAGACACTTTTGATGTGTGTATGTGTAGGCCTATAAAATTTGAGGGTTGCCCTCGATTTCTCCAAGATCCAATCATCAGATCCTGACATGGTGACAATGGGACCACTCCTGAAGTATCTCCTTTCGAACAAAAAAAGAATTTTGAAAATCGGTCCACAATTGGCGGAGTAATCAGGTAACAAACACACAAAAAAAAAAAAAACATACCGTCGAATTGATAACCTCCTTCTTTTTGAAGTCGGTTTAAAATCAATGCCACTTTTCGTTGTAATTTTATAACTCAAGAACGGGCTCACCTAGCCAAACCAAATGTTTATTGTTCGGACTATACTCGTATAATAGATGTTAGTTTATGTGAAGTTGTCACAAAATCGGTCGAGCGGTTCTTCATTTATCTCTTTTTTTTTTTGTAACAAATGATTTATTAGTAGTAGTATTAGTAGTGTAGTAGTATTGATTCTGTGGCGCAACGAAGTTCGCAGGCAGCTAGTTCAATGTAAAACTAATTCACAATGCCAACCAATAAACTAAATTACTCGGTTCATAAATTACACAAAAGCTGGTGACAGAACTTGTCCGCCAGTCTTATCGATCACTGTACCATCTAAATGGGAACTTCTAATTAATTATTCTTCGTCACGAATGGGGGTAGGCAGTAACCAAGGTAAACCTCGGTTGAGATTAATGGACGCGCTAAGCTAAACAAAATACTAATGGTATTACTTTAGGTTGGGTAAGCATAACATTTTGGGACATGTTCCTAAGTTTAGAGAAGATTCGAGCATGTTCAAACAAGACTGATGTTATGAAAATGTTGTATGTGGATTGGGATCAGCAGGGTTACTATGACGTCTTAGAGCAGAAGTAATAATAATAATAAAAATGTTTTATTGGCATAAAAATGAGGTACAATTATATTGGAAGCCCTGGCTCCTGAGCTAGGTGAGACCTGTGTTACAGGAGCCAGTGTCTTCACCTGTTTTAGAACAACATTTTATATGCAACAAAATCAAAGTACAAAATGGTTAACTATAGTGAATAGAGGAAGAAAGAAAGAGAAAAAAAAATGGTCTGAGTGGTGTGGTGAGAGTCTGAGCGTAAATATGGATGGGTTGTGTTGTTTGTGTGTGTGTGTTTGTGTGTCTGTCTGTTTCTGTTATTGTCATCGTGACTACTGTTCTTTGATTAAGTTTTCCGTTTGTACGTGATCAAGTGTTTGAAGCCAATGATATTATAAATGAATAGATACGTTACCTACACGACAATCTATCTTCAAAAACCGCACACTAACGCACACATGAATAACTAAAAATTGCAATAGCACACTACATCACGATTAGGCGCTAAAGTAGGATGGCATCGCAAGTGAAAAAGAGACAAATTAATTTTACGCGATGTTCGGTAATGACATCTATCTCTGTTGCACTCTTTCTTTTTTGACGCCATATTTTAGAAACGTAAAGTTTGATTTGTGAAAATATTATAATAATTATAGTATATCAATTACGAATGATTATGTGATTCCTTGACTTTTAGAAGTTCTGCTTGTATAATTTGTACAATATCTCATTACACACGACGGCATTTTCGGTGGTTTTGGGTCACTTTTACTTTGTACTTCGTGACGCGAGTCTGTTGTCGCCGGCAACGTCGCACTGAGGTCAAGGTTTGCCCATTAGCCACATTTGAGCGCCTCACTTTCTGAGCGCGTATAACGTATCTACGGCTAAGGCGGCGGCGCAGCATGTCGCGGTTCTATCCTCGCACGTAATAAATTTAATTATGATCTGCAAGTCTGGTTCTGTGGTTTTGTATTATGTGAGTGTGATGTTAGTAAACGAAGCAACGATATGGGAGAAAATCCTAGTGTGGGGCAACGTTTCTTTAAAAGTAAAAAAAAAAACATCTATAACGCCTCAACTTGATTGATGTATAGTTTACATTTTATAACGTTTCATTGTACGTCTAGTTTAATCGCAACGGAATGACTGAATGGGAACTAAAGACCCCTATAAACCAATATTCGTATAATAAGCTAACAGTATTCATTCCTCCTCGTTGGAATCCTGTTAATCTGCATTATTTGATTTCGCGCAAAGCTCTACATTATGTGTTAGGATCAGTCGTCTCGGTGTTCATTGATCCTAAGCTTTGCCCTACGCGGCTTCTATAATGACACTACGCACGTTTCCCATAACGCCAGCACAAACACACCATTTCTATTCTAACATTGTCACCAAAATAACATCGCTGCTTTACCACAACAAATCAAGTTAATTGACGACATTTATTTCCGGATCAACCCACATCTATACTGGCATCAAAGGCGTGTGAAAAACGAAAATGGCACCAAAAGTGCCACAAGGATTACACGGGAGCACTCTTTTTGGGTTGTAAATGCGGAAGCTGACATATTTGGGCAAAAAGATAAAGTCTCCCATTCACTGACCACCGCCCGGGCATACTGGGCAATCCATCACGCGGGATTAAAAAAGCTTGCAGAGTTCGAAAGACAAACGATAAAGGATTTTCGTCAGTTTGACATACGTAGCAATCTAAACCACTAAAGGTACAGACACCAGCAGGTCAATCTACCCCAATCTGTCAAATTTTAGAAATCGAACATTAACCTTCCAGTATTGTGATAAGGTTGAGAATATATTAAAGAAATTTGACAGATTGAGGTAGGTTATGTCGGCGTTTGTACTGCGTCAGATGTCATATAATATTAAATCATAAATAAATCACATATCAAGATGTTACAGTAACTGGTTTACTTGTACAACGTTAAATAGAGAAAGGTGTCTGAAATTGGAAGATTGTATGGTACAGATCACCTCACCAAACTTTGTAGGACAGTGGAAAGGTCGCTTTAGCTAAAAGGGTAATTCCCTCTAGGGTCTAAAAGTTTGTTTCGAAGTTCTAAAAGCCAGATCCGATCATCCTGAGGGCAAAATATAAGTTGGAACTAAAACAATATGTTGAAGTTACTAAACTAACTGAAAAGCGACCAAAAATAACAAACATTTTATTTAAGTTTATTTTATAGCAATATCGATGGAATAGAAAAATAGCCTGCCGTCAATCAAATGTTAGTATCTAGCCAAGACGCTATTTTTTTTTAGTTAAAATATTTATAATTGAAACAAACTATTCAGTTTATTCACGGACGGAACAAAAATACAAATAAATCAAAGAGTGTATGTGATTTCTGATTATTAATAAATGAATATGAATGAGTCGATTTTAATAAGGAAGGTCGGAAAGTTAAATACAATCAGAAATATAGATTGTGGTTTAAAATTTATTTACTTTTGAAACTTCAAATTTTTCGGGATACTGTTTAATTAAGCTACCTAAAAGCTTTTTTTTTTGTAAAAATGTGTTTTCAGAATTATCTGAGCCCTTGATTATGTCGGTTATCCTTTTCAGAATGTCTAAGTAGGTAATTCAGAAATACACTTATTCTATTTAATAAGTATTTTACATAATTATAATCTTAACTATAAAAAAACTAACTCGTAACATGTACCTACAAAAAGGAAAATAAAACATTCAAAGGGCGTCAAAGAATTCGTCCACATCGCTGTCAACGGGAACGGTGCCCTGAACGCTGGCAGCATATGGATGCTGATTCGTTGGCCTAGAAATAGGTCAGCCCTCTGGTTATCTGAAGAGTCGACTAATCGCCTGGCGATATTTTTAAAAACTTTGTGAGCGCTCGGATCCCATGGCCCTAAAGTTCTGAATTATATGCTCTGGCTTGTTTTGAGGTTATCTCATGATGCACGCTTTATTTTGCCTTTCCAAAAACAAGGTAGTTAACAGCCCTTATCTAAATAAAGATCTTTTCATCAGCTTCCAAAATTCTACCAGCCTAGCATCCACTGAATAAATGATCCACTTATCTAGCTAAACGAATGTGCAAGCAGGTTGAGCTATTAAAAATGTAAGGAACTCTCCCTCGTGCCCTGTTCAAGAGGCTCATTACAAATAATAAAGTTTCATGTTACCTCAGTGCCTACTGAAGGAAGACCTTACTGCATACGCTTGATGGTATTTCAGAAGTAGATATAATTATGTTTATTCTGATAGGATAGTGGTAGTTTTTATAAATATTTTAAGTTCCCACGATATACTCGTATTCCGGTTGGGCGCGCCAAAGTTCACCTATTTAAACTCCTATCATTGGAAATCCGACAATTGTATTCCTAACATTTTTAATCCTAATGATCACAACTCCTAATTGCTCTGTCACTAATTTTCATAATTCCAAATCATTCGACTGCATAATGTCAGTAGCAATAAACATCTATTATACTATTATTTGTTTTCCTATATTTTCTCAACATAACCTTCTTTTACACTATTATTCGAAGTCAGTCTTTTATGTTTAGATTTATTTTTATTTTGTTGGCATATTAGCACGTATACTTGAGGAAGTGCTTGCTTCGCACTCACTAATTATATGAATTGTTTTTTTTTATTAGTTAAAGCGTCTTCTTTAATTTTATTTATAGCGGTGTGTACCTGAAAAGATATCTATAGTTTAGGTTAGGTTAGAACTGTGAGCCGAGCGAGCGAAGCGAGCGGTGCCGCGGCAGCGACCGGCGAGCGCTACCTCGAAATTTATCGCGAAAATTTTCGAAGTAGTTTTTTCATGGTGCCCCCAAGACGACACTTACCAAACGACTGGGGGCACCCCGACTCGGACAGGTTAGGTTAGAAGGGGATCCCCTTCGTGGTTATTTTTTTTGAACCACCCAGAAGTAGGAGCACCGCGAAGCGGTGCTCCGTCGACTTTTCTGACATTTTACTGGATTTAGTTTGACTAAATCCAGTAACATGACTAACTAAAAATACTATCGTAATAATGTTTAGGGATAAAAACGTTATGATAAAAAATATTAGGAGTTTAAATATATTTACAATAACGATATTATTATTGATATCAATTTTCGGAAACATGAGTGTTATGAACATCACCGGTAGCACTACAAAAAATATGAATTAAAACTTTAGGATGAAAATTTTTAGGAAGAGTGATCATTCGGATTACAAATCGTTAGGAAGAACAATTTCGGGTAAACAACTTTAGGTGAGCCAATATGGACCCATTCCGGTTACTTAGTTTTTTTTTCTTCAATAGTTCTTTTAACCTTATCATCATCAGCCTATAATGTTCCCAGTGCTGGGACACAGGCCTCCTCTGTGAGAGGGACTGGGTCATAATCCACCACGCGGGCCCAGTGTGGGTTGGTAGATGTCACATCATGTCTTCGAATTTCTTGTTCTAGGACATGCCGGTTTCCTCACGATGTTTTCCTTCACCGTTTTGAGAGCAGTGTTGATGAAATAAATTACAATAATAAGTTAGTGATGTGCCTGGCGGGGTTCGGACCCACGACCTGTATACAACTCGTAAGTCGGGACCGATACCACTGGGCCACCACTGCTCAGCCTAGTCTTGATCATAATTATTGTTTTTTTTTTTAATATTTATACGCAATAACGCCTGAGTCGAGTTTTCGTAAAGATATATGAGGAAAGAAAAATTAAGCTGCGAGTGGGACTCGAACCCGCGGCTTCTGGATAACTACTCCAGACGCTTTACCAATAAGGCCATCGCAACACATTCGTTTTAAAGCTGAATATCTTTTATTCCATTGTTTGAACGTTTTATACGTTGCGCCATTTATCATCAAGTGCCACTCGCAGCTGAATTTTACTTTCCTCACAAATATTTATAATTAATGATGCTCAACTTTGAAAAAAATGTTTTTTTCTTGCATGTGTACCTAGGTTATTATACGAGTAATACACCAAACCGTGATGCGCCCACGTGAACTGTTACGGCCAGTGGGCCATGGTACCGGGACTGGTCTTACTACATTCTAAAGGAGTGCCTATATAATGTAGTAAGTCCAGTCCCAGTACTAAAGCCTAAAAACTGTACCTATTGTAATCAATTCAAAGCTGATGCTGAAAATAATAAGCTAGTCTTACCAATATGAGTGCGAAGAGCGGCAACGGCGCATGATGAGTAGCCATCAGCGTGCCAGCGCCAAGACTGATGGTGACGAGCAGTGAGCCAGCTAATGCCAGTGCCTCCCATTCCGGAGCAGTTGGTAGTAGAGCAAGGCACAACACTATTGATAGCACGAAGGTTATCACTGATAGCGATGCGATTGCTTTTGTTTGGAGGGCGAGTTCCTGGAACAAAGAGAAAAGCTATTTTAAATGTCACTATAAAATTAACTAATTTTTTCTATAAATTAAATGAAAGAAAGAAGAAATAAAAAACATTATTGATACACGTCACAAGTTAACTTTAAAAAAAAATGACCGAGGGCGTGTCGGACCTCGCATAATGATCCCATTGCAAAGTAGTTGAAAACCCCGTAGTTGAAAATGATTTATTCCAAAAAGTAAAATTCCGACTCCGACGGTTTTGAAAAAGTGCTGTAAATAAGACATTTTCCATTCTTATTATTTGTTTTTGAAGTTTCCGATATTACGGCAGTGTTGCATTGCAAGCTTATTTAGTTTTAATATTAGAATTATAGTGACCATGACCAGTAAGTTGACTATATCAGTTAAAAACTTATAACGAAGTGAGTGAGCACTTACGATTCGGCTTTTACCGTTTAATTATTCATTAATTCGTCGTTTCCATTATGCCGACTTTTTCTCTTATATTTTTGGACTATATTGTCACAAATCATCATAGTAAAATTACCCACATTAATCGCACTCCTATAGAATAATTTGTGAAATAACATATTCCTAATAACTTTGGTATTTCGATATTACTTTTTCAATAAATAAATGCTAATATGAGATTGATACGAGATAGCCAGAAGGCATATAATAAGATCTAAAAGGAGATATTACTATGTACCGTAGGTAGGAAAGATATCTACCTAAATAGACAGATATAGATAAAAAGTTTAATTAGTATAAAAAACAACAAATTAAGCCACATTGGCCCGGTTAAGATAGCCCAAATATAATTGTCCAAAGCCTATAAAAGAAGATATTATTCCACTTCAAAGTTGTCAAAAGTGATTTTTTTTTTATTTTATGCAAATTATAGTATAGTTAATCACATAGGGATTTAAATTTAATAACCTTTAGGGGATCGAATCAGTGGATGAGGCCGGATTAAATCAATAATATAAAGAGGGTCACAGTGTGTCTAAATCAGAGGCCTCTTGATTCAAACTCAAGACACTATCTTCTAGGTTAATTGCCAAACTAGACAAAGTTTGTGAACCTCACGAGTCTTAATATTTAATTTTGTCCATATCTAAGTTGTAACGGAGTTTGGGGTCGCACTTAACCGACCAAACCCTTTCTAGAAACGTGCCGTAACTGGTTCTCTTTATTCTTGCAAGCGTTTGCCTGCGGTTTCGCCCACGTGGCACTTGTTAATAATCCCACGGTAACGTTCTACAAGGATTAATAGCTACCCAAAGTATTAATCCAATTGGAGTGGACGACTGTCGTGACCGACGGCCGGGCACGCCGCAATTGCGGCGGTAAGACCCCTCTTTGAGGAGTGGCTGGAGAGACGTCACGGCGTCCTGACCTATCGGATGACGTCCTCACCGGACACGGAAGTTTCGGGAGGTTCCTGTGTCTGATAGGGAAGGAGATAACGCCCGGGTGTCACCACTGCGAAGATCGCACGGAGGACACAGTAGAGCATACGGTGCAAGACTGCCCCGCTTGGGCAGAGTGTTTGATTCTTCGATGTTGCGTGGACTGTTTCTGGTCGTTTTAAATCAAGGAATCCAAGCTTGGCACAGTCAAAACTATTTTATTAATATTTTCACACACGGAGACACGTCTTAGTTATCGCAGCGTACAGGAAGAAGAGAATGAACGATTCAGAGACAAACAGAGCTCTCCAATACAGATTTTACATATAAAATCATCATAGACAAATTACTTGTGTTGCTAGCAACACAGAGCACCGACGTGTCCCACGCGCGCCTCAAAGAGCTTCAGCATAATGACGGGGCCCCCTCTCAGAGGGCCAAAGTCTGCCGGGGTCGCGGGACTTATTCCATCACCGTGACCCCGGAACATAAAGGGCTATTGAAGGACACCGTGGATTTTAGTCAGTACAAGTCTGACAGTACCTCCCGCCCTGCCCGGGGTGGGAGGTCTCATTTGATGATTTTACCAAGTTACAAAAAAAAAGTATAAATCCAAGTTAAAAACCATTTCTCTTTCGACTACACTGTTGGCGCAGTGACTGAGCGATGGACTGCTGCCAGCGTGTCGCGCGCTCGATTCTCACGGAACAAATGTTTGTACGGTCTGCAAGTAGTTCTTTCAGGTCTAGGGGTTTGTTTATGTGAATTTCTATGTTTGTAAACGCACCCACAACACAGGAAGAAGTCTTAGTGTGGGGAAAAGTTTTTTAGAAGAAGAATTTCTGTGTCATATTCATCCATCCTCACTTTGCATTCAATCCCATCGGAGAAGACTCTATGCTCTGAAGTACTAAGACTAAACGAACCCAAAATTAAGAATAATATTCAATGTAATAATGATTACATTATGATGATCATTACATGAATTTATATGTATAATAAAACATTTCATTAAAACAAAAGCGTCAAATTAAGACTCAGCTAATAACAGTAGCAATCAGACCACAGATGTCGACAAGACCGGCTGTCCCTACTCCAAAACTAGACGCGATACGTCCGTACAGTTTTATAGGCCAAACGAACAGTGGTAGTGATGTAACCTTTCTATAAGAAAATCTTTACTGCATGGATCCGTCTATTCCCAAATACCAATACTGCGTCTGATCTGAGGCCAAGCTCTTAACGCGATCCGGTTTAGGCTGTGGGAATAAGACAGAGCTATACAAGTCGTCCAGCGCCATCTCTTTCCCTCAATCTAAACTGGATCGCGTTAAGAGCTCGTGGTAAGGCCTCTGGTAGATTACAGCCATCCAAATATCCGAATATTTGTTTCGTCTAAAACAATGAAGTTTTATTCTTATTTTGGTCTTAATTTCAATAATTAACATTTTCTTTGTCTCTGTCAAGTCTTTCATTTTTTCATTTATTCTTCAAGAGAACATTTCCGACACAAAACCGAAAACGGACGGAAAATAATGACTGCACTCATACAATGGAATCTTTTAATAGCCAGGCCACTTAAGACTATTGTCTACCGAGCGCTCGTCCATACTAAAAGAGAAAACGTTTTACTGCCCCTAAATGTTATCCTATCTCAATGATTTTTTAGAATGCTTCTGACACTGTAAAAAACTAGGTTTATAGGATTTCTTTTTTTCAAAATTTATAATAGTTTGAAAGTAACAGGCGCCTAAAAGTTACTATTTTTATGACAAAATCTTCATTGAAGTAAAACCTTTGTATTTTAAAAATAAAGAAGTTTTAGAAGAAAAGCAAATCCTACAAACCTAGAATATAATATGCTGAAACGATTGACACCAGAATCTAAGAGATTGGACGTGATTTAGTATGTGAAAAACGTTTTCTCCCGAGAGACAAATTTCATATAAAAAATACTCACAGTCAGTCGCGAGCTGCAACGCTCTCTATCGCACGATCGGGGGTTTTTCAACGAGCGAGAAGGTCAGCACGAGTTTTTCTAAATACCTATTTTTTGAAAAGGCAGCCGCTATACAATCCTCTTAAGATTATGAAAAGAAATCAAAATCTTCAGAACAAAAATGTTTTTGCAAAGGTACATTTAAGTAACCAAAAACCCAATGCTCATCGTAGACAGATTTTTCACCCACACTATTTTAAGTGTGGTTGGTAAATCTTACTTAGTGATAACAACCATTTAAAAATAACTCAGAATGTTAAAAATACCGGCCAACAGGTGGTCTTCAACAACATTTTAATTTTAAACTATCTACCTATATCCTGCGGTTTTACCCACGCTGTTCAACTATTTTCTCGCTTAAGGAATATACAAATGACGATGTATATTCCTTAAGCGAGAAATGATCGATGTTATGTGAAATTAGTTCTTCCACTCTGGGTGGAATGAAAGAGACTGTCAGACGTTTCACTGAATAATAATCCGCTCTGTTCTTTCATTTGCCCTTTGCGTTCCAAGGTTTTAGAGAAGGCCCCGCAACCTCACAGACGGTCCCACAACTCTTCGACGACTCCTTTTTTATCTTCCCTCTCATTACTATTTTATTTTACATACACAAATACCTACACCCGGAACACTTACCTTTACAAAATTACACTTATCAACTAGAACTCTCTAAATTACTAGTCAAACAAACAAATCCTTTTATTGACATGACATGATTTTGTAATAATAAATAAATAAATGACTAGTTCTTCTCAATACTCGCTGATCGCGAGCGGCGGGACACATGCCTTACATTACTTTTTTACATTTTATAGAAAAATACTTGCACGCGATGTTGAGTTTGGCAGATGTCAGGACTAAGTTTATGTATGTTTGTATAATCTGTAAATGACAGATTTGGGGATAAGGACTTATCTATAGGTATTTTTTGATAAATATATGGAAAAGTATGTTTTGTCCAACGACTGAATGCGACCGTTACGCGAACACGCCGAGATCTTGCCTGTGACATTTTGTTCAGTGAACCCAAAACATGGTAATACCGTGAAAGGTTTTCCAATTTATTAGAAAAATAAGTTTTTAAATATTACTGCAATATTTTGATGACTTTCTCTATCGCAAGTTATATGTATAGTAGTGTATAGGCATTTATTTTGGTGACCTTTTATATTTGTAAAAAAAGAAATTCTTTATCTGTTAAAGCCTTTAGGCTCTAGTTTATTAAATACAATTTACTGTTTACACGATAATAATGTTCATGACTGTTTATGTAGGTAGTTATTCTCTGGAGGAACAAAATGTTTTTGACTTGTTTACTAAGTCCAGATTAAATATTAAGTTGTTTGTTAAAGATCATTTGCGTGGGAGTACATTTATTGGAAAAGTTAACTCCTTTTATATTTAAAAATAGAAAATAAATACTTATTTTGTGTTACACTTTATTTAAGAAGTATTATTTGTTACCTTTGTACGTATTTGTAGATACTTATCACATATTAAAAAAAAAAAGTTATTTAGGTAACATTATAAAATACGAAAGTTTGGATAAATGAACTGATATAACACCGTAGGCGCGGGCATGCGGGCGGCGAGTAATGGACGACTCGCTGCCCCACCACGCACCATGCCCGGGTCGACAGCAATCTGTGTGCTACGCGCGCCTCAAATAGTGTCAGCATAATGACCCCTATTATATAGGGGGCCAAAACCTGTCGGGGTCGCGGGACTTACGAATTACCGGGACCTCGGAACGTAAAGGGCTATTGAAGGACACTGTGGATTTTAGTCAATACGAGTATGACAGTCCCTCCCGCTCTATCCTAGGTGGGAGGACTCATTGATGACTTTAGCACGATAAAAAAAAGACTGATGTTTGTTACTCAATTGCGTCAGTACATTTGAACCAATTTAGATGAAACTTAGCAGAGAGGTATATAAATTATAGTCTAGATCACCTACTCAAGGAACATCTTTTTTCTGATCGTAGTAAAATCATTAAATGCGACCTCCTGTCCAGGGTGAAGCAGAAGGGTCTGTCAGACTCGTACTGACTAAAATTCAGTGTGTTCCTTCAATAACCCTTTACGTTCCAGGGTCATGGTTCAATGATAAGATAATCCCGCGAACCCGGCGGCAGCGCTTTTTGAGGATAAGTATCATCTTAATATATATACATCTCGTGTCACAATGTTTGTCCTCAATGGACTCCTAAACCACTTAACCGATTATAATAAAATTCGCACACCAGGTGCAGTTCGATCCAACTTGAGAGATAGGATAGTTTAAATCTCAAATTGTAGTCGCAATTTTAATAATATTATAAAGATTGCACCCGTGCGGAGCCGGGGCGGGTCGCTAGTATTATTATATTTTTAAGCCAACAGCTAATATAATATTTATGTGAAAGTTTGAATAAATAGATGAAGATCGTTAAACAAACGCGTCCAAACATCTAAACGGATATTGTACAGGAATATGTTATATTTTGGGAAAACACATATAATTATCTTTTTCTTCCTTTGTATGTATTTATATTATTAAGCACGATTTACAAAAAAATATTAAGAAAATTATTAAAGAATTTAACTTATCAAAAAGGTCACGTCTATTTTTATTACTTCCAAAAGTTACTAATTAATTCTCCTGAATTTCATGAAAGTAAATGCATGTAAATAGGGTGCGGAGTTATATTCAACAAATTAGAAATAAGAAAAACCATAGGTAGTCGATGTCACTACATTAAGTGTATTCGTAAGTGAAAATATTTAATTTGAAATTAACGTTGCCTCTAGAAGTTATTTTTTTCTGGAGTGTTTACAAACATTTTAATTTACATACACAAACAATAAGACACGGAACAATTTATTTGTAGATCATGTTACAAATATTAGTTGCTGAATCACGCAGCGCAGCACTCTATCGCTAGTCCACTGCGCTAATCGACTAAAATATAATGTTTTTTTTTCGAAACAAATATGTTTAAACAAAATTAACATGATAATTTCGTACTAAATATGCCCAGAGTCTAGATACAGACTCAATTTTCCGTGCCCACTAAAATCACTGCTACGCATTGTAGCGACAGTACTACGCGAGTCTACGCGGCTCTTTGCTACGAAACCTACCAAAAGCTACGCGTCTACGAGCGTAGACGCACGGCCTACGCCAGTGCGGCTACGAGAGAAAGCTGTCGCGAAATATTATTTAGTTTCTTACTTATTATATTGTATATTAAGTCGAAGTAAAGTCAAAATCATAGAAGTAATTTAGTGGCTTTGCCGCGTGTACGTGTTAGAAATGATCAGTTTATATTTAAAAAAAAAAACGATGTCGTACACTAGGCATTTCTCCTGCATCGTGGGTGCAGTTAACAAACATAAAAACTCACATACACAAACACCCAGACCTGGAACAACTAATTGTAGTTCATACAAATATTTGTTTCTTGCGGGAATCGAACCCTAACCTAACTGTGTATAATGATAATGCAGCTTCGCTGTGAAAAACGGACTAACAGATGTAAACTCAAGGAAGGTACGAGTATATACAAAAACAAAAATAAACCCGACGAGACATAGAAAAACCGAACGAAATTAATTCGTCAGTCGTCCGTATCTTGAGAAGGATCGTCCCATCTCTAGCAATTAGTAGTCTAATCAAATGCAGACATGACCGCACGGTTTTATTAGCAATAAACCCACCGCTATTGGAGTTTAGGCCTTGTCTTCTCCCTAAGAGCCATGGAGTTTTATTGCCGTAGGATTAGAGTTTAATTATTTGTTCGTCTAAGGATTTTCCCATTTTGTTTATGTTGTTCCCCATTTTTTTTTATAGCATTTAGGTTATTTGAAAAGGGCGGTATAGTTATCGTTTACTTCTTACT
Source organism: Agrotis clavis (assembly GCA_954870645.1). Taxonomy (NCBI): domain Eukaryota; kingdom Metazoa; phylum Arthropoda; class Insecta; order Lepidoptera; family Noctuidae; genus Agrotis; species Agrotis clavis. Next base: position 22,783,153 of record OX940931.1, on the reverse strand, counting down.
AACATGTTTTAGTGTTAAAACAAATTCATAATGAAAGTTTGAATTTGTAGAAGATATCTGAAATCAAACTGAATAGCACGTGTGCGTGGTGTAAACGTAAAGTAAATACACCACAATATCCTTTGAACACTATACAGTTGGCGCAGTGACTGAGCAATTGACTGCTGCTTGGTTCGATTCCCGCACCCACTGTATGATCTACAAGTTTTTGTTCTCGGCTTGAGTATTATGTATGTTGCACCTAAGATACAGGAGAATATCTACTGTGCAATAAAAAACAAATATCCCTATTTCATACCAAATCCATCACTGACTTTTCAGCTCCACTGACTTCCATACCACTACAAACAATTTCGCCGCTACAAACCCGCTAAACACCGCTCTAATCCGGTTATTACCAGTTTCAACCAGTGCTAACCGGTTCAAACCTGTGGAAACTTTTTAGTTGAAACAACATTTCAAATTGATATTCGAACATGTGTTTTTGATAATGACTTGTGTCATTCACTTGAATAAAAATCTTCTCTGTGCAAACAACTTTTTTACTTCCATATCCTAGTTATCTAGTATATTTCGTCAAAAGGTCATGGGCGCAGTCGCTAAATTTGCCATCAAGAATCTCTGTGGCCTAGATGACTACTCTACGTGGAAATTCGCTATAAAAATGATTCTCATACGAGAAAAGTTGTTCACGTATACGTCTACGTACCCGGATTCCAAAGACTCCACCGCCATCGAGAAGGACCAAGATGCACTAGCTTTGATTTGTCTACATGTGGAACCTACACTTTATGCGTATGTACAAAATTCAAATTTTGCTAAGGATGCTTGGGATAGCCTAGCGAAAGCGTTTGAGGACAAAGGCGTAAATCGCAAAATCACCCTCATGAATGCGTTGTTGGATGAGAAGCTAGAGAGACACTCGTCGATGCATGAATATGTTGCTGTAGTTATGTCTCTTTCTCAAAAGTTGAAGGATATTACCACCGGATTTGAAGATGATTTTGTAGCTGTCGTGTTACTGAGAGGACTACCTGAAGAGTACAGGCCTATGCGAATGGCGCTGGAACACTCTGGGATGAAGTTGACTTCAGAGAACGTACGGCAGAAGTTACTACAGGAGGATTCACGTCAAGGTTGTAGTACATTGTCTTCAGCGGACTCGGCATTGGCTGTGCGTAAGAGTAAGAAGTGGAATGGGAACAAAGATATTAATATGACCAAAATTAAATGCTTTAAATGTGGAAAGACTGGACATAAGAAGCCGGACTGTCCTGAAGGAAAGAAAGCGGGTTCAATCTCGAAACTAAGTGACGTCGCGATCCTGTCTTCATTCAGCGCCGGGGACTCCTTCAATCCGACGGAGTGGTACATTGACAGCGGGGCATCTTCACATATGTCTTTCCAGAAACATTGGTTTAAAGATTTGGTTATGAATGTTGGTATGAGTAACGTGACTTGTGCGAATAATGATAAGATTGAATGCAAGGGGAAGGGTGACATCATAGTGAGTTTGAAAGGACGAATGCTTGCTGTGAGGGATGTCATGTATGTACCTGATTTGCATGTTAATCTGTTATCAGTGTCTAAATTAGTAGAGAAAGGATGGAAGGTAAGTTTTGACAGAGATGGGTGCAAGCTAATTCACCATTTGATTCCAGGCCATTTCAAGGGAAAGCTTCTGGCTACCGCAAGTGAAGTCTCAGGGATCTACAAGCTTGAAGGTTGTCAGGCGGTTGTAGATGGGACTGCTTTGGCGTCAGTGAAAGCAGGTAATCTTTTGATGTTGTGGCACCGGCGGCTTGGACACGTAAATGAGCGAGATTTACGTAAGCTCTCGGGTATAAAATCCATACCCGAGAGCTTACGTAAATCTCGCTCGCTCGCTCGGTAAGAGCGTAATGGAACCTTGTGTCGCCTGTATTAAGGGGAAGGCACATCGTTTACCTTTTCCAGTTGGTGAGGCTGAGAGGGCAGTCGAGAGACTGCAACTGGTTCACGCAGATATCTGTGGTCCAATGTCTGAACCCACGTACGGTGGATCTCGGTATATGCTAGTTATTTTAGATGATTTTACACGTAAATCTTTTGTATTTTTCCTTAAATCAAAAGATCAGGTTTTCGATCATTTTAAAGTTTTTCTAGCTAGTGTAGAGGTTGAAACCGGGTTGAAGGTGAAGTGCATACGCACGGACAATGGAACAGAATTTGTGAACAGGAAGTTTGATGGGTTTCTACAGCAAAAGGGTATAAAACATCAATTAACTGTTCCCTACACTCCGGAGCAGAATGGCGTAGTGGAGCGAGCAAACCGCACTATTGTGGAGATGGCTCGTGCTATGTTGGCGGAAAAGGGTCTGAGTGCGAGGCTGTGGGGAGAGGCATGTAATACGGCTGTTTATATCAAGAACAGGCTGCCTCACAGTGGCAATAATGGTAAGATTCCTGAGGAGTTGTGGACAGGGAAGGCTCAGTCATTCGATCATTTCAGAGTTTTTGAAACGGAAGCGTTTGTGCCCAAGGAAACTCGGAAGAAATGGAGCCCTAAAGCAGTAGAACATGTCTTTGTTGGTTACTGTGAAGAAACCAAGGGATATCGTTTCATTAATCCCAGTAATCCTCGCGTCATTGTTAGAGCAAGGGATGTAGTTTTCTTGGAGGACTCTACAGCAGTAGTTTCAGAGGATCCTAGTCAGCTCGTAGGTAGCGGTGACAAAGGTGCTGAAGTAATCTGGGAACTTGCAAAGGTACAAGACCAGTCAGGTTCGTCACCTGATAGTGCAGAGGCTTCTCAAGGGCCGAGTTCCATAGATGGGGCTGAAGTATTTGAAGACGCGGAGATGGAGAAGGGAGAAACGGGTGATAGCGGAGCAGAAAATGTCGTGGTGAGAAATGTTGAAACTGAAGATTCTTTTAACAGAGAAGAGTCAAACGAAGGTGAATGTCGTTATCCTCTACGTAGTAGAATCCGAAAAGGAAATCTTCATGGACTTGCATGCTTTAAAGAAGACCAGGAGCCTTTGACAGTTAAGGAAGCCTTAAGTCGGGAAGATAAGGATAACTGGAAGGAAGCCATGAAAAAAGAGATGGATTCGATGTACGAGAACAAGGTCTGGAAGCTCGTCAGAAAGCCACCTGAAGCTAAAGTCGTGGGAAATAAGTGGATCTTCAAGTATAAGTTCGATGCAGATGGTAATAAGACCTATAGAGCTCGACTTGTGGCGAAGGGTTTCACTCAGTCCTACGGGGTTGACTACTTCGAAACTTATTCACCGGTCGTGAAAAGATCGACAGTAAGATTGCTGCTATCGTTGGCTGTTGAAAAGGATTTCTTCATCAGTCACTTTGATGTGAACACCGCCTTTCTGAACGGTGATTTACATGAAAGAGTTTATATGCAACAGCCGGAGGGTTGCATAGATCAAAACTCGAAGGAAAAAGTTTGCTTATTAGAAAAAGCGATATACGGCCTCTAAGCTTCACGTTCTTGGAACGAAAAAGTAAATGAGGTGTTATTGTCTTTGAACTTCAAGCGCTGTGACTTTGACAGCTGTCTTTACAAAAATAATAATTTTTATATCGCTCTGTACGTTGACGATTTTGTTCGAATCTTCACAAAATGTCAAACTGACAGATAATGTCAAAATTTTAAACTGTCACTTCTTTAAAGGTGTTACGTGGAGCAAGGCCAATAGCCTCGTCTCTTATTAACTATAAATTCTCATTGCCTGTAAAAATAAATTATAGTGCCTATGGTGAAATACAGTATTTCAGTTCATGTGTTGTTTTAATCATCATAACCAGAATACGCACATGAATTGATGGTCCTTCGAGCCGGATCTCTAGTAAACACCAAAGCGCAGAATTAAATCGCAAATTATCGTCGTGGAACGAAACGTCAAAAAACGATATTTTACAATTTTTACGTATTATCGTGAACAAATCACTGTATAGTGTTTACAAGCGAAAAATTACTGGTAAGAAATGGCGTCTAGGATTAAATAAAGTAAAATGGCGTCGAGTCGAACACTTAATTCACGTAAACAACACTCGTGCACTTCCGTAAACACTCGGCAAAGGTCGGATTATGCCCATCGATTGTGATCGGCAATCACGTGATACACTCGGTCGTGTTCGGATATTTGTAGTTCGTTCTTCGCACCGTAGCACCAATCTACCGACGGAATCGTAAGCCGGAACTCTAGTAAACACCAAAGCGCAGAATTAAATCGCAAATTATCGTCGTGGAACGAAACGTCAAAAAACGATCGGAAATTGTTCGGCGAATTTCGTAGGCTCCCGAGTACTTCCGGGTTTTGCAGATGTCGCTCGTGTCGCTCCAAGTCACCGTGTTTATGGTCACGGTAGCGTTCAGCTCCACAAACCAAACCTGCCACCACAAGTCAAAATTCTGCAAGGCGCGAGGCTCCATACCTCTTGACAAGCAGTCGGCAGGGTTTTCCGTGGTCTTAACATAGAACCACTACCAATCTTTTGTAAGATCTTTTATCTTGATAACTCTATTCGCGACATACGGCATTAGCGTTACTGGTTCCATGTTAAGCCACGCCAACACGATCTGCGAATCAAGATATAGATACACATTTATGCTATCACATTGTGTCGCTAATGTGCTGTACACCTTTTTGACAAGCACTGATAATAATAAGGCGACAACAGCGAAACAGATTTTTTATTGTTTTACAAAGACAAACAGCAGAAGGAAGTTTTATTAGACAATCTTTCTAAACATTTCAAGATAAAGGATTTAGGGGAAGCGAGGCAAGTTTTAGGTATGCTTTTATCTAAGACTGATACTGGAATATATTTGAATCAAGAGAGGCTTATTTCGAAGATCTTGGATGAATATGGTATGTCTGACTGCAAACCTGTAAAAACTCCGACGGAAATGGATTTCCATAATGCCTTGGCGGAAGGGGAAGGAGGTAAGATCTTATCCTGCCAAGACTCTCGTAGTTATCAGGCGCTCATAGGGTCGCTGAACTATTTGGCCTGTAACACACGCCCGGATATTGCGGCTGCGGTAAATTTTTTGGCACAGTACAACTCATGTTGTGAGGAACGTCATTGGAAAGCTGCTAAACATATCTTGAGATACCTTAAGGGTACAAAAGATCTATGTTTGATATTTCCCAAGTCGCCGGTGCAGGACATCACGGGATTTGTAGATGCTGACTGGGGAGGGAACATCAAAGATAGGAAATCGTATTCTGGATTTATTTTTAGATGCGGAAACTCGTTGATTAACTGGGAATGCCGGAAACAAGCTTGTGTGGCACTTTCGTCAACGGAAGCCGAGTATATTGCACTTTCGGAGGCAACCAAGGAGGCAGTTCACTTGCGGCAGTTGAACGCATTTATAAGAGGTGAATATCTTGGGGCTATTTGCATTTTCGTAGATAATCAGAGTGCCATTAAACTTGCGTACAATCCTGTAGCGCATAGAAGGACGAAACATATAGACATAAGGGCGCATTATGTCAGAGATTGTATTGCTAAGAATGTTATACGTCTGGACTATGTATGTACGGAAGATAACCCAGCAGATGTGCTGACAAAACCATTAGGTCGTGTGGCATTTAATAAATGTGTGCGCGATCTGAATCTGAGTGTGTCTGGTGTGGTGTGATGTGAGGATATCTGATGATGGATGTTGTTTGAGGGGAAGTGTGGAAACTTTTTAGTTGAAACAACATTTCAAATTGATATTCGAACATGTGTTTTTGATAATGACTTGTGTCATTCACTTGAATAAAAATCTTCTCTGTGCAAACAACTTTTTTACTTCCATATCCTAGTTATCTAGTATATTTCGTCAAAAAAACCAGGCAGTGTAAACCAGATGCAAACATGCAATTTAACTGGGAAGCAAGTCATCAACGTTATAGCTAATTAATGATAGTGCTTTTTATGAAAGGAACATCGTGGAACATGTCTGCATATGAAATGAGAAAGCATTGTTTTTTATCTTTTGCAATTTTATTAATTGAATGCTTGGTGTTGAGCTGTTGACTTAATGCGTTGGTGTATAATCATGTTGATTGTTTAAGTCCTCTTGGGAAATGGATCATATAATTTATTCATTGTGGTGTTCAATGTTTATTCATATTATTAAGTAGGTACGAAAAGCCAATTAAGTATTTGATTTATGTTCAGTTACTGCCAGAGCACTCGTAAATACTAATATCATTACCTACTGACGAAATTGCTACGTCATAAACCTCTCGCTATTTTTTTTACGATAGTAGAGTATAACATGAGCTCGATAACTGAATATGCGATTAACACTTGAGCTACAAAAATGTACTGAGACTCACTATAAAATAAAAAATAAAAAAAAGTTTATTGACATAAAAACCTTTGTAGACAATTTATAAAACAATTTACAGGTACATTGATTTTCGGAAAAGGCTGCACAAATAGTGAAAAACCCTGCCTCCTAGACTAGGATAACCCTGTGACCTAGGAGTCGGTGTTCTACTGTAACTTCATGTTCAAAATATCCTTTATTTATAACTAGCTTCTGCCCGCGACTTCGTACGCGGATCCTGTTGCTTATGCCAGCGACAACGGGGTCGTCAAAATCGAAGATCTGAAACGTCGAATTCTAAGAGCCTGGGGACGGGAAAACAACGGGATGCGCGAGACGATTCCAGACGTTCCAGATCTTTCATTTTTGTGAGTCAACAGGAAATGACCATCAGACTAAACAAATCTTGCTAAGACGTCATTCCTATGTATGTATATTAAGTATAGTGTAGCTGGGCTCTTGGAGCTCCACATCAGGTGTTCCAGATCTCAATTTTCATACGTCAACAGAGAGTACTCATTAGGCTGAACAAATCTTGCTGAGACGTCATTCCTGTATATGTTATAGTGTACCTGGGCTCTTGAAGTTCCACATCAGGTGTTCCAGATCTCAATTTTCATACGTCAACAGAGAGTACTCATTAGGCTGGACAACTCTTGCTAAGACGTCATTCCTATATATGTTATAAAGTAGCTGGGCAGTTGTAATTCCACATCAGGTGTACCAGATCTTCAATTTTTATTGGACAACAGAGGTTGCTCATCAGGCTCAACAACTCTTGCTAAGACGTCTTTACTGTATATGTTATAGTGTAGCTAGGCACTTGGAGTTCCACATCAGGTGTTCCAGATCTTCAATTTTTATACGTTGACAGAGAGTACTCATCATGCTGAATAACTCTTGCTAAGACGTCATTCACTTATATGTTATAGTGTTGCTGGGCTCTTGGAGTTCCACATCAGGTGTTCCAGATCTTCAATTTTTATACATCAACAGAAGGTGCTCATCAGGCTGAACAACTCTTGCTAAGACGTCATTCCTGTATATGTTATAGTGTTGCTGGGCTCTTGGAGTTCCACATCAGGTGTTCCAGATCTTCAATTTTTATACATCAACAGAAGGTGCTCATCAGGCTGAACAACTCTTGCTAAGACGTCATTCCTGTATATGTTATAGTGTCGCTGGGCTCTTGAAGTTCCACATCAGGTGTTCCAGATCTTCAATTTTTATACATCAACAGAAGGTGCTCTTCAGGCTGAACAACTCTTGCTAAGACGTCATTCCTGTATATGTTATAGTGTAGGTGGGCTCTTGAAGTTCCACATCAGGTGTTCCAGATCTTCAATTTTTATACATCAACAGAAGGTGCTCATCAGGCTGAACAACTCTTGCTAAGACGTCATTCCTGTATATGTCATAGTGTAGCTGGGCTCTTGGTGTTCCACATCAGGTGTCCAGGATCTTCAAATTTATTCTCTCAGCAGAAAATGCTCATCACGTGGAACAATTTTTGCTATGGCACCATTTCTGTATCTCTTATAGTTAAGCAGGTCTGTTGCGGTTCTGCATCAGGTGTTCAAGTTTCCAAGATAAATTATAGCCTATATGTTAACCGGACTTAATACCTATACAACAAAAAAAAATCATTCAAATCCGTCCAGTAGTTCCGAAGATTAGCGTGCACAAACACACAGACAAACAGACAAACAGACAAACAGACAAACCGACAAACAGACAAAAAAAAAGTTAACTACATTTTCGGGTTCGGCATCGATAAAATAACAACCCCTGCTACTTTTTTTTTGTATATTTCCATTGTACAGACACAACTTTTCTACAAATTTATTATAAGTATAGATGTGTATCGAACTCTACGAAATATCTAACTCTAACGAACTATAGTTCGAAGGTACGCTTATGCGATACACCGATGTTCGACGTTACTACAAGTCTAGTGCGACATGAAAGATTAACGTTTTTATTCATAGTCATGTGTATTTTTTATTTAATATTAGGTAAGGGAAGGAAGCCCCGCGCGGGGCTCCTTATTAAAAAAGTTTTCGGCCCAGCTTTATTCATGTTTCTTTCCTCACTCTTCTATCAACTTATCAAGCCCCTCCTATTAATAAACGAACCTCCTATTAATAGACTTTTCCTTTAATAAACGAACGTATCTACCTACGAAATCCCGAATGCCACAATTGCTTACCGGTCAGTGCCCAAGGGACCTAATACTGTTGGACCCAGGGATGACCTGGGATCAATTGAGTGGGCGGATTTCATAAATAACAAGCAGGCCTATCAGTTAATAGTGAATGAAATGGGGAGACAACCTTTTACGTCCTGAAATATTTCTGGTTTTCCCTTTTTTGTTGGTTTTACGAGTAGATTTTTTTTTCGACGGTTCACTTCTAACCTTAAAGAATTTTTCCTGAATTGTGGGTGGGTTTCCAAACATTTAAACTCATATACCTGTATGTATACCTAGAACAACTACTAGTAGATCGTAAAAATATTTGCTTTGTCCAGGAATCGAGCTTGCGACACGCAGCACATTAGCCAGCCAAAAGTATAGTTTATTTTCAATTGTGATTTTTTTTTGTACGACCTCTCTACAATATTTCATCAATTGATACTAAAACAAAATAAAAATATTTCCTAATATCGGTGATCACGAAAGATTTGCTTGCCACAATGCCAAAATATCTTCGTAGTTAATTAACATAAGTTGAATAAAAATTGGCTCATCTCTGATGCTAATTCCTAATTATTGTATATATAAATATTATATATATTTAATATTGTAATGATAACTCGTGGACCTGGACAGCATTATAGGTTACATTTTTAACGAAACACATTTTTTTTTAATGTTTTCATAACATTTAAGTACCTAACTGTTTGCTGTTACTGTAAATAAAACAAAAATGGTAAATATCCCCTTAGATACTACTTAATACTATATAGTGGTCAAACGCGAACCTACCATTAATAAAAAAAGTACCAATGAAAGTAAGTTACCATTCAAGTACTATAAGGGTCCGTTCACACAGACCGGCTCGGAGAGGAGAGCAGATTCTTATCACGTTGAAAACTGAGTTTTTAATATTTGTAGTAAGGTTTATTTTTGCATGTGCACTGCTTTTGTCATTAAGAATGCTTGAACGCGCTTGGTGTGAAATAATAAGAGGAGCTGACCGGCTCCGATCGCGTACTTTTTCTCGATCGTGCATCCGTTTGGCTCCGATTGCATGCTCTTTAACGCTCGCGCAGCCGATCGGTTCCGATTGCGTGCTCTTATTCGCTCGCGCAGCCGATCGGCTCCGATTGCGTGCTCTTTCTCGCTCGCGAGTCCGACTAGCTCCGAGCGCATCCGACCGGCTCCGAGCACATCCGCTTTCAGGTCGCTTCCAGCCGGTCTATGTGAAATAGTTGACGGCTCTGCTCCGACCAACTCCAAGCGCATACGATCCGGTCTGTGTGAAAAAAAAAATGCGCGCCGGTGCTCTCTGAGCCGGTCTGTGTGAACGGACCCTAAGGAATTTGTCAAAGTCTAATACAGTCCGAAGATGGATACCCTTTTCTGCAGTCTTTATACTACTCAACGACTATATATTACTAGACTACGCATTGCACGATCTAACGAACAAAACTATTCTGCCAACTCGCTGAGGTACTACGTAAGCGAGGGGGACGGGGTACTGCGTTGTGATTGGCTAACTCAAGGTCTGCTCTGTCTCAACGTATGTTTACGGCTCACAGGATTGGTCGAAATGAGACGGATATAAGACTTTTTTGCCTAATGTCTTGGCAGACATCGGTCGCCTGTTATTAGGAGTCTAGTATTATATCGTCGTTGATACTACTACATACCTGCGTGTTTTTCCAAGCAAATAAATGGCCTGCATTTCACAAGGGACAGCCCACGTACATAAAACATTAAACACACTCGACATTACAATAAACGTTGGGCACAAACAAAATGTTATCTTTTACCCTTTGAAGTTAAAAAATTGAATACATTTGTAATGCATAAAAAAACAAATCAGTTAACGTTATATAGGGAAATGTTTCCGGACATTTTGTTTTCACTGTGATAAATGACTGCCCGGAAGCGACTTCCCGGGTGATTTTTCACTGTTTTTTAACCGTTTATTTTATAAGGTTTATCATAACCTTACTGTCTGTGAATGTGTAACATATTATACTCATACAATTTACCGACCTGACGTAATATTATATCATACCACGCCTGTACCTTATCTGCGAAAAGATAGGCAGACAGTCACTTTAGGTATGGCCCCGCCAGTATTCTGACAGCTCCTTGTACGCTAGGCACTCGACGTACCTTTGTCTCGCGCTTGGTCATTGATCGGACGGTGAGCTATCTATTTCGTCCACAAACCCGCCCCTATGGTAGGCGAAAATCACACCGAGATGCACGGGACGCCTCTCGCGGCAGCTGCGTTTGGAGAGGAGGATTGCCTCTCTCCCACAAGCTCCTCTTCCTTCGCATTAACACTGCAAGTCACGTCAAGGGGATTCTCGACATGCTCTAAACAACTTTCATTTGTTATCTCGTTAGTGGCCTATCAGTTACATGTACTATGTAAACGTGTTGACAAGGGGACATACATCTAGACAAAAGATAACTCCTACAGGTAACTAGACCAAACCAACTTTGGGCACAAAGTTAAAGTTAGACCACAGCTTTGTTGTACTTAGTGTTTATTATGCTGCATAGACAGATGACCTTTACATTTATGTGTGTCGCGTGGATGTCGGAACTTAACAACGTACCTATTTTTTATCAAATTGACAAAGTTTCATACAAACTTTCATCCCCAATTTTATCCCTTTGGGGGTAGAATTGATCATAATCCTTTCTTAGCGGACGCCTACGTCATAACATCTACCTGCATGCCAAATTTCAGCCCGATCCGTCCAGTGGTTTGGGCTGTGCGTTGATAGATCACTATCAGTCAGTCACCTTTGAATTTCATATATTTAGACTAGACGTTGCCAACGGCTTTGTGCGTTTCAAGTCGAAAATTATCCCTCGGAAACATAAAATCGGGATAAAAATGATCCTACGTGTTAGTCCAGGTTATAAACTATCTGTGTGACGGCACGGTTAGCGCAGTGGCTGAGCGATTGGACTGCAGCGCAGCGAGTCGCGGGTTCGATTCCCGCATGGAACAAATATTTGTATGACCTACAAGTAGTGTTCCGGGTCTGGGTGTTAGTGTATGTGAGTTTCTATGTTTGTAAATGCACCCACGACACAGGAGAAATTCCTAGTGTGGGACAACGTTTTTTGAAAATGATAAAAGAAAGAAGAGACACATAAATATCAAAAATATTAACTGCCGGTTTTCTTTTTTCTCAAACCACAATCATCAAAATGTCTGTCATATTTGACAAGTTTGCCGCTGCCAATTACAGCTATGCCCCACTGTGAAGAAAATGAAATCGCAGTTCTCAAACTTTTCCACTTCGCGGTGCACTTAGGTTCCAAATTCCTGTCCAAGTGCCCTAGCAATTCAAGGTGATTTTCTGAATCCTGTTTGAAAAGTCCACTAAATTGGAACACCTGAATCTGGTTTAATGGCTGGAAGAGAGCTCAATGAAATTATCTTCTTCTTTCTAGTAAATAGAAATAATATAAAAAATCGACGCAAAGCTCCAGAGCATGGTCTAAAAGAGCGTCTGACGGGGTCATACTGGAAACCAATACACGTAAACACTCAATAGTCTTAAAAAAATCAACTTTATGTGCTTGAGTATAAAGTTGAAAATTTATAAAATACTACTGAGGTGACGTTCATCGCTTGTCATTGAGTTCTATTAACCCGCGAACACTCGCGCCATGAGCATTTCCCTCACGATAAATTTAAAAAGCGTCACTTTGCCAAAAATGTGCATAGGTACCTCATTCGCGCTATAGCTGACTTTTAGTCTTCTCTCGTACCCCACATACCAGTTTAATTGTGAGCAAAATGCTCTATGCGCGAGTGCCTATGTAACTTTCGAGGGCGCGAGTGCTGCCAGGTTAAAAGTGTCCTTCGGGGCTCTGTGTGGAGGTGAAGCAGTTTGGGAACCTCTGCCCAAATAAATTGCTGGCGGCGAGATTCTCTTAATAAACTTGATGAAATAATTACCTCCAGAGCGTAATAGGGCGCTACAGTCAAATATTCTTATGGTTTTGATTAAAAGTGGTAACATTAGATCTTGAGTCGTAAGGCTCTTGAAAGAGGAAGAACTTCAAATGAAATAGGAGTTGGCTTACAATAATTCTGGTTACTAAGGCAAATATTACGAAATATGAACTTTATCTTCCCTTTTATTTAGTAGAAGACTGTTAGAAGTAAATATGCAAGAACGACATAAAAAAATCAGCCAATTGCGTGATTAACAATAATTTAGCACCCTAAAGTCCCCGGGGACCTTAATAGAATAATAGTTTGCCGAAACTAGCACTTTTCAATGACACACGTGGGATAAGCCCTGAAATTAAAACTACCACTTCACGTGTACAAGAGGTACCTTAAAAAGATTAGAAAAGAGATTTTATTTTACACACACTATCGGCATAACAAATCTGTATAATTATAATTGCCCAACGTTCTAGTACAAAGCATCTCTGAGCTAAGCGACAATTGCGAAACTATAATCGTCTTGCCACAAACAAGATATCTATCTGTTGAACACAAACAAGTCTAAACAAACTGTCAATATTAATACAATACTAACTTCACATTGATATAAGGGTGTTTATTTTTATATATTAAGGCGGTTTTGATTCGTTTCCTTTTTAGATCACTAAAGCCAAAAAAAAGACTTATTTTATCTCAAAAACATTTAAAAAAAAACCAATTCCGCTATTTACGTTCCATTTCAAGCACAGATTTTACCAAATTATTTCACGAAATAAATCCCAGTCATAAGGACAGCAATGTCATATAAATGTGACAGTAATCTGTCGTCGCTCTCTGACAGGTTCTCGAGCACTCAGTTATATGGTGCGAGTCTGTACGAAGTTGTGTTTAGTTATTTTTTTCGTATTTACTGAAGTGAAATTGTTTGATTACCTAATGAATATTAGTCTGAGTTAGCTCGCTTCTCCTGCATGAGGTTGTAAGTTCAAACCTCGGCAAGTAACGTAAGTACTTTTAAGTTTATCTTGGACATCACTGAATTCTGTGACGGAAAACATCGTGAGGAAACACGGACTTAAAAGTCCAAATATAAGTCGAGTCCAAATATAATTGATTAGCTCTGACACCAGAGGGTAAAAAATCCCGGATGAAGAAAAAAACAGAAAACTAAAAAAGTAATAGAAGTTTTATTTTTTATTGAGTTATTCACGAGAATGATCAGTGCCTCTACTTACAACCCAGTCGCCGCGGAAGACGCCAACGGCTTCGGAAGTTATGAGGAGATTTCCGGCCACCCTAGGTGCAAGCATGACAGTGAGTAATGGGTGACTCGTCGTCCGATCATGGACCATGCCAGGGTCGACGAGCTACAAAACTGCAGCAAACGGACGGGGCACCCCTTAGAGGGCTAAAACCTGCCGGGGTCGCGGGATAGTATCATCAGGTAATCATGACCCTGAAACGTAAAAGGCTATTGAAGGATCACCGTGGATTTTAGTCAGTAAAAGTCTGACAATATGGGACAGTATGGCCATTTGATGATTTTACCACGAGAGAAAAAAAAATTCATTATAATGCGTATGATACTTAGAATTGGTGATCGTATCAAACAGTAAAATTACGGTTGTACCTGATCGAATGTTGTACCTTGTACAGTCGGCCAAGAAAGTGGTGTACCACCCTAAGGTTGAATATCGCTTGCAGATTCATAGGTGATAAAGATTAGTTTCGCTTGCAGATCGATCTGACAACTTCTATTGCTGTCTTTATCTGATTATTGATAACGACTATTACTGTTTGTAACGTGACAGCTGTTCTTAGTTTGAACTTGATGGAACCAATGACGTCGTAAAATCAACGGCGGGGGGCTGTAGATTTTGATGACAAAATTGTATCTACAAATTCAGAATTGTAATCAACAAGTTACATAAAATTGTAAAGGCACAAGGCGAATCCACAAACCTACAATTTCTGTAAACTTGTAATAACAATATCAATAAAAAACAAGCTAAAAATAGATTTATCCTTTTATTAAATTTCTACAATCAATTTTAAAATACTTATATCAAACAAAAACATAGCATATATAGTAATATTTAGAAGATATTGAAAATTTTTAAAAATTAGAAACGGGTGTAACCGCCGTTGGCCTCTATAACCTCTAAAAGACGAGACCTCATTGAACCAACATGCCGTGAGCAAATATCGGTTCCCCGCATTTCCTCCCAAATATAATTACAGTGACTAATAAGAGCTTGTTTGGTTCTTTCATTTTGATGCGACCATCGTTGGACCATAAGGCCCCAAAGATTTTCTATCGGGTTGAGGTCCGGCGATCTTGAGGGCCACTGAATTACCCTTACGTCAGTGTGTGAACGAAACCAGGCTCTTACGATCCTCGCATTATGAATTGAACAATTATCTTGAACAAAATCTCCTACACCATCCGCACTCATCCAGCCCCAAATATTTACGGAAATTCGACCTGATTCTCTATTTGGAATTACATGATCATCTTTATACCGTGTTGAATTATATCGCCAAAGGTGAAGACGTCCATGCTGACTGGATTTAAACGTTTTTTCATCACAAAACACTGTATTAGACCAATCAAACTCTAAGTGCTCTTTGGCGAAGTTCAGACGAGCAAGTCTGTGAGCATCCGTCAAATATATTTTCTTGGCGTAATGCCTGTGGTGCAACCTCATGTAATGTAGATGATTCCTTATTGTTTGGGCACTCACATCGAACATCTCCGCAAAATGTTTTGTGGGCTTAAAACCATTGATTTCATATTCCCGTCTCATGAATTCTCTATCGTTATTGGAGAGTGCAGGCCGGCGACCACTTCTTCTGTGATCCAACAAACTTCCCTCCTCTCCTTCACGACGAATCCAAAAGCGGACAGAACGCCTCGATATATTCAAATTCCGGGATATCGCACTGATACTGCTTCCCTCATTAAATTGCAATTATTTGTGCTCTTTCGGCAATGGTCAAGTTGGCAGGCATTGAGATGATTTTATATGCAGTTGATTGAAAAATAACACGGAAAATATATCGATTTTTTGCATATATTTGACAAAATGTCAATTGTCAGTTTTCTTTTTCAAATGGAATTCGGTTGTCTATTTAAATAGTTTTTATTACTTTTGTTTGGAAACATTTCAATTGCTTTGTAGAAACTAATGTCCTTTTCATTTATACTAAAGGTTAAAATGTCATGTACTTATATGTGACATATGACGTATGAATACTAAATACATAGGTTTACGTCATGATAATGTTGTCTCTTTCAGTAATATCTTTTTATAACGAACCTTGTTGTAATTTTCGATGACCGGGAAACTAAATCAAAACTGGTACACCACTTTCTTGGCTGACCGTACCTGATTTGTTGTTTACGTAAATAGCTAACATTAAACTTAACTTAATGTTCAAGTACATAAGTCTAAGTACGTGGCTTTCACGTCTTTCTTTTGGCGACTGTTTATTTAGTAAATGTTTTACATTTACATTTTTTTACTATATTAATAACATAATCACCCCTTTTCTTACTTTTCCCTCTATGATGTAACGCCCTAGCTGGTTACGACAAACTACGTTTCTTTCACTTTCACAACGAACATTTAATAAGAACCATTCTGTTTTGCATAGCACCTTATCTTTACATTGCACTATTTCATCATACAAAGTTGCTATTCATTAGAGATGGGCCGATTATGACTTTGTCCGACAAGCCGACTAGTCTACCAAGACGATCATTGTTTTCAAAAGCCATCTACAAGTTCCGTTAAATGTTAAGAAAATTACTCGTATTGGTCCACTCAGGGCGGGACGGGACTCTCAGACTCGTACTGACGAAAATTCACGGTGATAATTCAATAGCCCTTTACGTTTAGTGCCACGGTTACTTGACGAGACAGCCCCACGTCCACTCGTATTGGGTATGCCGTAAATTGCACTCGATCGCACTCGCTGTGCGGACAAATAGTCATTAACGTTAAAAATGTTTTTTTTCTGTAAACAATTATCATTAGATAATAATATTTCTGTTGATATAAATAAATTATTGAGTATCAAAGAAGAGACTGATTCACAGATTATGAAAAACTATTCAATTGAATTTCTGTTACATGACGACGCGGAAGACGTAAAAAATCGAAATTCATTCAAACAGATCATGTTGTGTCTTGAAGGATAGTTATGTTCATTCAAAAAAATATGGCACACTAATGCCTTTGTCAAACTGAAAAGCGTGCCGAAGCGTTTTTGTTTGTAATGTATGCAAATGTTTGAAGCCTGTCACATAGACTATCGGACCGCTTTCGCTTGTTTATATGACAGGATTCGGATCGCATTCGCTTCGCTCTGTCTGTTTGACAATAGCTTTAAAGATTTTTCTAAAGAAAAATGCGTCGCGTAACCACACGGTATTAAATGTTTCACCGTATTTATCAAATAAATTAATATTGTTAGCGTGGCGACGCATGACGTAGCGTCGTGCAACAATCGGTTTGACCTGTTGCATTAGATATTTGACATCAAAAACTGAACAATAATGGTTACAAACTCATAAATTACTCTACTCGACTGTTCGCGGACTACTTTTGCCGACAAGTCGTTACATCTCTACTATTCATTAAACAAAGTAAAGTGAACACTACCAAGCAACCAAGGCTAAAGGCATACCTACACTCCACCACGTGCAAAACCTAATGGATCGGACGCTAAGGTCTAATCTCTTGACCCTCAATCGAGTTAGTGGCCGAGTGGCACGGTTAATGCAATTCCGTGCATACATTTAGGTGGCACTTTAATGAAGTAGGTATGGTAGTGGTATGTTGAAAGGTAATCGTATTGTAGGATCTTATTGCCTGAGCGATGGCAATTGGGGCTTGGAAGGTGGAGTGCACGGAAAGGGAAAAGAACTAAAGTGGAAAGTTGACTTTTTTACGAACGAACGCGCCTATATTGCGCTTTTGTAATGATGCATTAGAGCGTTTATAGCGATACAAACGCAAGGATCATATTGTCTGAATTATGTCTGATAGCGTTATACGCGCGTTGTCAGCGCTTAAAAAACGTCATGTAAAAAGACTCTAAAAGGACATTAGGTAGGCTGCGATAAGTATTCAAGCTTAAACAATCATCAATAATAACCGCAAAAAAAATTAAAAACAATATGACCCTCTTTAGTTCTCAATTTCATAAAAATAAAATACGTATAGAAATATCAAAAATAAAAAGATTTTTTTTTGCACGAAGTTTTTCCGTTCATGATTTCTAAGACATTGACACATGCCACTTATTTTCTTTGTGTGGGAGTAATGATACTACCTTTAAATCCTTCTTAGAAATTACTGTTTCCTGTATATTCATTCATGCTTCCCTATTTAATATTACATACAAACATTTTACGTACTTTCTAAGTTTATCTTGGACATCGCAAACATCGTGAAAAAACCTGGACGTAGTAACTAAATATTATGTAAATTTTTCCACAAAGATAACTTGTGGAAATAATTACCCATTCTTTATTTTAGGTAGTACACTATTAAGAGTACATAATCTACATAATTAAATGTTTATGTATAATTTCAGCCTCTAAAATTCAAGTCTAAATTCTAATTTTCACCTCCAATCAAAAGAACGAAGCCAAATAAAGAGCTAATCTAAAAAGGTTTTAAGTCCTTTCGAAGCTCAGAAACCATAAAACCTCAAATTGAAAAACTCTTTTGAATCTATTCGTTCAGTGAATGAAAGATTAAAGAACAATGGTTCCGTATCTCTCTGTTATTTCATTCTTCGTTCTATCATTCACTATTCCGTTTGCGGTTTCGTTTCATTCATTCAAGAGCAAGAAAAACAATTCATTACAGTGTTAAAGTGGTACTTCTTATTACGGAATCCTAAATGTCTGTGTTTTTAGTTTAAATTAAAAATGTTTTAAATAACCTTGCGTCCATGGTCAATTTTCACTGCGAGGATCGCCCGGAGGACACGGTGGAGCATACGGTGCAGGACTGCTCAGCTTGGGCAGAGCACCGCCGTATCCTCACGGAGGCGATAGGCGGAGACCTCTCGCGCCCGGCATTGGTCGAGGCCATGCTGCGGGGCGAGATGGAGTGGGAAGCAGTCGCCTCCTTCTGCGAAGAAGTTATGTTCGCGAAGAAGGAGGCGGGCCGCGAGAGGGAGAGGACAGCGCCTTCCCTCCGCCCCAACCGCAGTGTTAGACGCCCACGGCGTCGGACGTCGGCAGACGATCTCCGGCCACCGTAGGCGCGGGCATGCGGACAGCGAGTAAAGAACAACTCGCTGTCCGACAATGGACCATGCCCGGGTCGACGGTGCGTCGTGTTCCACGCACGCCTCAAAGAGCGTCAGCAAAAATGACGGGGCCCCCTCTCAGAGGGCCAAAGCCTGTCGGGGTCGCGGGACTTATTTCCTTACCGTGACCCCGGAACATAAAGGGCTATTGAAGGACACCGTGGATTTTAGTCAGTACAAGTCTGACAGTCCCTCCCGCCCTGCGCGGGGTGGACTGGGAGGACTCATTTGATGATTTTACCACGCTAAAAAGAAAAATGGGCGATTTTCAATAATTACCTAGAAATTTTACGTTTTTTTAAATTGCTCGAGCAGTTAGCCAGTAAATAATCAACATACACGGATTGCTCGATCAGTCGAAATACTTCAGGAGCATCAGCAGCAGTATCGATTGCTGGAGCAGTTAGTAAAAACAAAATTCTGCTCAAGCAGTCATCAACATAATTTGATAGCTTGAGCAGTCCGTTTACTTTAATGAATGCTTGAGTAATTTGTGTATTTAATAAACAAATTATTTATTTCACCAAAAGCTATCATGAAACAATATTCGTTAAACTAAAAACATAAATTATAGCCTATTACTTAGTCATATAAGTAGTAACTGTGGCTCCTAAACTAAACATTCTCTGTAAATACAAAAGAAAACTATAATTATTGGCGATCAGGACGTTTTAGTAAATAAGCAATGGCGACAAAAAAATATGGATCTAATCTGTTATGGGAGGAAAAAACAATTTAACTAAACAATAAAGCTTTAACGGTAAGGTGAGTAGTAAAGTTGTGAGTGTAACTGTAGTATGGGGCGGCTTTAGAAGAGACAAAGCAACATCTAGCAAACAAAAGCTCAAAACTATCTCCCTACACTACAGGACACTGTTTTCTAAGAAGAAAGACACGTCAGCAAGAGTTTAACATAATGTATGCAACTATGCATGCAGTAAGCAAGCTTACATAAGTGCTCGTACACACAGAGGTCCGTTTAACAGGTCCGCTTTATCGCTTTATCTGTTTTCATTCGGCGATGATAAAATAGTGAGCAACATTGAAATAATGATCCGTTTTAAAATACATTTCCGACGAGTGTGTTGTCTTTTATTTTGAAAAAAATTAAACCAACTTCTAAAAGGACACAAAAAATAAAAATAAATGTAAAATAACTTTTTATTTATTTTTTCCTTTCTTATGTTTTAAATTTTATTTACACCACACTAGGAATTTCACCCAGATCCGGAACATTACTTACTATTCTTAGGTCATCGTGCATGCGGGGATCGAACCCGCGA
The DNA here is from genome assembly GCA_954870645.1 of Agrotis clavis. NCBI lineage: Eukaryota > Metazoa > Arthropoda > Insecta > Lepidoptera > Noctuidae > Agrotis > Agrotis clavis. Next base: position 22,763,051 of record OX940931.1, on the reverse strand, counting down.
CACGCTGCACAGCAGTCGATCGCTCAATTTTTTGAGGTCGGTGACTTTGTTCCTTATTTCCTTGATTTTTTTGCCACAGACTTCCAACTCCGACTTATTTTTATTACCATGGGAACATCTGTCCATTAAAAACAAAAAAAATAAATATTTTTCCAAATCAGGTATCTAAGGTGCCATCAAGAAACGGGAAATAAATAAAAAAAATCGACGGATTGAGAACATCATCATCATCATCTCAGCCATAGGACGTCCACTGCTGAACATAGGCCTCCCCTTTTGATCTCCACAGATACCGGTTGGAAGCGACCTGCATCCAGCGTCTTCCGGCGACCTTTATAAGGTCGTCTGTCCACCTTGCTGGTGGACGTCCTACGCTGCGCTTGCTAGTCCGTGGTCTCCACTCTAGTACTTTTCGACCCCATCGGCCATCTGCTCTGCGAGCAATATGGCCTGCCCATTGCCACTTCAGCTTGCTAATCCGGTGGGCTATATCGGTGACTTTAGTTCGTCTACGGATCTCCTCATTTCGGATTCGATCACGTAGAGAAACACCGAGCATAGCCCTCTCCATAGCTCGTTGAGCGACTTTGAGCTTTGAGATGAGGCCGATAGTGAAAGACCACGTTTCGGTGCCGTAACTCATCACTGGTAACACACATTGGTTGAAGACTTTCGTCTTGAGGCACTGAGGTACGTCGGACGAAAAGACATTGCGTAGTTTCCCGAACGCTGCCCAACCGAGTTGGATTCGGCGGTTGACCTCTTTCTCGAAGTTGGACCTACCTAACTGGACTACTTGTCCTAAGTAGATACACACATCAAAAGTGTCTAGGGATCAAGCATTTTTATGCGGATTTCTTGAGATTGAGATGTGGCTTTGTAATAAATTTATGATTTTATAAATTTATATGGATCCTTTTTGGTGCATTTCATAATTTGAATCAGGAACTGTAAATCAAATTCGAGTAAAATATGAAAATCAGCTGTCAATATTTTCCCTATAAAAACATACAACGCATTGAAGACATTATTAGTGCTACTGTTTCCCTACTACTGATTAAAACCAACGTTATTATGGAGCGGCGACGTCATTTAAGCAGGGAAGAAATGCTCAGAGCCGTGGGAATGATAGAAGCTGGTTCCCGGCAACGTACTGTGGCTTTAGCTCTGAATACAAGTCAGAGTGTTATCAGTCGACTTTGGACACGTTACCGAAGCACTGGTACCGTGGCTGAGCGCCATGGAGGACGGTATCGCTGCACCACACGGAGACAAGACCGATACATTCAAATCTTAGCTCGAAGAGCTCCAACAATAACCGCCATGATGTTAGCCGTGAGGCTTCATCACTCTTCAGGGAACTTAATTAGCGACCAAACAGTCAGAAACCGCTTGCATGAAGTGAACCTTCATTCCCGAAGACCGCTACGGGTACCACCTATAGCAATGCACAATCGTAGGATTCGATATCAATGGGCTCTCGAACACAGAAATTGGGCAGAAGAACAATGGCGTTTCGTGTGCTTTTCTGATGAGTCTCGTTTTGGTATGAGACCGGATACAAGACGTATACGACACTGGAGAACCCCTGGACGCCAACAGCGATTAAAATCCTGCCAGGAAGTCCATCCTTATAGTGGTGGAACCATCATGGTATGGGCGGGTATTTGGATCGGCGGAAGAACTGAGTTGATTTGGATCAGAGGCAACCTCAACGCTCAAATTTATGCTGAGACGATTGTATCAGACGTCATCGTTCCTCTACAAGTGCAAATCGGTCCCTTATTTCAGTTAATGCATGATAATGCACGACCGCACACCGCAAGAGTTGTAAGACAGACTCTCGCCGCAGCTAACATCAATGTCCTGCCCTGGCCTGCTCAGTCGCCAGACTTGAACCCGATTGAGCATGCATGGGATATGCTACAGAGAAGAGCTCTGCCGAATATGGAGGGTATCCAGTCGCAAGAAGACCTTTTTTTGTTGTTGCAACGAACATGGGCGGCCATTCCACAGCGTGATTTGGATGAACTCATTTTGAGTATGCCAAACCGATGTTCTGGTGTTGTTAGTGTTCGCGGTAGAAACACGGATTATTAATTGTTTAAGTTACCCAATAAAATTTTAAAGAAAACTGTTATTTCAGTCTTTTTTTCGAACTTTAATGTTAGTGGTTCAAATGTCAAAAATCCCTTTATTAGGAAAATGGCAAATTTCTTTATGAATGCAAAGGTGACTTGGTTTATCGTTACTGTGACAAACGATAACACTTTATTTGATGAATCCTTAAAGAACATTTTAATTAATATCAATCAGGAGAAAAGTTATTGCAAAAATATATGTTGATCCCTAGACACTTTTGATGTGTGTATATGAGTCAACAACTTCGAGTACCGAGTTTCCAACAGAGACTGGGGTGGGCACAACATTGGCATTTGACATAATTTTCGTCTTGTCCATGTTCATTTTCAAGCCCACCCGTTGTGAAACTCGGTCGAGGCCATCGAGCATCATGCTGAGTTCCTCCATCGACTTTGCCATGACTACGATGTCGTCGGCAAACCGAAGGTGAGTGATGTATTCGCCGTTGATGTTGATGCCAAGTCCTTGCCATTCCAGGAGCTTGAAGGCGTCTTCCATTGCGGCAGTAAATAGTTTCGGGGAGATAACGTCCCCCTGTCTTACGCCTCTTCTCAATGGAATCGCCTTCGTGCTCTGCTCCTGTACTCGGACCGACATGGTAGCGTTATTATACAAGCACTTCAACACCTCGATGTACCGATAGTCAATACGGCATCGCTGGAGTGACTCAAGTACCGCCCATGTTTCCACCGAATCGAAGGCTTTCTCATAGTCCACAAACGCTAAGCACAATGGCAAGTTATACTCTTCGGTCTTCTGTATAACTTGCCGCAGCGTATGGATGTGGTCTATGGTACTATAGCCTCTTCGGAAACCGGCTTGTTCGGGAGGCTGGAAGTCATCAAGTCTGTGCTCGAGACGGTTCGTGATAACCCTTGAAAACAGCTTATAAACATGACTTAGAAGCGTGATGGGTCCGTAGTTCTTCAATAGGCTGTTATCACCTTTTTTGAAGAACAGCACCACCTCACCTCTACTCCATGTTTCAGGCGTTTTGCCCTCGAAGAGGACGGAATTAAAGAGTTTCTGGAGGACCTTAAGTACCGGTGTTCCACCCGCTCTCAGAAGCTCTGAAGTGATTCCGTCCTCGCCCGGCGCCTTGTTGTTCTTAAGCTGCTTCAGGGCCATCCTAATCTCGTACAGACTGATGTCCGGGATATCTTCGGTATAATGTCGGGACAGCTTGGCTCTTGGATCTCCTACCAAGCTGTCAACGGGCTTTGCGACCGAAGTGTATAACTGTCCATAGAACCTCTCGATCTCGCCTAAAACCTCTGCTTTGGTCGACGCTATGCTGCCATCCTCCCGTTTCAGCTTTGTCATCTGGCTTTGCCCAATAGACTTGTCCTTTGCGAACACTTTAGAGCCTTGGTTTCGCTGTATGGTCTCTTTAACACGATTCGTATTAAAGAGACGCAGATCGTGTCGCAAGGACTTAGATATACGTCTATTGAGCTGCCTATATGACTTCGCGTCATCGGAAGACTGCAACTGTAGCAAACGTCGTTCAGCCATGAGGTTTAAGGTTTGCTCGGTCAATTTCTGAGGTCTATCTTTACGACAGGGTCTAAAAAACTTAGACCCTACCGTGCGGACAGTTTCCACTAGCCCGTCGTTGATCTCGTCCACTGACACTAATTTCTCAAGGCAAGCAAAGCGATTAGAGAGCTCGAGTTGAAAGCTTTCGGGGTTTTGAATATGGGGCCGAGTAGGTCGGAGCGTAGACTTCATCAGGCTGGACCTTTCAAGTTTAACATTGATATTCAGCGAGCCTCTTACGATTCGGTGATCGCTACCGGTTTTTACCCTGTTGATCACAGAGACATCGCTGAATATCCGTTTCTTGTCGGTCATGAAGAAGTCTATCTCGTTTCTCGTGAAACCATCGGGACTCAGCCAGGTCCATTTCCTGTGAGGCGGCTTCTGGAAGAAAGAGTTCATCATAAAGAGTTCCTCTTTCTCCAGAAAGTCGGCCAGCCTCTGTCCCCTAGGGTTCCGTTGCCCATACCCAAATTGCCCCACTCTCAACTCATCACCGCCTTTCTTACCCAACTTTGCGTTAAAGTCCCCCATAACAACAGTGAAGTGGGTTTTGGAGCTATGTATGGCCCTACTTACGTCCTCATACATAGTCTCCACTTCATCATCGGAGTGTGACGAGGTCGGTGCGTATACCTGAATGACCTTCAGCGAATATCTTTTGGATATTCTGAGTATTAGGTATACCACCCTGCTCGACACACTGTCGATGGTTATTATGTTGTTTACGAGGGACTTGTGAACGAGAAACCCGACACCACCTTGGGACTGTTGGTCGCCCTCCCGGTAGTAGAGCAAGTTACCAGACTTCAGGGTTACGGTGTCCTCCCCCTCTCTACGGACTTCGCATAACCCCATAATGTCCCAGTGTAACTTGCTCAGCTCCTCTTCCAGCTCGCAGATCTTTTCGTCAGTCCTCAATGTGCGTATGTTGTGTGTTACCAGGGCCAGTCGTCGTGGAAGTGGGTAGCCGGATCTCTTCCGGAGATTCTTAGCACCCCCTGCTCCGCCGTTACCTTGACCGCTACCCGCGCCAGGGATAGCGGAGCTGCCGGGGACTGGGGGCCTGGTTTCTGTGGTTTTCATTGTAGGGGGTTTAATAATAATAATAATAATAATCTTTAATAATAATAATAATCTTTATTGAACAAAACCTTACAATTTGCTTAACAATACTTATTTATATTTTACACAAAGTGCGAGGCGTGCAAACTTAAACCCCTTCCTCCTAAACTAGGATACCCTGTGTCTTAGGAGGAAGTGTTCCACTGTTGCTTGGATTTTATGTAACCCATTACACACACTGAGAAATTAATCAGCAGATTGCACAATAAAGACAATAGTAATAAAAGTAATAAAAGTAATAAAATTAAGGTTAACACGGGTAAATTGTGAGTGTGAGTGTTTGTGTGCGTGGCGTGTGTGTGCGTTGAGTGTGTTGTCTGTGTGTATGCTGTGGTGTGTGTGTGTGGTGTGGTGTAATGTGTGTGGTGTGCGTGTGAGGTGTGAGTAAATGGTTTGTGGTGTGTTTGTGTGATGTTTGGGTGCGTGTTTATATTACATGTGAAGGATTTTGGTGGGGTTATGCATGTAGAATTATGTTATGGGCAGTAACAGTTTTTCGGTTTGCTCATAATCAAGAAGATACAGCATATTCTGCAATTTATTCTTAGCGTCGTGTTTATTCAATCTAGCCAAGGATAATGATCTATTTATGTTTCTGTAAATTATTGAGCTCGACACGTACAAATGTCTTCTCGCAAAAACGGTTTTATGTGACACACTTGGACAGTTTGTAATGTTCATCCGTTTGCCAGGGTCTGGTGGTGGTATTTGCTGATGCTTCCAAAGTGTGGCTCTAAGCACAAAGAGCTGTCTCACTGTTAGAATTTTGTGCTCGGCGTATAGTTGGTGTGTGGGGTACCGATAGGGTTTGTTTAGCATTACTTTAAGGACAGCCCTTTGTGCTCGCTCCACTTCTAAGAATTTTGTTTTAGCGGTGCCACCCCATGCTAGAATGCAATAGCTGGCGATGGACTGACAAAGGGCAGTATACACCATTTTAAGAATATCGAGATCTGCGGAGTGCTTCAAGGACTTCATTACATGTATGGTCTTCCTGATTTTGCAGGCGACATTTTCAATCTGGTCGTACCATTTCAGTCCATCGTCAACAATCACACCCAGATACTTGACAGAAGTGACACGAGACAGTGGAGAGCAGGCACAGGCTGCGGAATCAGAACACGTATGAGCTTTGATGGAATATGAGTCAGGGGGTTTCGTTGTCTTATTTATTGAGAACGGAATGAAGTTGGTCTTTTTTAGGTTTAATGTTAGAAGGTTCCTGTGTAACCACTCTTTCACTATTCTCAGGGATGTTTCCGCGTTAGTTTTTATTTCGGACCAATTCCTGCCGTGTACCACAATGGCAGTGTCATCGGCATATGTGAATATTCTAGAAGTTGGTAAATTTAAAGCACATAGACCATTAATATAAATTAAAAATAGTGTTGGGCCAAGGACACTGCCCTGTGGCACTCCGCAAGTAACTGTCTCCTCACTACTAATGTTAGATCCTATTTTAACACAAATTTTCCTGTCCCCCAGATAACTCTCGAAGAGTTTATGAACTACACCTCGAATGCCGATACTCTCCAGCTTCAAGAGGAGGGTGGGAACAGAGACTGTGTCAAACGCCTTGGTCAAGTCTAGAAATAGCCCAAGGCATTTATGTTTATTGTCTAATTTCTTTGCTATAAAGTTTGTTAGGTCTAATACTGCGTTTTCTGTAGATACGCCTTTCCTAAATCCATACTGGTTATTTTCTATGATATTGTGTTTGGTTAGATAATGTACTAATTGTTTATTAATGATTTTCTCCATTATTTTAGACATTATCGGAAGTATAGCAATGGGTCTATAGTTGTCTACACAGTCTCTGTTACCACTCTTATGTATAGGATGGACGACTGCTTTTTTGAATGTGTTCGGAAATATACCTAAGTCGATGGAACTGTTTATGATATGTGTAATTAGAGGTACAAGGATCTTTTCACATAGCTTTATTATTTTCATGGAGATCCCATCCCAGCCTGCGGCACAATCCTGTCTCAAGTTTGCGATAGTATGAGCTACCTCCTCATCATCCACAGGTAGGAGAACTAGCGAACTAGGATATGAACTGCATGTTTGACAATGTGGTTCAGGAGGCGCTAAAGTTCCTATAGCCGAAGCTAGCTTTTGACCTATGCAAGCGAAGAAGTTACAAACTTGGTTAGTTGCTGTGTCTTGATGAGGCGCTATTTTTAGCAATTCGTGAGGGGGAGATTTGATCTTGGTGGTGTATGTAAACTCTTTGATTTTATTCCACAAAGTTTTCGGGTTACTTTGGGCTTTGCGCAGTTCATTTTGTTCGTGTACCCTTTTAAGTTTTTTGAGCAATCCATTACAGAAGTTACGATACCGTCTATATGTAGTTTGCATTGTGTTATTATTAGGCTCTTTCCGGGCATTATTGTGAAGTTTATCACGGGTACGTATGCACCGTAATAAACCAGGGGTGATCCAGGGACGAATGTTTCGTACTTTTTTGGGGACTGTTACAAATTTAGTATGTTTCAGTATTTCGTTACGTAATATTTCCGTCAGTTTGTCTGCTGCTATGTTAGGATTATTTGTGTTTAATATTTCTGAAAAATCTTGTGTTTCAATAGCTGCCTTGAGAGTTGAGTAATCAATCTTTGGTATTTTATAGGCTGGTCGCATAGGCGGACGTGTATTACTGACTGATAGCAGGATTGGGAGATGATCTGTGATATGGGACTGTATTACAAGTAGAATGGCTGTTTTGTCTGTTTTTAGTAATGCATGATCTATACAATTATCATTTCTAGTGGGTATTTGGTGTGCTGGAAATAGACCGTGTGTGGCGTTTAAAGTTAGATAGTCACTGGGTTATTTGCCTTAATCGCCACGCTTGGCAGGCGGGTTGGCGATCGCAGTGAGGATGTGCAGTACATGGAGGACGCTGCTGCCCGACCTCCGGTTTGTCCCTTAGTCGCCTCTTACGACACCCACGGGAGGATTTGGGGAAGCGGATTGAGAACCTCCTCCTTTTTTTAAGTAAAAATGATAAATGCGGCGTGAACATCACACGTAGCGACAGTTCCACAAATACAATCCTGGAAATACGGATGCTCTGTGTGTACGATCCCTAATACTAGCATAAGATTTGTATCTAGAAGATTCTAGAAACATAGACGAAAATAGAATTCTGTAACGTCTTAAACGTGCTTAAGTTTTTTTACGCCAGTGACGATAGCTTGATTATTTAAATGAGTGTAAATAAAGCGAGGCAAGAGATTTTTATTACATTGAAGTAAATGAGCTCACTTTTATATTACTTTGTCTTTAAATTACATCAGTACACGTTAAATTTTTGTTTGATGTCTGCAACAATTTTGTTCCTTCGGGTAGTACTGTACCTTTTTTTTTTAGCGTGGCAAAATCATCAAATGAGTCCTCCCACCCCGGGCAGGGCGGCAGGGACTGTCAGACTTGTACCGACTAAAATCCACGGTGTTCTTCAATAGCCCTTTATGTTCCGGGGTCACGGTAATGAGGTAAGTCCCGCGACCCCGGCAGGCTTTGGCCCTCTAGAGTACCTACTGTGCCTAGGTACCTATGTACTGATTTAGGAAAATATGAAAGCCATGTTAAGCTCTTGTATCACGGACGTACTTGTAGGTATGAATGTCGACGATGCGAGCGAGCGAAAGGTCTTTAATTGGTCTCTAAGGATCACAGAAGTTTGCGCTTTGTGGTTTCTGCCTTTTGAAAAAGGTGTGAGTTTCTGATTATATCTATTTATAATTTTTATTTATTTGGTTCACCAACGACTGTTTACACTAATAACATAGGTACTTTAAACTATTTTTATACTCAATTCACAGTGACACTCGGTTATAGGTAATCAGCACATGCGCCACATTAATCTATTTCTAGTCATCCAACCTTTACAATTAATCAAATTTTAGTGAGAAAATAACATGAATTAATTAAAAGGAAGAAACCAACTTAAAAAATATAAGTACTTAATGTAAAATAAAAAAATACATTAAATTAAATAATTGATATAGGTATATCGGGCAAAGATCTCATACACTTTGACTTAGCTTAGCTCAATGTGTAATTAAATACTCAATATTAGGTCAAGTGAAATAAAAAAAACACTCATTGACATCAATTCATAATCTTCCACAATGTTTCTAGACAAGAAACCTACCTTTGGTCATTTATGGTCGTTCCTAAACAATGTTTGGTTGGGTTAAAAGTAAGGTAACGCAACATTAATTAGTTTATACATATACGCAAATATTAGAGCAGAAACAAAAGAAACCGATTTAACATAAAACACCGCTTTCAGAATAGAACTGGCGCGTAAAACCGCTGCAAACTTCAGCTAATCCATCTAATCTTGTTTGACTTTTTACTTAACTGTGAGTTAATTAAAACAGGGTTAGTGTTTGGGATTTGTTGTCCACTTTCATCTATAACATCTATGTATTTTATACTTAACACGAACACAATTTGCGCAGTGTTAACGTAAAAGTGAATGCTGCACAAATTCTGGGTCTGGGTGTTTGTGTATGTGAGTTGCTATGTTTGTTTGTATGAAAAAATCGCAGGGCGGGGCAATGTTTAAAAAATAAAGTGTTAACATGAAACAGAATGCTTACATTTTAAAGTTAAAAACACTCCTTTCTTAATGTATCCTCGTTTTAAAATAACCAAAATGTTACATTGGTACAAAAACTATTATCCTATTTCAAATTGATTCATCATCATCCTATAATGTTCCCACTGCTGGGACACAGGCTTCCTCTCTGAAGGAGAGATTGGTTCAGCATTTTAAACACAATTATAGGAATACTAAGGTAGCCTTTGATCATATTCGCCTTAACATGATTATATTGGTAAATGCGAGAGTCACAGAGGAGTTAATTAATCCAATATGGGGCACTCTCCAGCTGTAGGATTCAATATATACTGATCTACACAGTGAACAGGCTTCGACCTCATTCGAATAAACGCTCTAGTGACAACTCACTAAAACTAAAAGGTACTGCCATCCCAACGGATGGCAGTACCTTTTTCTACTTTTTATTATAGGTATTCTTGACTCTGAAGCTTCAGGCAGAGCAGAGGTTTTTCTTTTTATAAATATTTGTAGGTAATACAGCGATTAAACTCGATAAAGTTGCAAAATTATCTAAATCATTATAGACAGAGTAACATACACCGCTGACACAAAGAGCGCGTGTTTGAATCTAGATCTTAACAACAGCAATATAGGTTACACTTGAATGCAATATGCAGACTGCACACATCAACAGCACGCTGTAGAACAGAGTGAGACACACCGCTGACACAAACTGCAAGTGTTACAATCTAGATCTTAATACAACAGTAATATAACTTACACTTGAATGCAATATGCAGACTGCACACAGCAACAACACGCTGCAGAACAGAGTGACACATAGCGCTGACACAAACAGCGCGTGTTTTAATCTGACGCAGTATCTTCTGTACAGAGCTTCTAGTTCGAGCTCTGTGCCCTCCTCCTCTGTGGACAAAGAAAATAACTCAATAAGAATAGAAAATATAAAAAATAGTTTCGTGGATCGGTTTTCGTGTGAAATCCGACCGCAGTGGCTGAAAAACCTAACGAGATTTTAAAAGCTAAAGTACAGTAATAATTTTTTGGTGTAGGTATGGTGATTTCACGAGTCTAAATCTCGATCTCGCTAGATAATAATTTGGTTTGGTGGTGGCCAACGACCTATTAGAGCTACGTTATCAGAATCTAGGCTATAGCGAAGAATGAATTTAAGTTTAAAACAAAATGAGGGGGTTCACGATCAGTCAAGTATAAATTGTAATTTTCCCCTAATTATAGACTTGAATCTATTGTTTATCAGCAGAAAAATCACTAAACTTTTTCTATTTATTAGTACACCATCTTAAGCGCCTCGTCCACGATAGATTAAAATAACGTAGAGCGAGTCTCATAGGGCAATCTACGACGTGTACACATAAGCGAGACTACCCTAGCTAGAGTATCACTACAGTCTACGTAGACACGCTCGGCTACTCTCGGAAGGCGTCGTGGACGCAGGTGCGAGACCGAGACAAGCGATGTGAATAGAGAGCTCTCGAATTGTCTACCCGCCTTAAGACTATCGTCTACCGAGCGCTCGTCCATACTAAAAGAGAAAACGTTTTCCTGCCCCTAAATGTTATCCTATCTCAATGATTTTTTAGAATGCTTCTGACACTGTAAAAAACTAGGTTTATATGTTTTCTTTTTTTCAAAATTTATTATAGTTTGAAAGTAACAGGCGCCTAAAAGTTACTATTTTTATGACAAAATCTTCATTGAAGTAAAACCTTTGTATTTTAAAAACAAAGAAGTTTTAGAAAAAAAGCAAAACCTACAAACCTAGAATATAATATGCTGAAACGATTCACACTAGAATCTAAGAGATTGGACGTGATTTAGTATGTGAAAAACGTTTTCTCCCGAGAGTCAAATTTCACATAAAAAATACTCACAGTCAGTCGCGAGCTGCAACGCTCTCTATCGCACGATCGGGGGTTTTTCAACGAGCGAGAGGGACAGCACGAGTTTTTCTAAATACCTATTTTTTGAAAAGGCAGCCGCTATACAATCCTCTTAATCAGTCTAGCTAGGGCTTGAGTAGCGAAACACGGGTTTTGTTATATTTAATGTAGAATTCTGCATTGCTTTATTATCTTGATTGACGAATGTCGAAACGTGTTTGGTCAAAAGACGAAACCATTAAAATGATACAATATCTGGCCCTCATCGGTCATGGCGTTATAGATGGCGCTTCTTAAAACGCGGTTTTTAAAATGTCTATATCTTGGGAACCGAGCTTTTCTCGAACCTGGGACCTTGATAAATCGATTCCTTGAGCCGAAAAACCCCTAATCTGTAACTTTCATGAAAATCCTTAGAGCCGTTTCCGAGATCCTGAATAAATATATATTTAAATATATGTACATGAATTGCTTGTTTTGTTATTAGATGTATGAAGGCTTTCCAGATTTATGGAATATAGCTCATAATGATTATAAACATCGTAACAAAAAAATCATCGTTTAACAATTATTAGTGAAGCATTTAAGGTCTAGAATCCATTGTTTAACCCAGCAGCTTCTTTTAACATTTTGCTTTATTTTTCTTTTTCAATAACAAAGAAACCACAATCGCAGCAGTTAAGCGTGACCGCGACATGTTTTCAACTGAGAGAGCTATGATTGAGAGTGTATATCGTGACCGAATATATTTAGTCTACGAGTAGTGTAGTGTACGCAGGCCAAAATTGCTCTATGATAGAGCTACCCTACGATAGAGCAAAAAATGCAATAGGGTGCTCTAATGATCTCTACGTGTACGTAGAAATGAGAGTATAGATTAGATTAGTCTCCAAGCTGTCTAGCTCTATTCTCTCTCCGTGGACGAGGCGCTTTACAAAAGCATTGCACTCTGCAAACAGTGTATGAATTCACATTTTAATCAGCATCTAAAACAGTTGAATGGCGTTGCCATAGAAACGCCTAACAATACGTATTGTTTGGCTCCACATTGAGTGGCATAGAAAATGCATGATATGTGTGACTGTGCAAGGCAGTGATCACACAGCTGTGCCTGTTTTGGAAGCTGCCATTCAGATAATGATTTATGTATGATTTTTTGAAAGGAAAATGTAGAGGGAAAAATAGTTCAACGTATTGACGCCTTTAAAAGGCTAACACCCAGCTTTAATATTGCAGAACACTAAGCTACTGCATATCGGACTTCCACAGCCCAGTAACTGGGTAATACGATACCCATGGTAAAACTGGTTGCCTGACTTAAAAGCTTATGACTGACAGTAACGACTGTCAAAGAAATTAAAAAAAAAAAAATAACCTAAGGTATTAATTAGGTGTAAAAAAGAAAAATAATACCAGATACAGACCCAGCAAATATAAAATATACGTGTAGTTTGTGGTGAAACACGCAAACCCTCCTACAAACTGGTATTAACCGATATAAAGTGGAAATATGTGGTTGGAACCGCAAAAATCCAACTATACAATGTCGATAAAAATGCCCACAGACAGGAATGTGGCCTCTATTGAAATTGCTTTCCAAGTAGATTTGTGATAAAATGTTTTCGATAAATACAGATTTGTGGCCAGATTTTTCGCTGGATTATCTGAATTGTTCATTCATTTCCTGAAAGGACATTGGGAAAAGCGACCTCATCCTCTAACAGAATTGGAACAGTTGTCATTCGAAGCGTCCGACAGATGACATATTTTTTTATCCATTTGCGATTAGAAAAAGACTTTTTCTGGAGTTTTTTAGCATTATGACATGTATCAGCTGTTGCACAATCAGAATCCCAAGGAAAGTACAGGATTCAAGATATTTATTTTATAAAACGTGAGTGCAAAATTAAACAGGTCTTAAAAATAATAAGAGGTAGCTACATGTTTTATCATTCATGGCGTACAAAATTAGTCGCACTAAGATATACATATATTACAAGGGTAATGTTAAAATCGTCAATAACAAATAAAAACAATGATTTGCAAAAAAAAAGAAACACGATTAAATTAAAATGTCAAAAGAATTCAATTTAAGTAAAATACAGATTACAACTGTCATTCACCATCTTAACAAAACAAACCTATTTTTATCTAACCTAACCTACCCTTAAGAACTATCGTTTTACAAAAAAAAAACTCTATAGTTTTTACAATAATTCAGAAACGCAGAGTTAGTCTTTCAATGCCTTATTAATAGCATATTGATACAAACCAAACTTGCTTTACGGTGCTGAGGACGCAACCCACACAAAACCCCCCATGGTCCTTTCACTCATTACCGAATTTTGCATGAAACTTTATTGGATAATTTCATTAAATGTGTTTGAAGCTATTATATACCTTTTTGTGTCCTTTCTTCAAGGAATGAAGATTTTAAAAGAAAACCATTCCTAAAGATCGTGAACAACGCAATCGTATTCAAATAAATCAAACTAAAAGTCACATGAATCACAAGTACGACTCACTCACTTTTCTTAAAAACAAAACAATTTCAAGCTGCTACTGGCAGTGACAGCTTGACAGCTTCACCAAGCTGCAACGAAACAGCTTGTTCAACCGTTCTTTTGCTCGGACTACTTCAAAAGCTAACTGTCCGAACTCCAAACAACTGTCCGTTACCCGTAGACCGCAGTTGTTTTATCGGCAGATGGAAGATTGCTTTAGCTTTGTTCTTTTTCCTAAGAAGGTGAGATGGTTTATTTGAGATGATTCAGTAACGTATAACTATCATAGCCGGGCAAAGATTAAAATATAATTTATTAGGGTTAATTTTGGATAAAACAACGACTTATACTAATTTCGACTTTGGTCTGTTGTACTGCCGGTGTCGCAAGAATGTCTTATCAGCAAACCATGACCCCGGAACGCAAATGGCTATTGAAGGAAAACCGTGGATTTTAGTCCCGATTCACCCCTGCGTCCATATTTACCCCGTTTGACACCATATCGCATTGAAAATGCGCGTACAAGAGACACAAATTTTCCCATTGAAATACATCACAAAACTAGGCCTAATTAGTCCCTTAATTCGTCCCCTTTATTACCACAATAGTACTAATTAAACCGCTAATAGGAAACACACTCCAGTACGTAATTTAAATTCATTTGACAATGAACACCGCAGCACAAAGGTTTTGCACCACAGAACTATTTGTACTAAATTGGTTCGGTGAAATATGTTTTCGTGGTTGTACATGCATGTTTATAGACGCAAGCGATGAAAGGGAATTTAGGAATTTTGTTTTACCTGCCGTATTGTAGAGAGTACAGTGGTGGCCCAGTGGTATCGGCCTCGACTTATGAGTTGTGGGTCGTGAGTTCTTATCCAGCCAGATGCATAACTTTGTGTAATTTATTTTATCACTACTACTCTCAAAACACAGGCCTCCCCTCTCACAGAGGGGAGGCCTGTGTCCCAGCAGTGGGAATACTATAGGCTGATGAAGATGATGTCGTATTGTATCTGTGAAGAAGACGGATAAAAAACGATTCCAAGTAGCGGAGAGGAGAATGTTGAGATGGATGTGTGGAGTGCCAAGAATAGATACAGCATGGAATATAAGTTTACATACTTATACACTGGAAAGTGACGAACATTGAAAGTGACGCCTGTTACAAGAAAATTAAGTAAAGTACTGGGATAGATGAAAGAAAGAAGTAACGTTTATTGGCACAGGAGACCTTTACCGAGCACTACGACATTCATGGATTACACAAAAACAAATGAAATCTTTGGGTAAGTATCAGGGTTGGTTTAGGGCATCATTTCAAATTAATTCGACTATGTCTCATATGTAGACTAGATCTGTATAAAATCGCCATGTAATAAATTAAACATTGACAAAAAACGATCAAAAGGTTAATCATTTATTGAAATGTTGCGTAATCAATACTACTGAACGCTTCACCCCGGATGTTCTAATGTTGATTTTTAAATTGGGCGACATAGGGACTTTCCTAGCAGGAGCGGCTTATCTACTGATGTGCCGGCAACTGCGGCGTAAAGTTCAAAGGTAATTTTATATCTACGAGTAGTATTAAATACTGTAAAAAGAAAATACATTCAAAACCCTTCTCCGATCTTTGAAACTACAAAACATTATAATTTATAACCGGGATTATATTTAAGTGGCGCAAACAGCTTTTTACAAACGGAAAAACAATTTAGTCTGAGTATATTTTAAAAGGTTGTTTTGGACTTAGGTACGAGATTTTAGAAATGGTTTGACTACAAAAGACTGTCTGGTTTCAAAAGGTTCAGTTCTTGCCTGAGGCTTTAATAATACAACGATACTTCATTTTAATGTTTAATGTCTGGAAAATGCAGCGGAGGAAAATTAATATTTACAAGACAATACATAAACATAACATCACGCTGATAATCCCCAAAGGATTAGGCAAAGCTGTACTAAATACAGTACACCCAGGTCCCAGATTTCACCATTTACTTATAATTATTTTCTTTTAAGTCCGAAGTAAGGGAAGCAATTTTGGACCCGGGTACGTCCTTAAACTACGTCCAGCCACCGATGGACGGGCAAACTTTCGGTGACCCTACTGCGATCCCCAAGCCGCCTGCCAAGCGTGGGGATTATGGCAACTCCCCCCCCCCCATTATGATTGACAATAATAGCACACGGCCCCCAGTCCCCGGCGGCTCCGCTATTTCTGGTCTGGGTAGCGGATCGGGTAACGGCGGAGCAGGGGGTGCTGCAAGTGGCGAATTGTCGTTCGGCGTGGCGGTCAAAGTCTTATGTTCAGCATTGGACGTCTTCCGGCTGATGATGATGATGAAGGGAAGCAAGAGGGAGGTGGGCAAACTGTGAATATTTTTTATTTTTATTTTAGATGGGTTTACACTTTTTTTTTACGTGGTAAAAACATCAAATGAGTCGTCCCACCCTGGGAAAGACGGAAGGGACTGTCAAACTTGTATTGACTAAAATCCACGGTGTCCTTCAATAGTCCTTTACGTTCCGGGGCCACGCTTACCTGATAAGATAGTCCCGCGACCCCGGATTGTTTTACTGATGACTCTAGTCTAAGTCAGAGGTGATAGAAACAAAGTTGAGGATAGAATGAGTTTACCCAGAAGAAGCCTGTTCACTATAACTTTGAAGAGACTTGGGTTGTATGCGTTAAGGTGCTCCCACACAGCAGTTACATAACGTTATACAACATTGTATAACACGATAACGTTTATAATAGCGTGTAACAATACTCTACAACATGTTAAGAAATGTTATATGTTATAAACGCTCCCACATTGGTTGAACTCGTTGTATAACATCGTATAGCATTATGTTCAATCAGTTTGGGTTTGTCTTTCGAGGAATGATGATGTTATACAACAAAAGTTACATTTTGTTATATCATATTGTAATCAGTTGTAAAACATTTTGTTAAATGAAGTTGTATAACATCAATAACAATTTATTATAATTTGTAACAATTTATAATTTTTGTTATAATTTGTTTAAAAAGTCAGTCTCTAACGTTATATAACAGCTGTGTGGGAGCACATTTAGAAATCACAGACGCAAGTAATGATTCCATTCTTTTGATGAGCGCATTATGAAACATTTTTTGAAGCGTTAGTTCTTAACATTTTAGTTTTTTTTTTCAGGCTTTAAATTATGAAACATTAATTATTCAATTGTTCGATTACAGATCAGGGATTGTTCGTTTATGGAGAACGATTATGGCATAATTGTGACATAAGGCCGCGCATACAAAGACTGCTTGTTTAGTTAGTCAGTGAGTGTATTTAATGTCATGGATTTCCGTAAAGTAACGTCTAATTCTATAATTTAATTCGAAGTTCTATAAATTAGCTTAGACCGGTCATACACGGACTGCTCCAACAGTCAGCGTATGTGTGTATGTAGAAGAAAGTAATGGTTAAAGCAATCACAGTCCATGTATGGCCGGTCTAAGCTAACATTACTTTGCGGAAATCCATGACATTGAATATTATGAAAAATATCTAGTTTTAATTCCGCGACAAAAATCCAGGCTTAGATGTAGAATGCAGTATCATGCATCTCCGCGGGGCATCCTCAGGAGATGTTGACTCGACAACCACTCGGGCGCGAATGAACTTGTTGTACAGCTCTCATAGCTCGCTAGTTCCACATTTTTGTTGCGTAATTAAAACTATATTATTATTCATAACATTTAATTTTACAACTTTGAAAACATTTGCCACGTGCGAAGGCTCGCAGTAATTCTAATCATTCCTCCATTTACTCTAAGAAATGCTAATGAAACATTTCGAAACCAAAACCAGCATGATAAATGTCTAAGACTATCTTCTATAATATAAACCTTCTGCCGCAGGCTATGTTAATTATTTTCGGCCCACAACTAAATCTTTAACATACAAATATTTGAAGAAGTCGTACTGACCCTTATGTAGTAGATTAAATAAGTTTTAATTACTTATAGAACTCTCATTCGTACAAATAATTGGCTAGATTTAAGAGGGTGGCCACGGTCTGTACGCTAAAGAAACTACTGTGGGCCGGGTCGTTAATTGTCCGCATGCAACGGTATACTGTGGCATTCCACAGGATCTTGACGCATTAAAAGTACATGTGAAGACGACAGCAACGCGAAGGCTTTGTTGCTACTACTGGTGTGCATAAGCTACGGTGAACGCTTTCTATCAGTTAGGCCGTATGCTTGTTTATCGCCATAATGGTATAAAAAGATAAATAAAATATAATTGCTAAGAACCAGGACACAAAAGGTAGGAATCCTAAGACTCATCAGTAGATATACCCGCAAGGATGCTAAAATGATGATGATGACGATAATTCCACAAGTCACAACAACGCGACTTGCTACGTGAGAGTGTTCACATGAAAACAGTGAAACATCAAATTGAAAAAATATACAGAAAAAAAACCCACTACACTCGCGAGAATGTCCCATCAGGTAACCGTGACCCTGAAACGTAAAGGGCCATTCAAGACCACCACACGGACCATACTCGGGTCGACAGCGCGTCGTTTTCCACGCGCGCCCCAAAGAGCTATCGGAAATCTCACGGGGCCTCCTTTAGACGCCCAAAATCTGCCGGGGTCGCGATACTGTCTCATTAAGTAACTGTGACCTTCGAACGTAAAGGGTTATTGAAGAATCACCGTGGATTTTAGTCAGTACAAGTCTGACAGTACCTACCGTCCCGCCCAGGGTGGGACTCATTTGATGATTTTACCTTATTAAAAAAAGGCAGACACTACACCAGGAGTATAAAAAAATATGTATACTGATGATATGTATACTGTAACAATAACGTTGTAAAATCAAATATTTTAAAAGAGTCACCATGGAGTTTCTTGCCGGTTCTTCTCCATGGAAACGATCAACTAGAACCGTGCCATTTTTTTTTCTTTTCGTTGTTTTATAAGTGCCCATTGAGGCCCATGTAAAATAAAATGTTTTGATTTTGAAATACATCCCGTTCCTCATAACTCCATATATATGTAAGTCGCATAGCCTGAAGTCGTGAACGGGTCATAAGACAACACGTATTTAAAAGGTATTCGAGTCGACAAAGTCATGACTACAATTAGCCCAATTTGAAAGTAATTTGAAGGCAGACTTAAAAATGAATGTCGTAATTTTTCTGTCAAAAAGGAATTGGGTCAGGCCTTTCTTTCATGAGCAGCGGGTTAAGAGATTTAAAATCATAATTAGAGGAATTAGCAAGAGTAATTCCTTGTCTTTTATGTTGCCAAAAGGCATTAAATTCCGGTGAAAATCTTTCTCACAATTCAAGTAAAAAATAGACTTGTAGGCTTCCCTTTTTCCGGCAGTTGTTTGTGGAAGCAACTGGATAATATAATTGGAACGAAGTTCCTTATCGCGCGTTGTGAAAGGGGGCTGGACGGAAAAAATTCTTACGAAAAGTTGTCACGACACTTTTATCCGACTGCGCGACGCAAAGGAGGGTAATGTGTTTATTACCATGGAATGGAATGGACTGGACTGGACTGGACTGGACTGGACTGGACTGGACTGGACTGGACCGGACCGGACCGGACCGGACCGGACCGGACCGGACCGGACCGGACTGGACTGGACTGGAGTCGCGACGATTATTTTTGTTGAGTGTATACAGTAACTTCGTTCCATCCGGGTGTCCCTTGACACCTCTCAAGTTTTTTATTTTTATTTTTTCCAAAAAAAAAAAACTAAAGTTATCTATTACTGATGTAACAATATGTCAACACAAATTACATGTCTGGTAAAAGAAACATCCATTTGCGATGTAACACAAAAAATGGACTCTTGTCAAATCAAAATATTTTCTTCAGAGCAGTGGTTTTTTTCCTAAATTATTGTGTTATCTTCTCCTTGTTTGTATTATGGCCGAAAGAAAATCTTTTTGTCGGCCATCTTTTATGAACAAAACCAACCTAATGATCTATTTTGTTCCAGATAATTTGGTCATGTATTAAACTACGGAAACCAGTACACAGAACAGCACGGGTTATTTTTTTTATCTTATAACCTCAACTCTATAAAAGGTGCGTACAGACACGGATCAAATAATTACTTTTAGATCACACAAATCTTTGTTCCGTGCAGGAATCAAACCGGTGACACGCAATACAGCAGTCAATCGGTCGGCCATTGCGCCATCTGTGTACTCTACGAGTACAAGTAAAAAAAAAATAGGGTTTATAAAGTAAAGTTTTAGTTCTGAATAATACTAGTATTATATTGTCTTGCTATACTGTTTGCCATTCAACGTATTCATCATAATGATGACCACAAATGGATTACTGCTTCCCCTTAAAATCCAATTTAAACAAAATCATTTCAGCTTTTCCTTTATAACACGAAACAACACAACACTTTTTTTTCTTTTTTTTTTGTTTTCTTTTTTTTATGTTGTGTGTACTTATGGCATGTATCAATAAACGTTTTTTTATTTTTTCCTTCTTTCTTTCACAACTTTCATAGTGCCTTTACAATACTTCATTCGACACAAAAAGAAAAGGTCGAACGTGTTTTTTGCCAACATTCAAACCTCGTGAGAATAGTGACGGCAAAGTTGTCATGTCCGGGAAATTGTCAGATTTTTTATTACCGACCCACGAGACAGTCGGAACTTTACTAATAATGAGGGTAGAGTGTTATTCGTGGGCTGTGCTGATTTTCCTATTGTGTCGTCAGCGGTACGGTCAACAAAGTTCCTGATATGCAAAATATATTTTTTCTTTTCTTTTGGAGGACAATGTCGTTGAGGTAGACCGCAGCGAAGTTGGTGTGACGGTCGGATTCAGTGGGGAAAACATGGACAAAGACCGCACAAGGTAAAGAGGGTTTGAAGAAATAAAAATACATAGTGAAAATAAGTGAAGACAAATCAAAAACAAAACTTTACTTCACAACTTCTTTTGTAATAATAATATGCTTGTTAGGCCACGTTCACACGGCGACCATTCGATTAGATTTTTTCACGTATACGGTTTTACCGTATACAATGCAATCGTTCACACGGCAACCATTCGATTCGATTTTTTCATGTATATAATGGGCGAGTCGTGTGAACGGGACAACATGAACATAAGCGCCACTGCGTGTCGTATTCGATAAAATCGTTTCGAGACGCGGCGTTCGGCCAGGTTCACACGGCGATTATTTTCCCGTATACCGTATAAACGATTTTATCGAATAGAGTAGTGACAACAGAATATATATGAAAAAATTGATTACACGGCGTTCATACGGGAAAATCCCGTGTTCGAGAAATATATTTTACCGTGTACCGTGCGAAGTTGTCACCGGAACGCCGCGTCTCGAAACGGTTTTATCGAATACGACACGCAGTGACGCTTATGTTCATGTTGTCTCGTTCATACGACTCGCCCATTATATACACGAAAAAATCGAATCGAATGGTTGCCGTGTGAACGATTGCATCGTATACGGTAAAACCGTATAAGTGAAAAAATCGATTCGAATGGTCGCCGTGTGAACCTGGCCTTCCGGTGACAACTTAGTACGGTATGCGGTAAAATATATTTCTCGAACACGGGATTTTCCCGTATGAACGCCGTGTAAACAATTTTTATGTTTTCATATATATTCTGTTGTCACTACTCTATTCGATAAAATCTCGTATACGGTATACGGGAAAATACAAACAAAATACAAAATCAAAAAGTTTTATTTAAACTTTCTTATGATCATCCGGCGTGAAATTCGCTAAGTGCTCCACAGAATACTACCAAAATAAATTAGCCTATAGAAAAATACAGATTATAAGCTATCTGTACACTGAATTACATACAGATCCATTCAATAATTTTGCATGGGAGAATGGTAAACACCAAACAGTCATACATGCATCGTAGTAGTAAGATTAAATATTTTTCTTATAGGCCTAGTCGGACAGCGTAGCTCGACGTCCGATCAAGGACCGCGTCAACTGCATCATGTTACACGCGCAACTCAAAGCCCCTTCGTACCTACACTAGGCGACGCAAGTTTCCGATACTTTACGACACGTCGAGAAATGTTTGGCTACCTATACGAGAACTTCTGGTTGCAACCGTGACAGCAAGACTCACTAGTTGACCTTCCAACATTTCTAGTAATAAATACTAAGTAAGTAGTAGAGATAACAAGGACTTAGTATTTATTACTAGAAATATTGTAAAGTCAACTAGTGAGTCTTGCTGTCACGGTTGCAACCAGAAGTTCTCGTATACATTTATCTGCGTGCAAGCGACTATCGCAATACATAGAGGTTCATACCCAGGCACTCGTCCAATGAATGCCAAAATCGAAGGTATAGTCGCCTTGTGTACGAAGGGGCAAAGAGTTGTCAGCAATTAATTGACAGGCGGCGCCTAATAGGGCCGAATCCCTGCGGAAGTAGCTGGACTATCTTAAGAGGTTACTGAACGCAGTGGTAGACGCCCACGGCGTCGGACGTCGCAAGACGATCTCGGCCAGCGTAGGCGCGGGCATGCGGGCGGCGAGTAATGGGCAACTCGCCGCCCGACCATTGACCATGCCCGGCTTGACGGCGCGTTGTGTTCCACGCGCGCCTGAAAAAGCGTCAGCAAGATGACTGGGCCCCCCTTTAGAGGGCAAAAGCCTGCCCGGGTCGTGGGACTTATTCCATTACCGTGACCCTGGAACATAAAGGGATAATGGGATTTCCTGGAAAGTAAAGGGTTAATGAAGGACACCATGGATTTTAGTCAGTAACTACAAGTCTGACAGTCCCTCCCACCCTGCCCTGGGTGGGAGAACTCATTTGATGATTTTACCACGCTAAAAAAAAAAGAGGTTACTGAAGCCCTGAAACGTAAAGGGTAACTGAAAGAATAGATAAGTTTTTAGTCAATCAAGTCTGACTGTCGCTTCGCAACCCAGGGCAGGCGGAGGATTCATTTCATGATTTCCAAGAACTACTTCTGACGGAAAATAAATCTGGCTCAATATTTGCAGAAACTTTTACAAGGTTATTGACAATGTTGAAATCGGGTTTAAGTGTTTACAACCCTTTTTTATCAAACTCTAACACCCCCGCAGTTGACCGTTGCTTGGAGGGACATTGATCAATTGAACCCTTTTGTATCGAAGTTTTATATATAGGTCAGAAACTAAAAAGATAGATGAATAACGTCTGTAATCTCCAAAGTCTTGTCCTAAGAGATCACTCAAATTTCAGTAAAGTCCCTGGAACATATAGTTCGACGTTCGGTTTTTTATGATTTGAAATTACTGGTCAAAACTATACGTTGCGGTAGCCTCAAAATGGAGGGGCGCTGATTCGAAATATTCTAGAAAATGCAATAGCTTGACGGTGAACAGTTGGAAAACCTATAGGCACGGAGGAAGGCTTACCTTGCTGTCCACGTCCGCGATCAGCTCCAGAGGGACTGCTTCAACTGCACTCAAAGTTCACTTCACACACAGAAGTTCATAGTTCAAAATGTTAGTCCAAAATGCGGTGGGCCAATGAACCCGCGGGTATTATTTATGGCGAAAATATGGACAATCTCAGCACTAACTTAGCTGGAAAGGCGATGACGCGGCGCACAGACGATCAGAGATAGATCTTTTTCGAAGAGTTGTCAACGGACCGCACGCACGCTAGGCGAATATTCAACAGAGTCGCCATCTTGATCTTATTTTTTTTCCTTCCTTTTTCATCACATGAACATAGTCACGAGATGCGCAGCGACCAGTGGAACTTCATACTGGTTGAGTTTCCTTAGCCGCGGCAGGAGCCAAGTCCAAGAGGCGACTGCTGGACATTTTCAACACGGCAAAGCCAACCTGGCGTACCCAGTCAGTTCAAATGTCCAACGTCAAGCATTATATTTATTTATTACACGCAAACACCGTGTTGGCGTAACCATCTTCCCCGGTTTGAAAGATCCCACTTTCGAAACACACAAGAAAGCGTCATTATAGTAATAATTGCATATCGTCGCGAAAACTCTACCTCTAGGGAGGAAACCTAACAAAATTTAAATTGAATTATAAAAGAAAGAAAATTTGGTTACATTACTAAATTGACCTAACCCTAACCTAAAATACGATAAGCTAATTAATGCTTACTGAGTAGGGAGAGGGCACAACTTAACAATCGGCCTGCTCTGAAGCATTCCACCTTGTACCTTCACTGATGCGACTCTGCAGATCCCTTTTTTGTCCGGAAAGATTTCAGTAATTAAACCTAACGGCCAGTGCAAGGGCATGACATTATCTTGCATTGAAACAACGACCATACCAACCCGGACTGGGTTAGAGGGAGTATTCCATTTTTGCCTTGTTTGGAGGGTGTGCAGATATTCATTGCGCCACCGCTTCCAAAAAGATTGAACGAGTTGATCAGTTAACTCGTATCGTGAAATAAGGTGTAAACGCGTTTCAGTAACTTCGCGAGCGGGTAAAAACACAAGCGGTTTCGTATGAAGGAAATGTGCAGGTGTTAGAGCGGTAGGTTCTGACGGATCTGAGCTAAGTGCATAGAGTGGCCGAGAGTTTAACAAAGCTTCGACTTGAGCTAACATAGTGTTAAGCTCATCAAAAGTGAGTATTTGTTGACCGACGACCTTCAGAAGATGCGTTTTGACACTCTTTACCTCACTTTCCCAGCATCCACCAAAATGCGGAGCTCTACATGGGATGGTTTTAAGAGTTATTTTATGCTCTGCCAGTTCCAATTCCCAATAGGGGCGATATTCTTGCGACAAGAATTGGTAGAGATCGCGAAGATAAGAACGAGCTCCAATGAAATTGGTGCCGTTGTCCGTATACAGACACTCGATGGGACCACGGCGAGAAATAAAACGTTTTAGTGCTGACAAGAAGCTCGCGGTGCTGAGATCTGAGGCAACTTCTAGATGCAAAGCACGCGTTGTCAAGCACGTAAAAAGACATATGTAAGCCTTACGACTCTTTTGGCCTCTGCCGCGCACAGATGTTATCATGAGCGGCCCAGCATAATCACACCCAGTGTGTGAAAATGCTTTAGGAGCGATTTCAACACGTGTCTGCGGCAGGTCAGCCATGATTGGAAAAACCGGTCGTGGCTTAGCGCGAAAGCAAATATTGCAGTTAAAAGTTATATGACGAACAATACGTCGTGCGGACAGAATCCAATACCTCTGTCTCAAAAGAGACAGAAGCAAGTTCGGACCTGTATGAAAGTTCTTGACATGATAGTAGGAAACTAAAAGTTCCACTACGTGGTCCTGTCGAGGAAGTAAAATTTGGTGACGCGAATCAAAGTCTAACTCAGAGTTGGCTAAGCGTCCACCAACGCGAATAAGTCCATTATGCAGAAACGGACTAAGTTTCTGTAATGGCTTTGAACATAATTGTTTGCGGTTTATGCGATCGAGATCTGACTCGAAATGGATCCGCTGAACAGAGCGCCACACTACTAATTCAGCGAACTCCAAGTCCGATGCGGTAACGGGTCCCTTCGGGAGACGTTTGAGAAATTTATAGACAAAACAAATGGTTTTTAGATATTTCATCCAAGAGGAAAACCTACTAGAACGATGATATAAAATGTCTTCTGTTAGAGAACTGGTATCTGTATCAGAAGACTCTGCTTTCGTAACTGAGGGTAGAGCCACAGACTTCATCTCTGGCAGCTCTTGCACCTCACCGGATACAAATGGCTTCACGGGCCATTCGTGTCGGGGTGTTTTAAGCCATGGCGGTCCACTCATCCACAGTGGATGATGAACTAGCTGGGCCGGTGTTAAGCCACGAGAAAGACAGTCACTTGGGTTCTCAGATCCCTTGACATGGAAGAAGTGCTCCGACGATAAGTTTTCGTGGATTTTAGCGATGCGATTGGCCACATAAGTGTGCCAGCGATGAGGAGAGGAATGAATCCAACTCAAAGTTACAGTTGAATCAGAGAACGCCACGACAGCCTCAATGGCATATCGGGCGGAGTAGAGAACGAAAACTCGTTTGATCAGAATTGATAAAAGGAGTGCGGCGCATAGCTCCAAACGAGCTAGCGAAATAACCTTAAGAGGTGCGACTTTGGACTTTGCACATACCAGTGAGATGACGATGTCACCGTCTGGCTTGACTACGTGGGCATAGACAGCACCGCCGTAAGCCTTCTCACTGGCATCCGCAAAGCCAACTATGGACAGTTTACAATTTTCGATAACGCCAATATGACGTGCGAATTTAAGTTGAGAAACTTCAGGTAACTCAGCTTGAAATTGTTCCCAAAGGCGAACAATGCGATTCGGTGGGACCTCATCCCATCCTATTTTGACAAGCCACAAATCCTTGATCAGTAATTTAGCGTACAAAATCATGGGCGCGACTAATCCCAATACATCAAAGAGACGAGCGATAGACGACAAGATATTCCTTTTTGTACAAGGACGAACATCAGGGTTGACCTGGAACGCGAAATAGTCATGGTCGGGAAACCAGCGTAACCCAAGAATTTTCAGGGTCGGATCCTTACTTAGATCGACACTGTGCGAGAGTCGCAATGACTCGGGAATAGCCTGAAGGACTTCAGCGCTATTACTTGACCATTTAGTCAACTCAAAATCACCAAGTGAAAATATTTTAATCAATTGGTGAGATGACTCTATTGCTTGCTCTACATTAAAGGTAGAGCTTGCTATATCATCCATGTAAATGTCTCTGCTCAGTACCTCACTGGCCAGAGGAAATTGGTGCCCTTCGTCCTTACACAATTGTTGAATGGTGCGAATCGCGACAAAAGGAGAACACTTCAGGCCGAAAGGTAGAACTGAAAATTGAAAGATTTTTAAATTTTCATCTTCATGAAAGCGGTAGAGTATTCGCTGAAGCGGACGATCTTCAGGACGAATCCCTATTTTAAGATACATAGCTTTAACGTCAGAAGTTATTGCTACCGCGAAGAGTCTCAGGTTCAATAAAATATTTAACAGGTCCGTTTGAAGAACGGGACCAGCGTAAAGGATGTCATTTAACGAGGTACCATTGTCTGACTTTGCGCTTGCGTCAAGAACCACGCGTAACTTAGTGGTTGTCTTGTCCTCGCGAATGACAGCATGGTGTGGGATATAGAACGAGACCTCACCTGGCAAAACTCCTTCCACTAAAGAAATATAGTTATTTTTTAGATAATCTTTAATGACGTCATCATACATAAATTTGACGTTAGGATGTGATTTAAATTTACGTTCGAGGCTAAGAAACCTACGACGAGCGATTTCGAAAGAATTTCCTAGCGCAGAAGCGTCCGTCTTTAATGGCAAAGCAGCGACATACTTGCCAGATGGGGTGCGAGTAGTGGTAGAACAATAAAACTGCTCGCAGTGTTTATCGTCCACACTTGTGATTGAAGAAGCTTGAACTTCCTCGATCTCCCAGAATCTACGCAAGTCGTAGTTTTCCAAAGAAGACGTCGCGCAAAACGACATCGTAGCGGTAGAAGAGTCTAAAATAGGCGCTTCTCCCATAAAGATATATCCTAACACAGTCTCTAATGCATCTGGATATCCAGCTGTCGAAGTAACTTTACTTGGTTGCAATAACTTAGCAAACAACTTTACTCCAAGTAGAATGTCAATATTCCCCGGCATTCCCCAAGTATCATCAGCGAATAGATGCGAATCGATATAATTGAGATCAGCGACATCTATCGGACACAATGGAAGCTGTCCTGTTATCTCGTCGAGAACCAGTGCCTCGATTGAGTACTTGGGTTGAGCGCGGAGGCGAGAGCTAAATGTGAAGTCGACTGAACCGCGGACCGATTGAGACGTACCACCGATACCTTTAACCGTGACTATAGAATCGTCACGTATTGGTAGTCCAAGCATACGACAACATCGGGTGGTAATATAGTTCTTCTGAGAACCCGGGTCCAATAGACAGCGAACAACAAAATCCCCTTTCTACCTACCACTAACACTTTCGCAGTAGCTAAAACCTCCGTAGTGCGAGTACTATTATGAGCCGAAGCCGAATGAGTACACAAAGAAACGCGATCTTGATCCGGGGTCTGGACTACGGCGCTGGCAGACGGCGCAGCGCCGACTGCTGGCGCGGGTGTCGGTTTGGGCGGCGGCGATTGATCAAAATGTAACAGGGAATGATGTTTACCGCTGCATTTCTTGCACGAGAGTGCTGATTGACACTTAGATACGGTGTGTTGACTACTAAGGCAATTACCGCAAAAGCGATTATCTTTTATATATTTAAATTTGTCATTCGCATTTAATTTTAAAAAGGCACTACACTTATATAAGTTTGTGTGCACCGACTGACAAAGCGAACACTTAGGTGACGTAGCTACATACACCTGCGATACCTTACTAGAGGGTGCGGGAGGGGGTCTACCGCTGGCGCCAGCAGTCGGACGCTCAGGCTTCTGCGGCGCGGTGCGATAAAGAATTTTTACCTGTTCTCGTACGAACTTTACGAAATAATTGTAATCTACGCTATGAGGATCCGTTAACGTGCGAAGCGACATTTCATAATGTTTTGCGATGTCGGAGTCTACCAACTTAAGACCCACGTACATAAAAATAAAATCAGACATGTTGTCGATTTTTAATTGTTGAAGTCCAGCCACAATAGCGGTGTACCTATCAAAAACCTTTTCTACATTAGCGGGCGACGAACCAGCTGCCTTTAAA
Organism: Agrotis clavis; assembly: GCA_954870645.1. Taxonomy (NCBI): domain Eukaryota; kingdom Metazoa; phylum Arthropoda; class Insecta; order Lepidoptera; family Noctuidae; genus Agrotis; species Agrotis clavis. Next base: position 22,734,519 of record OX940931.1, on the reverse strand, counting down.
GAAAACAGCTGATTTAAATAATTAACGGCTAATGCGCGCTTGTCCTGATATTTAGCGATAAGCGCGTCCCAGATAACACGATAATTTTCTGCAGCAGGAACAATACCGGCTGCCACACCTTTGGCTTTGCCTTTGAGATGACCTAACAAATAATGAATGCGATCAGAATCCGAGAGATCGGGATTTGTATGAATCACCCGTTTAAATGTCTCATAGAAGAACGGAAAGTTCTGAATGTCACCATCAAAGGTAGGTAGTTCGATTCGAGGTATTTTGATATGCGATGATCCTGCCTCATTCGAGTTATGAGACTCTTTTGTTGTGGTTAGGGAACTCAAAACATTTTTGATTTCGCACGCCAGATCCTCAAATGAAGACAATGTACTATAATTAACCTCATATGTTGGATTAAGTTTCAATGAAATAATGTTTATATTATCAATAACAGTTATAATTTCAGTACGAATTAGATCAATTGATTTAGCTTGCGCAATAAAGGTGTCCCGCGATTTTTCGGTTTTAAGGTTTATTATAGAATCAAATAACCTTTGTGCACGAGCAAAGTATGCGGCGCGTTTGCCCTCATACATTTTTAATTTATTTTGTAAATCTTCCATTTTAACTTACAATAGAATAGAACTCAAAGTAAATTTACACAAAAATATCAATTCGGAACCCACTTAACTCTCAAACACGGAACCCTAACAAGCTAGTACGAAAACTGTGAATCAAAACAAAAGAAACAAATGCTTGATCAGGTAAAAACAATAAAATAGGTAGGAACCTCTTTTCCTGACCTGCGGAACCCTAGTACCAAAAATGGCAACAAGGTGCGGTAAACAACTGAATTTAAAAATAATAAATCAGCTATTTAAATAATTCTGTACGGAACCAACTTTCGCCTTAGCACGCGGAACCCTAATGGAACGCGTAAGCAAAAGTCCAACAAAATAACACAATTAAACAAATAGGTACGGAATCACTACTCCGACCGTGCGAATGACATAATTATCACAATAACTTAGTGAGGGTTACAATAACAACCTTTTACAAATACTATAATCCTTTTCGGTAAGTAGGTAGATATATACCTATAATATGTCCCGTACGAAACCTTCCGATAGGTAACCACTTACAACAAAGGATCAAGTCTAAGGTAAACAGAAAATAAATGCGATGCGAGAATATACCTAGGTATCTCGATAAATATTTATCTAATGTACCTATGTAACTCAAAACGGAATGAACACAAGTGTATGTACAAAAACCGTCTGAACCTAAATAACTTATAGGTGCGATGGGAATTCACAAACCAAAGTTCAAAAAACAACTTTAGTTTTAGTTGGTATGGAAATAATATCCAACCATGCGAAAACTTACTTTACGTACGTGCGATACAGAAATAACTTATCCGTGATCTCACAACTGTAACGTTAAGTAAGTGCGGTGTAGATAAACAGTAAAATTGTTGTTATCTAAAACATAAATTTAAAATAAATTTATTGAGAATAATGTAACTAAATTGCAATAATTTAATCAAATGCGGAGTGGACTGTATTGCGATTAAATACTCGTAAAATACGAGGCGATATACCAGGATAACATTTACCTATAAAACTTCAGTTAAATAATACTAAATCAATCATAACAAAGGTACAATGACCGTTCAATCACGATTGTGGTTCCCGGACTCAAGGTCAACCTTGGTACGAAAGTAGGTCACTCAACACAACCTTTGTGAGAACCCCAAACGCGCTGTTTGTCGAGCACGAGGAATACTACCCACGAATCTACCCACCAATATACCAAATGTTGGCTTGTGATGCGCAGTTCTCGGAAAATACCCTATTTCACGACACAGTTCACTGTAATAGTTATAGCATTTAAGACTTGATATGATTTAGTAATATTAATGTGTAAGTACCTACACCGCTAAAAATATGCAATGTAACGGAACTTCGATAAAGAATGCGGATGATATTAGACCTTACATATAATGCAATAAGGACGAGTTTCCTAAAACGATATGCAATTTTACTTATATAATTTCTAGATTTTTCTAGCTTATAGGATAAATCTATCCGGCTGAAGGACCAAATGGAACATATAGTTCGACGTTCGGTTTTTTATGATTTGAAATTACTGGTCAAAACTATACGTTGCGGTAGCCTCAAAATGGAGGGGCGCTGATTCGAAATATTCTAGAAAATGCAATAGCTTGACGGTGAACAGTTGGAAAACCTATAGGCACGGAGGAAGGCTTACCTTGCTGTCCACGTCCGCGATCAGCTCCAGAGGGACTGCTTCAACTGCACTCAAAGTTCACTTCACACACAGAAGTTCATAGTTCAAAATGTTAGTCCAAAATGCGGTGGGCCAATGAACCCGCGGGTATTATTTATGGCGAAAATATGGACAATCTCAGCACTAACTTAGCTGGAAAGGCGATGACGCGGCGCACAGACGATCAGAGATAGATCTTTTTCGAAGAGTTGTCAACGGACCGCACGCACGCTAGGCGAATATTCAACAGAGTCGCCATCTTGATCTTATTTTTTTTCCTTCCTTTTTCATCACATGAACATAGTCACGAGATGCGCAGCGACCAGTGGAACTTCATACTGGTTGAGTTTCCTTAGCCGCGGCAGGAGCCAAGTCCAAGAGGCGACTGCTGGACATTTTCAACACGGCAAAGCCAACCTGGCGTACCCAGTCAGTTCAAATGTCCAACGTCAAGCATTATATTTATTTATTACACGCAAACACCGTGTTGGCGTAACCAGTCCCTTTTTACGTGGTAAAATCATCAAATGAGTCCTCCCACCGAGAGGGGAGGGACGGTCAGACTCGTACTTGCCCTTTACGTTCCGGGGTCACGGTTTCCTAATGAGACAGTCCCGCGATCCCTTCAGGCATTGGCCCGAGGCGCGCGTGGAAATGACACGCCGTCGACGCCGTCATCCATTGCTCGCCGTCTGCATTCCCGCACCTACAGTGGCCGGAAATCGCCTCATGAAGGCTTATACCCTAATAGCACTCACATTTCATGAGTCATGTTTAAGTTTTATGTAATGGGGAAGGCCGGTCAAAGCTAATTGTAGATGGCGCCACCATAGCTAGGTCCTAATCCGACCAATGTGGTAGTACTATTTTGAAGTACCTATAAGATTTGAACCAATGACGATGCTGGGAACTAGCTATGCTAGCGCCATTAGTTCCCCAGTTGCCATCCCCGTTGGACGAGCCAACTACAGACTATCAACTGTATGTACATTGTACGTAAGTGTATCGACATAAACTATACAATTCCCACTGCTGGGACACGAGATTCTTCTACATATGTTAATACGTTGTATTCCTCAATGTTATCCTCATCCTTACAAAATCATTTACTATTAAACGTATTTACTATCAATTTGAACAGACGAAGAAGAAAACTCTTGACTAAATTACTTTTAGGACAAGACAAACAGTACCCTCCGGAAGGGATAAGATGTTCAATTATAAGACATCCTTTATTGTTTTAGGTTCGAACTTACTTATGTAATGTACCCTCTATAAAACAATATTTAAGGTCTTGGTAATAATTTGTTGTACAAGCAAACTAATAATTAAATCGGAAGCGGTTACGAACAATCTCTACTTATCTTTGTTCAAACTCAAAGCATTTATGTTAAAATGAGGCGAAGATACAGTCCGAGTCTAAAAGTATGTTTTTCAAAAATCTAATGATGCAGTTTAGTTTTCATCAAAATCATCGACCTCGAGACTACTTTCAGTATTTTTCGCTATTTCTTATACATTCGTATATGGCGACCCAGTCGGAAAATTCACCCTGTATAGTATGTAAACTGAAGGTGTTTTTCTTTTAGAAATATTCTGAACCTCTCAAAGCAATTTTTGTGGTAATTTATTTCAAAGATGAAACAATTATTACTATCTCTACACTAAGCAGTAAAAACTTAGCATTCATGAGACTAATCAAGATTACAATTTGAACTAACACTATTTTTCAGCCGCTGAATAAAAATTCTAAGATAACTTTTTACCATAAGGTAAGAAAGGTACTCGTATAATAAGTTTTCATTTCATTTATATTGAGTTTGATAGTAGTTTTACTATGGTTTGTTTTTGTTTTGCTATTTAAAAAAAAACGTTGCCCGACACTAGGAATTTCTCCTGTATCGTGGATGCGTTTACAAACATAGAAACTCACATACACACAAACACCCAGACCCTGGACAACTAATTGCAGATGATACAAATAAGCTAGCATACAATAATAAACTAGTGATGGTCGTTAGTTCAAACTGTGTATAGGCAATACATTTAATGAGTGCAATTTCTCACAAAAAACAGTATTACACTTCTCTCAAAACAGTCAAGGTAAAATTATTATAAAAAGGAAATACGAACGTAATAGAAAATGAAGTCGGTAAAAAACAAAACTAAATTATTATGACCGATACTTTTTCACAAACAAAAAACCCACATCCCATTTATGGGACTGGGCCGTTAAAAAGGTAACTACAGAATATAATGACTGTGCAATGTCATAAAGAAAAACCAGAAAGCAAAAGTTACTCATAATAATATAAAAAAGATAAACACAAAATCGTCTCAAACTGACCGCTAAGTCAATATTGAGTTGGTCCATCAATTGACCCCTTTTTAAAGGTCCCGAGTGAGCGAAGACGGAGACATCTGCGCTTGTCTCATCTTTTAGACGTTTTTACGTATTAATACGAACTGAACTTTGCAACTTAGAGCTTCTTTGAAACTTTTGTTGTGTTGCCCTACAGTCTTTGTTGTTAACCTGCACACTAGGAGTGTCTCCTGAGTCGGACGTAGATTTCGTTTTTTTTGAAACATTAAATCACATATTTTTTACATAAACAGCCAGACCTTTTTTAGCGTGGCAATCATCAAATGAATATTCCCATCCAGGGCAGAGCGGGATCGACTGTCAGACTCGTACTGACTAAAATCCACGGTGTCCTTCAATAGCCCTTTACGTTCCGGGGTCAGCGGTAATTCGTGAGTCCTGCGACCTCAAAACAGCCAGACTTGGAACAACTTTTTAGACCATAGGTCTAAAGTTCTAACTATCGCAAGTTCGCAACATTCGATGGCTCGTCCACTGCGTCAACCATGCCGTCTACTTTGTGTAAGTAAAATTTTTATTTTTCACTTTCAAAATAGTGGTTGCGAACAAGGCGATCAGGATGAGGCCTATGCCAGTGGAATCGAACCATGCCCGGGTCGACGGCGAGTTGTGTTCCACGCGCGCCTCAAAAAGAGTGTCAGCATAATGACGGGGCGCCCCGTTACCACGCGCTCTTCAAAGAGTGTCAGCATAATGACGGGACCCCACTTTAGATGGCCAAAGCCTGCCGTGGTCGCGGGACTCACGGAACGTAAAGGGCTATTGAAGGACACCGTGGATTTTAGTCAGTACGAGTCTCATTTGATAATTATAAGAAGCTAAAAAAAAGCCAATGGAATCACTCAGCCGTCACTGAAGGTTACAGGTAGCCTGGTGGTGTCGGAGACTGGTTTGGATCCTACCCACCACAATCTCTAAGTTGTATGGAACTACCTTTTTATCGTTGTAATATCATCAAATGTGTCTTCCCGCACTGGATCGAGCGGAAGGTACTATCAGACTCGTACTGACTAAAATCCAGTGTTCCTTGAATAGCCAATTACGTTCCAGACTCACGGTAAACTATACAGGCAGTCCCGCGACCTCAGCAGGCTATTTGTATCCACCTCAAGTCACTATTAAAAGAAACAACAGTTATCAGATCTCAATAAAGAGAGCATGCTAGTCTTATCAGGCGATCGAGAGCCGTGACAACCACTTACCAGATATACCGTACAAATTGCTTCATACGACGTTCAAGAGATACGGATTGCGGTGCAAGCGATTTAGATCCAGCAGCTTCGATCATAGAGCAAGGAATTCTTTTCTCTTTTGAAACGTTGCCCAATACGAGGAATTTCTCCTGTATCATGGGTGCGTATATAAACTTACATAGTACCTAACTCACATACACCCAGTCAATATTTGTTCCATGCGGGGATCGAAGTCCAACCAAGCCAGTCCAGCCGCTCAGCCACTGTGCTAAATTGAGAAAACTCTTTGTTAATTACCTTATGCTTGAGCTTATCATCATCAGCGTATAATATTCCCACTGCTGGGACACAGGCCTCTTTTCAACGAGAGGAAGTGGGCCATAATCCAACAAGCGAGCCCAGTTCGGGTTGGTAGTCACATGTCTCCGAATTTTGTTTCAAGGACATGCCCGTTTCCTTACGATGTTTTCCCTCACAATTTTGAGAGTAGTGGTGATGATAAATTACACAAATTAGTAAACCTGGCAGGGTTTGAACCCACGACCTACAACTGGTAAGTCGGGGTCGATATCACTGGGTCACCACTGCTCCCTTGTGCTTGAGCTGATTCAATCGAAATAAATACCTATTTGCTTCCTATCAAGGATGCAGAAACGAGCTATCTAAACGAGTACTTAGTGTATTAAATACTTGACCATAGTAGATACCAGATCTATATCTAAAGCCAGAGTAGACCCAGTGAGGGAACGAGGTGGCGCTAGACGACTTGTATAGCTCTGTCTCTTTCCCACACTGGACCTACTCTAGATAATGATTGAAGACGTCATGGTTATAGGCCACCAAAATTTCTTACACCTAGGAACTGTGTTAGTATGCTTACTTATGCAAACCGAAGAATGGATACTTATCCATTCTACATCTACACATTCTTACTCTATACTCTATGTTACGAACTACGGGTCGTTATGTTCTAATAATTCTGAATAGAAATGGAACTGCGGAGCGAACTTGCACTTAGCTTGGACCAATGACGCGGTTTCTATGCTATCATCTGGTCCATTGTTCTATCTATTGGACATCGAGCAGATTGTGGCTAAATGGCTAAAGACATTCGATCTTGGGAGCACTTATCGAAATAGTATCTTGTATTTTGTGATCGCTCTGCTTCCTAAGATTGCAAATGTTTGTAATGATAAAAAAAATAATGAATTGGTTTTAAACAATATTAGCTGACTACATAAAAGCTGTGTTGCACCATAACCTCGTTACATTCCCACAAGTGGGACAGGCTTGAGACAATATAGGCTGACTGTATCACTACCTGGGCACCAAGCGTCTTAGATCAACTCATGATCTCGTTTTTGAATGCAAAAAAGCAGCTAATAGCTCATTTATACGAGACCCTTAATTGAAACCATGGTACGTCATACTGAATTGTGTTTTTTTATGAACCCGTTACAAAAATTAGACGACAAGATTCGCGTTATTGACCGTCGTTTTAAAAGATAATACGTGATTTGAGAGAATTCTCCACATTATTCACGATTTGCGATGCATGTAATATGACATAGCAGCCAAAAAAAAACATCGTTATATAAGGTGATCGGGAAGAAATCAAAGATATATGACATCCAAAATTTGTACTTTTAGCCCTTGTGTTGAACTAAAAGGAAAAATAAATCTTCCAATGGTAACTTACATAAACGACAAACGCAAAACAATGCACTAGCCCTACTTATAGGTACCTAACGCACATACCACTGCAATACAATATCGATTAAGTTTTATGGCCACTATCAGCGGCACAGTGCACGTCAATCAAGGCATGATGCAATTTTTATGAGCTGATAATCTAAGTGATTCATCATACAATAGATTCTAAGAGCAGGCACGATCTGTTGCTGTTTTATTGACGAAGCAAGCCACGTGGCGATGCGTTTATAAGATTTCTGTTTGCTCCTTTGATTGTCTTGATATTTGTATTGGAGTGGGTTTCAGGATGGAGCCTGCTGATCATCATCCGCCTAGCTTTTTCCCAACTATATTGGGGTCGGCTTCCAGTCAAACCATATGCGGCTGAATATCAGTATTTTACATGGAGCGACTGCCTATCGGACCTCCTCAACCCCGTAACTGGGCAATACGATACCCCATGGTAAGACTGGTTCTCAGACTTTAATAAATCTCTAATATTTGTATGATCTACATATATTATTATTACGTAGATCATTAGTTTCGTGTTGAAATTGACGGAACGCACAGTGGTCCACTTAAGCTATGGATCGTGAAAACTGGAAGTCAAACCTTGCCGTGCGTCAACATTGTTTGGCGACTGTTCCTAATGCTGGCGTATAAAAACACGTAAACGTATTTTAATTTAGGCAACTAAATTACCAAAAATTCCTAAATATTTTAAGCTAAGTATAAATTTAATTTCAGTACTAGAACAACTGTTGACAAACACGACACATTGTTTGAATATGATTCTGGCAACTTTGTCGAAACTCGTCACAATTGTCCACGCAAATGTGTGTTGGGAGAGAAAACATTGCTGAAATTCTAAATTCTCTTTAAAGTACAGAGAATTTAAACATTTCAGTGCAGCTGTAAGCTTGTTAGCATTAAATATGTTACGACGTATTTATACTATAATAATATTGTTTATTTGCGCTTTTAGGCGTTTACAGACGAATATTTACATGCAAAGACAAAGATGAACATACAATAAAATAAGAAAATGAAGTTAAAAACATCTCAGGCACTGATCTATAGGGGATGTCAATCATGCAAATATTTTTATGAACTCTGGTACCCAAGGGTACCAGCATTCCCCAATAATTATTATAGATCCATTCATTGTGACATTAGATACAACGGTTAGGGAGTAAGTACCTACATATTGTAGTTTTTAGTAAAATGACAACAATACAACACACTATTGGATTTCATAATATCTCTTCCTGCTGTTATCAAATTTGAGCTTTTTTTCTGACCTTACGGACCTTGTCTTTGACCTTGTAAAAGAAAATATTTCCTGTTAATACATTTTTGTTATTTTTCCGTTTCAGGAAAAAGCCTCGTAAACAACCAGCTTTCGTAAAATAATCGGCTTACACTTATAACGATTATTACAAGTCTAAGAATAGGTACCCACTAGAAAAAAGCGAAAGCTTTTTATTTCTTCGAACTTTCTAATTCCTATTTTCTAGCATTGTTTATTAATTAAATGTTTATATAAAAAGAAAAAACTACATACAAAAAGTTACGTTTTCAATAGTTTTACGATGCCATTGCATCGATAATATTAACCTAGGGCCTTAATGTTTTTCAACATTCCAAAGTGCAAACAATTCCTACCATGAAATTGTATTTTTATTTACTTTTAATTAACTAGAAACAACTTTTCTGTTATCAGTTTCAAATTAAAACAATAAAGAATTTACAGCACTTTGGTTTTTCCAATAGAACCTTGTTTTTAAATGGTGGCAGTTTTTAAATGAAAACTGAATACATTTAGTACAAATGTACAATGAATAGTGGTTCAGAAACTTATTTATAAATATTAATCGACAAATGACAGCGTTATTTGATTACCAATGAAAGGATCACTGAAATAAGCTGAAAACTGGATACTTCAGGAATGTTCAGAAAACATCGGTAGGTACTCTGTGCTACTTAGTGTTATCAGTAATACACACTAATATTTTACAATCATAATTATAAAGATGTTTTTTTTTTATTTTTTTTATTATAATTTGTAGTTCACACCTTTTTGTATTCAATACTAGCCAGTGCCACCCGAGAAATAGGTACAATTTTAACGATAAAAAAAAGCATCAAAATCGGTGGCTTTTAAACGGTAACCCCGTGATGAAAAAACAACGCATGTATTGGATAAAAAATTAATAGATTTAAAAAAATCTAAAAACCCACGTTTTTAAATGTCCTAATAATAAGATCATAACCCTACGGGGCTGAGAGAGGGGCCACTCAAAACGTGGGGAACAAAGATAAAAATAATAAAATAATTATTATTTTTATCTTTGTTCATTGACAGCAAACCCTTTCATTTGATATCCATAACAAAGGGGTGCATTTCAAATAGCCTGTCTGCCATCTTGGACGTCCGCCATATTGGATTTAAGTCACGTGACTATTTTTTTCGTATTTGTGACAGCAAACCCTTTCATTTAACACCTATGGGTATTAAATATATATGATACCTATGGGTATTAAATGAATATTATATGGGTAGATGGCGGACTGGCTGTTTGAAATCCACCCCCCTGATATGTCAGGGGGGTGGCTGCCATATTGGATTTGTTATGACTTTTCTTAGCTAGTCATGTATTGTCATCAGAATTCAAAGCGTGTGCAAAGGGCTTTGTATCTTTTGTACCAGGTGCCATCCGCCATTTTGATTTTTTTTCAAAACGGCGTACACGAATGAAACCTTCATAAATCGATAGATCACATCAATACAAACATAAAATGTAGCGGGCAAAATCTCGTAAAGCGTCACGTTTCCGAGTTATGAGCTGTCAAAGATGTACAAGAGGTGCCATAGTTTTTTATTTAGTTTTTAATTTTTTGATGTTTCTAGATGAATGATGAAAGATATTAGGTAATTAATTGGATGTCAGTTTTTGTCCGCTCATTAACCCAATGTTATTCCAACGGGAATAATCACTAAGTATGATATTACAAACATTTTCTAAACAAACTGAATGCTTTTCAGGTAGGTACAGGCAGGAAAAGAGTTAAGTATACAGGCAGCGAGTTTTTAACAGTTTTCCAATAAACTACTAGCTTCTGCCCGCGACAACGACGATATAATACTAGACTCCTAATAACAGGCGACCGTTGTCTGTCAAGACATTAGGCAAAAAAGTCTTATATCCGTCTCATTTCGACCACTCCTGTGAGCCGTAAACATACGTTGAGACAGAACAGACCTTGAGTTAGCCAATCACAACGCAGTACCCCGCCCCCCTCGCTTACGTAGTACCTCAGCGAGTTGTCAGAATAATTTTTGTTCCTTAGATCGTGCATGCGGAGTCTAGTATTATATCGTCGTTGGCCCGCGACTTCGTACGCGGATCCTTTTTCCTGAATTTTCTTTGCTATAAACCTCACGGAGCCCGAGACCTTACCAACGAATCCAAAACCGTGGAAATAGGTTCGTGCGTTCTGGAGTTATAGCGTCAGGAAGTAAAACCCGACTTATTTTTATATAATAGATATGCATGCCATATGTTTAATGCAGTTTTTGCTACCGCATGACGCAGGTCCTCACCGAACACGGAAGTTTCAGGAGGTACCTGTGTCGGATAGGGAGGGAAGAAACGCCTGGGTGTCACCACTGCGAGGATCACCCGGAGCTTACGGTACACTTGAAACACAAAAACCTCAACAGTAATTGGTCTGTGTTGCCAGTTTACATATGTGGTAAAAATGCATACCTAAATAAAAAGTGGCTTCACCTTATTTGTCGCGCACATTCTATCTGTCTGTTTCTTTGATCAGAAAGCCTACCATGCCTACGGACATACACAAGCCTACCATGCCATGACCTGATTAAAAACGATTCAAAAGCAAGACATTTATGTTTAGGTTCCTAAACTGCATCGCCTAAAGTCGTACCATGACGTCCAATTTGCTTAGTGTCATTTGGATCGTTAAAAGTGAATGAAAGATCGCGATTTGTGGCTGAAACATTTTTGGTGAAAAAGAGACAACGCTTTTTTTTTAGCGTGTTAGAATCATCAAATGAGTCCTCCCACCCCGGGCAGGGCGGGAGGGACTAGGGACTGTCAGACTTGTAATGACTAAAATCCACGGTGTCCTTCGATAGCCCTTTATGTTCCGAGGTCACGGTAATGAGATAAGTCCCGTGACCCCGGCAGGCTTTGGCCCTCTGAGAGGGGGCCCCGGCGTCATTTTGCTGACGCTCTTTCAGCAGTCGCCTCCAGATCCCAGGGCAGCAATCCGGCAAGGAGGTTGGCCGATTCGCCGGCGATCGTGCGGTATCCCCGGATCATCCGGATAGCCATGACCCTCTGGCATGCGACCAACTTTAGTGGTCGCGTCCGGATGCTCATGGACCGCACAACACCGGCGTACAGCCTACGGCAGAAGGCGTTTGGCCCGCTGAGATTGGGCAGGAGTCGCCTGAAGGCGGCTGCTGCCCGGTTCAGCCTTGGGGCCAAACTCAGGAAATGCTCCCTGAAGTTCCACCGGCTGTCGAGGACGAGTCCCAGGTACTTCATCGTCCTCCCGACGTTGATGAACCCCCTCCACCGTTATGTGGGACTCTGACCGTGGCGCGTTAACGCGGACATGAAAACACATGGCCACCGTTTTGTGCAGCGCCACTTCGAGTCCCAGTTGCCGGATCCTTTCGACGATTGTCGCAACCGCTTGCGTCGCCAGGTCGGCCGCCGCCTGGTGCGACTCTCCCTGCGCCAGGACGAGCGTGTCGTCAGCGTAACATATTACGCTGACGCCGTCAGGGAGGTCGCCGCGCAGCACCCAGTCGTATCCGATGTTCCACAGGGGCGGCCCCAAGACCGAACCCTGTGGGACACCGCACAACATCTCTCGCCGGTTCCACTCTCCCCGGTGACCGGGGTAGATGACGGCTCTGTCCGTCAGGTAATCCTCGACAGTACGACGGAGGTAGGTCGGCACCCGGTGATACCGGAGTGCCTCCCTGATGCAACTCCAGGGCAGGGTGTTGAAGGCATTGGAGATGTCCAAAGACACCGCCAAGACGACCCTGCCCCGGGCCACTGCATCCCCCGTCGTGACGGCTCTCACGCGCATGATGGCGTCCACCGTCGAGCGCCCCCTGCGGAAGCCGAACTGGCTCTCCACAAGGTTCGGACCCACCCGATTCAGGTGCCCGACGAGGCGGTCTGCAATGACTGCGGAATTCGGACTTCTGGATCAGGACCAGTTTCCCCGTCTTCCAACGAAGTGGGAACTGGCCCCTCTCCAAGCATACGCTAGAGAGCCCCCCAGTCGAGGCCCGAGAGTCCCCGAGGCCAAGACCCAGGCTTTCCCTGGCAGGCCGTCGGGTCCTGGGGCGGTATTTTTGGCTTTGAGCCGTTGTACCGCCACTCTCAGGTCTACCTCCGTCACCTCTGGAGCGTCGTAGACGTCGCCGTCGCTGTGGTCCGCGTTTGCGCCAGCTTCACCGCCAGATTCCGTCGGAGACGGAGCCATAGGCGGGGGAGTATGCTCTCCTCGACGTCCTCCACGAACTGAGGCTGGAGACTCTGTGTCAACGGGGGAGCCCAAGGGCGGAGCTTTTCTCGCACCCACTTGTAGGGGCGGCCCCATGGGTCCCCGTCCAGAGTCCCCAGCATCTCCTCGCGGGCCCATTCCTAGGCCCGCCAGATCTCGTCGCGGAGGACGGTCTTCGCCGCCCTGTAGCCCTCGTAGAGCTCCGCCTCCACGGCCGCCGCATCCGGAGGTCGGCTGCGGAGCCTGCGGAATCTGGTGTACCGGCGTCGCGCGGAAACGCACGCTTCGTGCAGCGCTGCTAGCTCGCGCGACCACCAGTACAGCTGACGCCGGGCGCGTCCTTGCCGGACCCGGGACATGGCCATGTCGCAGATCTCCGACATGGCCTCCCGAAACCACTCCGCCTCGTCGTTTATGTCGGCAGGCCTGTCCGGTGGTGACACCCAAGTCTGCACGATCGAGGCTTCCAAGAATAGCTCCTGGTCCAGCTGCTTCAGCGCCCATCGCGGACCACTTGGGTTCCGTCCACTTGGGACCGGCGAGTCTGAGGTCTGGGCGGAGATGTCGAACCGGATATACTGGTGGTCGGAATAGGTCTCCACCTCCTCCACAACGCGTCAGTCGGTGACGCGCGGTGACAGGTCGGAGGTGGCGAACGTAATGTCCACCACCGACTCGCCCCGCATACGCACGCTCGTGGGGACAGAACCTTGATTCTCGATCACCAGGCCCTGTGCCCGGACCCAGTGCTCGAGCATCCTGCCCGCGCATAGTCCGTGGACCGGGAACCCCAAGCCGGACTTTTGGCATTGAAGTCCCCGAGGACGAGCGCGGGGAGGGAATCGAGGGTGACGACGACTTTTCCCAGCTCCGTTAGGGAGTCTTGGAACTCGGCGAGAGTTTGGTTCGGGGAGAAATAGACGCCTACAACGGCGATCTCCCCGTCTGCGGCGTTTGTCAGTTTTATTGTCTGTTTACGATTTTTGAAAGGTCCGTTCGATTTCTCTGGTCTTCCATCATCAGACCTTGATTAGAAATATTATCTGAAATGTCTTCTTTCCAACAAAAAAAGATTCATCGAAATCGGTTTATAAACGACGAAGTTCTGCGCGAACAAACATAAAAAAAGCATAAACGGTCGAATTGAGTAACTTTCTTTTTTAGGAGTCGATTACAAAAGTGGGGACGTTTCACATAGATTCTTGTCATTATACAACGTGTAACGTTAAATGCGCAAAACCTCTCGTGGGGCAACTCTGCCCATGTTACTGAACAATGTTGTTCTAAGATTTTTGGAAAAATAATTAAAAATAAAATGGTTTTTCATACAAAATGAGAAATTGATCGGGCCTATCAGTATGAAAAACCATTTTTTTTCCAAAAGTCTTAGAACAAAAATTGATCAGTAACATGGGCTGAGTTACCCCACGCGAGGTTTTGCGCATTTACCGTTACACGTTGTATATGTATAATGTTGTTCAGTAGGCATTGGAATTTGATCAAGATTTTGATTCAATTCTAGTGCGCATTGCGTACACTTTGTGCCACGCTGTACATCTTAAGTAACGTTTTTAAATGTAAAAATAATCTTAATGTTATCCTTAATTTTTACTGTACTCGTATGACAACTAAACCTTCTCATGTCATTGTAAACCTTACTTTTTTTACAAATAAATATAATATATATAATTATATATTATAATGTAATACTTGAGTTCATATATGTGTGTGCGTATGTCCTGTTTGTCAATAAATCCCTTTTCTTTCTTTCAAATCCACCTGGGGGTTGACTGGAAGTATGCACTCAGATGTTCAATCCACCAACTTTATTATTCCTTTTGGAATTATATTAGTAAGTATTTAAGAAGCGCAATATTCAGGCAATTATATTTAATTTTAATTGTGTATGTATATAAAAATCAATGTTCCGGTTATTTAAAAACGAATCAAAACATGAAACAAAAAACAAACTATGGCACCTCTTGTACATCTTTGACCGCTCATAACTCGGAAACTTGACGCTTTACGAGATTTTGCCTCTCTACATTTTATGTTTGTATTGATGTGATCTATCGATTTATGAAAGTTTCATTGGTGTACGCAGTTTTGAAAAAAAATCAAAATGGCGGATGGCACCTGGTACACGGCCCATACAAAAATGTTCAAACCCCTTTCAGCCTGCTAGCTTATCGGGAAGTGCCTCAAAATTGAGTCGCAAAAGTCCAACCGGAACGACAAACAAATAAACAAACAAATAAACAATCAACAAAAGTGAGTGTATAAAAACGTGGGAATTACACTTTTTTCTATGTGGTAAAATCATCCAACTGGTCTGCCTGCGCAGAGCGGAGCGAGCGAAAGTGACTGTAAGAAAGACTCGTACTGACCAAAATCCTTAGGCTTTTAATAGCCCTTTACGTTCCAGGGTCACGTTTACCCGTGCAGACAGTCCCGCGACTGGAGAATTACACTTGGATACACATTATTAAAGGCTGATACAGAAACACAACACATGCAAATTACACGATCGTTTACATAACAGTCTTGGCAATGACCATTAAAATGGTCAGCAATCAATGAATATACAGTATACATAGCAATTGACTATTGTCAATTATAATTAACATATCGCAAGTGCCAACAGAATTGTTTATAAACATGTCATGACCGCCTCTTAGCGACTGACTGCAGATTAAGATCGTTAATTAATATTAACACGTGGTATTCATAGATTAGAGTAGACTATTCCATTCATTGGGCCTGTATCTAACAGATAATAATTTATTATAATTATGTTCCTACATTAATTTGCTTTTTTCTTTTTTGTAGTATTTTTTTTTTATTTAGTCTTTTTTGAAAATATTGAATTTGCAGTATTTGTAGATTTTTAGTTTTAATTCGTAATTAAGTTCGAAATATATATTAAAATATGTTATGTGAGAGTTTTACTTTTAATAAAAAAAGAAATGCAAGTGAAATTTAAGGTAGTGCTAGATGTGATTACAAGTAGGGCAGGAGTAAAAACTTTACTTGATCTGACAATAGATTTTTCATGCATTCAACTTGTAATCAAGACAGCTTATGTCGGGTGTGTTGGGCAGGGAGCAATGCAAAAGCGAGCGAAGCGAGCTCAAATTTTTTTTCAGCCCTTCGGTTCACCAATTTAAAAAATAATACACTATTGTGATTATGACGCCTTCTGAAGATTCTTCTTATAACTTTTATTAACTTCGAAAAGAATCAATTTTTTAAGGTAGTGAAATAAAAGAATTTAAAACACATAATGGTGAATTGATATAGTATAAGAAATAAATCCAATCGATAACACTAAACGTACTACTCGTAACAAACTATTCAATAGATTTCATTCAATTAGGTACACTACAAACGAAAGTAATATAAACATACCGAGTTTCTGAATTTATGTTAGTGTTATAAATTATTTATCTTTGTTGGAAAGTCGCGTAAAGAAAACCATGGTTTCAGTCAGTGTTTTAAAATAAAGCCAAACGAGTTTAAAGTATTCACATAATGTAGTTTTTATAAAACAAATTAAGAGAGAATTTCTTCATAATTTCTTATTTTTGGGTTTCGTACCTCAAAAGAAAAAAAAGCCTTTGTCCGTCTATCTGCATGCCAGTCTGGAACAGTTGAAATTGAAAACAAAAAAATACACAATACAATATAATAGTTGTATACGTGTTCTACAATACGAAAAGAAACTCCAAAAATAAAAATAAGTCACTCACATAACCCAATGTTGCCAATTTACAGATGCCAACACAACAAACTACCCCAATCTATCAATTTTTCCCAATCGATCATGAACTTTCTTTTGTAAAAAGTTGGGAAAGATAAGGGCCGCGATCAAAGACAAGCGGCGCGGCGCGTCGGACGGTGCGTTGGGCGGAGCGTGCTGCGCGACGTCAATTATTAATTTTATCCGTTTTTGCCGTCCGCGGCTTCCACCGCGACGTCCGACGCGGCTTTTATCGAGGCGTATATAGCGGCTTTTATCGAGGCGTTTAAAGCGGCTTTTATCGCGGCGTATATAGCGGCGTCCATAGTAGCGTCCATAGCGGCGTCCTCCGCCCGAAATCAAACAAACGCTTGTAAATCCGCTTCTCCTTGAACACTCTGTACATCGCCGTATGTTTGTGTTTCGCACGGCCGCTCCGCCAGACGAACATCGTGTCTTTGAATGAGGCCTAAGGGTAGCTTGTTGTTGGGTGATTTGCTGTCCGACAATAGACCATGCCCTGGTCGACGGCACGTCGTGTTACACGCGTGCTTTAAAGAGCTCTCTGTCAGTGCCCCCTTAGAGGGACAAAGCCTGTTGTGTTGGGGAAGCGGGACTGCATTATCAGGTAACTGTAAAATGTAAAGGGCTATTGAACGACACCGTGGATTTTAGTCAGTACGAGTCTGACACCTCCCGTCCCGCCCTGGGTGGGAGGACTCATTTGATGATTATACCACGTTCAAGAAAAGGGTAGCTGATTTGCTGGCCCCTGTACAAGGATAAACTAAAACAAAAGTTCCTAAGTCCCTCGTTACTATCCAGCCAATCCCCACACTATCTAACATATACATAACGTGCAAATCACCCTCCGTTCGGCGATTATGGCGGCTCATTAACAAACTCTAATTAACGCGTTACGACTCGATGGACGTATCATTACCATGACATTGCCGCATTATCTATACTGATGTCCGTCATCTAATTATTATCAGCTGTTACATTTAATATTAGTAATTTGATATTAAAGTGAAAATGCAGGGAAAATGTCGGGAAACCGAAAGATATCGGAGTACTTTTGACAAAAGAGTTTGATGGGAGGAAGATTGACGGCACGCTTAGCAATGGCATAGTGGCCTAGCGATAGACTATTGTTCCGCATGTCGTGGGTTCGATTACCGCATGGAACAAACATTAAACAAGTATTAAATGTTATGAAAAATATCTAGTTTTAATTCCGCGACAAAAATCCAGGCTTGTTGCAGGATGCAACCCCACCCTATGCAATCATGCATATGCACATGCAGCAAAGCATATGCATGATTGTATAGGGTGGGGTTGCATAGGATTGCATTTTTATAAACGAAAGAGGTATATAAAAACCTCTTTCGTTTATAAAAAAATCTGGTTTTGGAACGAAGTTCCTTATCGCGCGTTCTGAAAGGGGGCTGGACGGAAATTCTTACGAAAAGTTGTCACGACACTTTTATCCGACTGCGCGACGCAAAGGAGGGTAATGTGTTTATTACCATGTAATGGAATGGACTGGACTGGACTGGACTGGACCGGACCGGACCGGACCGGACCGGACCGGACCGGACCGGACAGGACCGGACCGGACCGGATCGGACCGGACCGGACCGGACTGGACCGGACCGGACCGGACCGGACCGGACTGGACTGGACTGGAGTAGAGTCGCGACGATTATTTTTGTTGAGTGTATACAGTAACTTCGTTCCATCCGGGTGTCCCTTGACACCTCTCAAGTTTTTTTAATATAGGGTAGGTTTGTGAAAAATAAATCATTAGAATGACATTACCAAAGCTAACAACATCTATCAATCTTGCTAGTGTTCACCATGTAAACAAGATTATGTCGGATATACAATCATGTCTAACAGACAATTACTAACTATCGACCAATCAATAAACTAAGCCCCGCCGATTGTTGTTAAACTAAGAAGAACAAGAATGTATCTACTACACTGTAACTTGAACTCTATTAACATTATGAAAAAGTCATTTATTCAAAATGGGATGACTTATCAGCACTTTTTGAAGGTCAGAAAGACACTAGTATTTTGGCTGGGAAGAAGGAGTGGCGGAACAACTCTCAAGCATTTGTCTGTAAGGTTAGAAGAACCAAGATTTATACAAATAAATAGAATTTCGAGATGTACATAAGGCATAAAATGATAAACTATGACCATCGCAGTCTAGAAAAAAAAAGATTACAAAGAAAATAACAAAACCTAACTGGTCATCAAAACAGCTAACTGTATTGTCTACTAGCTCTTGAAAATGAATTCAATTAAGATTAGTTGGTCTTAATAAAAATAAAATACGAGTATTTTCTAAAAGACTGCCACAAGACTTGACACAAGTTAATCCGTTGGTGGAAAACTTTACATTTTCCGGCAGCCACCTGGCGTGAAAAAATAGAATCACGGATAGCTACAACGTCTCACATCATGACATCTCAATATATATTGTCCACAAGGCTATCGCTCTATCAGTTACTATCGGTATAACTGTCCTCCACATTCTTGATAAAACTGCGACCACGAGGTTTATAAGCGACACGCGAATACGGAAAGAGAGATCAAAGAAAATGCTTGAGACTACAGGGCGATATTTTTATAGTTTCATTATCAAACTTCAATTTGGATTTCTCTGCCCATTATAAAAATTAAAGTACGAGTAGTATCGTTCGTTTTGAGTTTCCAAAATTTTGATACTTTCCATTGTTGTAAGTGCCCTGAAGAAAATAGACACATCTTGTTGGCAAAGGCTTGGTGATTCGATTGGTGAAGAGCGTCCGTTGCACTAAATCACGAGGTCACAGGTTTCAATCCCGCTCGCCATCAAATTTTTGTTTCCACAGAATCTCTGATATGCATTGCATTTTGCTGAATGCATTTTTCGTAAAGCAAGATTATAATGTTTTGTTACAGTCACAGGATAATTGTGTATGTCCTGTGTCCGTACCAAAACATGTTATTCCATATTAATATGCAAAGGCAAAAAAAATTAACAACGGGTTTTAAAAAGTATAACTTAGGAGGTATTCAGCACAAAATTATAAACACTTGTCGCATGCAGTATTAATTACATTGTCAATGGTCTTGTGAATGGATCTCAACGTCATCTCATTATCGTAGACAAGGATTTAAAGAAGTCGACAATCGATTACTATCGATAAAACTGTCTAACACTTTCTCTATAAAGGGAATCACGAGCGCTTTTCGACACTGATTTACCGGTATTACATTCTTCACTATCAGGCGATCTCCCGAGATAAGATCGGACATAAGCTGCTGTTAGTCAAGATTCAAGCGCCTTTGAGTGATTGAGAGATTGAGGGACGAGATTTGGGTGGATTGACGAGGTGTTGAGAAAATTACGTTTGAGAGATCATGGTTTTTGTTGAATTTTCTTAAGCTCTGTAAAGAGGATGATTCTTAGACTAAGTATGTATTAGTAGAGTGCTAGGTTCACAGTTTTTATTGCCGATAATTTTGTAACGTTGTGTCATCTGCCTCATGATCTCATCACAAAGCTTTGTAAGTAACAAGTGGTAAATTCCAAATGTAAAGAAATAAGGAAGCTACCTGCGGGCAAACTCATTATTTAAACATTTGTAATGCCGCACTCTTAAGTCGCTAAATTATAAGTTTTTCATAAAACTTGATTCAATCATCATCTCATCGCTACAATGTAATTCAAATTATTTCTGCAATTTTCTCACGATTTACTTCCAATAGCCATCATTCATTTGAACATTATTTATCTTAACTGAATGATAATCTAATGCAACGAGTTAAAACAATAAACTATGACACAATGTTTGTGTAGATCAGCATGGAATTTAAACAGATCTCCTAAAGTGGTCGCCTATTATGAGAGACCAAAATTCGACCATATCTAATTTTAAGTTTGAAAAAAAATGCTTTCAACACTCGGAGAAATAAACTCTGCTTTAAACAAACAAAATTTGATAAAAATATATCTGTTCATTGCCGACGCTGCTTACTAATTCAATTAACCAATGCCCATAACTAATGGTGTGTATCGATGTAATTACCTATAAGAGGAATTACTATTAATATGGTTTTACATATTTTGAGTTATGATAAGATTATGTAATGGAGAAGGGAATAAACTTTATCAGCCTTACTACAAAAACTTAAACATCTGTTGAACACTTGTCTAAAAAAGTGTGACTGCAAAACGGACCTCATTTCAACGTCATAATCTGACATTTTTTAGACAAGTGTTCAACAGACGTTTAAAAGTTTTTGTGGTACCACGGTAATAATTGTCCTTTTACAGGTAAGCTAATAGTTTATTTGATGTGTATATAGATTGTGTTAGTGCATGATTTTTTTTTTAAATAAATCTCTCTTTACAGACAGCAACACAATTTTTAATTCCAATCCCTCAGATAACTATTGATTTTTATATACGTATTTAAACTGATATGATAATATGTAGAACTACATAATCACTAGAACTTTTATTGCAATAAGTGTTTTATTTAAGTTTCCAATAATTTCGACACTATTGCAAGTATTGTTATCACGGTTATAATGAATTTTTTAAGCTCGATGCAGCGACCACTGTTACTCTTCTCACTCACAACACGATTCTATCCCAGTTACGATCTGATAGATCTCTAAATTGGCGAATGACTTTGCCATAGAACTCTGAAAAGGTTTACGGAACATGTGAAACCATTGTGAAACATATTTCTACCATGAACCTTTTTGATGAGCCCTAAACATATAAATTCCACTTGGTTGATCTGCCCGGTTGGGTGCTACCTACCTTCATTTATTCCCGACGGACCTTTTTTACATCTTACTTCCTTCGGTTTTTGCATACAAAGTTGACTAGTTCCGTTGACTCTTTTGGATGTGGAAATACGATACAAATTCCACTATTTAACATGATTTAGCAACCCGCCCCGGTTTCGTTCGGGACCAATGGCAAGAGCATAAAAGATTTCCTCACACTAGGAAGTGCAGTTACTTTTTTTTGCGTTGTAATATCGTCAATTCTGTCCTCCCGCCCAGAGTAGAACGGGACTGACAGCCTCGTACTGACTAAAATCCACGGTATACCTACAAGTCACCGGTACCTGTGTAGACGGTCCCGCGCCCCTGGTGACAGTTCTGCTATTTTTTTCTTTATCGTGGTAAAATTATCTAACAATAAATAAATAAATAATAATATTCCACAACTTAATAATATTCCATACTTATATATTTCTAAATACATAAATATTATAGATAAATTACACCCAGACACAGAACAAAATATGATCGTGCTCATCACACAAACATTTGTCCTGGGTGGGAATCGAACCCACGACCTCCGGCATAGCAGTCAGGGTCACTAACCACTAGACCAACAGGCCTGTCTAATGAGTCATCCCACCCAGAGTGCGACGGAAGGGACTATCAGACTCGTAGCGACTAAAATCCATGGTGATTCTTCAATAGCCCATTACGTTCCAGGATCACGGTGACCTGATGAGACAATCCCACGACCCAGGTGCAGTTCAGCTTTACAATTATTTTGTAACTCGACCGCGAGTGTCTTTATTTTGCGATAACTCCTTTTTCTTTGGGCAGAAAAATAATAAGATGTGGTGTCTTTTTTATTAATTGGGACAAACCCACCACACTATTCCCAAACCACTGCAACTCCTGAAAGCCAGAATCAACAATGGCAAGCACCAGAAAAGCGCCGAGACAATGAAGCTCGGCGTGTCCCGGAGAATGAATTTGCCTGTCTTGGATCCTGCAACGAATTTAAGCAGAAAAGAATAGTGGAGGAGTAGGAAAAATGATGTAGTGTTTATAACCCCATGGGAAAATGACATGTCTATGTATATTTATGAATTCTACAAAGTACTAGTGCTTATTTTTGAAGCGGAACCATACCCGAGTCGTCACGACATGTTGACCTTCAATCGCGGAATAACACAATTAAACTAGTGGAATTGTCTCATTGTTATACCTTCTTAGATTTTAAGATAAATTCCGACATGGGTAAATGCCCATGACAATAAACTTGGTTTTTGTAACTATAAGGATTTTGACCTCAACCATGGGTAAATCTAAATTAGGCCATTTGTTCTTACAATAGGAAAAAAATCACGGTTTAAGTTTTAATGGATGTCCATGACAACGAATTTGGTTTCTTCATTCAAGGATTATGACCAAATTTTATTATTTAAGGAAATTATCATACAGGAAATAATTATGTATTCTGAACATACACAAACCCCATCTTCTTAGAAGTCACTTGCTGAGATGTTTACTTAGGTACATACGCCTTTCACTTTATCTTCGTTCATGAACACGCAAGCAAGCCCTTTGCGAGTACTACACAGTTCTAGTTCAGTGTCTTGGTTTTTCCGACAGGAAACCTGTTGAGGGTTTTTCAACAATCATTCAGATTTAACTTCAGACCCGACACTAATACTGACGAATCATTTAACAGAGACGCACAATTCTATATCTGGTTATTTAAGCCATTCAGACAAGCCGACAATAAACTACATGATACTACAGAACAAAACATAATTCTAAGATCATTCTATGACATCATATTTCGTCACAGCATAATAATATATTTAACAAAACTTATGCAGCCTTACTACAGAACTTAATCATCTGTTGAACACTTGTCTAAAAAAAGTGTGGTACCACGGATGGTGTCTAGCAACAATTAGTACGTGCAGCATAAATGGAAAATCTACAAAGGCTAAAGAGGTTAACGCTTATTCCAAGAGACTATGACTAGAAATGCGTCATAATAGCTCACGGATTTATCTATATTAATACTTCGAGTATAATAATCTTATTAAAGATCCATATTATTTTTTTTCAAACTTTTGGAAAATTATCCGTAATACGCTCTCATAATAGTTATAGTTCATAGTTCAGTTTAAGCTGTAATTTCAATCATTTGTAAATGTACTTTTTCGTACCACTTGCTCAAAAAAGTGACATTCTATGCCACAAAAAGCGTACATAACAATAGTCATTTTTAATCTGTTAAAAACAGGGAAAGAAAGTTGTACTGAATTTCATTCATCCTCTAGGGAGAGAATGTGATTTAAATTTGGAATACTTACCGATACTGAACTACATCAGTCTGTCTTTACAACATTGAGTTTGTATTGTATATAAAGCATACAACTTTTTGAAAAAAGAATACGCATTTATTATGCAGTTATGATTATCCAATGAAATTACGAAAACCGAAGAGGCCTTATGAGCTTGATGCCTTTGCTTTTCCGACAAAAAAATATTAGTCGAGGATTTTGCCGAATTTTTGTTTTCTTCAAATACATAAACGTTAAGTTTATTTTAATTTATTTTTATAAATAAGTTAATGTTAAATGTTAATGTTTAATAAATGCTTATCTCATATTATTATTATTGTGTTAATCTTTTCGCAAATGGTACGAAAAGTAGAGTATTTTCCTCGGTGATAAAGCTGTCTTAGTCTTGGGTGAACTTAAATCCCTCGCTACACTCAGGACGTCTTAAATCCCTCGCTTCGCTCGTGATTTAAGTTTTTAACACCCTCGCTACGCTCGGGAGTAAACCTCGAGTCCTTCGTTAAGCTCGCGATTTAAATCGTCACCCGCGACAGAAGACACTGCTTTATCCCCTTGGTTAATAATCTACTATTTCAATACGAGATGGCACGATTGGCGAAGTGGCTGAGCGATTGAACGCCGCCTTGTTATGTTTTGAGTTCGATTTTCTGCTGAATAAATAATTTTGTATTGTTGTATGTTGTCATGATAAACATTAAAGCTATCGTCAAACAGACAGGCGAAGCGACTGCGATCCGAAGCGTTTTTGTTTGAAATGTATGGAATTGTTTGAAGCCAGTCACATCGGATCGCTTTCGCTTTTCTATGTGACTGGATTTAAACAATTCAATACATTACAAATAAAAACCCTTCGGATCGCATTCGCCTCGCCTGTCTTTTTGACAATAGCTTTAATGAGTCCCACCCCTATTCAAAGTGTTCCTTGTGTTCAATAGCCCTTTACGCTTTAGGGTCACGGTTACCTGTTTAGACCCGACCCTGCAGGCGTTTGGTCCGCTATGGGGCCCCGTCAGATTGTTAACAGCTCTTTGAGGCGAGGGTGGAACATGACGCGCTGTCGAGCCGGGCATGGTCCAACCCACTCAGATTACAAATCCCTACATTCAATGACTATCTGATTATCAACACTTGGATATCGAGCGGCGGTGTCGAAAAATATCAATCCGGTAAAGAAATTGAATCGATCATTCCAGTTCTGTGTTCCAATTTCAGCCATTGAATCTTTCACAACAAGTATTGTTAGTTTTTCAGCGTGTACTACACGCACTAGTGGGCTACAGCTAGAATCAGCGACAGAGGACACTTTTTCTTGTCAGGGGGACACGGGACTATCTTAAAAGGTATGTAGGAGTATGGATTGCAAAGGACAACGAAATTAGGTGGTGCACGGGTCCACACCCAACTGAAAGCCCCTTCATACACAAGGCGACGCAAGTCTCCGATACCTTACTACTTTGGTATCTATTGGCGCGTGCCTGTCTACGAACCTCTATCGATTTGTATTGAGACAGTCACCTGGATACCAAATAATATGTTGTATCGGAGACTTGCGTCGCCTAGTGTACGAAGGGGCAAAGAACAAGGTGGATTTTTAGTCGATAAGAGTCTGGTCCACCTGGGTCCACCCAAAGCGGACTCCTTTGAAGATTTTGCTTACTAACTAATTCCATGGTGCTTTTCAAATATTGTTTTTGTTAAAAGCAAATGCCTTCCCTAGAATATAAATACGGACACATAATCAATCAATATGCAATATACTTACATAAAAATCAATGCCACTTTTCGTTGTAATTTTATCTCAAGAACGGGCTCACCTAATCCAAACCAAATGTTTTGGGTTTGTTCAATGGTTTATGTGAAGTTTACACTAAATCGGTCGAGCGGTTCTTCATTTATCACATTTTTTGTAACAAATGAATTCAATAAATGGCAGATCATTTTATTAATGGCATTTTGATGTCATACATTTTTTTTTTAATTTCACTTTATACGTAGCGAAACACGTACCCCGCCGCTAGTAAATACTAAAACATACTGATATAATTTATACCAAACTACCATGTTTTTGCACTACAGTTCGGCTATTAAATAATGCTGCCATGAGTCGGTGCCTTTGTTATTAATAAACTAAACACAAGTTTTTTATATGAGATATAAAACTAAGTCCAATATAAGCGGTATTGTTTTTGATATCGTGTAGTGAAAGCATAAAGTGATAAACTTAAATATTGCAAAACACAACTGGTTTGTTTCCCACAGTTATGAATTGTGATAAAAGATCTGCAGCAAGTATGTTTCCAAACATAACAAATATAGGTTTTTAAAATTTTTAGTTTAAAGCCAACGATACACTAGGGGACAAATGTCATGCGACACGTGTCGCCAGCGACGTCAGAATAGATGATTGAGGTAGCGGGACATTGCCGGACTTCGCTCGACATGTCTGGCAACATCGCCAACAACCAACAATACTACCTCGGTGGGTGTCACAGTGGCGATCTTTTCATACAAGCCCAAAAGCCTGCGTTAAAAATGCTCGATAGAGAATCAATATCAAACCCGAACTATTTAAAAGTTCGCGCGCTTAATTCTCATCAAAATAACACAAAGTATCTACCTACGCCACACTACTACGCATCGCGATTGGTCGAATGATCGCGCGCAAAGTTTCGCATTTGCAGCATCTACATAAATATAGCTATCACGCTTACACGTACCGGGCTTTTACCGGGCTTTCAAATACTATCTCTCGTCTCTTTCGCACTTTAGCGATGTGCCGTGTCACGAGTTATCGATCTGTATGAAGATTTAAGCCCTGCATGCGTATGAAGTTGTACGCGTATTGTCACTTTGCAAACTCTGCAGTGTTGCCGTTTTAGCGACCGTTGTGAGATCTTGGAGATTTTTAAAAAGTTTAGAGACTTTAAGATTTAGCAACAATAAAAACTAGCGACTAAAATAACTTAAATAACGAAATTAAATATTCAAGCAATATCATAAATATACAAAATTGCGACTTCTAGCTAGATTTTTCATATACCTGGGGACTTTTTTTGCCTAAATGACAACACTGCAACTCTGCGTAATTATTTCCCGACACCCGAGTGCAACTCACTTCAGTTTCGTTTGCTTGAGTGGGAAAAAGTTTTGTTGTTAAAGTTTTTTGTGTGTTTTCTTAGATTTTCTCAGTGATACAATTGTTTTAGTGACTTACCTACAACCATGGAAGTAATAGTACCTTGTGAGGATTTAAAATGCGTTCAAGTTTTGATTGGCGAAGATAAGGTAAAATCTTTAAACTTTGCTCAGAAAAAACAGTTAATTTCTTCATTAGAACCGACGCTTATTCTGTGTATTTCTCAGACCAGTAAATCGCATAAACGAAAATTTAATAGATCAGTGTATAAAACTAGTTGGATTGTTGGCTGTTCGAAGTAATTGATTTCATTCATGAGAATAACCTCGAAGATGCCTTTCCCGAGCTGTTAAAGTTAGCGTATCTTGTTGTATCTATTCCGGCTACAAGTTCTTCCGCGGAAAGTGCTTTTTCGTCTCTTAACGTATCAATACCTATCTGAGAAATACACAAGGTCAAGAGCGTCTTTCCGAATTATCAATGATAGCTATTGAAAAACAGTTGTTGGTAGAATTAAAACGATCACCAACATTTTACTCTGATGTAATTAAATAATTTCCTAAGAAAGATAGACGATTGCAATTAGAATATAAATAATTTAAGTATTTAAATTCCTTATTACATTCTAGCTATTTTTTAACTTTCGTTTTGTAACTTTCTGTTTTGTTTTTTGTCTGTAACCTGTTAGTTCTGTTACGTTACGAAGCAAGCAACTATTTACCATACTCGTAACTTTGTTCCCTCAAGCAATGAAGCAAACCAAACGGCTTTTTTCAAAGCCACCGGAGGTATGCAATTGCTGATATGTTTATTATAATAAATAATAATATTCCACAACTATCACATAACGCCATCTAGTCCCAAGCTAAGCAGAGCTTGTGTTATGGGTACTAGACAACTGATAAACATAACTTATATATTTCTAAATACATACATATTATAGATAAATTACACCCAGACACAGAACAAATGATCGTGCTCATCACACAAACATTTGTCCGGGGTGGGAATCGAACCCACGACCTCCGGCATAGCAGTCAGGGTCACTAACCACTAGACCAACAGGCCAGTCAGTTATTATATTCAATCTAGCACTAGCAAGCCTTCAGTGAGCTTTCTGCTTTGGTTACCTCATTCACCGCACGACAAGCAAGAGTGAAATTGAAGAAAGAAGAGGAAAGAAGAAGATGGATGAATTCTCTTTTAATTTATTGTACCTAACCAGTAGTTTATGAGAAAACTGCGATGATATACCTACATACTCAGTCGGCAACTGAACTTTTTTTTTTTTTTTTTTTGAAATCTGTTAAAATTTTATTGGGCTTGCCTTATTTTGCAACCCTAGGCCCGCCACTGCGTGTCATGATATCGACTGCCTTGTGAAACAAAACTTCGTGGTGTCACCAGATAATATGTCCGGCGAAGTTTCGCGAAGTCGCACGACTTCGTCTGACGTCGTTGCGGACATGAGTCGCGCGTTGTCGCCATATTTGTCAGGCTAAATCGGCCGGCTTCGCTTGACATTTCGCCGATACATGTCGTGGCAAATTTGTCCTCTAGTGTATCATTGACTTAATACTCACAGTATAAAGTACAGTTTCTGATACAACTCTCTACAAGTCTGAGCCTGATTCTTATAAATTCGATGTAATAGAAATAACAGCGATTGGAAACTGGGAATACAACATACTTTGGGTCAGTACCCATGTAGTTTCTTGCCGTTTCTTCTCCATGGAAACGACTAACCTCAACCGTACCAATTATTATTGTATGATTAATGGTTAACTGTTGTTATAAATCCCATACACTTCTAAGCTATTGCAAAGCTTTTATCGAGGATTCTGCATGAGCGCGGCGACCGAATCAAGAAATTCCCTACTAAAATTAACCTAACACCCCGCATCGTCTAACGTCGTTTCAGTTCGGGAGACTTCAGCATTTCAGCAATCATAAAAGCATCCGACATAAAGACAATTTACTTTTTCTTACTGATTCTAAACGGCCAGCTGCAAAAGGAGGTTTTCACAATGAAACCTACTTATAAAATTCTCCTACAACTAAGCAGAGCGGCGCAGTGAAAGCGTGCTGGGCCCATAACCTGTTGAAAATTTTGACGCAGTTTGTAAGTGAGACCTGGGAATCCTGTACATAAAAGACTACTTATTGTAAAGACTACTATATAAAAGACTACTTATTCTTCATTATAATTTACCTATTTTTCTTTATTACAGTAGTGCACCACAAACATTTTAAATACATTTTATTCTCGTCATTATTCACAGTTTTTTTTAATTTTTTTTAATTGCTATGCAATAGCTTTACCGCGGCAGTCTCCGAGTGCCACACGTATTTTTTTAACAATTGGTTAGAAAATATGGTACTAACGCTATACGCAGTGGTTCACCCCCGCTACTCGGCTTGGGCATGGGTTGAAGCGTGATGTCATAATAGCCTATATCCTTCCTCAAAAGATGGATTCTCCAAAACAAAAAGAATTGATCCATTCGAAGCAGGATTTTCAGAGATAGAAAGAGATAGAAAATAATAATAGTAGAGATTTAACAAATATTGTTAGTTTAACTAATGATCAAGGCTGTCTCAATGTAATTTACCTACTATTTGGTATGTCTATTCCTTTGAGAATTATAGGTACTAATACTTCTCGTATTAACTAAGAACATTCTCCACAGGGAGTAGAACAAAGCAAGATACATTACTGTTCATGTTACATGTTTCGGCATTGCGCGACATGCGCTAATCACGAACGGGGTCGCGGGTTCAATATCTCGGTGATTTTAATTAACCCCTCATTCAACTAGACAAAGTCGCGTGATCGAGACCGAAACTAGAAGGGTAACCTCGAAACACAATTTAATTGCATAACAACAAGGAAGAACTAAAACAAAAAAAAATACGTGCGGCACTCGGGGACTGCCGCGGTAAAGCTATTGTTCAGTAACATGGGCTGAGTTACCCCACGAGAGGTTTTGCGCATTTAACGTTACACGTTGTATATACATATATATTGTACAGTATTTTTTATCAACCTAGGCAAACAATTTTTCTTTTTTTTATGCTATGGTCAGCCACGTCCATTATGTGAAACGTCAAGAAATACAAACACCGTGCTGAAGTCTGCCGAACTGAAACGACGTTAGACGATGCGGAGTGTTAGGTTTATTTTCGGAATTTCTTGCTTCGGTCGCCGCGCTCAGAGCCCGCGATAAAAGCTATGCAATAGCTTAAAAATCCGAATCAACTCCTAAAAGGGATGAAGGATTGGTATTTTTAGGGTTCCGTACTTCAAAAAATAAAACGAGGCCCTTTGTTGTCCGTCTGTCCATAATATGTCAAGACAAGTTTTCTTCATGAAAGAACTCGTGGAGGCATCAAGCTAAAATTAATATCACATACATTAGCAATCTTGGACCAGAGAAAACAGCTACGACGTTTAAGAGCTACGATTCCACATATAGACACACTCATACACGTGGTCTAACTAAGAACACCCGTCTTATCCCGTCAGGAATGAAAAAGTCGGTTAAGTCATAGAAAGTCTTAATCGCAAAATGACTAATGCTCTAAGTTTAATCATCAAAACGGTAAATGATCAAAATATATATTTTTTGCAATTGGTAGTACTTATAATTTTTATTTATAAAAGATTTTTTGCGTGACATAATACAGCTTAGTAAAATCGAAGAGAAACTAAAAATCCTCCACATGGTGTACTCGTAGATAACCTAGAAAGGAATCCTAACTATGAATTCCAATTTCCACATGAAAGTCCATAGCCATAACAGGAATAGTGTTTAGCCATAAAATCGGAAGGTAGTATCAGGTTGAAAGGTCATTCCACACGCCAGTGAAAGACACGGTACCGCACTTAACTCATAAAGAGACCTGCCACATTGTATTATAGAGTTCCATCGTAAAATATTGAAGTCTGTGTTTTTTTTTAGCGTGGAAAAATCATCAAATAAGTCCTGTCAGACTTGTACTGACTAAAATCCACGGTGATCCTTCAATGGCCCTTAAGGTTCCAGGGTTACTGTTACCTGATGAGACAGTCCCGCGACCCCGGCAGGCTTTGGCCCTCTAAGGGGGGCAAACAAGGGGGGATAAGGGGGTCCATGATCGGACGGCGAGTCACCGATTACTGCCAACGCCATCCGCATGCCCGCGGAAGTCTATGGATGACGTTGCTTTCCTAAGATGATGGGGGTTAGGTAGAAGCATCTACGTAGATGTTGATGAGCAGTGGTGGTCCAGTGGTAACAGTTCCGATGTGAGTTCAAGCCCTGCCAGGTGTGTTACTTTGTGTAATTTTGTTCATCATCACTGTTCTTAAAAAGGTGAAGGAAAACATTGTGAGGAAACCGGCATGTCCTAGTACCAAAACATTCGGAAAAAAACTGGGATAACAGTTTATCTTTTAGAAGAGCGATAATTATGACCCATTCCTTTAACATATTATATCAAGTGGTGATACCAAACAGTGTTGATTATGGCATACTTCCTTTACCAAGTGTAATGATTAATGCACTTTTTACCTTATGGCATAGGCAAGAGTGCTAATCACAACCCTTTTTTTACTCAATTTTTTTTTACTCCATAATAATATAAATATGGCTGTTTCTGTTAAATGTTAGTAAGTCTAAAATGTAGAAGATAAATTACAGCACTTTTCATATTTATATCCATTAGTTCGAAGTCGATATTTTCAGCCTGAAACGATGATGTAACTCTATACCACTTCAGTAGTTCACATAGTTTCACGAATGGTCAAAGTCAGTGAATTAAAAACATTAATAGACGCAATCTATTCCACCAGTTCCTCATAAAGATGCCAAATAAACTCGCGACCACAAAAGTTTTCAATTAATAAAAGAATCAACATTCAAAAATCAACTCTACGTTTAGGAGCGTACGAAATATTATCATGTTTGCTGGTTACAGGAAGTTCTTGGTCCAATGCCAAGGCGAGTCAAGGCCAATGACCGTTAGTGATACATTAACTGTTTTCTCCTTGAATGACAATTGTAGGATCGTTGTGACACACCTATGTAATGCAACCGACAGATTGATAGCTAGTATGTATGACATGTCGGATCGCTGACACGTCAGTTGCTGCCAAAACTGCTCTAATTTTGTGTTCGCCGATTTGTGGGAAGATGAGTAATGTGTTTGATACTACTATGCTATGTATGTTACTGTCATTTTGTTCTCATGGTTGGTTGAGAGCGCGATTGCAGAGCTGTGGGAGGAGATCAAAATGTGATTGTGTGTTTTTCCAAGATTCTTATTGTACTAAATGTAGGTAAATACGAAAATAAAACATCGTGTGAAAATTCGGAATGTTCCATGTTCTGTGTACCAACTCCCATTGGGCCCACGTGGTGGATTACAGTCCAATATCTCTCACAAAGAGACAGCCTTTGTCCCAGGAGTGGGAACATGCCACCTTCTACGATTCTTAAGGTGATTTCACATTTAACGGCACAGTACGCGCCGCACTATATTATGACGTCATCAGTACTGTCAGCATACTTCCTTCAATATTGGGAAACTGATAGCATTTTTCGAAACGCGATGCATGCGGCACGAGCGATGCGTGCGGCACCTGCTCTGCATGCGGCACCTGCGCTGCGTGCGGCACGTGCGCTGCAGATAAATATGCAGCCACTTTTATACTCCTTTCGTGTGATCCGCATTCATACTTGAACAATCACCATTAAGCTTGTCCATTGTCCACCATGGATGAAGTTCAGTTGGAAGGATAATGGCGTAGTTTACTACATAAATAAATTGAAAATCTGTTTATTCAGTGTCAGTTAGAGTATTCAAAAATATTATAAATACGTATTTTTTTGTTTTTTTTTTTAAATCAACGAAAAAATGTCAGCGAAAAAGCGCTTCGAAATTCAGGAGTGGGGGCTTGTGACGTCATAACGCCTCTAAAATTATATCAAGTGATTAGACGTTTTGTGATTTTGAGAAGCATTGTATTTTCGTCAATTTTGTTTTTACGAAACACAAAAGAAAGAAAAAGAGTCAAATACTTATTAATAATCTTTATTTTGGTCTAATAATCTTTTTTTTGAGTAATATTGCCTACATAGCTGTTGCCAGCGCCTTCACCCGCTACAACTCGAAAATTATCCCACGGGAACATAAAATCGGGATAAAAACTATCCTATGTGTTAATCCAGGTTATAAACTATCTGTGTACCAAATTTTAGCCAAATCCGTTCAGTGGTTTTTGCATGAAAGAGTAACAAACATACCTACATACACATACACATACATCATCATCAGCCTATAATGGTCCCACTGCTGGGACACAGGCCTCCTCTCTTGTGAGAGGGAGTGGGCCATAATCCACCACGCGGGCCCAGTGCGGGTTGGCAGATGTCACATGTCTTCGAATTTTTGGTTCTAGGACATGCCGGTTTCCTCACGATGTTTTCCTTCACCGTTTTGAGAACAGTGGTGATGAAACAAATTACACAAAGTAATGCGCCTGGCGGGGTTCGAACCCACGACCTACAACTCGTAAGTCGCGACCGATACCACTGGGCCACCACTGCTCTTACACATACATACATCCTCACAAACTTTCGCATTTATAATATTAGTAGGATAGGATTTGTTTATGTACATGTAGACACCAATACGTGCTATCATCACCTACGATATGGTTCGTGTTGCTAGTCGTAAACGTTTAATATGGCCTTGCATGATGTGAAGGTATTTGTTGCATGGTCTTGGTACCCCTTGCACGAATATAATTATGAATCTACTAGCGGCTTCACCCGAATTTATCTTGAAAATTATTCCACGGGCATATAATAGCGAAACAAAAAGTACGAGTAAGTATTATTCCAGATTATAAACTATCTGTGTACCAATTTTCATCCGAATCCGTTCAGACGTTTTTGCGTAAAACAGTACAAAACACATACCTACACATACATACATAGGTACTCAAACTTTCGCGTTTATAATATTACAATAAGTGAAAAATAAAACGTAATACGTATTGTGTTACGGTCGCACATCGTAAAGCTTTGATGAAATAATGCAAGTGCTGAATAGTAGATTGTTATACAAGGGCGGAAAGAAATCAATTCCCATACGAGGTATTTAGACGCACGAGCGAAGCGAGGGCGGCTATAGTCCGAGTGGGAATTGATGACTTTCACCCGTGTTAAACACTCTACTTTTCATTTCAAATATAAGGAAAGTAAAAAATAGTAGTTTTTCTAAAATATTTATTGATAGTAATAACATGAGTAGTACCTATTTAATAGTCTTTTTTAATTTAAATTTCAAATATGGAACACACCGCCCGCGTCACCGCCGCGGGCCATCCCACTTTAATAGATATTTTTTTTAATTCACATTGGCCGTATACACTCATAAGACCGCAGCATTTTTTTTTAATCGATATTTTTCTTAATTATGTAAAAAAAATTATAGCCGACTAAATAACCAATTTTAGTTCTATTTTTAAAATTCATTCCCGCCCTAGGGAGGGAAGCAATTACTATGAGTCTTTCCCGCCCAAGGGAGGGAAGCATCGTTTTCGACCCGCTGCTCTGATCAAACAAACACTACTTTCCGAGTATGAGAAATGAAAAAGAGATTTTCAGCACTTGCCAATGTTTTGAAAAACTTTTTCTAAAAAAATGTGACCGCCTTCAAAACAACCACAAAAAAGGGTAAAATAACCTACAAAACTTTTCTTTCGGAAGTCGGTGACTTTTTTTATTATTAATTTCATTGACTCTTTTGCCACCGACTTCCGAAAGAAAAGGTTTGTAGATTATTTTACCCTTTTTTGTGGTTGTTTTGAAGGCGGTCACATTTTTTTTGGAAAAAGTTTTTATTTTACTCTTTTTAGTTTAAATATTCAACCACAATTCTTGTCAAATACATCATTTTCTAACATGTGCACTAGAATTTTGTAATCCGTAGCACCGGTAATAACATCGTTAACACATCTTTCATTCATTCCCTATCTCAAAAACTACTGAACCGATTTTGATGAAACTTGCAGTATTCCCTAAGTTGAACGATACCTAGTACAACAAATAAAGAATTGCTTAAATCGGACTTGTAGTTCCGGAGATATGCGAACACAAACATAATTTACTAAATCAGTCGACGAGTTGTACCTTGCATCATCAGCTCAGCTACATGAGATGATGATTTTACACACATCACACTAGTTTATTGTAGCTACATTCGTTTCTTGTATTTTTAAATTCTAAGTACATACTCGTACTTAATGTTTAGTCCTGCGAGTTACTACATAGTAACTCGCAGGACTGACTGACTCATCAGCTAACTGTGACATAAGAACGCTATGGGCTATTTAGGGATCACCGTAGATTTTAGTCAGTACGAGTGTGACAGTCTGAAAGTACCTCCCGTCCCGCCCTGAGAGGACTCATTTGATGATTTAACGACGGTAAAAAAGTATGTAGTTCCAATTTACAATAAGAACTAGCACTCAGTACTAAAATTAAATACTCGCAGCTGTTGTGAAAAACAGTTAAAGATTACCAATTTCTTAGATGCCTGGGGGCTTAGACAAAGTAACATCGCTTTGTAGCGAAACGATATCGAAATTCGTCATCGTCTCTGAGATAACGACAAACATTTCCTAGCCAATGTAACACTATGTTCGCGATCGTTGTGTCGAATTGTTAACGAAAAAAAAAAACGCGGCTTATGTCAATCCCATACATTTTTGTCTTTTCGAACTTCGTTATCGTTTTTAATTTGTTACTTTGTCTAAGCGAAATTTCTTTACGATTCTTGCTACAAAGTGCTACGAGATTCATATGCTACGAATTTCTGTTGTAGCCTTTCTCTGCTACGACGAATTTGGCTACGACACATTTATTTTGATTGCTTACAGAAAATGGGGATGGCAACTGGGAAACGAATGGCGCTAGTATAGCTTGTTCCAAGCATCGTCATTGGTTCAAATCTTGTAGGTACTTCGAAATAGTACTACCTCATTGGTTAGATTAGGACTTAACTATGGTCGCACCATCTACAATTAGCTTTGACCGGCCTTCCCCATTCTTGTGGTTATTAACAGTTTGGAGTTTATTTCAAACTTTGAATGGAGTGATTTACTATTTCCCGTTGAGGGGTCTAGTTATGAGTAAATAGGAGGATGCACTAGTAAATTCATCATATTATATCAATTCAAGCTAGGTAGGTTCCATGTTTCGAGGTTAATCTAGACTTTCGAATAGCTACAAATGTTATTTACTGTCACATTACGAATTTCACCACAAAATTATAGAACACGAGTATTTTTATGAGAAATACAAAATATTATATAACTTATGTGCAAATGTAATGTAATGTAATATTTTGTATTTTGAATTATCTTCATAATTATGTGTTACTAGTTGTGCCCGCGACTTCGTTCGCGTGGATGTCGAAATTCAACAATGTATTTTTTTTGAAACAAA
This sequence comes from Agrotis clavis, assembly GCA_954870645.1. Taxonomy (NCBI): domain Eukaryota; kingdom Metazoa; phylum Arthropoda; class Insecta; order Lepidoptera; family Noctuidae; genus Agrotis; species Agrotis clavis. The sequence continues at coordinate 22,697,901 of OX940931.1, read as the reverse complement.
GGATTTTTTCTAAAATAAAAAAAGTCTAAGTTACACCTTATTACATCAGCTACCTGGGAATAGAAGTCCCGTCAAAATCGGCCCAGCCATTTCAGAGATTAGCCATTACAAACAGACAGACAGACAAAAATTTTAAAAAATGTTATTTTGGTGTATGTAACATGTATATATTCGTACGCAAGTAAAAAATAGCGGTTATTTCAATATTACAAACAGACACTCCAATTTTATTTATATGTATAGATACAGGATATTTTTCCTGTGGTTCTATATCAGTAGTAGAACACATTTCTTATAGATATTTTTTTTGGAAAATCTTCAAGTGGATCCGCCCGCACAGGGGGGGCGAAAGAAACTTGATTTATTTATAAAATAATCTGTTTTACCTCTTGAGCTTTGAGTTTCAGGGCCGCAGTGTCTTTTTAAGATATTCTGAAAACATCGGCCAGCGTAAATCATATGGGTATTCGGGAAAACAAGTTTCACGTGTCACAAGTGCAAGACAAATAAAAATTGTTTTAAAATAAAACGTCTTTTAAGTGATAAATGCTTTTAAAGAAATATTACTAATTTAATGTCTCTTGCGAGATCATGCGCATGCATTAATTTTTAGTACCTAAATTAAGTAGGTGTTAAAGTATAAGGAAAAAGTCAGAAATAATTTTATAAATTCGTGCTTAGAATTAATTTCAGGAATTCGACAAGCTCTTTATTACAATAACTTTGTTCAACAAATTATAATCTTTCCAAAATTATAGGCCTGCTTTCCACAAATCTGGAATTTCTACTTTAGGCAGTGGTCCGACCAACGGCGAGAAAACGAGTAACTCTCGGCGATTTTCTCTCTCAAGAAACGCACAATAAATGTAATAATAAATCCCGTGTAAACGAAAGAGATGCATATATTAATAGTTGCTCTCTGACTGTTCACACTGCCGGCGTTTTACTCGTTCTGTCGCTGAGCGACAAGCTTTCAAATGTTAACTCGCTCAGCGATACTCGTTCAGCGATGCTCGCTCACTCGTTGCTCGCGTTCGGTACAGTGAATGAAATGTCACATAAAGCGACCGCGGGCGAGTAGCGAGTAATCGCTCGTCGCACTTGAACACTCGCTGTCGCCCGGTGACAAAACTATCGAAACTACACTAGCTTCCCGCCGATCGCCAACTCTTTTTAGAGTGTATAGTAATACTCGTTACTCGTTCATCGTCGGCGGTCGAACCACTGCCTTAATAAAGTAGTTAACTGCATAAATAAATTTAAAATCTCTAGTCCAATGAAACACGTTTTTTTTTGTTTTTTTAAACAAAGGAATATTGACAAAGATAAAACTTGCTTGTGACGGCTTGTGACGTCATGACGCCTGCAGAATTATACCGACCGGACCGAGTCACGTTTTGTGATTTTTAGAAGCGTAATATCTTCATCAATTTTGGTTTACTTATAAAAGAAAAAATACGGGTCAGATATTTTTTGATAATCCATATTTCGGACTTAAAACATTTTTTGAGTAAAATAATGCCATTATCTAGTGTTATCGCAAAGATTTTGGTAGATCAATGTACATGTAGTAGGTATGTTACTGAATAACATCACAATGGCCAAATTTCAAAAAGGGCTCAGTAGTAGCATTTAGGTCCCCGCAATACTTTTGATTAAACTCCTTCTGTACACAACGCGACGCTAGTCTCCGATACCTTACGACTTTGGTATCCATTGACGCATGCCTGTATACTATCCCCTTTTTTTTTGTTTATTTAATCAAAATAATGAATACATCGATTGTTTTCACATTACATCTGCCAAACTGCAGAGCAGTTTGTCGGCAGTTAGCAGCCCTATGGATTTGTATTGCGATGTTCGTCTATATACCAAAGTCGTAAGGTATCGGAGCATTGCGTCGCATTGTATTGGAAAGGGCTGACACGTAAACGAATCCGAAAGATATGCGTGGGTCATCTTATTCTTTGAAGAAGGATGAGCAAAGCCCCAGAATATAAATTAATATTAGAATAATGTAATTAAGGTATCTACGCTCAATAAATTCTTCAAACATTACTTCATACCTACTGTCGCTCAAATTGGATTTGCACAAATTAATGGTCCGTCTTTGAATTAAGAGTCCTCCTTGAAATTGAATTCGTCAAACAATGGGCACGGTCCCACACGTTATAAATGGTTTGAGGTCCTAGAGTACAAAGGAAGATAATATATAATTATAAGTAATAAGAATGAATATAATTATAAGTAATTGCTGGATAAGAACTACTCATTTTTTCTACAACTCCTCTGTCTCAACTCAAAATAATTCTTTTAGAACAATAACTTTAAATAATAGGAGTTTTCAGATTTATATGTGAGGGGATTTTTCTGTTTACAAATCGCGTAATAAAATCGATATTGTATACCAAAACTCAAATTGCTGATCAAACGGTTGACATTATGAAGTTGAACTGAGCTGGCCATATGGCATAGACTAAAGTAACCCCACAATGCAGGTCTCAAGTAGCATGAAACGGCTGAAAAGCCCTCACGGAGCCTAATGCTGGCTACTTTTTACCTGCGGTAACGGTTGAGCAATCCCACAGGCGCGGTAGGACTCATCAGGGCTAGGCTTTACTTAGTTCGGTTTCGGTGCGCATATGTTGCAGTTTCTAGGTGAGCTCGCTTGATCTTAGGCCACATCTTTTCTTCTGGGCTGGATGGAGGCTAATTTTAATACCTAAACAAAAAGTGATAATCTCACTTTTTGTTTAGGTATTAAAATTAGATCAGGCTAATAGGAGGCGGGCACGCCGCAATCGCGGCGGTAAGACCCCTCTTTGAGGAGTGGCTGGATAGTCACGGCGTCCTGACCTACCGAATGACGCAGGTCCTCACCGGACACGGAGAGTTCGGAAGGTTCCTGTGTCTGATAGGGAAGGAAGAAACACCTGGGTGTTACCACTGCGAAGATCGCCCGGAGGACACGGTGGAGCATACGGTGCAGGACTGCCCAGCTTGGGCAGCGCACCGCCGTGTCCTCACGGAGGCGATAGGCGGAGACCTCTCGCGCCCGGCATTGGCCGAGGCCATGCTGCGGGGCGAGACGGAGCGGGAAGCAGTCGCCTCCTTCTGCGAAGCAGTTTATGTTCGCGAAGGAGGAGGCGGGCCGCGAGAAGGAGAGGACAGCGTCCTCCCTCCGCCCCAACCGCAGTGGTGACGCCCACGGCGTCGGACGTCGGCAGACGATCTCCGGCCACCGTAGGCGCGGGCATGCGGACAGCGAGTAAAGGGCAACTCGCTGTCCGACCATGGACCATGCCCGGGTCGACGGCGAGTCGTGTTCCACGCGCGCCTCAAAGAGCGTCAGCAAAAATGACGGGGCCCCCATCTCAGAGGGCCAAAGCCTGCCGGAGTCGCGGGACTTATTTCCTTACCGTGACCCCGGAACATAAAGGGCTATTGAAGGACACCGTAGATTTTAGTCAGTACAAGTCTGACAGTCCCTCCCGCCCTGCCCGGGGTGGGAGGACTTATTTGATGATTTTACCACGCTAAAAAAAAAATGCTTATAGGAGGAGCTCGTGGCTAAATAAGTAATTATTTCCCGCAAAATCGGCGTTGCACAGGCCGATTTTGCGCGTAAAGCCGCGCTTGCCGAGGTTGGTCTGTGGATGAGTGACCATCTGCCATAACGAGTTTCCTCCGTGTCTCGGAAATCACGTAAAGCCGTTAGTCCCGGCTGTCATTTGTAGATCTTTGACAGTCGTTACAGTTACTCAGAAGCTCTAAAGCCTGACAATCAGTCTTACTACCCACATAATGGGTTGTGGAGGTCTAATAGGCAGTCGCTCCATGTAAAATACTAATATTCAGCTGCATCTGGTTTGACTGGAAGCCGACCCCAATATAGTTGGAAAAAGGCTAGGCAGATGATGATAAAACAAAAAGTGATAATCTACCTTCACGAGGATGTTACTTAAATGGCCAACACCCTACCTTTAATAGCTTTTGTTAAGCCTCACATGGGTCGTTTTAAGCGTATTATACTCACGCAACGTGTGTACGTAATCCTTTGACAAATCGCCATTGATAGCGTTAATTAGTTCCCGATATATCGGACAAGCGGGGTGGGTGAAGCTGTTGTGTAACAGGGTAAAACATAGATACTATGAGAATTAAAGCAGCTTTATTTTTTTATGTAATATGGAGGCCTTTAACTGCGGTATTCCCGTTTGAGCAACGATTTTTAGGGCACCTATGTTTAAGCGATTGCATTCCGGTTTGAGCAACTATGCGTTTTTTGACGTGTTGTCTGCCGAATTTTGTAACCGAATTAATTATTATTTAAATAATTTTTCACTTGTGAAAGCACTGGCTTGGAACAAGTGTAATTTGATAGCCTTTGTTAGGTACTCTCAAATAATGTAGATTTCCATAAATGGTTTTCTTTTTACTTCTGATACATTTTTAAACACGCATGGAAAATCTAAACTTTTTATTTATCTGCAGAATAAAGCCATAATTGGAAACTACATAATATGCTGTAAATGGTTTAATCCTAGCATTTTTTTAATAAATTGACTGCACAGTTCCAATATGTTCTGAAATTCAAGAAAATAATATCTTGAAATAATAGAAGCTGAGAGTTATCTTGTAGATAACTACAAGATAAAACTACCTACTCTATACAAAATGAATATTGAGAGATAATACATCACTGTTACAACATAAAAACAGATATCGATGGAATGATACATCAATAAAGCATGATTAGAGAGATCTAACTTTATCAGTAACACAACAACAGGTAAATACGAGATGTTCCCAGTAGTAGTACTGCTGGGAATTTCCCAATTCCCAATAGAGTCACCCATAATTGTACTGGGCATGGTCGGGTACAATGAATTGAGGGTGCGGCGACAGTTCACTCTTGTCGTCTATTTAATAAAATTACTCCGGGGCAAGGAGCACAACCCAGGAGTGCTTCAGTGCTTGCGGCTCTCTGTTCCAGACCGCTACGTGTGGAGGCGGCGGCGCCCGCCACTGCTGGCTGTGCCAACTGCCAGGACCAACCTGCTGGCTAAAGCACCTCTCACGCGAGCAATTCGTACTGTTAACGAAATTCAGAATAGGTTGGACATTTTTTCGTGTTATTTTAGTGAACTTGCAAAAGTAAGTTTAAATATAATATGTTACGAGAGCATCAATTAGTGTAATTTTATGTTACCTATTGTTTATTTTATGTTATTGTTTCTTTCATTGTTTATTGTTTCTTTTATTGTTTTGCTTTTTAAATTTTAATTTTTCATTGTAAAACAGATTTAAGTTAATTTGGTCTAAGGTAAGGTTAAGTTGTATCGTTTTAAGGTAGGTAGCGATTGTGTAATTTGTTAATACATAATATTAGTAATTATTAGTAATATAATGTTTGTAATATAGTCTTTGCTATCGTATTAGGTGTGTAACCTGTAATGTTAGTATAAGAGTTTTTAAATAAATAAATAAAAATAAATAAATAAATAATAGGACTTCGCTGGATATTCTTTCTACACTGCAAAAAGTTTTTTCAATACTAGCCATGATAATCGTCTAGGACCTACATATTATAAATGCGTACGTAAATCTGTAAGGGAGACTGCAGCTATTGCAGTTAGTTTCATTGCAAACGTCACGTCGCGTCAGTGTGTACTTACCCTATTTTATCGTGTTAAAATCATCAAATGAGTCCTCCCAGCCAGGGCGATTATTCAATAGCCCTTTACGTTCCACGGTCACGGTTGCCTGACACAGTCCCGCGACCCGTGAACTGACTCTAACAAACTCATATTTTCTTTCAGATAAACCTCAGACGTCATCGTCATCAACTCATGACAACAGAAAATATCCCATCAACTTAGTATTTTTGGATCTTTTTAGTATTAAACGCACGAATACGCACACTCGTACTCATTGTGTAGGCCATAAAAATTAAAGGCTACATCACAATCTTTCACAAGTATTCAAATTCTAACAAAAACCTATTAAAATTGCGTTTCGTTTCAGTGGCTGTGACCTTTAAATATAGAAAAGGAATGAAAAGTCTGAAGTAATTATAGGAGAGATAAATTCAATGTTATCGGATTGTGTATAGTGTAATGTCTGGATCTATTTTGGACAATTTCTGGCCATGTCTGCCCCGCGAACATGATCAGCAGGGCCATTGGCTAACTTGACAGTCACTGATTAGCGGTTGTCCACTGAACTTGGATGGCTTGATACACTGTTATGAGGCTAAGTTGAGGAGTGCAGTGCCTCTAGAGCGTTACAATAGTTGATTTAGGGAACATTTACATTTATCATTTTCATTGCAAATGCAAAAACCAATACGAAATTTACCTTTTGACAGCTATTTGATGATCACCACATAGACAAGGAGATACGCAAAAGCCCCGCTGATTGTCATACAACCTCCGCCGAGACTATCGCCCAGAATAGAGTAGGTTTGAAAGGAAAAAGGTGAGGCATGTGCCCAGAAGTGGGACAGAAAAGAGGCTATTTAAAAAATTGGTATAATCATTATTAACGACACTAATAGAAACAAGCTTCATAGCTTGATATGAAACATTGATAGTTGACGTCATGAACTTAAATTACAAGTATTACAGCCGCTTCATGATAGTTATTTAAAATGTACTAGTAATCTTCCAAATGAAAGTCCCAAGTCGAACATAGGGAAATTCAAAACTACCGCATGTCAAAATTGAAAAAAATATCTAGAAAGTAATATTATACCACGCCAAACATTAAGAACGGCAAGAACTAACATTATATTCCAGCAGATTATCAACTAAATAATTATGTTCTTTAAAAATCAACTACATAAATATGTTCTTTACAAATCAACGGCAAGAACTCACATTATATTCCAGCAGTTTATCAACTAAATATGTTCTTTACAAATCTGTTCACCGTATTCTTTCAATTACCCTTTAGGTTCCAGGGTCAAGGTAATCTACTTAGACAGTATCGCGACCCCGGAAGAGCGTCGAAACACGTCCACGCAACTAAAGTGCACGGATGAAACATGATGCCAAAATATATGCATAAGAAACTGCACTCCAATGGGCTACTAAGGGTGGCTGTATAATGTATACAGCCACCCTTATCGATCCCTGACGTCACAGACTCGAAAGGGATGCTGTGTTTCATCTGCAGTATCCAAGACTCGTTAGTTCAGTGGTCAGAACGCCTACATGACCGCACACACATGTCTGTAGGTGGTCGGTGGTTCAAATCCATCACGAGTTGTATCTTTTGCTCCGTATTTAGATTTTATGCTTATACTTTTGGTATATTCATTCGGGAGGAAGTGTTTATGGCTACTGATAAAGGCCAAAATGAAAAAAAAACCTGAAAAGCTTTAAATATAAGGCTGTATCTCTATGGTTGAGACTTTTTAGGTCCTCAATGAATTGTCAACAAAATGCTTGTAAAATTACTTTTGAATGATTTTTTCTTCAATCGGTACCTTTTGTTTTATTGTAAGTTGATTATATTTCAAAGGCAAGGGTCTGAAAGAGTCTCCAACAGTGACGAACGTAGTCCGTGAATCTGTAAGGGATGTTGTGATTGCAGTTAGTTTCATTGCACTTTCATAGATGGCTATCCTGCGACATTTGCTAGCTTACAGTGTAGAAACTGCAACTACTACAGAAAACGGTGGTCACCACCGTGTCCTGTAGTAGTTGCAGTTATTGTAACGGATTTCGAAAGATAATTCAAAATTAGGTAATAATAAATTTAAAGATAATAGAGTAATTCCTAACAAAACTGTCTGCCCGCGTCTGTATTTCCGAACGCATACAACCCGAATCTCTTCAAATTCATAGTGAACAGGCTTCTTCTGGGTAAGCTTCCTTCATCGTCGACTTTGTCTTTGTCACCCCTGACCTAGACTAATCTTTTAAAAAAAATACGTGTGGCACTCGGGGACTACCGCGGTAATATCATAGCATTTTTTATCAACTTATGCATTTTTTTAGGCTATGGTCAGCCATGTTAATCAAGAGAAATGTCAAGAAAAACAAACACCGTGCCGAAGTCTGCCTCACTAAAACGACGTTAGACGATGCGAGGTGTTAGGTTTATTTTCGTTACGGAATTTCTTGATTCGGTCGCCGTGCTCAGAGTCCGCGATAAAAGCTATGCAATAGCTTAAAAATTATAACTGATTGCAGACTAAAACATAGTTGGTAAAAGTCTAGACGTCTTAAGGTTTGCAATGTTTGTCAATTGGTTTTTTCTCTTTTTATAAGTTTGTAACCCCCTAATATTATTCTTAACTTAAAAATTTATGTGCTATGTTACTATAACAGCATATCATATCATTAGTTCAAAGGTATGATGCATAACCTGTTGAACAATTTTATTAATTACAGAAAACATTTAGGTACATTCTTATACAGCCCTTAAACCGTTCTCAGAAGTTAGTAGGTAAACAACCTAATGACGATTTTTAGAAGTAGTAGGATAGAACATTTCAGAAGCAAAAGCAAATACAATATACTAACATTATAAAGCTGAAGAGTTTGTTTGGACCGCGCTAATCTCAGGAACTGCTAGTTCAAATTGAAATATTATTTTTGTGTTTAACAGTCAATTTATCGAGCAATGCTATGTAACATCACGCTACGACTAAAAGAAAGCGGGGGAAAAACCACGGGGTACAACTAGTTTAAGACAATATTTTGTTTAAAAAAAAAACCGGCCAAATGCGAGTCGGACTCGCCCATAAAGGGTTCCGTAGCAGCAAGTAACATAATATAAAAGTTCTTGTAGTTGGTTGTAACTTTGAAAGGTAAAATTGCGGTTTACGATTTATGGCGATTAAATAAAAACTGATTACTCGATCTCGTTCAAACCAATTTTCAATTGAAGTTTACATGGTAATGTACATCATATATTTTTTTTTAGTTTTATCATTCTCTTATTTTAGAAGTTACAGGGGGGACACACACATTTTACCACTTTGGAAGTGTTTCTCGCGCAAACCGTTCAGTTTAGAAAAAAATGATGTTAGTAACCTCAATATTATTTTTCAAGACCTATTCATAGATACCCCATACGTATGGTTCAGGCAAAAAAAAATGTTTTGAGTTTCAATTCTAAGTACGGGGGGTACCCCCAAATTTGGTTTTTGTTTTATTTTTGTGTGAAAATGATGCGGTTCACATAATACATCTACTTACCAAGTTTCATGATGGACCCGGGTACGTCCTTAAACTACGTCCAGCCACCGAAGGACGGGCAGCAGCGTCCTTTGCAAACTTACGGTGACCCTACTGCGATCCCCAAGCCGCCTGCCAAGCGTGGGGATTATGGCAACCCCCCCCCCCCCCCATTATGATTGACAATAATAGCACACGGCCCCCAGTCCCCGGCAGCTCCGCTATTCCTGGTCTGGGTAGCGGATCAGGTAACGGCGGAGCAGGGGGTGCTAAGAATCCCCGGCAGATGCCCCGCTACCACCCCCAACGGACTTTGGCCCTGGCAACACACAACATCCGCACACTGAGGACCGATGAGAAGATTATCGAGCTGGAGGAAGAATTGAGCAAAATGCGATGGGATATCTTGGGATTATCTGAAATCCGAAGAGAGGGTCAGGATACGATAGTTCTAGATTCCGGCAACATGCTCTTCTACCGGGAAGGAGACCGTAAATCCCAGGGTGGTGTTGGATGTCTCGTCCGCAGGTCCCTCATCAACAACGTTGTGAAAGTCGACAGTGTGTCGAGTAGGGTAGCATACCTTATACTCAGAATAACCAACCGGTATTCGTTGAAGGTCATACAGGTATATGCGCCGACCTCGACACATTCTGATGATGAAGTAGAGGCATTGTATGAGGAGATATCCGAGGCCATACATGCCTCCGAAACATACTTCACCGTTGTTATGGGGGACTTCAACGCGAAGGTGGGCGCACGGAATGGCGATGAGTTGAGAGTGGGGCCATTTGGGTATGGGCAGCGAAACCATAGGGGCCAGCGACTGGTCGACTTCATGGAAAAGGAAGAACTTAATTTAATGAACTCCTATTTCCAGAAGCGGCCATCCAGGAAGTGGACGTGGATGAGCCCCGATGGTACTACCAGAAATGAGATCGACTTCATCATGACGACCAAGAAGCGAATATTCAGTGATGTCTCTGTGATCGCTAAGGTAAAAACCGGTAGCGATCACCGAATTGTCAGAGGCACACTGAATATCAATGTCAAGCTTGAAAGGTCTCGTCTGGTGAAGTCCACGCTCCGACCTGGTCCTGCCCACATCCGGAACCCCGAAGACTTTCAACTCGAACTGCACAATCGCTTCCAGTGCCTAACCGAATGAGAAACTGTGGACGAAATCAACAATGGGTTGGTGGAAACTGTCCAAGCTGTGGGGTCCAAGTTCTTTAAGACCCCGCGCCGGAATAAGCTTCAAAAGCTCTCGAACGGAACCATCAAGTTGATGCAAGACCGGTCCGAGATGAGGCTGCAATCTTCAGCTGATATGTCGGAATATGGCAAACTCAATAGACGAATCTCTAAATCAATGCGACGTGACCTGCGCTCCTTTAGTGCGGCACGGATCAAAGAGGCAATCGAGCGGAACCAGGGCTCAAAAGTCTTCGCAAAGAATTCGTCTATTGGGCAGAGCCAAATGACTAAGCTGAAGATTAACGACGGCAGCATCATTTCGACGAAACCGGAGATCCTAAGAGAGCTTGAGAGGTTTTACGGACAGTTATACACATCAACACGACAACCCAGTGTCGGTACAGCTCGAGACGCAAGAGCTAAACTGACTCGACACTACACTGAGGATATCCCGGACATCAGCCTGTATGAGATTAGAATGGCTCTTAAACAGCTCAAGAATAACAAGGCGCCGGGTGAGGACGGAATCACAACAGAACTTCTGAGAGCGGGTGGAAAACCGGTACTTCTAGTCCTCCAGAAGTTATTTAATTCCGTCATACTCGAAGGTTCTACGCCAGAAGCATGGCACAGGAGTGTGGTTGTTCTTTTCTTCAAAAAGGGTGACAACACCTTGTTGAAGAACTACAGGCCAATCTCACTTCTGAGCCATGTGTACAAGCTGTTCTCAAGAGTCATTACGAACCGTCTCGAACGCAGGTTTGATGACTTCCAGCCTCCCGAACAAGCCGGTTTCCGAAAAGGTTTTAGTACTATAGACCACATACACACGCTCCGCCAGATTATACAGAAGACAGAGGAGTATAATCGGCCATTGTGTTTAGCGTTTGTGGACTATGAAAAAGCCTTCGATTCAATCGAAACCTGGGCAGTATTGCAGTCCCTCCAACGATGTCATATCGACTATAGGTATATCGAAGTGTTGAAGTGTTTGTATAGGAACGCCACCATGTCCATCCGACTTCAGGAAGAGAGCACGAAACCAATCCAATTGCAGAAAGGCGTGAGACAGGGAGACGTTATTTCTCCGAAACTGTTCACGAACGCGTTGGAGGACGTTTTCAAGCTCTTGGAATGGAACGGACTCGGCATCAACATCAATGGCGAATACATCACTCACCTTCGTTTTGCCGATGATATAGTCATCATGGCAGAATCGTTGGAGCACCTCAATGCTATGCTCAGCGACCTCAGTATCGTTTCCCAACGGGTCGGCCTTAAAATGAACATGGACAAGACGAAAGTCATGTCGAATGACCATGTGGCACCCGTACCGGTTGTTGTTGGGAACGATACTCTCGAAGTTGTAGACCATTATACTTACCTTGGACAGATTGTTCAGTTAGGTAGGTCCAACTTCGAGAAAGAGGTCGCCCGAAGAATCCAACTCGGATGGGCAGCGTTTGGGAAGCTACGTGATATCTTCTCATCGAGAATCCCACAGTGTCTCAAGACAAGGGTGTTTAACCAGTGTGTTGCCAGTGATGATTTATGGCTCTGAAACGTGGTCTCTGACTGCTGGCCTTTTAGAGAGACTGAGAGTCACTCAACGAGCAATGGAAAGAGCTATGCTCGGAGTTTCTTTGCGGGATAAAATCCGGAACATGGATATTCGGCGAAGAACCAGAGTCACCGACATAGCTCATAAAATTTGCAAGTTGAAGTGGCAATGGGCAGGCCACATCGCTCGTAGAACTGACAACCGATGGGGAAGAAAAGTTCTCGAGTGGCGACCACGGACCGGAAGGCGCAGCGTAGGCAGGCCTCCCACTAGGTGGACCGACGACATCGTGAGGGTCGCGGGCAACGGATGGATGCAAGTGGCGAATTGTCGTTCGGCGTGGCGGTCTAAGGGGGAGGCCTATGTTCAGCAGTGGACGTCTTCCGGCTGATGATGATGATGATGATGACCAAGTTTCAACAGGATAGCTCTTATGCTTTCGTCAAAAAGGGCTGTGACATGGGACGGACAGACAGACAGACATGACGAATCTATAAGGGTTCCGTTTTTTGCCATTCGGCTACGGAACCCTTAAAATGATTTGAAAATCGGCACTATAGATTTCTTTACAGTTCATTTTAAAAGGATTTTGGAACAACCTCGATAAACTCAGCTACAGAACATTCTGCACAATTTCAGTAAAATATGATCTAATAGACAGCTGTCCCATTTACAAACTAAAACATAGTTTTACATTTTTATGGTTCGTTAAAAATTCATCATGGCGGACGGCCGTATATTTTCCCGCGCAATTTGCGTGACAGAATGTGCAATGAGTTATTAAAATGTTTTACCATAAATTTTAACAAAACCTTTTAAGGTTTAAAAGCAAAACTTGGATAGCTTTTGCTGATAAACTGAAAATAATTTTCCACTACGTTTTTTTAAATATAAAGTTAGTAAAATAGTTAGGCATGTAGATATCAAGTTTTAAACAGTTTTTCTGCTTGCTATATGTATGCACTATATGTATGGTACACAGTCACATTGAAAATTAAATCACAACTTTGGAGAAATGTTTAAAACTGCATCCTTTACTCTTTTTTTGTGTTTTTTGCCAACACCACAGATCTCTAAAATCTTCAATTTCTAGTACTTTTTATTAAACAAAGGTTAACGATGAAGGATGTTTCCAAAAATCATTTTTATACTCAATAAATCTATACTAATGTTACAAAGCTGAAATCTTTGTTTAGACTTATTGAATAGTCCATTTAACGAAGATGGTTAAAGTTTATTAACATTACGCTACGATTAATGGGTGCCGCGGGGAAAAGCTAGTAAAGACCATAAAGCCGGAAACACATTATTAACACCCGACGCCACCCGACGAAACGTGATGCGTGTTGAGTCAAATCCAAAGTCAAATCAAATGTTTTGTTTTCTATGACCAGAATCACACTATGAACACCCGACGCGAAACCATGCGCTCACACCCCAGGTAGCAAGTGACGTCGGCGACTAAAAAATGACGACATTCTTAAGTCAATTTAGGGTCACCACAGTTACGTCATTATTGTACGTCATACTTAAGTACTATTATAGTACTGTACTGTACGTACTGTATAGGTCATAAATGATACCTCCTAACAACGTCATTTTACAGTCTGTCCCTTATTAGTCTAAATCTGCCCTCAGGTTGACGACTGTTGTATGACATATCTGGTCCTAAAGTGACCCAAAGAGCTAAAGATTGGTTAGAGAACAGTTTATGGAATGCATCTGACTGCCATAATTCCACGAGTGAAGTCGACCACCACCATAGCGAATATTATGGGCAAATACTAATCATTATAACAAGGATTTGTATAGCCGGTACATTAGTCCAGACAACGAGGATTTTTTTGTATGAAGACTCTCGAAAAATTCCTCCGGCGCTGAAATTTGGCATATGATGAAATGAAATGAAATGAATTTTTTTTTTTTTTTTTATATATTTTATTCCTGCCGTCAGTCGTCTAGACTATAATCAGGAAGGTTGAGAGCGGTTGTCGTTTGGCGAGGTAGAGCCACTGCTCCATCTCCCCTTAGCGTGTCAGCACTTCGGCTCTCTTGAGTCTTCTAAATGGGTTTGGCTGTAGGAGCATACTGGATAACGGATTTGGGTGAGTTATCAGTCGGTCTTTATAGTTGGCTGAGTACCGCTTTATTTCGTCCAAGATGGTTGGAATTTCCAGGTACTCATGGATTTCCGAATTGCGAGCGTACCAAGGTGCCGATGAGAGTACCCTTAAGATGATGTTTTGAGCTCTCTGGAGGCACGTAATGTTTGATCGGCTGGCTGTCGACCACAATTGGATTCCATACGTCCAGATCGGTTTTATTGTAGAGCAATATACTCTGAGTTTGTTGGATAGAGATAAGGTAGACTGTCTACCGAGGAGCCAGAGTAGGTTTTTAAATCTTAGGTTGATGTCATTGCGCTTTGATTTTATGTGATCTTTCCATGTCATCCTGCGGTCCAAGTGAAACCCAAGGTATTTAACACAGGTTGATTGCGGTAATGTGTCAGAGCCTAGGTTGACCGGGGGACAAGTTCCACGTCTTAGGGTAAATGTAATGTGGTGGGATTTTGGTGCGCTTGCTTTTATTCGCCATTTGTTCAACCAAGCATTGGTGGCATCGAGTTGGGTTTGCAACATTTTACTCGCTTGTTCTGGATCTCGGTTGCAACTCAGGAAGGCCGCATCGTCGGCAAATGTTGCAACAGATGTTTCAATTGATTGGGGTAGGTCGCTTGTAAATATATTGTAGAGGATTGGGCCAAGAACGGAGCCCTGGGGTACTCCGGCTCTGCAGTTGAAGAGAGAAGATCTTGCGTCGTTGAGTTTGACTTGGAACATTCTCTCATTGAGATAAGATTCCATCAGTAGGTAATAGGAGTGTGGAAGGTACTTTTTAATTTTGTAAAGCAGTCCTTTATGCCAAACCCGGTCAAACGCTTGTTGGACGTCGAGAAAAGCTGCCGAACAGTACTCCTTCTTTTCCAGACATTGTCTTATTGTACAATAGACTCTGTGAACCTGCTCTATAGTTGAATGGTGCTTTCGGAAACCAAATTGGTGGTCGGGTATTACATGGTTCGCATCTAGGCAAGGGGATAATCGTGCAAGGATGATTCTTTCCCACAATTTTGACAACACAGGTGTCAGACTAATAGGGCGATAAGATGAGATATCGTGAGGTGGTTTACCAGGCTTATGGATCATCACAATTTGGGATGTTTTCCAGAGTACAGGAACATGTGAGGTTCTCAGTGTGGCATTGAATAGGATGGTCAGAAAGACTACACACTTCTTAGGGAGCTCTTTTAGTAGCCTAGGGGTTATTAAATCAAACCCAGGAGCTTTATTGGGGTTCATTTTGGCTATTTCTCTAGCTATTTCCCTCGGTGTAGTAGGACTCAATGGCAAGCATAGTTGTAGATCTTGATTTAGAACTTCATCTATTTCTGGATCCTCAAGACCATCCGACTTGTTGGGTGTAAAGACTCCGGCTAGGTATGAAGCAAAGGCTTGGGATTTTTCTTGGTCAGTTCGTGCCCAGGTATTTCCAGTTCTAATAGGCGGAGAACACTGTTGCGGCTGTGGGAGGTACTTGGTTGCTTTCCAGAGGTTGTGGATCCCGTTTGCATTTGGACACATTTTTACTAGTCTCTCTTTGAGCGACTCATTCGCAGCATAAGCCAGGAGATCTTTCAGTTCTCTCGTAGCTTTATTTAATTTGGTTTTATCTTCACATCTGTGGGTCGTCTGCCAAATTCTGCGAAGGCGACGTTTCTCGGCAATTTTTTCCTTTACTGCGAGTGGGATACCGGTCGCCCCACGTGGTGAATCCCTCAACTCAGGAGTACTAGACCAGGCCGCCACTTGGATGAGATTTGTGATATAGAGACACGCGTCGTCCACTTGGGCCTTGGATTTAAGTGGGACATTAAGGTTGATATTAGATTCCAGGAATTCTCGGAAACATTGCCAATCAGTTTTGTGGTTGTGGAGATGGTCGTTATGAGTATCACTGAGTATGGCCACCGGACTAACCATCAATAAGACAGGTGAGTGATCAGAACTACCGTCGAGACTTGACTTTATGAGAGTGTTAAGTTCGTTGATGCCCTTTGTGATGAAAAAGTCTAGGAGGTCAGGTATTTTGTTTCTGTCTGTGGGCCAATACGTAGGCTCCCCAGATGACATAGCTAAAAGGTGGTTGGCTTCAATACTCTTTTTTAATTCTCGTCCTCTAGCGAGTGTTAGTCGTGATCCCCACCATGAATGTTTGGCATTCCAATCGCCACCAGCTATGAATCGGTTGCCCAATGACTTAAAATAGTCAGAAAACATTTTCTCATTGATTGTGTGCCGCGGTGGACAATATATCGCGGAGAGATTCAGGGGTCCTGATCGATCCTCCACTCTTACAGTAGTGGCTTGAAGATAAGGGGCGGCAAATGGTTCCAAAAGGCAATGTTTCACACTGTTCTTGATAATTATTGCGGTGCCAGCATGGGCTCCACCATCGGGATGGCAGGTTAGGTACACGGAGAATCCTGGAATGCATATTCGGCTTCTTGATGTAGTGTGTGATTCAGAGATAAGGCAAACGTCAAGCTTGTTAGATTTTATGAGCATCTCTAGTTCGTTTTTATTAGGCGCAAGGCCATTGATGTTCCAAGTGGCAATGTGAAGAGAGGTCATTTTGTGACCTTAGAAACGAGAGTAGTGATAAGGCTCACTAAGGAGCCTATTTGTTGTAATAGTAAATCCATTTCCTCACTTTGCTTTAGTAAAATATCTTCCAGTTTGTTGTGGGATTGTTGATTTGATTGGGTATTCTTTCCACCAGTAATTTCGGCATATGTGCGTTGGGAGGCTGATCTTTCGTGTTCTTTATTTACTATAGAAGTCAAGCCGATAGGGTTAATTGGCAGAGCTGAGGTGATTATGGTGGGTTGTGTTTCTCTTTGGGTAAAATTTTTATTTCTTCGGGCAAGTATTTCTTTGTATATTTCACAACCTTTGTAGTTAGCTGGGTGGTCAAGGGAGCAAAGAGCACATTTGGCCGGTGTGGTTCTGCCTTTCTTTTTGCACTCCGAGGTTTTGTGATCTTCTCCGCATTTGACACACCTGTAGGGTCTAAGGCAGTTATTCTTCGAGTGGCCGTAGCGCTGACAACGTTGACATTGAACGATATTTTTCGACTTTCGAGGATCCTCTATCTTGACCTTTTGATTGAATATATGAGTGATGCTTTTGACTGCGGGGCTGTTAACACTGGGCTCAATGTTCACAAAGAAAGTCGATGTGGGTATCTTGTCGGGTCCGTATCGCGCATTGATAATTTCACCTTTAATTTTATTGTTGGTTGCTTCAATGGCTTCTGATATCGCTTCATGCGGAGTGCTGTGGTGGAGGTTTTTTATGACAATTCGATAGCATTTGCTGTCCTTAGGGGTAAACGTATGTCGTATGAGACCGTTAGCTCTTATGACAGTTATAATTTTCTTGTACTCCTCAGAAGTGTTAACAAGAATGTGGAGTAGTTATTTGTTAATTAACTTGATTTTGTAATGTTCCTTGCTGCTGGCGGTTTGAAGTAGCTTAGCTAGCTCAGTAACATCCTCTATTCCGTTAAGAACGATGGGTGGGGGTTTGCTGGGTTTGGTATGGTCGGTAGTACATGATTCTTCCGCTGGATCCAAAGGCAAATTGCTGAAGCGGTTTTTCGTAGTGGTACTCTCGGCTTCTAGGCCTCTGGGTGGAGAACTGCTACATTTTCTTTTCTTACTGTTTCTGCTGTTGGGTGATGGCACCCTTTGCCATGGTGGAGGAGCTGGTTGTCGAGGAGTGTCTTCCTGCAAAGCTGCGTCTGTCGAGGTATGAGGCACATTTGGTTGCACTGCATTAGCTGTTTGATTGGCTTGTGCTGACCTTCCTACATCAGAAAGGGATGATGAGCGTTGCCTGTTAAATAAGCTTGGCAGAAGTACTTGTTGGGTTTTAAATTTATGTTGTGGATCAGGGTTTTTTGGTGGATTTGGCTGCATTATTGCCAACCCTTTTTTTTTTTCCTCTCAAGGTGGTAATTATTTTGTTACAGTAGCAACATTGTTCCAAATGTCAAGTGACATTTTGACGTATTCAAATCAGATTGAAAAAAAAATAAGAAAATAAATTGGAGGTAGGATAAGAAAACTTTAAGAACTAGTTTGTCACTTATGTATTTTGATCACTGTTTTTGTTTTATATCACTGATTACTTTAAGTCACAAACAATTGTTCACGGTTTTTACAGTTAAAAGTTCACTTTCACGATGTTTTTATGCACATACTCGCGGTTGAACACACGGGATTAACTTATTTCTCCGACAGCGCAAGTACGCGAGTTGCGTGAAGATGACGTTTTTTTTTTTTTTTTTAAAGAAGAAAAAAAGTAGTTTGAAGAGGATAATAATTATAATGTCAGTATTGTATAATATTATAATTACGAGCGAGAGCGAGCAATTCAATCCCAAGCTTTTTTGTCATCTAAATAATCAATTATTTTATAATACCCTTTCTTACATAATTTGGTTTTAATGCAAATTTTCTTTAATCCAATTTAGCCTAAAATTCTTTTTGTATTTGTTTAAATGTATTAGTTAGAATAGGGAAGTATAAAAATCTAACAAAATTTCGATTTCAGTGTCACTCCAAATACGTAATCCAAAACTTTTCCTTTTAAAACAACATTATTTGATGTCAAATCAATCAAATAATGACGTTTGAAAATGAAAAAGGTAACAAACCTATGTATTTATGGATAAGATAACACATAAAAAAATAAAAATCGGCAGAGCAATTTTTTACTAGAAGTTACAGCGAGAACGGAATCACAGCGATCAATATTTATTTAAAGTTTCGAAAAATAGTACCGCCTAGCTCGATAGATGGCGTTGTAGTCCAAATAGAAGTCGCTATGGTTTCGTTACCGCCGATAGTATAAGGTCTGAAGAATTAATTTTCGAGCAATGCATCGGTACAGTGAATAGAAGTGTTAACTAACAGTGTTCCAATAACAACCCACTCCAAAGAGACCTGCGGATTTATACATGGTTTTGCACGTCATTGGCTGCCCTAATATGTACGGCCCAGTAACGTCCCTATGAATTCAGTATATGATGTCACTCCAACGTCAGTGGCTGCCCTAATACGTACGGCCCAGTAACGTCCCTTTAAAATCAGTATATGACGTCTCTGTAACGTCTGTAAACTGACGTCTTGAGGCTGTGACAAATTGACGACATCTGATGGAACCCCCCGACGTCAAGACATGACGTCTTACACGTCGAGCAGTACCGTAAACTGACGACATAATGACGTAAAAATGCTACCTGGGACGCCACCTGATGCAGACGTGCCAGGTCGGTGTGTTGCCGGTGGTAGGGGTAAACACGCCATCCGACGCATCACATGTAGTGTGTTTCTAGTCCAGACCCGACGCCACGCGTCAGTCGTTCGAAAACTTCGAGAACTATCACAGAGCATAGACACAGAAATCATCAATCCACAGAAAAGTCCGGTTAAGCAGCTCACAACCTCCTTAGGTTGGCCTGCAAAATGCCACTCACAAAGAAAAAAAATATCGCGTTAGCTAACTGTATTCAGAAAATGCTAGTGTGTCGTGGCGTCGCGTGTTGGCTAATGTGCACGGTGCACATCGGGTATCGACACGTTGCGACACGTGGCGACACGTGGCGTGTCGACACCCGATGTGCAGTGAGCGCGTGTCGTCGCGTCGGGTGTTCATAGTGTGATTCTGGTCATAGAAAACAATACATTTGATTTGACCCAACACGCATCACGTTTCATCGGGTGGCGTCGGGTGTTAATAATGTGTTTCCGGCTTAATGCACGGAATGATATTTTCACTCATCATTATTTGAATTTTATATCTATGTAAATAGTAATAATCCTAATACCTGCGGTGATTATTATGAAATTTTAACATATTATATTAAAGTAAATATTTTTTTATTTATAATTCAACCCCCCTTCGGCCCATCTCTACTACATACACAAATTCATTTTCTAAATCATAAACAATTTACTTCCCACTACGAGTGACAACTACACAATCGACCTCAGTCAACTGTCACCTATCCTAAAATTATCCACCTATTTTTGACGCCCACAAAGAGGGTAGAAAACATCTATTGTAAGCCCTGGACACACGTGTATTATACACATCTACCCTCCAATACCATAAATTAATTTTGACGCTTCGTTAGTTCCGGATGGTAAACAAATATTTCACCTTGGCCTTGACAAAAATCAATACTTTTAAATAATTAACTAGTTAGATGTTCGGATAGCGTAAAGAATGTGTTCAAAGGACATAGTTGGTATTGAAAATAATTATGTGAAACTTTTAGAACTGTATGGCAATGGCGCAGTGGCTGAGCGATCGACTGCTGTACAGCGAGCGTGTCGCGGGTTCGATCCCCGCACGGAACAAACATTTGTATGGTCTGCAAGTAGTTGTTCCGGGTCTGGGTGTTTGTGTATGAGTTTTTATGCTTGCAAACGCACCCACAAAACAATAGAAAATCCTAGTGGGGGTCAAAGATTAAAAAAAAGAACAGGCATGCGTTTTTGACACTTGGACGCTTTTATAACATATAACTTAATGAAAATAACTCTGACAAGATCACCATTAAATTAAGGAATTGCTTACGTTATTGACATTCTCCTACCTAATTGAACCACATAATACTTGAAGTATTAATGACCTAATGAAAAAACGGAAAATGATGAAAAGCGTCTTTAGTGTAGGTAACAAAGATTCGAGAACCTATTTTTTTTTATCAAATTTGGTCTTTGTAGTAATTGACTCACCGAATATGAGCAACTTATAATATAATAATAATAATAATATTCCACAACTGTCACACAACGCCATCTAGTCCCAAGCTAAGCAGAGCTTGTGTTATGGGTACTAGACAACTGATAAACATACTTAAATATTTCTAAATACATACATATTATAGGTAAATGACACACCCAGACACAGAACAAATGATCATGCTCATCACACAAACATTTGTCCTGGGTGGGAATCGAACCCACGACCCCCGGCATAGCAGTCAGGGTCACTAACCACTAGACCAACAGGCCAGTCATAATAGAAGTCATCAAGATGTGTATTGATACTATATTTGAATAGGATCATTAGACACGGGGATTCACTCCTATAATACCTACTTGTACAGTCAGCGAAGCAAGTTTTTTAGTTCTCATTTTGTTTATCTAGACTTTTCTGTCCCACAGCTGGGCTAGTTAGGCCTTTTTCAAGCCTTTTCAGGAATTCTTGAACAAATTCGAAACAAGGTTAAAATATCGAGCTAATCCTGGTAAAATAATTAATATAAGTCATAAAATACGAAAAAGTTTGGGAGTTTAGATGTATGGACGGGTGGATGTTTGTAACTCTTTCCCACAAAAACTACTGAACGTTTTGAGCTGAAATATTGAACACATGTATTTTATAACCTGAATTAAAACATAGGATACTTTTCATCCCTGTATGACGTTACACGCAAGGGAAGACACTTGCAACAGCTAGTTTTAATCATAATCATATACTGAACTTTTGCCCGATGTCCAGAGTTCTAGACTCAATGTTTACCATCTTTTCTTACGTACTGTAGGTGCCTATAGACTACAGACAGGCACGTGTATGACTGAAGAAAGGGCCACGAGGGAATAAAAACATGAAACGATGTTCTTATTCACTCGTAGTCTTGTTATTACCGTGCTAAATTAGTAATCATTACTTTTATTACCAGTCAACGAAGTTAGTGCCTGTTAGCAACACGATATTTCACACTGTCAAGCACTGTCACTGTCACTGTCAGCTTCCATTCGAACCAGATTAAGCTGATTATTATCAGTATTTTACATGGAGTGACTGCCTATCGGACCTCCACAACCCAGTAACAGGGAAATACGATACCCCGTGGTGAGACTGGTTGTCAGACTTATGAGCTTCTGACTAACAGTAACGACTGTCAAAGATCTACAAATGACCAACGGCTTTACGTGCTTTCCGAGACACGGAGGAAACTCGCTATGACAGATGGTCACCCATCCACAGACCCACCTCGACAAGAGCGGCATTAGCATCCATATTATTATGTAGCACATATTTACATCTACAAGAAGTTGTTCCGGGTTTGGGCGTTAATAATAATAATAAGCATATATGTGTCATACATAAACTCACATAGCATGTGAGTTTATGTTTGTAAACACACCCACGGCACGGGAGAAATTCCTAGCGTGGCACAATAATTAAAAAAAAAAATACTAAAATAATTGAGGAAGCGCTATCAAATTTTCATCTTTATTTATATTTCAATCATAAATCATAAACATTGATACCTTTGCCACCCACCAAATGAGAATTTTTAAACTTACCTTGTAACATTTTGATTAATTTTTTTTTGTACTGATGAAAAAATGGCAAGAAGGAAACAAATGGGCAAGTAAGTGTTACAAAGAGACTTATCAAAGGAAGATGGATTGATTGTAACAATGACTGTGATTAAAATCTGGGGATTATTAAAATTAAATAAAGAATATCTTTGATGTTAAATTAAAAAAGTTTATTAGTGTATTTTTTTATTATTTTTCTGTTTTTTTTTCTATTTATTTGTTTTGGTGTAGGCACGTGTCTGTGAATATG
Source organism: Agrotis clavis (assembly GCA_954870645.1). Lineage (NCBI taxonomy): Eukaryota > Metazoa > Arthropoda > Insecta > Lepidoptera > Noctuidae > Agrotis > Agrotis clavis. The sequence goes on along the minus strand of OX940931.1, from coordinate 22,675,231 downwards.
AAGAAACTAGTATTTGTTTTTTTTTTTCTAATAATAATTCGGAGTCACATTTGAATGAAATGACAGAAAACTTCATCATAACATAATGGTTTAATGAAGTTTTTTTTATAATTTATTCTAGTGTATTAATACTTTTACATGGTACCTATATTTTTCTGTAGAAATAAGGTATTAGGTAAACTAATTTTGCAAATGCCAAGGAAAATAAACATATTTTTGTTCTGTTTAACTTATGTAACCACGAGCATTCAATATTATTATTGTTTATATAGGTACTTATATACAGATAATTAAATGCAAGCAATGTCTCAAGAGACCAGAGTCCTAAGTTCAATAGTGTTGAAATTACTTTTTTGTTTCGATTTTACCAAAATAATGCTAATATTTTTTTTTTGATTTGTCTGTGTAATATTACGTGCTTTTCGTAATATTCTATTGTGAGGAAAAGATTATACAATATGTCAATATCAATAGATGTAATGATAAAAACAATCGAGTACCTAGATAATAATAATATAAGTAGAAACAAATTCAAGTTTATTTTCTGTCTTCCGTAGGTAGGTCAGTACACTATATGTATTGGTATTAATCAACATTGATTATGCATTAAAGCATCAACACCACACATTAATGTCGGGCCATAATAATTAATTATTCAACGGAATTCTAAAAGCATCTTTTTCTGACGCAAGTATAAGATTATTAAAGAATAAAAATGGCCGAAAATAACACATACTTCCTTCTTCTTTCAAATTAATTACTGCCACCATTGTTCATTGAGATTCGAATTTCAAAAGAATCTGTTCTTAGACTTTAAACTTACCCTCAATATTTTCTTCGTCCGTATCCGCCATTGTAATGTTCATAACTAAACCAAACTTTTAAAACTGAACCAAAAACATAATAACAACACAACACTGAACTAATTTCACTAAAAACTGACAGGAAAAACACTTTTCGAACTCACGAAGTTTCGTAAGAAAATTCGCGGGAAAGCGCGCGACCGGCTCTCGCGACTGACCGAAGTGAACTGGCGATTCACGGCATGAATGAAAGAAAAACAAACAGTATTGCGCGGGAAAACTGTTCTGTAATTTTGTACTTCGAACGATTTTGAACGATGTTGTCTTTTTAATGTTATATTGCATAGAGGCTAGATCAGAAAAAAAGGTTTATTGTATATTTTTTGTGGTCTTTTCATAGCTCATGTTTTTCGAGTCGGTTTATTAAGATTTAATACTGTTTTGTTGTTTAAAAATATTGGCTCAAAAAATGTTCTACAACTCAAATTCATTTTTACATTGTGCGTAGGTTGTTTTTTAATGGAAGATGTGAAAAATATTTGGTGAAGTATCTTTGGAGTTCGAATTATTTGTTGCGGATACATATTTCTCAGCTGTGACAAAGAATTATCAGGTTGTTATTTTCTGAAGACAATAAAAGATTCACCACTTGGATCTTGACAAATAATTTAGTTCGCTTTGGTACCTAATACAATTTGTGTTACCTAGCATTTTAAAATACTTTTAACGTTCTTTTAAGGCTGCATATTCTGAAAGTTGGCAAAGTCGCAAAAAGCTGTCAAATATTTACAAGTTTTAATTAATTTGGCAAATTTTCTGTATGAAAACAAGAAATATCGCTCTGTAGTGCACTAAAAAAATGATATAGGAATGCAATTAAAACACTGAATTTGATGTTGTAACCGTTTCAGGTGTATAAAAGGCATTTGGAAGGCTTCCAAATGCTTTTTTTACATCTAAAACTGTATATTCAGGGTTACGATATTAATTATTGTATTCCCTTATCATTTTTTTAGTGCACTACAGAGCCATATTTCTTATTTTCATACAGTAACAATGCTAAATTAATTAAAACTTGTTAATATTTGACAACCATTTGCGACGTTGCCAGCTTTCGGAATATACGCTCTTAACGCTCCAATTTTTTATTAAAAGGATCCTCTAAATAATAAGCGACATTTTTGAATAAACAATATGGCGCCGTTTGTCTAGACTCGCTTTAATATTGTTGAATAATTAAGCTACCTAAATTACTAAAAACTGTCGTCTGTATTTCACATTAGTTAATTTATTATTTTAAAATTAATTATAATAAAATAAATGATAAAAATATTTGCTTGCCATAATACAAAGGTTTTACAAATATTGTGATTTCTACATCAAAATATGTTTGTATTTCGTATTGTGAGAGACTAATGGGCCATTATTTTTTTCCAGGGCCCAAACTGACTTACTATGTCGTAAAAAATATTTTTTAACAAATTCGTTTTCTTTTATTTTTTCATGTTAATTTAGTTTTATCAATATTTAAAGTAAACAGTACAGTCATTAGCAGCGATGATTTTTTAGTATTTATTGTTTTGTTTGATGTTAATACAAGGAAAGGAGTAGAAAAACAACAACTGTGTTACTTACTTAAAATAATCAGTTTTATTGGTAGGAACTTTTACCTCAATTTTAAAAACCTTTCAGACATAAACTTAGACAAGAATTACAATAATCTTATAATGTAAAATCACGATCATCTCAGTCTAATATGTTATTTTCTAATTAAGTTTACCACTGCGTTACGTTACTTTAATTTAAGCTACTGTATTTTCTCAAAATATGCCTTAATAGTAGCAATTTAAGCTCAATCTTTACAGTATAGGTTGAAATATGGTAGATAAACAAAAAAATATAAAATTTGTGCTGATTCAAAATTATATTTAAGCTTTATAGCTCTTAACGTATTCAGAAAAAGAGGGACAAGTAACGCAGGAGCCAACTACTGCGTTACTTGTCCAACCAAGTAAGAGCATTTAGCACACATTATTGTGTATTGGTATGCGTTTTACATTGATATGTATCTCTGCCATCAACTGGTGGAGGTTTTACGTAGAATGGTCTATGCTTGGTGAAATGAGAGTATGAACAACTCTCGATAGGATTCTCTCTTTTCTCTTGAAAAAAATGAAAAAAAACTTCATTGTATCAAGCAGATATACTTCTTCTGCTCTTTATTTTTTTTGAAAGTCACGGTTTCTTCTCTTGACCTTGGAGAAACTGGAGTTCCTGATCGTGGTGTTTAAGCCGGCGTATTATCTAGAATAACTTGCATTCTTTTCTGACGTTCTCGATGTCTTTCGTTTGCCACCATCCATTTAAGCTTTGCAGATTTATTTTCTCTCTTTGTCATATGCTTTACACGTTTTTTAGTATCATGATATTTCTGAAGATGTTTTCTTTTAGCTTCAGCATTTTTTACAGGGTCCTGTTTGATTTTTTCCGTAAAACCCGTTGTTATTCTACTGGTGTTTACGCCACTAAATTGAAAATAATATACTGTAACAAAATAACTGTAAAAAAGATAAATACACTTAAAAAACTGTTTACTTTACAACTGCGTTACTGCACCTACAACTGCGTTACTTCTCGTGGTAACGCAGTGTAGTGGTAACGCAGTTGTAAAAATAACGTTTATCCTAGCATTAGGATCATATGATAATAAATTACCTAATATTTTTGAGGGCATTCAAATATTTACTTATTCTATTATAAAACGCAATTAAAAAGCAATCAAATATCTAAAAAACTTACCGTTTGCTGTCGGTAACTCAGCGGTCGCACAATAAACACTCGCGCCTCTTCGGACAACTCGAGCTCGACTGACGCGGCCAGCGTCAAAGCCACGAACACCCGCCTTACCCCACCAGGAATTTACATTAAATCAAAAGAACTTAGTCCAAAATACACAAAAAAAGTCGAATTTAAGGATTTTCACACATTTGCATGGTAACATAGGGTACTTACGTTTTCTTTCTTCAACAGGGACAAGACAAGAAATATTTCGTAAATAATACACGGTCAAAGAAAAGATAAACTTATGAGCCTGTTATTAAAGTTCATACTTAATTTAATTTTCTTAGATATTTTCATTTTATAGTACCGTGAAAAATTTGAATGTAATGTCAATGTATTTGAAGCGAGTTGCTTGCTGGGACAGACGGATTTTGTATGAAATACGACTGAGTTACCGCGAAAAGCAGCTGAGTTACCATGATTTACGTCAAATTATAACATTTTCCACTAATGTTTTTGTCTTTTTAGAGAGATACTATAATTACGTTTCTACCAATAGCGATTTTATTTCAGTAATCATAGTTTTTTTTTAATTTAGTAGGCTCTGTTCTTGAGAGACCGATTATGGGCCCTGGAAAAAAATAATGGCCCTAATGCCTAAGCTAGTCTCGACTTTCAAGCATTCAATTTTGTAAACAAAATACTACAAGCTCATTTTAGCTGGTTAGTGTGATAAAGAAATTAAGTCAATAATAAATAAGGAAAACTTTTAAATCCGAGAATACGGTGGTTTATTATTTTGAACATATTTATATATAGGTACCCAAACAAAATATTAATTGTCAATATCAAATAATAATAAACATGAAATTGAAGTATTAAACAATAACTTCATATTTTTTATGCTTAATCATAAATTGTAAACATGTTTGTACAGACGCCAGCACAACAACTTACTTCAATCTGACAAATATCTTCAATAAATTTTCAACCTTATCACAATTGCGGACGGTTAAGGATCCATTGGTAAAATTTGACAGATTCGGGTTGATTGACCTGCTGGCGTCCTTACCTAGAATACTTGTGTATGCATGTTACCTTCTTCAAATATACAGTAAATAATTTAAGTGATCTAAATTAAGAGGATCGTCTACCGAGCGCTCGTCCATACTAAAAGAGAAAACGTTTTCCTACCCCTAAATGTTATCCAATCTCAATGATTTTTTAGAACGCTTCTGACACTGTAAAAAACTAGGTTTATAGGTTTTCTTTTTTCAAAATTTATAATAGTTTGAAAGTTACAGGCGCCTAAGAGTTACTTTTGAAAAAAAAGAAAACCTATAAAACTAGTTTTTTACTGTGTCAGAAGCATTCTAAAAAATCATTGAGATACGATAACATTTAGGGGTAGGAAAACGTTTTTTCTTTTAGTACGGACGAGCGCTCGGTAGACGATCCTCTTAAATAAATAAACAAAAACATACAAAAACAAAAGTACTAAGATGGCCTCTGATTAAAAACCTACTAAAAATATTTCATGAACATAATTTTTATGAACTTTCAAACAAGACGACATTATTAACGCACCGCTCGAACTTGCGATTATTTTTAACGTGAAAGACGTGGGATTGGATCGCCGACGCGTTTTTATTTCAGTAACACAAAATCGGACGCGATTTTTCTTAGGAATTGGTCAACAATGATAGATTTATGGGTTTTTTTTTTTTTAATTAGTACCTTAAATTTTTTAATAATTACTAGCCGTTGCTCGCCTAATTCCTTACCTTAACACTGTGCCTTAACGTTCAAACAAGAGAATGAAAGATTCAGCTATATCGTATGTGTCGCGATAAGACTATCGCGACACATACTATATAGCTGAGTGCGTCGCGTTTACGTAAATATTGTCTAATTGGTAAGGCGTCTATTCGAGTCCCACTCGAAACTGAATTTTTCTTTCCTCAAAAATATTTACGTAAACGCGACGCAGGCCTTATTGCGTATAAATATCGATGCCTTCCGGCCAAAAGGGGGTAACCGCCACTTTACAAACTTTACAGGAGAGTAGTTTAAAGTTCAAAAAAAGTGAAAAAAAATCATATAAAATTTTCTGTACGTTCCAAAACTTTCAAAATTTACCCATTTAGCTTTTGAACAAGTTTCTACGAAATGGCATTGTTAATTAAAATAAATCACACTCCTAACACAATTTAGTGTCGCTTACCCTCAAATAGTCCCGATTTCACTAACAGGAAAAAACATACTAAATGAAAACAACTCGATGATTGAGTTCCAACCTAAATGATTTAAGTGCACCATTCGTTTTATTTCTATTGAAGAAAAAGAGCATACCGGTGACTTTTCTGTTCATAAAGTGCAGCCAATATGATATAACCGGCTATTGGTTAATGAGAGATGAACAAAGAAATTGTAATAAATTACTTATCAATAAGGAATATATTTAACACTTTTGTAAACAACGCGAAAGCACATAATGTTTAATTCTTATAAAATTATACACACACACTTAAATACGTAGATTAGACCTTTTTAAGTTTTTAAACTGACATTAATTACTAAGACGCGGATATGAAAAAAAAGATATTATGCTCATTTGCTCAATCTCTCTTTTTCTTTGTCTTCATTTTAAAGAATAACGCAAAACAATAGTTATAATTGTAAGTTAGTCTTGACAGTTATACATCTATGCTGCATTTCATACCTATGGACTACGATTAGTTATGACAAAACGTAAGACCCCTCTTTGAGGAGTGGCTGGATGCCCATCACGGCGTCCTCACCTTCTACCTGACACAGGTCCTCAACGGACATGGAAGTTTCGGGAGTTTCCTGTGTCTGATTGGGAAGAATAAACGCCTGGGTGTCACCACTGTGGGGACCGCACGGAGGATACGGTGGAGCATTCGGTGCAGGACTGCCCAGCTTGGGCATAGCACCGCTGTGTCGTCACGGAGGCGACATACTCTATAGCGCCCGGCATTGGTCAAGGCCATGCTGCGGGGAAACGGAATGGGAAGCGGTTGCCTCCTTCTACGAAGCTGTCATGTTAGCAAAGAAGGTATCGGGTACCGTGAGGGAGAGAACAGCTTTCACCGCACAACCTAACCGCTGCGGGAGATGACCAATAACCATGGCATGGGATGTGTCGAGGTGATTTCCGGTCGGTCACTGTAGGCGCGTAACGCTTCGTGTTCCACGCGCGCCTCAAAGAGCTGCCGGCAATTGGAAGGGGCCCCTTTTAATTTTTTTAGCGTGGTAAATTCATAAAATGAGTTCTCCCACCCCGGGCAGCGCAGGAGGGACTGTCAGACTTGTACTGACTAAAATCCACGGTGTCCTTCAATACCTGCTTATGTTTCCGGGTCACGGTATTAGTCCCGCGACCAAAGCCTTAGAGGGCCAAGGCCTGCCGAGGTCGCGGGATAGTCTAATCAGGTAACCGTGACCCTGGGGCGTAACGGGCTATTGAAGGATCACTGTTGATTTTAGACAAGTCTGACAGTCCTTCCCGTAGGTACCGCCCTGGGAGGACTCCTTGGATGATTTAACCATGATAAAGAAGGGTCAGAACAGGCACAGGATTAACTCTTGGCAGTTGCAGAGAATTCATCACAAAACCCAATAACTCCTTGCTGGCCCAACCTTGGATACGAACCCTTGCATGTTTCTCAGCCGTATATACTAGCCAACAAACAAACAAAAGCACTGAAAAACTAAACTGTAGGTCCTACTTATTTAATTATTCGGTATCGTCGGAACAAGGTAGCAAAAGAATAACTTTTTTCTTATGTAACCTAAAATAACTAAGTAGAATAATACACAGTCATAGATGAACATAAAGTCTATTAAATAAACTTCCCGTTTTATTTTCCTTACAAAACTTTGGGCCAAAATGACTCACGAGCACGGTGGTGCTTACGCCGTGGTCGTATACAGACTGTATGATCACTGCGCAACGCTAACGACATTTTGTTCGAACGAAAGAGAGAGATAACCGATGCTGTTTGTCATTCTTGTGTAAGCTAACCGCCAAACCTTCTGATTTATCTTCTTATCTAACCACCATACCAGATTTTTTTTTGGGAGGGAAAAAAAAGGTAAGCGACAATTGTACAGGCGACATTCGTTTGGCTGATTTATCCTAAGCGCCTTCGATGATTGATTTGGTGACTAGGGAAAATAAAAATAAGCGCCAAATAAAGTCACGGAAATGAGGCCTAAATGTAATAAATGACATATATTTTATCCAAAGAAACTGCCCTAATATCCTAACCGAAAGTTTGGTAAACAAAGATTCAAGCAAAATTTGATTAATGTATTTTTTACAAAAAAGTATTTACAGCCCAAACTACTTAACGTTCAAGTAACGAAAAAAACATTCAAAGCCAAAATTGCTTATCTCACAGTTTTGAAATATAATTTTTATCCAACCACCATAATACAAAATACACTAAAAATAACTGTCGTTTATGACGAAAAACTTAGTGTCAGAACCTCAATTCTTTTACCGCCTAAGCGACAAAAAGTTTGTCCTAGAGCCACGAAACTTAGACCATTAGACGCAGAAAAAAAAGCCGATTCTAACCATATATATAAGTCGATTTCGCAAAAAATGTCGCTTATCCCCTTTTGGCCGGAAGGCATCGATATTTAAAACAATTGGTATTAATTAGTTATACAAATTACAAACCTTCCGAGAAATGGTAACCCACCAAAAACATTAAATGTAAAAAATGCCAAGTCTCTCGATGCAGTCTTTCCATCGTAAAAAGTTTTGAGATCTCACAGAAGCCAAGTCCTATTCAAATTATTTTGTAGTTATAAATCAACATTTAGTAATTATATCAATAGTTTTCTTTATATTATAACTATAGTGACTTGGCAATGAGCACAAGTAAAAACAAATAAAACGGCATATTTGGAGGAGTTGAAAGTTACACACACCGCATGCGTAAACATTCTCTTTTACTTCATAAATTCTCTTAACATTCATCATTTACTTTCATAAAGCGATGGCCCGTAAGGTATTCTTAATTATTGTATTGGAACATGTACTTAGTCGGTAGTGACCATCATGATTCACACATAACAAAAAATCTGATCACAGGTCTCGTCAGTAACATTTGCACATAATTCCAGGCAAGTTAATTTGTGCTCATTGCCAAGTCACTATAGTTATAATATAAAGAAAACTATTGATATAATTACTAAATGTTGATTTATAACTACAAAATAATTTGAATAGGACTTGGCTTCTGTGAGATCTCAAAACTTTTTACGATGGAAAGACTGCATCGAGAGACTTGGCATTTTTTACATTTAATGTTTTTGGTGGGATCTCATTTATTTTTTGTAAGTGTATTTCTTTCTTTTTTTTAGGTGTCCTCATAATTTCTTGGACTTCAGCTACTTTTTTGCTTAGGACCCATTCTCTATCTAACAAACTAAATAGAACTAAACTAACTAACAAATAACTAAATAAATATTTATATCTGCTAACTTACAAACTAAAAATATAACTAAACTAAATAACACGTAAACAACTAGATGTCTATGTTATATTAATAAACTATTTTCCTAAATAACTGTTTCAGTAACAATAATAAATCTACTCCGAATATCGCTACAATATTTTTTTAGTTTCGAAATGGTTGTTCATAGATAGATGGCGCTATCAAATGAAAATTATTGAATTATTTTAAAGTACTACTTAGACTGCGCTCTGTAACGAAACCATAGCGCGATTCAGACAGGTACAACGCCATCTATCGAGCGCGCATACAATATTTATCGCAATACAATGGAGTTTTAGCTTTATTAATTTAATGAATTATGAACTTTACTAGCTGTGCCCGCGACTTCGTTCGCGTGGATGTCGGAATTTGACAATGTATTTTTTTTTGTGCGAAGCGCTTAATTCTCGCCAGGTTTCTTATAAATCATATCGTTTTCATATAAACCCTATATTTATAATTTATTTAGAATTTTCAAGAATATTAGACGTGTTTGTAATAAACGCCCTCTGTAGTTCAAAGGCAGTACTATTCAATTAGAGCACCTATTCCATCTCATTCCATCCCATTCCATCCCACTCCATCCCACTCTATCCTACTCCACCCCACTCAATCCCACTCCATCCCACTCCATCGCACTCTATCCCACTACATCCCACTCCATCCCATTCCAGCCCACTGCATCCGACTCCATACCACTCCATCCCACTCCATACCACTCCATCCCCCTCCATCGCTCTCTAACCCACTCCATCCCATTCCATCCCTCTCCATCCCATTCCATCCCACTCCATCCTTCTCCATCCCACTTCATCCCACTCCATCCCTCTACATAGCACTCCATCAAAATCCGTCCCGCTCTACCCCACTCCACCCCACTCCATCCCTCCCCATCTCAATCCAGCCTGCTCCATCCCTCTCCGTAGCACTCCATCAAAATCCGTCCCGCTCTAACCCACTCCACCCCACTCCATCCCTCTCCATCTCAATCCAGCCTGCTCCATCCCACTCCATCCCATTCCATCCCACTACATCCCTCTCCATCCCATTACATCCCACTCCATCCAACTCCATCCCACTTCATCCCACTACATCCCTCTCCATCTCACTCCATCCCACTCTAATCCACTCCACCCCTCTCCATCCCACTTCAGCCTACTACATCCCTCTCCATCCTACTCCATACCACTCCATCCCACTCCGTCCTACGCCATCCCACTCCGGAACTCTATCCTACTCCACTCCACTCAATCCCACTCCATCCCACTCTATCCCACTCCATCCCACTCCATCCCATTCCATCCCACTGCCTCCGACTCCATACCACTCCATCCCACTCCATACCACTCCACCCCCCTCCATCGCCCTCTAACCCACTCCATCCCATTCCGTCCCTCTCCATCCCATTCCATCCCACTCCATCCTACTCCATCCCACTTCATCCCAATCCATCCCTCTCCATAGCACTCCATCAAAATCCGTCCCGCTCTACCCCACTCCACCCCACTCCATCCCTCTCCATCTCAATCCATCCCACTCCATTCCACCCCATCCCACTCCATCTCACTCCATCCCGCTCTATCCCACTGCGTCCCAGTCCATCCCACTCCATCCAACTCCATCCCACTTCATCCTACTCCATCCCTCTCCATCCCACTCTAATCCACTCCACCCCTCTCCATCCCACTTCAGCCTACTACATCCGTCTCCATCCTACTCCACACCACTCCATCCCACTCCATCCTACGCCATCCCACTCCATCCCACTCCATCCTACTCCATCCCACTCTATCCCACTCCATCCCACTCCATCCCACTCCATCCCACTCCATCTCACTCCATCCGTTTCCATCCCATTCTAGCTGTTGCCAGCGGTTTCACCCGCTACAACTCGAAAATTATCCCACGGGAACATAAAATCGGGATAAAAACTATCCTATGTGTTAATCCAGGTTATAAACTATCTGTGTACCAAATTTTAGCCAAATCCGTTCAGTGGTTTTTGCGTGAAAGAGTAACAAACATCCATACATCCATACATCCATACATCCATACATACAAACTTTCGCCTTTATAATATTATATAGTAGGATGTATTAATTTATATTAATTATAGTCTATGTATTACATTTATATTATTCCTTTCTATTCTATGTATGTATTCATCCAATTGAATACTAACTTAAACAACGAACAAAGTTAACAATGCAGTCAAAATCCATACACAATGTTCTTGCCAAACCGCAAATATAAAATTGTTTTTTAAGGTATGTTATTTTTTAATGTTTTTATAATTTTTCCTTTATAAGTGGCTAATGACCTATCTTGGTGCAAAATTTGAAGTTTCTAAGTCTGCTAGAAGTACCTTAGATTTTTGATGATCGGTCAGTGAGTCAGTGAGTGAGTGAGTGACAAAATGGTGTAACTTTGATCGACCGTAACTCCTAAACTATTCATTCAATTGGCATGTAATTTCGAACTTAAGCTTGTTCTAATGCCTACTATTATTCACCGAAAACCTAAACTCCTAGCTTTGTCCACGTCGAAGTTATAGGGGGGGCGAAACAGCCGCGAATCGCTTCGAGAAAAGATGGTACGGCCGTGCCCTTTTGCTCGAGACTTGGCGGGGCACTGCCGTGCCCCCAGATAAAAATATTTTTCCATGCGTTACACTATAGGAAATACCACAATATTTCATTCACCACTTTGGATTTAAATTGCGGTTTAAAAAATTCTTATTAAATGTTTTGAAGGAATTAAGTGGCAATAGAGTAGGTAGATGTTTTCGGAATCAAATGGAATTTTTTAATAGGTACGTACGAGTAGGTAGTTTAAGTATTTTTGTTATTATTCATTATATTAAAGTTCTTATTAAATACCTTTCAAATTTTTTTTTACTTATAATTTCATTTAATTTTTATTGAAAAACACTCTTTTATAACATTGATTAGTATTAATTAGTTTTAAGTTTTAGTGCCAAAAAAACACAATTTTTCCTTACTTTCTAAATGTTAACAATGTACGGTGGCTTTATAAATTGGGTACCCCAGTAACGAAATGGGTACTTTCAAGGGGGGTAACTAAACTAGTTACATCGTGAAGCCTATGTAAAAAGTTTTTGAATTTAGGAGATGATTACCACGTTTTATTTCATACATAATTCATACGTTAAAAATATGGTTTATGTCACATTAAATACGAGTTACACACATTACTTTAAAAACGCTTAAAATCAGTTAATATCTGACCAAAACATTTTAAATAACCATAAAAAAATGCCACCCTATACTAATTAACCACTAAAAATGTAGGTATATAATATACAAAATATTAAACAACGTGAAAATATTTTGGCGCCACACGAAGCGGAACTTAACATCAAAGGACGTCAACCCCTCACATGCCACCGACAATGTACGTTAAAAGTTAGCCATAGACACGGTATATACTCGTATATTATGGCAGAATAGACTTTTTTGCACATTGTAAACATACACTGTAGGGAATTTTAAAAGATATTTCGAGATTAGTAAGTCTAACGACCAGTCTTACCATGGGGTATCGTAATACTCAGTTACTGGGTTGTGGAGGTCCGATAGGCAGTCGCTCCATGTAAAATACTGATATAAATCAGCTGCATCTACTTCGACTGGAAGCCGACCCAAATATACTTAGTTGGGAAATGGTTAGGCAGATAATGAGTAAGTCGAGATAAAAGTTTAAGTTGAATGGCTAAGAAAGGTTTTGTAAGCACAGATGCCAGCTCATCAGCCTACCCAAAATCTGCCAAATTCCTTAAATTATTTTTCAACTTTATCACTAGACAGTTATGCGAGCTTTCACATTACACAATAACGGTTTTTGAGGCAAATGAGTCTTCCCACCCAGGGCAGGGTAGGAGGGACTATCAGACTTGTACTGACGAAATCCACGGTGATCCTTTAATAGCCCTTTACGTTCTAGGGTCACGGTTAACTGATGAGACAGAGACTAAGACCCGTCATTTTGCTGACAGCTCTTTGAGGGCAACCCAAGTACGGTCCATGATCGGACGACGAGTCACCCATTACTCGCCATCCGCATGCCCGCGCCTACGGGGGCCAGAAATCGACTCGTGACATCCGTTGCCGTAGGCGGCTCGCGTTGTGAGCAGAAATAAGATTTATGGTCTGTTGCCGTGGGCGTCTCCCGCGGGGGTGGGTCGTGAAGTGCCTCTTCCTTAGCTACCATGACTGCTTCGCAGAAGAAGGCGACCGTTTCCCATTTTGTCTCGTCCTGCAGCATGGCCTCGACCAACGCCAGGCGCGAGAGGACGCCGCCTATCGCCTCCGTGTTCGTCCAGCCTCGTTAAACACAATACAGGTGGCCTACCACGAAGACTTAAAGCCAGAGTAGATCCAGTAAGGGAACGAAGACCTAGACGATTTGTTTAGCTCTGTCTCTTTCCCTCACTGAAACTACTCTGACTTTAAATCGTCATGATAGGCCACCAACACTACTTTAAAACTTTGTCAAAAGACGAGATCGCTACAAGGAAGTTTAGTAAAGTACTGCAAGTTTCTGACAAAGTTTATCTGATTAATAAAGTAGAAATTACGACTTGTTGCTTCACCAAAGCCCTGGCAACAAGCCAAGGAATTAATAAAGAAGAGTACTAGCAACGACAACACGTCACTTCAAACAGCAATTAATTTGTTTAGAATAGTTGTTGAGAGTTGTTTGTACTCGTAAATAAGACTGGGGTGTTTATTGGGAAAATTCTTCTGTATATTGGTGTTTGTCCGGATCTGTAGGAAACCGGGTGATGGTTCCTGATTTGTCCTGCTTTTTTTTTAGTGGTAAAATCATCAAATGAGTCCTCCCACCCAGGGCAGGGCGGAAGGGACTGTCAGACTCGTACTGACTAAAATCTACGGTGTCATTCTTCAATAGCCCTTTACGTTCCGGGATCATGGTAATTCATAAGTCCCGCGACCCCAGCAGGCTTTGGCCCTCTAAAGGGGGCCCCGTCATTATGCTGCCACTCTTTGAGACGCGCGTGGAACACAACGCGCCGTCGACCCGGGCATGGTCCATGGTCGGACAGCGAGTCGCCCGTTACTCACCGCTTGCATGCTCGCGCCTGCGGTGGCCGGAGATCGTCTGCCGACGTCTGTCACCGTAGGCGTCTACCACTGCGGCTGGGATGGAGGAAGGACGCTATACTCTCCCTCACACGGCCGGCCTCCTACTTCACGAGCATGACTGCTTCGCAGAAGGAGGCGAACGCTTCCCACTCCGTCTCGCCCCGTAGCATGGCCTTGACCAATGCCGGGCGTGAGAGGTGATAATGTCCTGCTTGGATACAATTTTTTTAAATATTGCTACTGGTCCACAAGTGTTCATCATGGTCATCAAGAAGTTGTATTCCCTGCTGGAGTCTGTATTTACTCGAGCTTCAACCTTGCGGTCTTTAAGTTAAGAATGAAATTTGGTTACTTCTAGGCAAGCGTATTTCACCGTCGACCATTGTAGGCAAATTGTATTTTATTCATCTAGCAAAAATGGAATCATCAAAATCGGTTTAGCCGGTCGAGAGTCATGAGGTAACAAACATACAAAATACAGTCTAATTAAGAACCTCCTCCTTTTTTTTAAATCTGGTAGAAAAAACGCCACCGACTTCCGAAAGATAAGTTATTTTACGTTTTTTTGTGGTGGTTTTTGAAAGCGGTAAGTTTTTTTTGTCGTTCGAGCAGCTGCCGATAATGTTGTATGAATCATCCCTAGTTCTTCCGTCTTTTTAAAAACTTACAAAATCTGTTACTGATTCACAAAATCTTCTGAAGGAAAACCAAGAATTTGCTATTCGTGGAAATAAACATTCAGCTTCCATAAATCATAATTATTATTCACATTTGGTTCCTAAAATACACAGCGAATTTTAACTTTCTATTAAAGCTGTGTTCTTCTGAATTATCGTGAAGAATTTTTATTCTTTCTTCTCATATTTTTTTCTCAATAATGCAATAGGTATAGAAATTAATATAATTAATGCGATGCCTGAGCGAATAGCTCATACATATAATATTAAAACCCTAACATCTCACGCTACGATCTATTTCCGTATACAACAGTTGATACGCATATGTCTCCATGCTATCGAGATCAATCAAGTCGCACCAGTTTTAAATAACCACAAGAGTGCCGATACGTAGTAGTAATAATAAATTAATAGTTTAGTAAATAGATCTTAACCTTGGGGAAATTTTCCGGATTCTGCATAAAACATCGGGCACGCGGACGACGAGTAATGGGTGACTCGTCGTCCGATCATGAACCATGCCCAGGGCCCCAATTCTGCTAATTTAGTAATAACTCAATTGAATATCAATTGGATCTCAGTAGCAGTTTTAACTACATTTGGTATTCTGCTACTAATTTAAGACCAATGGTTTTCCAGTGACATTCCATTGAACTGCTATCAGAATATTTGCTAGTCTGCTCTTCAATCGTGTTACAATTGTAAATCGATTGTGGACTTTATCGGTATTCTACTCTCTAATGGCAATACTTATAACTGTTCAACTGAGAGTCAATTACAATTACACTACGATTCCATTACGACTCTATTGAGCTTATACAAGTTTTTGCAGAATACCAAATTTGTTCTAATCGTAATGGAGTCGTGATTGAGTCTCAATTGAATATCAATAGCATGTGAGTTAAATAAAATTAGCAGACTTCAGGCCCTGGTCGACGGCGCGTCGTGTTCCACGCGGCTGTCAGTAATCTTACAAACAAATAATCTGACAAACGCCTGCCGGGGTCGCGTGGTTTTCTTATTAGGTGACCCTGGAACGTAAAAGGCTATTGAAGGAATAACTTGAATTTTAGTCAGTATACGAACCTGACAGTCTCTGCCGCTCCACTCTGAAGGACTCATTTGATAAAACCATAATAAAAAAGGCGCCTTCATCTAAAGCTTATGGACGATTTGTGAAAAGATTATTAGATTAATATTCAATAGTGTGCTGTGTTAGTTGTATAGTAAACACACGTTTTGTGTTTTTTTTTTGCGATGGTTTGGCAAATTCATGCGGAAAAATTTTAAATTGCAAACCACAACGTTTTTTTGCTTCCATAAGTTGTTATTAAAACTTTGAGCTCTTAAGTTTTATTAAATTCTGCTGGAGTACCCTCTTTTTTTCTAGGTATTCTAATCGGGTACACTACAATAATACGAAAAACTTTATTCCGAAATTCATAAATACGAATTTCAAAATACCGATTTTCATAATTCCGAATGGTTCAAAATTCCTAATATAACAACTCCGATGGATCATTATTCCTATTTTAATAATTCCGCAATTTCAAAATTCCTAACGTTTATAATTACTATTTTCAAAATACCGAATTTTAATAGACCGAATATCAAAACTTCCGACTTAACATATTTTCCGAAACATCAAAAATACGAATACCGAATATTAAAATTCCGATTATTAGAATTCCGATTCGGGTCCGTCAGGTCGAAAAATCCGACTCGGGGTGCCCCAAGACACATTTTGCTCGCTTTTACGGTCGTCCGCTGGTATAAGTTATTACTGATTGGAATAAACTTTTGCGACCTTTTTACCTCGCAAAATTTTATCCTGCTGTCAGATTGACATTAAGTTTTGTTGTTTTGCTCGATTCGCGTCGTAAAAACGAATATTTTTATTTTAGAGACTGGGCTGCATTTAAATCAATTATCCAGTTTAAATTTAAACTGACTAAATGTCAAACACCCCGTTCAAGCACACCGAGAGGTGAAAAATGAAACTAACTAAAATTTTATCTGCCCCGTTTACGGTCGTCCGCTGGTATAAGTTTTTACTGATTGGAATAAACTTTTGCGACCTTTTTACCTCGCAAAATTTTATCCTGCTGTCAGATTGACATTGTTGTTTTGCTCGATTCGCGTCGTAAAAACGAGTATTTTTATTTTAGAGACTGAATATTATTTGTGGATTATGGATTTAACTAATATAAGACCTTCAAATTAATTAATGTTTAATAAACTGAGCTGTCAATTGAATTTGACAGCTAACATTGACAGAAACTTAAGACTCCGTTCAGCGAACCCTCGCTAGTTTAATTTTCATCCGGCGAAATATCGCCGGCTGATTTAAACGCACCCTTACGGTCGTCCGCTGGTATAAGTTTTTACTGAATGGAATAAATTTTTGCGACCTTTTAACCTCGCAAAATTTTATCCTGCTGTCAGATTGACATTGAGTTTTGTTGTTTTGCTCGATTCTCGCCGTAAAAACGAATATTTTATTTTAGAGAGTACTTAATTCATCGTCTCGGTGAATATTATTTGTGGATTATGGATCGAATTGTTATTTGTTTGATAAACTGAGCTGTCAATTGAATTTGACAGCTTACATTGACAGAAACCTATGACTCCGTTCAGCGAATCCTCACTAGTTTAATTTTTTTCCAGCGAAAATTCGCCGGCTGATTTAAACGCACCCTGATTGCAAAACCAACTTCCCATCGTTGCTTTTGACATATGGTGCTGAACTTCAGCTGTTATACTATTCACTGTCATAATATATTATAAAATGACGCAAACGAAGTCGCTGGCAAAAGCTAGTATTCCATACCCTTCAAACCGGAACACAGCTAAATCAAAACAACGCAAAAATAGTTATGAAAACATCCGACCTCTTCCACAAAGTGCCTTCAACTCGATCTAAAATCATCCAAGGTCTAAAATTAGACGCATCAAGAAATAATCCGTTTTAAAACTTCGTTAATAAACGAACTACAATTGAGAACACTTCGAAATCGATTGATTGATCTAAATTGGTTGATCAACAGTTCACAATAATGAATATGGACATCAATCAGTCCTGTGTTGTTTACCTTTGTCTTCTCTTTGCCTTTTTTATCGTGGTAAATTCATGAAATGAGTCCTCCCACCCAGGGCAGGACAGGACAGGAGGACTAAGTTTTCCACGGTGATCCTTCAATAGCCCTTTGCGTTCCAAGGTCAAGGTTACCTGTTGAGACAGTGGCCTGTAGCCAAACGGCAAGCGACAATCGTTAACGTTCAGCAGTCGCTATATACATTTTCAACTTTATACCCAATCGCATAAAGTTGAAAATCTAGTAAAGACTGCTGAGCGATAGCGAAAGAAACAAACGAAAACGATCTGTAATCTTTAATAGATTTTCAACTATATGCCTATAGGGTATAAAGTTGAAAATATATTAGCGACTGCTGAACGTTAGCGATTGTCGATTGCCATTTGGCTATAGGGCAGTACCGTGACTCCGGCGTCTTGTCTATACTTTAAAAGACGTTTATTCCATATGAAAGTTGATTCGGATGTATTAAGGTGCGTACAGACCATGTAACAATGTTATATAACATTGTTATATAGGTATATAACATGACCACACTATGAAAAATGTTATATAACGATGTTATATAACATGTTATGTTACATAGTCTGTACGCACCGTAAGTCATCTTGCTTTGTGGTATTCAAAATTTTGCTGATCCAGTGTTCTTGTAATCCCCTCCAATTAAATTAAATAAGTAAATATGTGATCAGAATAACAAAGGTGGCACAGCGGCCCGATAAAGAAGTTGCTTTGTCGTCGAGCCCAAACAGCCGCTTTTCTTTTTATCATTGATTTAATAACCATTGCAGCCATCATCATTTGCCTTGCGTGTTGGCTTCCAATCCAACCAACTGAATAATATCAGCATTTTACATTGTAGCGACTGCCCATCTGACCTCCACAACCCATTAACTGGGTTATATATCTACGATACTGGTTACCACACTTCCAGCAGCTTGACGAGCATAACTGCAAATCCTCAACAATAACAACAACGCGTTCTAAAAAGTGCAAAATTAACCTAAATAAAGCTAATTACTACTAAGTAGAGTGAGGTACTCCCATCAAGATTGCTGCAACAATTTGTCTAAATCTTTGCGCTCAACTCAATTAGTTGTTCACTCACTCGGTTAGCTAACGGAGCGCAATACTTATCTAGTCTAGGTGTAAACGTGCGTACAGACTATATAACATAACATGTTTCAGATGATGACTGTGGACACAAAATGTTATTTATATAACATTGCTATAGGTACAACATGTTTCAGATGATGTGGACACAGAATGTTATATAACACTGTGGATAGCACTGAAGAGTGACAAACGACTGTTGTTATAATTATAACATTGTTATATGACATTGTTACACTAATGTGTACGGTATTGTTTTATGTTGCAATGTTATATTAACAATGTTACATGGTGTGGACGTGTTATATAACAATGTTATACATATAATATTGTTACATGGTCTGTACGCACGTTTATAGTGCTAACTGAACTAGTGGGGTACTTAAGTAAATTCACTTCACAGCTTCACTTTTGTCAAAAGTTTTTTTAAAAGTTACGTTTATTTAAAGTAAACCTTCAAAAGTAGTGTAAGTATTAATTCAAACTTGACAGCACGGTTAGCGCAGTGGCTGAGCGACTGGATTCGTGCGCTGCGTGTCGCGGATTCGATTCCCCTAAGGAGCAAATATGTATTAGTATGATCTACAAGTACTTGGTCTGGGTCTGGACGTTTGTGCATGTGAGTTTAAGTATGTTTGTAAACGTACGTACGACACAGGAGAAATTCCTAGTGTGGGGCAACTTTAAAAAGAGAAAAAAAAGAACTTCAAAAGTAGTACCACCTCTTAGTGGTCCGCCCCAGGCATCTTCACTGCAGGCTACATATAAACTGGGGTGTCTGCTGAGCGATCACACTGGTCGTCATCACAACTATCATCATGTCGGAGTCAGCCAGTTACTGTAAGTTTTATTCAAGACTAGCTTCCGCCCGCGGCTTCGCCCGCGTGGTGTTTTGATAGCCTATGTTCTTTCTCAGGGTCTAAAGATTGTCTGTGCCAAATTTCATCAAAATCGGTTGAGAGGTTTAAGCGGGAAAGCGTAACAGACAGACAGACAGACAGAGTTACTTTCGCATTTATAATATTAGTTTGGATGGATTATGGTATGAAAATCGAAGGAAAAACGTAATCAACCTTGAACCCATTGGAAGTACCCACAAGTTTATCTTTAAAAACATTGTTGGAAAATTCATATAAATAGGTTACCCAAATAAATAAAAACGGCATTGGAAACTTCAAATACACAATTATAGCGAATGATGATATTCAGTACTTTTAAAATAAACTATTAGAAGTTTCCGTTATCTGGAACCATTAGATACATTTGTTATAAGTATATAAGCATTTCTTAAAATGATCGGCTGATCACAAAATATGAGATGAAATAATAGTGTAATATCTCCATGTGGAGACATCAAGTAAGGCATCATTAAAGATCCGTTCATTTCTGTCAATGTTTAGTATCCATAATTCCATAGCCAAAACCGCAAGTCCATACCGGTTCACAACAGTCACACATTGTCCTCTGGATCACACTAGGTTCACCAGTTGGGGAATTAACACTGGAAAGTCGATCTTGGGTCGCTACCGGCTGCGGGCGCTACCTGCTACAATACTTACATACATTTTTCGCCTCATCCACGTTCATACATCAGTACCCATACCACGAGTTGTCATTACAATACTCAATCATCGATATCGACCGCGTTTGGCGCTCTCATTGGCCCGCTCCAAGGTTGTTTGTACTCTCAACCAATGAGAGCGCCAAACGCGGTCGATATCGATGATCGAGTATCGTAATGACAACTCATGGTATGGGCACTGGTCAATACAAGCACGCCGGTTAAGAATACTACCCATAAGGTGGTCTACCATGTATTCTTAACGCGATCCAGTTTAGGCTGTGGGAAATAGATGGCGCTAGACGACTTTTATGGCCTCTGTCTCTTTCCCATACCCTATACTCTCGTGGTAAGGCCTAAGGTCAGTGCATGCCCTTCAAAAGGTTATACGCTACCGTGGAATGGGGTTAGTTTGATTCACGGGGTAACATTGATAAAAACTTTATATTTTTTTTAAACAGGAATTGTTTAATTTCTGAACGCAACCGAAAAATTTCGTCTTTTGCGTTGGCAGCACTGAATGTCACTCTTTGACATTGCCCAAGCGCTGCACATACAAACAGATCGCTACCGGTGATTTTCATAAAAAACTGTGAGTATTGTGTTTAAAGTATTTTAGGGGTTAAAATAACTTCTAGGGTACCAGATTGGATTTGAAAGTTGCTATAATAAAATGATAGTTATGTTGTTATGTGTTTAATTAGCTTGAGAAAGAAGTTGTTTTTGTATTCTAACCTCAAAAATTTCATTCAGTGGTGGTTTATTTTCTATACGGGGTGTCATTGATCACAGGCATGGGGTTACTTTGGACATTGATCAATCTCAGCCCATGACATTTTTAACACAAATTATCAATATGTTTGCAATGATGGCTGCTTTATATGCTTTGTTTTTTACTTTCAGCGCTATGCCAAGAACATATATGAAGCGTTTAGGCGCTCACGCCTATCGAAATTATAATGAAGACGTGTTAGAACGAGCAGTAGCTAGTAGTGATTATTTTTCTATTTTTATTTAACAAGATGTTAACTGATTAATGTTCCTAATTATGTTTTTACAATTAATATATCTCAATGAAACGTTAAAATAAAGGTGATTTTTCAAAAAGTATTTTTATTGCCTTGATCAATGTCACCCCGAAACTTCAAAAAAATTTATATCTTTTTTTGCACTTAACCGATTTTTTTTGTTCTTTCGAAATAATAACGTTTAAAGGGTTTACTTTCATTTGCCGTGAAAATATTAGGGGGTATCAAAGTAACCCCACGTACGGTTTAACATTGATCACTCACATTTATATTTTTCATCGACATATTATTTATTTAAAAAAGAATCTAATTCATTGTATCGATTGTATAGTAAAAACCGATATTCCAATTTTTTTTTCGCCTTCGATACGTTTGTATTTTAGAAAATACGGCCATTTGAATTTTTAAATTGATCAATGAAACCCCATTCCACGGTACATTAAATATTGAATTACTGGACAACTAAATTTTCCAAGAATATAATATTGGAATAAAATTACGTTTCAATGAAACCGCTAAGGGAGATGGGACTTGATTTCAACCACATTATTAGGAAAAGTTTTGCGCTCTCACAGAATCTAATTGTGACAGAGAAAGGGATACGAAAAAATGAAGCAAAATGTAATATTGTGATGTTAGATATGTACTAAGGGGGACTAGGAGACATAAATGGATAGTTATCATATTTGCTGCGACACAAAAAGGATAATCATAACAACGTCAATTGAATCTAGACCAGTCTACCTTTTTGTTAATGTTTTTTTTTCTTTGTTCATCTTTTTTATTATCGTGGTAACATCATCAAATGAGTCCTGCCACCCAGGGCGGGGTGGGACGGACTTGTACTGAGTAAATCCACGGTGATCCTTCAATAGCTCTCCACGTTCCAGGGTCACGGGTTCTTGCCTAACTGTTTCAGTTCAGCTTCTTTCTTATCGTTATGACGGGCTGTTTACTAGCAATACATAAAATAATCAATTGGCAAGCTGTTTTCGTAATAAATTATATATAATGACGTAAGTATTTACGTAGACGTACGCTTGAATATAAACTATGTAAGAATTATGTAGGTATGTATAAGTGTACGTATAGTGAATGAATAAGTTAGTTGTTTTTAGTTAAAATTAAGAATAACCATGACAACAATTATTATATAAAATATATTTATTTATTTTGCAAGTTGGTTGTTAAAAACTCCTTTAGAACGTAAAATATAAAACTATATAGATGAGGCCGCATTAAACTGTTCAATCCATACGAGGACCATGCAGGGTGTCTGAAACGGTATTTTATGGAAAGAACCACACAGATTTGAGTGGACCTGTCCCAGTCAGTGCAAGAGTTTGTCGGTTATCGTGTAGCTCGACTCATAGTTGCATAACTCAAGGAGTTCAACGAAACGATGAACAATACAAAAGAAAAAGTATTACAAAATAAAAGAAAATTATTTTGTAATACATTAGTCGTCGTGACTCTGTTCTCGCCCTGCGTGTGGAGTGAAAGAAACTGTCAGATTCTTACTAAGGCATTATGCCTTTGTCAAACTGACAGACGAACCGAATGCGTGGCGTAGCGTTTTTGTTTGTAATGTATGGAATTGTTTGAAGCCTGTCACATAGAGTATCGGATCGCTTTCGCATTTTTATATGACATGATTCGGTTCGGTTCGCTATCGCCTGTCTGTTTGACAAAGGCCTAACAAAAATCACTTTGATCCGTCACATGCCCTTTATCACAGTATAAACAGTATTGGATCTCCCTACAAACGGACGAAACGCGAGCTATACCTACGCGCCTCGATGTCGGGGCGCGCTCGAGGCGCAGACAGTCACGGCCGTACCGTAGTGATGAACGGACGGTGCGTTGTTTTTTTTTAGCAAATATGACAAGTAGAAAATATTGTGCTGTGTTTGGGTGTTTAACGTCAACAATAACGCATCCAGACATAAGTTTTTTTTAATTACCTGCAACCTCTGAAAGGTGAGTACTAACTATAAAATAATTTTACTTACTAGTAGCTAGTAGCCGTGCTAGTAGGTAGGTACATAATGTGTGACTTTTTAATGGTTATGTATTTTCCTTTATCTCACGAAAAAAAGGGTATTTGGGTTAATAAATACAGTAAAATGAATAAAGTAAAGGAAAGTTACTGAGGCAAGTTAAATAGTTAAGTTATAGGCGGTTCTGAATGAATCATGATACGGTAGGTACTTACTCTTGTGTTAAAACTCCAGTGCATGTGTGTTTTGTTAGTTTGTATTATTCAAAGTAAAGTCATGGTGTAACGGCGCGGTGGGATTGTCGGCGGGCACGGAAATGAAGCAGTGAGCTTCATTTACCTACGGTACGGTGTACAATCAACGTATATTCAGTGTACTACATAAACTTTAACACAGTCATGAATCTTGGAACGTAAGAGTTAGTAGCATTAGGCCGACTGCCTGCGCGAGCGATGCGCTGTACGAGGTAGCGCGAGCGGCGCACTGACCTTGAAGGAGCGGTTGACGCGAATCCACACGACGACGTAATCAGACCCTTGTTATATCGTCACGGGTGCGTTTTACGTAACGGCCGCGGCGCTACAGTAATATTAGTTTATTATCTGTGTTTTGTGTATGAATAATACTAGAAAAACCGGCCAAGTGCGTGTCGGGCCACGCACAGTGTAGGGTTCCGTAGTTGCCCATCAAAATACTTATGCGAACTAACTTAAACTGAGTCGCTGAATTTAATTTTAAAAAGAAGAAAGCTTTTTATTAGAATGCGAGAAGCTTTTTATTAGAATGCGAGTTTATTATACTTTAAAATTCAATAATAAAGCATTTCGTACGAGTCAGTCAAGGCGCAAATATTTTTCGGCCGCAAATTTATAAGCACAATTTGTTTTTCAAACAAACATTTGTTTTTAAATTAAATCTATTAATAAAAAACAACACGCATTTTTATTGAACACTTCCTTTTCAATATACAAAGTATTTTATTTGTTTACTTAAATATAAGAAAAGTATATTTACAATCACAACATTATATAGAAACAGAAAGTAGGCAAATGTAATTAAAATGCTGGAGACGGGCGTCGGACAGCCCTAACGCATGTTTACGTACCGCGCGGCTGTAGGTATTTATTTCTATCATGCGGCCGAGAGCCACTACTGTAGATATTTATACTGTGCCTTTATGGTCAAAGTCCCAAGTGCCCAAATCGCCTGCCCTACACATGTAATAAGTGCCCTGTTCGAAATGTTTTTTTAAATGACTCAGTAGGTACTGATATCGTAAATTTCCTGGAGGAAAACCATCGTACCATATTTAGGAATCATACTCGGGTGACTTGTGAAACACTCATCAAATGACGCAAAAAGAACCATTTATGGCAACGAAAGTTTTTTTTTTTTATTTATCGTATACGCTTCTTTACATAATCAAGTAAAAAAAATACATATATTTCATTTTGCACGTAACAACAACACCTCAATTCAACCGCGCCATATGATTCAAAGAGGATATCGTTATTACTTAATATAATGAGTTTATTAGTATTATAAACTGCTTCTACATAAGGTAAGCCACAATGGAATTAGCAAGATTAAATCGTCGAGCTAAATGTGCCTCACGTACTAAATGGTATCATTTCTATCTAGTATGTAACAGTTGCCCGATACGGGAGCTTTTATAGTGCAGTGTTAGGCTCTTCAATTGCTGTTAATTACACTTATAAATTAATGATGGACAGGAAAACACTTATTTGAATTAATTTTGGGGAATGCCAATGTCAATTTGGTATGATTAGATGCTAACACTCGTATTCTAAAACGCGACTTAAATCAGTGGCTCAGCTTAGTCAAACTCAGTTACCATGACAACGGTTTTCATTAGACAGCGGGTCCAAAACGGCAACTTTAAGCAATATTCCTAATGATTCACTTCGTAACTTTCCAGCAAAGTTATTGGCTATTCTTCTATTATTATTCACTCGCAAAGTGAATTTGCTAAGTGGCCCTTTTTAGCCCCGCAGGGCGAAAATGATTGACGGCGCGTCGTGTTTCATTCCCGCCTCAAAGACTTGTCAGCAATCTCACGGCCCCTTAAAGGGCCAAAGCCTGCCGGGGTCGCGGGACTGTCTCATCAGGTAACCGTGACCCTGGAACATAGAGCTATTGAAGGATCACCGTGGATTTTAATTAGTACAAGTCTGACAGTCCCTCCCAATCCCACCTTGGGCTCCGAAGACTCATTTGATGATTTTGCCACGATAAAAAGGTCGATAATGATGATGAATGTCTTTTTAGGTAAATGTTATGAATGAAAACGGTACATATTTAGCGATACCCATTCGTCCATCACACACAGATGGGCCCGATATAACTCAGACATAACAGTACCATTTTAAACAATGCGTTTTGTTATGCACTGCTATTTGTGTCGACTCAGTTAGAAATTGAATCCCCATTTATTGGAGTTTTCGTAATACGTAACGAAACGAATCCCTGTCAGTTATGAATCTAATATGTATTATCAAAATGCTTTTTCTGATGTTAGTGCAATCATTTGAGCAGAAACAAGGAATCAACCTCGGAACATCAGATATTAAGCTGGAAACTTTTAAACACCTTCGTTTCGATGTTCTGAAAGTTGCCTCAAAAGTCTCATACAATTTCGTGTCTGTGTCGATGTCGCTACACTATGCGCAAATTTTGTTCGCGCACCCTACCACACACCGGTGGGATTGACCTGAAACCTATCACTAAAACATCACCAAGCCGCACTGATGGGCGTGTGTGGTGGATTGTTCCTACTCCCGAGATTACACAAAGAGGAGACAGAGCCAGACCTGTGTCCTAGCAGTGAATCATTAAAGACTGTTGATGAAGATAATGACTGAAATATCTGTAATAATAAAGGTATTTTTCACCAACGAACAAAACCTACAAAAAAACTAATCAGAACCATCAATGCTCATAAATCCGCCGACGTCTTGCAATACCGAATACTTGCATTATAGTCTGGCTTCATTATCACTAGAGCCGAATTTATTGGACAGCTCTTAAGAGGTCGAGCCCTGCGTAATACTTTTTGATATGTTTCAGTGGTTGTGCGTGCGTGAGATGGCTGAAATAAATTGGTAAAGGAAACATACTTAGCGTCATCAGTATTTCTTAATAATATCTAGTCACTACGAGTATCTAGTGACTGTATCTTACTAAAGTACGATTATTAATTCCAGTCAGTAAAATGACAAGTGCAACTATTGTGCAACTGTCATTAAACAATGAATTTCATTCATGTACAAATGTTATTTTACTGACTGGAATTAATAATCGTACTTTATCTAGAAGAATAGAAAAATACAAGAAAAATACCTAGTTTTCGCAATACTAGCAGTCTATACTGCGATATTATAGTATTGAAAAAACTACGTATAGGTACGTCTAACAATTTCGTCTAAAACCGACTAATTACAGGTAAGTAATAAAAGATTTTTAATCACAAAATGTTAAACTTGCAATTTATGCTAAAAGCAATAGCAGCACATTAAAAAAATGTTTAATAGATTTCAACCTTAACGCAATAACGGAAGGTTCATTCGATTGGTAAAATTTGACAGATTGGGGTAGGTTGACATGCTGGTGTCTGTACAATTTCCCACTATCTAATTTTTTTCTCTGTTTTCTTAATACTACCCAGGTGACTTTTAAGAATTAAACGTTAATGGACAGAATTTGCCAATGTTCTTTGTTAAATGGCATTTTATTAAGATCACTGAGATATTTTGTTGTCATTCTTTTTTTTTTCCTATTTTTGTCATTTTTTCTATACTGTCATATTTTGTTTCCCTAAACTATAGTATCTGTTGTAAGCTTGTAAGAACATAAATCTGGTTTATATGAGCAGAGCCCTGTAATACTTTGTGATAGGTACTCGTAGTCTCGTAGCAGTAATGTGTGCGTGCGAAAGCTTACTAAAATAAATTGGTAAAAAGAACACACTTAGCGTCATCAGTATTACTTATTATCTAGTGTTTTGAGAAAACTAGGTATCACAGTACTATTATACTCGTACACGGAAAAAAAAAATGTTTTAAACTAAGAATATTTCACTTGGTCAAGACAATGCGTGATTCATATATGGGGAAAACAATATATTCTTAAAATCAGTAAATATTTGTCTTGTTATTCATTTTTCGTCCAAGAATATATATTCACTAACCAAGGCAATATCTATTCTTGCAATAAGAAAGCAACGTTTTTTTGCCTAAGTAAGTAATTTTTTTCAAGTCTAGAATCTTACAATTCTTAAATTTAAGACAATAAATGTCTTAAATTTAGAATGTATTCTTCGAAGCTACGCTTCGATTACTCTTCCGAGTACGAAGAGTAAATCTCATAACAAGAATATATTTATTGGACAAGAAATGTCATTGTTTCTGATCAAGAATATATCTATTGATCAAGAATTTCCGTGATTCACATATGGGGAAAACAATAAATGGTTGTATCAAAACACAATTAATCTCAATGCTAGTAAATAAATAGTTAAGTCAAGATATTTTTCTTCCTTCTAGAATTTACATACTTGTGATTAAACAATATATTTGAGAATAATGCTTTTCTCAGTTGAACACTTTGTCAAACGGATCCCGGAGTTTTCTTGTAAGAAAATAAATACTCAGTTTGAAAAATAAACGACTTATAAGAAGAATGGTATTTACTTAATTGTATGCTACGGCATATTTCAGTGAAGCAGCTTTAACTCTTGCATCAAATAATTCTATTTTCACACTGAGAACGATTTATCTACAGTGAAGAATAGCAACAATCTTAGTTACTAGTTGAGGCTCTTCAGTGAAGAAATTTTAGCTGTTAGTTCAATAACAATAAGTTATTCTCTGGAGATCACGTTGTTTTAACCCTAGAAAGATAGTCTGCGTAAAATTTACGCATGCGTTTTCGAAATATAGCTCTGTCTTTCTAAATAGCGAGAATCCATAGCTGTGCGTTTAGGACATCTCATTAGTCGCTGGGAGCTACCGTAAAGTGCACGTGTCAAAAAGGTATGTGTAACCGATTTTGAAATATAACGACCACGTGCGTCAAAATTACGCATGATTATCTTTTATGTGACTTTTAAGATTTTGACTTGTATATACTTTTTATTTATTTTTATCTTTCTATAACTGTATTTCATTACTTATATTATCTGTTTGCTTTTATAGATATTGAAGTAAAAATATAACATAATGGGGTAGTAGAAACTTGGACGTAGACCATATCCTAGCCAGCCTTATGCAAAGCGACGACGAGCTTCTCTGTGAGGATACCGACTGTGAAGCAGCGGACCATGAAAGTGAAGATGACGTGCAGAGCGATAGAGAAGAAGTTTTTATAGATGAGTTACAAGAAGAACAGCCCCTTTCCCCTTTTATAATGAGGCGAAGGGCAAATGCGTCCTGAAAAAAATGTAGAGAAACCAATGTGTCGTAAGCCTTTGCCAAAGTTGTCTGTAATAGATTTTTACACGTCTATATGTTTCTAATATATATAAGATATTCTAATTGTTGATTTTGTGCTATAAAAACGCTGATTATCATAGAAAAAAATAAATAAAGACTAAGTGTTAAAAAAATTGATCATTTATAGCAGAACATTAAAGTTTTTTTTTTATTTAATAAATAAATAATTATAAATAAATTATCTGCAGTCTTAATTATTCTAATAAATGTGTTAATATATATAACATAAGATTTTATTGAAATATATTAATAAACCTCAATCTACAGCTAATTAAAACACATGCGTCAATTTTACGCATGACTATCTTCTCCGTACTACACAATATGATTATCTTTCCAGGGTTAAAAAGATAATCTCAATGTTCTTAGTTCAATATTATGTGTATTTCAGTGAAGAAGCCCAGTTCTTAATTCAATACCAATAAGCAATTGATACGGAGATCAGATTGTCTCCAACCAATAATGTTAATATTGTTGGTTTAAGAAGGTGCAGGTAATTAACTGAAGAAGTTTTAGTTTTTGATCTAATTCATTGAATGTTTCATTCGAGATTAGAAAACTCTTAGCTCAATAGTAGTGTATTTCACTCCAAGAAATCTCAGTTCTTGGTTCAATGCATGTCATGTTTCATACGAAAGATC
Source organism: Agrotis clavis (assembly GCA_954870645.1). Classification (NCBI taxonomy): domain Eukaryota; kingdom Metazoa; phylum Arthropoda; class Insecta; order Lepidoptera; family Noctuidae; genus Agrotis; species Agrotis clavis. The sequence continues at coordinate 22,645,362 of OX940931.1, read as the reverse complement.
AGATTGTTTCCAACGAATAATGTCATTATTATTAATTTAAAAACCTTGTACTTCAGTAAAGAAGTTTTAGTTCTTGATCTAATTCATTGCATGTTTCATTCGGAGATCAGAAATCTCTTGGCTCAATAATAGTGTATTTCACTGCAAGAAATCTCAGTTCTTGGTTCAATGCATGTCATGTTTCATACGAAGATCAGATTGTTTCCAACAAATAATGTCATTAGTATTGATCTAAAAACCCTGTACTTCAGTAAAGAAGTTTTAGTTCTTGATCTAATTCATTGCATGTTTCATTCGGAGATCAGAAATCTCTTGGCTCAATAATAGTGTATTTCACTGCAAGAAATCTCAGTTCTTGGTTCAATGCATGTCATGTTTCATACGAAGATCAGATTGTTTCCAATGAATAATGTCATTATTATTGATCTAAAAACCCTGTACTTCAGTAAAGAAGTTTTAGTTCTTGATCTAATTCATTGCATGTTTCATTCGGAGATCAGAAATCTCTTAGCTCAATAATAGTGTATTTCACTGCAAGAAATCTCAGTTCTTGGTTCAATGCATGTCATGTTTCATACGAAGATCAGATTGTTTCCAACAAATAATGTCATTAGTATTGATCTAAAAACCCTGCACTTCAGTAAAGAAGTTTTAGTTCTTGATCTAATTCATCGCATGTTTCATTCGGAGATCAGAAATCTCTTGGCTCAATAATAAAGTATTTTACTGTAAGAATTTTCAGTTCTTGATTCAAATCATGACATGTTTCATACAAAGGTCAGATTGTCTTATTTGAAGAATTACAATAGCCTTGGATCAATAGTTAATATGCGTTTCAGTAAATATTTTTCAGTTCATCGTTTGATTTATTCAAGCTAAAATTTAGTCAGGTCACATTCTGACTAAACTTTAGCTTGAATTAATCGAACAATGAACTGAAAAATGTTTACTGAAACGCATCTTAACCATTGAACCAAGACTATTGTAATTTAAATAAGACAATCTTAACTCCGTATATAACAAAGCTTTTGAATCTGTACATAGAACTGAAACGGCTTCACTAAAATACCATGATTATTGAGTACCATTTGAAACATGAAATGATGAAAAAGCACTAAAACTCACTTACAGAATTTAGAGCCTGATGCACCGTCACATCTTTCAATCTGATCTCCGCGAGCCATTTCATGCCTGAAAATAGAGGTAGGTAAATAAGTGGGAGGTAGGTACTCGAATTAATAATAAAACAAAAGTATTGATTATTTTATTTATATGTATTCTAGGTTAAACCATCAGATTTTTATACCCAGTAATTCAATAATCATCATCTTAAATACAATACTTAATATCATGATAATGTCGCTTTATCATGATCATTCTTAATCTTATGGCGCTGACATCGCGCCTACTATCACATTCTTCAGTCATACAAAATATTTGTCAAATAATCTACTACTTCTTATCCTTATTTTAATCATAATCGCTTAATCATAATATTTTGAAGATATTGGACAACCGTCAAATAATTTCTCGCTCGTACCTATGTGTACATTTCAACATTATTTTGTGTACCTTTATTTATGTGTAATGAAAGCAAAAACATACTTTTAATCCAAACAAGTTTTCCTGCCAAAAAGTTTGCCTTACTTGTTTTCATACTTTTTGGAAGGAAAATTTGTTTGGATCAAAAGTATGTTTTAGCTCAACCGTGTGCACACAACATGGCAACTTGCGATTTTTCATAAACTGTTATAGTAAACAAAGTGATTTTATATCTTTCAAAATGTGAGAACGAGAAAATCATCAATAGTTTTAATTATAATTATATTATGACCGCCAATAATTAATCATAGTGTAGCATAATTAGCCGATTCACTAAAAACAATCTAGTTCAAATAGTTGTGCCACGTCACTACGAAAGCGGTACAACACTAAAAGCTTTTGGAATGATCGAATGACCTATAAAAAGGCTGTTCGCATGGGCTGTCCTTTTCATCCAGCGAGCAGCCTACGGTAAACACATACACCCCTAAACATAGGGTAAATCTGCCATTGTGTTCGTTTGCTAATTCTATGCCCGGCAGCCATGTAAATTCGACACAGTAGTTACAATTAATCATGGCGTGCCGGGCATAGAATTAGCAAAAGAACACAATGGCAGACTTACCCTATATTTAGGGGTGTATGTGTTTACCGTAGGCTGCTCGCTGGATGAAAAGGACAGCCCATGCGAACAGCCTTTTTATAGGAGGTCATTCAATAATTCCAGAAGCTTTTAAGGTTGTTCCGCTTTCGTAATGACGTGGCACAACTATTTGAAATGTAAGTAGACTTTAAGTAACCCACTACTTCTAGGTCAGGACAATGCCTGCAATTTGCAATTAAGCAACAGTGCGGTCACTTTACATAAAGAAGTGCCGACTTGAAGGTGTTTATAGTAACACTTTGGACAATACAATAATTTAATGGTAGTGTACCATAGTGGCCTACTCTGCAAACAAAGAAATGAGCACCCCTTGGGGTCCACAGCATCCACTATGGCAACGCCGATTTAAAAAAAAGACAAACGGGTGCTTACATGTGTAATAAGCAGTTATGCAGAGGTGTCAGCAGTTGGTAAGTGTATTCATTTGTCGGGTAGGTTTCAACTTCTCAAATCAACATACTGATTTATACCTATTTTATGAATTATATTCGGTGTTGTGCTATAGCAATCGTGTAAGGAAATCATTTCAAAACTACTTGTACAATTGACCAAATACGCCATGTAATGAGGAGAATAATTAATTGTTTTAAGAACTTTACACTTAAAGTAAATTTTACTTTTATCAGATTCGTTAGATAACACTTTTTCAATTTTCAAAAATAATGGTAAATCTTGGTCATACCTATACAACATAACATTTTTATCACAGTATGTTATACCATTAATCTCTATAAAACCAACACAATTATAAACATCATCATCAATTTCTGTCATATTATTTAGTTTTAATATTTTTCCAAATAAATAGCGATCAGTAAGTCCAGTGTTAACAAGTAATTTATGACTATTCGTCAATTGATGTCTTGTTGCAAGTGTTAGTGGCAAGTTTTTACGGCTAGCTATTGATTGTGCTATTTTTTTCAACTCTTTGTGCTTAGCCTCAAATTTAAAGGCACTTATTAATATTGGTGGACCAACTTTTTGTATTATTCTTGGGTAATGTAGGAGAAAATGATGTTTCGGTTTTAATGTACAGTTAAATAATTGAATTAAATTTTCCAAGTAAGCTTCGATTAAAGTTTTCAAGTAGTCAATCAAGTGTGAAGAGAAAATCTGAGATGTTAATATCTCTGTAATTTCTAACAGAGTTAAATATTGTTTCCATACTGGGTTATGCTCCGCAATTAAGTCACCAATTATGTACCTAAAATTACGAACAAGACACAACATCTCAGAAGCCGAAAACATTATTTTGCCATTTAACAAGTTTTGTTTTGTGACAGGTGGAGGACAATTTTTTTCAGACTTTAAATAAGTATAGTATTTTATTCTTGAATTTAAGTTGTCCAAATCAAAAATATTGTTGTCAATAAAATGTTTGATTATTAAGCACATGTCATAACGGTGTATGCCCTCACACAAATCATGCATAACATCGCACGTGAAATTGTTGTAAACATGGAAATAATTTAAATCATGCCATATGCATTTTTCTTTAACGCCAATTTTGTTAGTATAATGTGCATTATATTCTTCCTTTTTACGAATGTATTCAGGTCGTTCTTTGGTATCAGTTTTTGTTTGCTCTTTTTGTACTGTGCAAAATCTACAAAAATTATTGGAAGAAAAACTTTCCTGAAAACCTAAAATTGAATGAAGCCCTAAATTATCTCCTGAAATATTGGCTATGCAAAAAGTAACAGTTAAACTAGATTTCTTAGATTTTACGTTTATCCCTTCCTCCTGTAAAAACTTGAATTCTTTAAGTAACGGTCTGAAAACAGGTTCATTACCAAAAGTGTTTCTATCTTGTGTATAAAACAAAAGAACTGGTAAGACATTATCTAAACGACTGCAAAACTGTGGTGGTATTGTAGATATAGTTACATATACAGCACCTATTTTCTGATTTCCAGCGTGACTGCCTAGTGGATTGCCAGATTCAAAATCATCATAATACACTGTCAAAGGTAAAATGGTTCCGTGATTACATTTTTCTTTTGTATCCTGCCAAGATGTGCCATTTATTATGTTTCTAAGGACATCTGTCTCTTCACTTACTTTTTTCTGGTAGTTAATTATAATTTCTAATGTATTTGCTGATTCAAGGAACTCCTTAAGAGTTTCACGTAAAGGTATAAAATAAGAATTTCTATTTTTGATTACCATTTCAATAGTGTTATTCCTACGATTACTATCTTCGGAAACACCAATGGTCTTTTTAATAGGTTTGACATAAGATCTTAATTTTTTGAAATGTTTAATTCTTTTATAATCGGTATTGATGTTTTTAAACGAATTTTGAAGTATTGATAACATCAGCAAAATATCATTATTCAAATCATTCTTTGATATTATTAGGGATTGTCTAATAATGTTAAACGGCTCTGATATAAACAGCTCGGACACGATTTCAATTATATTTTGGATGACACTTCTTGGCAAATTGGGCATGTTATATAATTTTGCAATAAATGTAAGTAACGCATTATCGACTTCTATTTGATAATCAGATAAATTTGAGGTTTTATTTCTAGTATTATTATTCAATTTAGGGGCTTCATTCAAAGGTGTTAATTCAGACGTTGAACTGGAATTACAGTTTCCTTTACCACTAATATCAAATACATTGGCATCTGAGACGAGGTTGCTATTTGAGGTTTCATGATAATGAGTTAAATGCTTTTTTAAATCACTCTTAGAGTGATATAACCGGGCACAATTTTCTTCAGGACATTTAAAATAATTGACAATATTATGCGCGTAACGCAAATGCACAAAGTATTGCTGAAAATCCTGATATTCGTTGCGACATTCAAGGCACTTCATCGTGAAATTATTTATAGTACAGTATTTCAACAAGATTAAACAATAATTTTGTTTACATTTTCGCAAGCGACAACAAATCTGCGATGTATGGTACTATCTTATCATACTTTGTTTCTATTTGATAGACACAACGCTGAATCAGCACGTATAAATGTGCAGCAGCTGCTGGATACGTGGCGTGAAGCGCATGGTATGATTTGAACAGTGTGTCAAAAGCTTTCATTGGCGAAGTAAACTTCCACATAACCTTGTCTATTACCAAATAATAGTTATCGTTGCCAATATCGCCAGCACCACATTTAATTAGGTAAGGTTGAACACTTTGTTTACTTTGTAGAGCCTTTTCTTTTACTTCATCAATTTTCGTTTGTATATCTCCAGGATTCTGAAAACAATAGCAAACTTATACAAATTGCAAAAATTGATAAACATACAAAGCACGCGTGTTTACTACTAATATTATAAATGGGAAAGCTTGAGATTGAAAGAATATGCTTGTTCCCACTTATCTCCGAAAAGACAAACAGATTTGGATGAAAGGACAATGGGAAAAAGCGTCCCACCGTTCAACAGAGTTGAAACAGGTGTCATTCGAAGCGTATGGTAGATGGGATTATTTTTACTATGGCGACATTTTTCAAATGAGTGGGGTTTACCTGTAATAACTGAATATTTTATGCTAACCTAACCTATGGCAATATCATCCAATAGATTGAAACAAGTGTCGTTTGTAAAAAAAAATATCTTATCTACCAGACGCATCGAATGACACCTGTTTCAACTCTGTTGGATGATATCGCCATAGGTTAGGTTGATATTATATAATCAAGTATGTATATCAGGTAATACCACATACATTCCCCGGGAGGCAAGCCTCGATCTGACTATTTTTTTTATTGCGAAAAAACCCCATCGATTTTCCAATTGAGGAAGAGCTTTTTCTGGATTCTTTTAAGCATATTAACATGTATCCTATGACTGTTGGAGGGTGGGAACGGGGTGCCCACAAAATCCCCCATGGTCCTTTGGTATGAATTTAAATTATACCCTGGATAACAGATGTTTCTCTTTATCCAGGAAAAAACCAAACAAAACATACCATCGAATTACGTAACCGCGAGATGTAGATAATATTAAATACCATACCATTCAGCTAAATAAAATAGTGCCCGAATATATTTACCTGGACGTCAATTATGAAGTTTTCGACGCATTCTAATGTGGAAAATTTTCTACGCTTGTTCAGTCTTCCTCTCGGGGGAATCAGGTAGGACAACAGTTTTATTTGATCTGGCACTTTTAGATCTGAAATGTAAGTATAAAACAGGTGATTTATTTAAAACTATAAATAAGAATACTCGTGACAGGTGACGCTGACGGTAAACCTAATAAATGAAAATTAAACTGTTACCATCATTAGGCTGCTCTTGAATACTTTCATAAAAAGTCATCAATGTGTCATCTTTTGATTCACCAAACTTGAGACTGATGATTTTGTTAATAAACCATTTCCAATTCCTGAAAAAGCATGTTGATCTTTCAGGGTACAGTCTTTCAAAGTCCAGGATTATCTACAAACAAAAATTGATTATCTGTAATCATTTATATTTTTCAGAAAAGTATTTGGCATGCTGGTGTTGGACCAATCTAGTTAGAGCCAACATAAACAAATAAATATTTATGGGCAATCCACACAACACTATCTAGGCCTAATTTTTTTAGTAAATGTAGATTCAAATTGGTTAGTGAACAGTGTAACATCAAAAAACAATAATTAAAAGGTGAATCTAAAAATAAATAAACATAAACAAACTAAACAAAATTCTGATATTTATATTACCTATACTTTTTTTTTGTAAATAAGTAACTACTTTTATTTTATTTATTAACAAAAACCATAGCTGTACAAAATGTATCTTATAAATACAACTTTAAGCAAATAACGGTTTCAAATACTGTTAAGAAAATTTAAAAAAAATGTGAAAGAAAATAACTTTTAGTATTTGTACAAAAAAAAAAAAACATACCAAACTATCACTCCTTGGATCATTTAAAATGTTCCACTCATCAATAAATTCCGAAATGTTGTTGCTGCTGCTACACTGCCTCAATTTAAATGTTTGGTTCCAACAGTCAATTATTTCACTCCATGGCTCATTGTTATTCTTAAGGAAAATTATTTGGTCTGTGTAATCTTCTGAAATATTAAAATGTTATGTTAACCAATACGTAACACAGATATAGTATTGGTTGTAGGTACTCGTATTACTAAGACAAACTACCTGAACGGGTCCTACAACTTACCCTATAATTTATGATCTACAAAATGTCTACTTAGTAGTACCTAACTACCGACTACATAATAAGTAGATATTAAAAGATGGAAAAAATAGCCTCACAACTTTAATCCCCAGGTTAGAATATCTTTTCAGATCTCTTAATGCCAAACCCCCACTTGATATTCTTTTAGAATGTCTAAGGGGTGGTCAGGTATAACCAAATATTACATTTGGCATTCTTTTTTTGGTAAGGTACCCACTATTTGCAGCAGTTGGTTTGGTATTCCATACATGACAGGTTGCAAGCCCATCGCTGCTGATAAAATACTATAGTTCGAGAGCACTGGCATTGCGCATGTATTTTTGAATAAAAAGTTCCATTGGTGCACCACCAGATTCAAACCCTTAGGACTAGAAGTAGGGGTCGCCCCCACTAGACCACTGGTGCCCATTATATGTATATGAACATATGCAAACAAATCTACTCTACAGTATCTAAATCTACAAAAATATATCATACAGAATATACTGCTCTAGCTACTATTTATGTAGGTCAAGTAATCATTTAAAACCTTTCAAATCCTCATATTTTTTTGTTTTATTTGGAACGACATTCTCTTCTGATGTTGATTTTTTTCTCTTTTCACCAGACTTATACAGGGTATTCCGAATTTTATCGACCAACTTGCCCTTAGCAAATGAAGGTTTACCGGATATGGAATGTCTTTTTTTAATTGGTGGTACAAAGTATGTGCCAGTGTTTTCACATGGAAATAAAGCTATTATTTTCGCAGTTAAAATGTTGTACTCTTCATATGTTATTTTACTGAAATAGGTAAAAATAAATTTAACTATGAGGGTTTCTTGTTGGACTTTGGAATCCTAAGAATGATACAAAAATGAAGTTTCATGTGTTGCAGGTCAGCTAGCATAAAATATAATATAGTGAACACATACTACCTTCCTGTTTATATAAAATGCCACAATAAATGATCGTTAAGCCCTCTCCATCCACAAAGTCCATCAAGAGAAGGGCAATGCATTTATTGCATCCCCCAGTTTGTGCTCAAAGAAAAATTTAATTATAGTGGAAACATGAATGAACGAGTATGTACTGGTAGGTACTTACTAATTTACGATACGTGTAAAGAGATGTCTAACAATGATATCAGTGAGTTGATTACGGTGCTTGTTTGTCAAGGTACTGTTTGCAGTGTAATAATTTAATATACTCTTGCCACATGGTGTTACTGTTAGAAGCGTCTTGAGGTCAAAATCAGGGAAATTTGGTCGGACATAAATATCGCCTGTAAGGATATCTTGTAAGTCTTCCAGGTCCTCATTGTCCACGAATAGATTAGGAGCAGTGATGCTGCTATTCGTTACTGTATTAGTCTGTAAACATATAAGTAATTAGGTATTGTAAGAGAACCACATTTTGCCTGTAGATCGGCCTTGATTTTAAATTTTCCATATGAAGGTGTAAAAAAATGAAGTTCTAAAAAAAAGAATCTTTCTTTTGAGATATTTCACTTTGTTATAGGACGTAGGGTAATTTTCTATGGATTGTGATCCATCTTCTTTCTGTTTTTGTAAAATCAAATATGAATCTATTTAATAAAGTATCCGATACTAGAAACAGACCAGTAAGGAAACAATACAAAAACATGCTTAATGTTGATCACTATAACACCGCCTTATTGAAGAAAAGTGTTTTTTGTATGGGCCCGATTATACTTAACGATTATCCAAACTAATATTATAAATGCGAAAGTAACTCTGTCTGTCTGTCTGTTACGCTTTCCCGGTTAAACCTCTCAACCGATTTGATGAAATTTGGCACAGACAATCTTTAGACCCTGAGAAAGAACATAGGCTATCAAAACACCACGCGGGCGGGATATTTAATAAAATAGGTACCAGATGAAATAAAAACAGACTACTCCAATCTTTAAAAAGAAATTGTAAAATTTGTTGACAAATAAATGTTAAGCCGGAAACACATTATTTAACACGCCACGCGAAGCAACGTGTCGACACCCGATGTGCAGTGAGAGCGTGTCGTCGTTGATTTGACCCAACACGCATCACGTTTCATCGGGTGGCGTCGGGTGTTAATAATGTGTTTCCGGCTTTATTACTCGATTTGTGATTTTTTAAATGATCAAGACTTAAAATAATTAAACTTCTGCCAAACCCCAGGCTCTAAATTCTGACATTGCTGTAGCTATGCCTGACATAAATAACTGACATAAATAATTCATTCATGACATACCTACTTCCTACATATAATTGTTGTGAACTGTTTTGCATGCCTTAGTTAAGGTAGAAAGTATAAGGATCACCTGTTACTTAACATCGCAATATTGTACCTACTTTCTGTGCAAATAAACAATTATTCTATTCTATTCTTGTTGCGGATTTTCTTGTTATCGCTATGTGATATTAGCTTTTTGACTCAATGCGCCAAATCCTAGTCAATCAAATCAGGCAAGATAGTTCCTATGTAGATTTTTTTCTAATGCAGGTCTCTTTTTTAACTTATTTTTAAAGAATTTGCATAATAAATAAGTTATTTTATTAAAATCATTCTAAAACTAGTTTATCTTGGCCTCGCTTTGCTTCATCTTTCTGCACAATGAACAGTAAGCTTATAGGTAATGGTTTTGCGTAGCTTGATGTGTAGCCGTGTGTTCATAGGGATTTCGGAATGATTTTAATAAAATAACTTATCGGGTAGGAAACTTACTGTGCTGGTAGCTACTAAATACTCATCAATTTTTTTTTTTAGTTCTATTCTTAGTCCAATCTTTGGGCACAGTTCTTTCAGGATATTGTCATTGATTTCCTTTAATTGATCCACAGTTACATCATTTTCTAAAACAAGAATTTTCATGATCACTCGACAACATATAAACAAAATACTAATATACCGTCTGTTAAGCTGCCTAAAGTTCATTAATAACACATTAAAATTGTGTTTATATATATTTATGACAAAGTTATGACACATGTTATAATTTACAACTTGCACATTTTTTTGGAATAGTAATATTATACTAGATGTGCCCGCGACCTCCTTCATGTGGATGATGAAACATAACTATGTGTTTTTAGTGCAAAGCGCTGTTGGAGGATACCGCCGATTCATTATGCAAGTGCTTCTTTATTATGTATACAATATTTCAACAGATTTATTATATGTATAGATATAGATTATTATAAGTACAGTAGAGATGATGATGAGACTTGATGGCCTTTTCCAAACAAAATGTTTATCTAAATATTCACCTACCGTTAAAATTTGTAATTATATCCTGTGGGACATTCCATTCCTTAAGAAGCAACTCCATTATTAACCTCTACAGGTTGTAGCTGGGATACAGGTTTTGATTTAAATCTGCAAATGGACAGAACATAAGTTAGTGATTATTCTAGTAACTGTAAAAAAACAGCCGGGTAGGATAAACATTCAGCAGGTGTAGCATTGTAGATAAGGTAGGTACCTATATTACAACAACAAGAACCTCATGCTCATTATGGTAGGTAGTGAGTTTTTAGAGCAGAATTCGTAGGGGAACCGTAACCCACAATCGAACCAAATAGGTAGATAGTAGAGAACCAGTAAGATGATTTTTGTTGCTCACAACATAGCGTTTAGCCAGCCCTGGTGCCATGTCATCCATCATAACTTAATTAGAGGTGAGTGTTGTCAATAAACGGCTTTTCAATAATGAAAAAAACTTTTTTGAAAAAAAAAACCGACTTCTAAAACAAAAAAGTAACTTTTCTTTCGGAAGTCGGTGACTTTGGTTTTTATTTCATTGACTTTTTTGCCACCGATTTCCGAAAAAAAAATATTTTTCACTTTTTTGTTGTGTTTGATTTATAAGTTGGTTTTATTTTACCCTTAGTGAAAGGCGTGATATTACGTTGTTTGATTGCGCAAACAATGCATAACTATGCGCTAGCAGCAATCCCTGTTCATTTTCTGTCGTTTATTGAAGAGTTCCCTCGATTTCTCCAAGATCCCATCATCAGATCTATATGAAATTTAAATGGGACCAATTCAGAATAAACCCCTTTCGAACAAAAAAAGAATTTTGCAAATCGGTCCACAATTTTTACACTAATAACCTAGAAGGGGTTCTGGCTAAATCTAGATAAAATTTCGTTTTCAAATTTATTTTCTGCTTCCAGAAACAAACTTATTATTCGACGTTCCAGAACCCTCTTCTGCATACACTCATGCAGAAGTCGACAAGCTCGTTTTTGGCCGTTATTTTGAAAGTTCCCAAATTAGGTATTATTTTTTTACCTAGGAACCTATAAGGCTAAAATACTGAGTTTCGAGACAGAAAACAGGGTAGGGCAAATACCCCACTGTGGGTACGCCCATGATAAGATCTATAGTACAATTTAAACATACCAAACTTATAATATCACACACAACACAATCTGTTTGATCACCCAAAAAGAATCATTGAGGTGTGATTCTCAAGTTCAACAAATAACTTTTAGGGAAAAAAAAAACACTTAGATAAAAGAACAACTTACTTTTCAATTGTTTGGAATGAAAGAATCACCACGAAGCACGAACTGACACTTGCAGAAAATGTGATACCACAGAGCGTAATGGCCGATGGCGTAATGCGTAATGGCTGTCAGACAAATGGGTGTTGCCTGCTACGAAATGTTAATTACCCAAAATAAGGCCGAACCTTTGCAGTCTCCACTATTTTTCCTGACATTGACTTAATTCGAAATTAATTATTATAAATAAAAAAGCAATAATAGTGAAAATATTTTTATGTTTTTAAATGTTTTTTTATGTATTTTTTAATAAATATTTAAAAATGTAAAATGTACAGAAATGAATAAACGATAAAAATACGGTCGAGGGGATATATATATATATAGGTATATATTATTTTTTGAATTAATTGATTATTATATATTATGTTTATATTTGTCTAGTAACTGCTCTGAATCACGGGTCCACCCTTTATAGCAGAACTTTTTACGTCATAATTTTATTTTGCATAGCAACGGATAGCATAAACCTCTTTTCGCAGAAAATCGTTTGGCGTACACTCATTTACCATAACACCGAAACCCATAATTTTGTAAGTCAGAATCATCTTTAGGCATAAATTTCATTTCTATAATAATCAATAAGTATAACCATCATGTCGTAGAAAGTTCATAGTAACAACCAGAATCATCTTTTGGCATATATTTTATATCCATAATAATCAAAAGTATAACCATCATATCGCAGAAAATTCACAGCAGGCATGGCTTCTGTCACGGCTCCGGCGCTGCGGGGCTCCGGCGGTCCCACGCGAGCTAATCGTCGCAGATGATTTTACGCCCACCACCGCAGGTTCGGCTCGCCCCTCCGCGCCTACGCGATTATAAATTACACTCTAGGGGTAGGGCAGACAAGACTACGTGAAGTCGGTTTTGCAGCGATTCATTTCTGTCACTAACTTTTGTAGCACACCATACGAATTTTATAAAACAATTTTTTAATTTTTTATTATGACTATTAAATTAGGTATTTCTATTCTGAAATTCTGTGATCTTCGAAGTATACTAAGTCAAATTATTCCAAATAATCGGCGCTCTAAATAAACGTTATGCTTAATGAAAATATGCAAAATTATAACTCTGACAAAGGTAATTATGCCCAATACAATTCTGCCATCTTAAAAGTATCCCAATTTAAATTCGGACATAAAAACATTAGGCCAAAAAACAATTATACTAAACATTTTTTATACCATAACAATGTTCGTTTAAAAAAGTTTCTGCCAAGTGAGTTCTGCCAAATAAGTTTCGGAGCAACAAGTTTCTGCCAGATAGAGGGCACCCCTGAATCACAATTCTACGTTTTAAATTTTAATAAAATTAAATATAGGGTCCCATTAAAACAAGTGGACAAATAACACAGCGTTCAGTACGTCTAACCAAAAATGGGTATTCAAGCAAAAAAAAAAAACACCTGTAATCAAATGTAAAAAACAACTGTTCCATACATTTTGATTCCATACATTTTGGTCCCGTGTGTCGTGTGTGATATAATAATATGTATTTTATAATCACTACTAGCTGCAAACTTGACTTCCCTCGGTTATAGCTCCAACGGGGTGAAGGCTGGAATGTTCAATTATTTTCCCTACACTTTGGGAGAAATACTGCAACACCGGATACAAGCTTCACAGTAGTTCGTTTTGTTTCCATACAACCAAGAAACGTGAATTTGGTTCAAAACACATACTTATTTGAATTCAAGAATAGTATTGTTTTAGATTCAAGACATTATTTTCTTAAATATATATTTTTTCAAGATTTCCATGCTAAAACCAAGAAACGTGAATTTGATTTTAAACACTCATTTGTATCATAGTTTTCATACAAGAAAATTATTGTTTACATTCAAAACTGTTGTTCTTAAATATTTTTTCAAGATTTCCATGCTAAAACCAAGAAACGTGAATTTGATTTTAAACACTCATTTGTATCATAGTTTTCATACAAGAAAATTATTGTTTACATTCAAAACTGTTGTTCTTAAATATTTTTTTCCAAATTTGCATTCTAAATCAAGAAAGCTCAATATAATCTAAAGTCCGGTTTCACGGATTGTCAACCAATCGAATATTTGACGATTAACTTTTTTGGATGCAAAATTTCGAGTTATACTTATACTTGTCAAATTATTATCCGAAGGTGGTGGTGGATTTGATTCTGAGGCATGATCAATGGATTCTTAAGGTGATTGCGTCGATTTAGCCCGCGAAATTTAAATTTTCATACGTTTTTTGCAATTAGCAGGCCAGTGACATGTTGTAACTTTATCAAAATATGAACTGCGGTAATAACAAGTATAATTTTAAATGTAAAATTAACAAAACATTCGCTCCATCAGCTCTCATAGAAAAGCTGCCTGTAAGTTAGATTTCGGAGATTTTAACAATATGCACCTTTTCTATGTGAGAGCTGGTGGAGCGAATGTTTTGATTATTTTTATATTTAAATTAAACTTGTTATTGCCGCGAATCATATTTTGATAAAGTTAAAGCAAAAAACGTAAGAAAATTTGAATTTCGCGGGCTGGTTGGAGCATTCACCTTAATCGGAAAAAATAGGTTCGCGAAACGGTGATGGAATAGGTACCTATACCTACATAGTGCGGAAACCATTAGCGGGTTGCCCTACAAGCTACAACCCATCATAGACTTAAAGTATGGACTGAGCATTATCTGCCTAAAATTTTTGGTACTCAGTCCACTCTTTAAGTCTATGCCACAACCTGACATTCGAGGCGTGTGCCGTGCCATTGGTTAGGTAGTAGGTAGGTATTCCAATAAACGGCGATGGGCTTGCATCCTGTCACGTGGAATTACTATAATATACCTACTATTGGATGGGAAATCATCAAATAACTACTTCAGCTCTGGGCGGAGTGGAAGGGAGTGTCTGACTCTTACTGACTAAAACCCATCCGTTTTCCTTCAAGTGCCTTTTACGTTCCAGGGCCGCGGTGACTTTCCGCAACAGCTGCCCCCCCCTGGCTTGAGAGTGTTAATTAAGAAGATTCGAATGACATAATAACGCTATTTCGAAAAAAAATACGATAATAGTTCAGTTCAAAGGTTTAAACTTAATGGCGGTTCGGAAGTTAGCTGCGATCATGACAGTCAGCGCGCAGAATTTAATAATACAACCTGACATGTAGTATTCTTTTGTATATCTGGGTGTCGAGTCTGCTAATTATTAGTCAGAATGGCGCTACAATGGCGTTTCAATTGTAGCTTAATATTTCATAATAATGAAGATTCTTACGTCAATGCAACTATTTACTTGCCCAAAAACAAACTTTTCTTAAACCAAACATATACTTTCTTACTAAAACACGTTAGTATATCTTAATTTGAAACAATTTAGATTCCTAGTTCAACACCATAACTTATTTCCGCAAAACAAAAATGTCTTGTTCGAAAACAGTTGAATAGAATAATATGGTAACATTCGTCCAAGTGTTAAATTGCCCACATGTCATTACGTAAAAAAGTCAAAATTTTTGTTATAAAGATCAAGTGACAAAATGTCCATACGACAAGGAGTGAAAATGATTTTATATCTACAAATTAAATTTATTAACGACATTGGAACAGAAAGGGCTTTTGAAATAAAAAATAATGAAATTCAATCTATTACCTATCTAAAAAACCAAATCCAGGCGTCGTTTTATCACAAAATCTAGGATTTTAAGCCATGAACAATATGACTTTTGGACATTATAACACTTGTTGATTTTTGCAAAACTTCATTCTAACCAAATTGAAATATGGCATTAGGTTATTCTGACATGTGGACATTTTGACACTTGGACGTATATTACCATAAACCAATATATTTACTTAAACAATTTAGATTCTTACGTCAATACAACTATTTACTTACCCAATAACAAACTTTTCTTAAGCCAAACATACATTTTCTTACTAAAACACGTTAGTTTATCTTATTTTGAAACAATTTAGATTCCTAGTTCAACACCATAATTTATATCCACAAAACAAAAATGTCTTGTTCGAAAACATTTGACTACCTTTACTTGAATAATTTAGATTCTTACGTCAATGCAACTATTTACTTGCCCAAAAACAAACTTTTCATAAACCAAACATATATTTTCTTACTAAAACACGTTAGTATATCTTAATTTGAAACAATAAAGATTCCTAGTTCAACAACAAAACTTATTTCCGCAAAACAAAAATGTCTTTTTCGAAAACATTTGACTATTTTTACTTAAACAATTTAGATTCTTACGTCAATACCACTATTTACTTACCCAAAAACAAACTTTTCTTAAGCCAAACATACATTTTCTTACTAAAACACGTTAGTATATCTTAATTTGAAACAATAAAGATTCCTAGTTCAACAACAAAACTTATTTCCACAAAACAAAAATGTCTTTTTCGAAAACATTTGACTATTTTTACTTAAACAAATTAGATTCTTACGTCAATACCACTATTTACTTACCCAAAAACAAACTTTTCTTAAGCCAAATAGGTATACATTTTCTTACTAAAACACGTTAGTTTATCTTATTTTGAAACAATTTAGATTCCTAGTTCAACACCATAATTTATATATCCACAAAACAAAAATGTCTTGTTCGAAAACATTTGACTACCTTTACTTGAATAATTTAGATTCTTACGTCAATGCAACTATTTACTTGCCCAAAAACAAACTTTTCTTAAACCAAACATATACTTTCTTACTAAAACACGTTAGTATATCTTAATTTGAAACAATAAAGATTCCTAGTTCAACAACAAAACTTATTTCCACAAAACAAAAATGTCTTTTTCGAAAACATTTGACTATTTTTACTTGAATAATTTAGATTCTTACGTCAATGCAACTATTTACTTACCCAAAAACAAACTTTTCTTAAGCCAAACATACATTTTCTTACTAAAACACGTTAGTTTATCTTATTTTGAAACAATTTAGATTCCTAGTTCAACACCATCATTTATATCCACAAAACAAAAATGTCTTGTTCGAAAACATTTGACTACCTTTACTTGAATAATTTAGATTCTTACGTCAATGCAACTATTTACTTGCCCAAAAACAAACTTTTCTTAAACCAAACATATATTTTCTTACTAAAACACGTTAGTATATCTTAATTTGAAACAATAAAAATTCCTAGTTCAACAACAAAACTTATTTCCACAAAACAAAAATGTCTTTTTCGAAAACATTTGTCTATTTTTACTTATACAATTTAGATTCTTACGTCAATACCACTATTTACTTATCCAAAAACAAACTTTTCTTAAACCAAACATACATTTTCTTACTAAAACACGTTAGTATATTTTAATTTGAAACAATAAAGATTCCTAGTTCAACAACAAAACTTATTTCCACAAAACAAAAATGTCTTTTTCGAAAACATTTGACTATTTTTACTTAAACAATTTAGATTCTTACGTCAATACCACTATTTACTTACCCAAAAACAAACTTTTCTTAAGCCAAACATACATTTTCTTACTAAAACACGTTAGTTTATCTTATTTTGAAACAATTTAGATTCCTAGTTCAACACCATAATTTATATCCACAAAACAAAAATGTCTTGTTCGAAAACATTTGACTACCTTTACTTGAATAATTTAGATTCTTACGTCAATGCAACTATTTACTTGCCCAAAAACAAACTTTTCTTAAACCAAACATATATTTTCTTACTAAAACACGTTAGTATATCTTAATTTGAAACAATAAAGATTCCTAGTTCAACAACAAAACTTATTTCCACAAAACAAAAATGTCTTTTCCGAAAACATTTGACTATTTTTACTTGAATAATTTAGATTCTTACGTCAATGCAACTATTTACTTACCCAAAAACAAACTTTTCTTAAGCCAAACATACATTTTCTTACTAAAACACATTAGTTTATCTTATTTTGAAACAATTTAGATTCCTAGTTCAACACCATAATTTATATCCACAAAACAAAAATGTCTTGTTCGAAAACATTTGACTACCTTTACTTGAATAATTTAGATTCTTACGTCAATGCAACTATTTACTTGCCCAAAAACAAACTTTTCTTAAACCAAACATATATTTTCTTACTAAAACACGTTAGTATATCTTAATTTGAAACAATAAAGATTCCTAGTTCAACAACAAAACTTATTTCCACAAAACAAAAATGTCTTTTTCGAAAACATTTGACTATTTTTACTTGAATAATTTAGATTCTTACGTCAATGCAACTATTTACTTACCCAAAAACAAACTTTTCTTAAGCCAAACATACATTTTCTTACTAAAACACGTTAGTTTATCTTATTTTGAAACAATTTAGATTCCTAGTTCAACACCATAATTTATATCCACAAAACAAAAATGTCTTGTTCGAAAACATTTGACTACCTTTACTTGAATAATTTAGATTCTTACGTCAATGCAACTATTTACTTGCCCAAAAACAAACTTTTCTTAAACCAAACATATAATTTCTTACTAAAACACGTTAGTATATCTTAATTTGAAACAATAAAGATTCCTAGTTCAACAACAAAACTTATTTCCACAAAACAAAAATGTCTTTTTCGAAAACATTTGACTATTTTTACTTGAATAATTTAGATTCTTACGTCAATGCAACTATTTACTTACCCAAAAACAAACTTTTCTTAAGCCAAACATTGATTGTATTATTACAAAATGTAAGTCTATCTTATTTCAAATTATTTTAGATTCTTCTTTGAAATCCGTTATTTTCTCACATAAAATAAATTCTTCTTAGAACAAAAAAAATTTTTCTTAATCGAAAACGTTCCTGCTTTCTTGGAATGAGAATCGTCAATTACTAACAGCAAGAAAATGAAGTTTTGTTTTTATGATGTTTTGTTTTTAATTTAAGTAAATGGTACAACTTTTGGTTCAAAATATTAAAGGCTCTTGAACTTAGAATATGTTGTTTTATATTGAAACACATAAAACTCTTTATTCAAAAAAGTTACTTATTGTTCAGACAAGACTCAAAACTTTTTAATATAAAAATATTTGTTTTGATTCTAGTAAATATATGGAGAATAATATTGTTTTTCGTAAAGAATATCATTTCGGTTGAACTAAGACATTATTTTTAGTTCAAGTAAATTTTTATTTGACATTAAACAATATTTCTGAGAATAAAAATATTCTTGAAAGAAAAATAATTCCACGAGCATTTTTTTCCGTGTATATTCTATGGTATCACTCACATTTAGAACAATAATTTAAATTGACTTTGATTCATAAAATGTTAAACTTACAAACAAAATTATGCTAAAACGACTACACAGCAGTCTTCGTGCTCCACCCAGGTGGAGAAAATAGGTGGACCATGGGTTCGCACCCTTACAAGCATTACATACTAAACTTATCTATTTGTTTTTTTCTCTGTTTGCTTATAGTATTTAAACACTATAATAAAATTATAATAACGTCTAGAACTTGTTTGGTATACCAGAATGCCCAGCTAATGCTGTGGCTAATTATTAACAAAGTTATATAAAATTGTGAGCTTAGCAGAAATCAGCCGTTGGGTCCAAATAACACAAAAAAAGCAGTACACTACCCACCCTAGAATAACATCAACAGCATACAGCGAGTGGGTTTAAGATCTGTTTTTAATATTTCTGTGGTTAAGATGCATTAGACAAGTATTACAAACGCATCACAGTTAATAATAATATTCCACAACTATCACACAACGCCATTTAGTCCCAAGCTAAGCAGAGCTTGTGTTATGGGTACTAGACAACTGATAAACATACTTATATATTTCTAAATACATACATATTATAGATAAATTACACCCAGACACAGAACAAATGATCGTGCTCATCACACAAACATTTGTCCTGGGTGGGAATCGAACCCACGACCTCCGGCATAGCAGTCAGGCTCACTAACCACTAAACCAACAGGCCAGTCGGCGCAGTGACTGCGCAGCGTGTAATAACGGTTTCGATTCCCGTACCGATCGTAGTACAATTATATATTTAGTAGGACTACTAGTTGTATTTCTAAGTTGATCAAAGTGTTATTAGGGTTTTCCGCTTTGTTTTTCTCAGTAGCCGCCTCGAAGTGTGAATGTATGCCCGGTTGAACGGCAGTAGGCTCGTACTCGTACCTATTATGTTTCGCTCTATTGGAGTTAGCTGAGTTATTTTCAAATTGTATCGCATTCTACGAAAAACATATTAGTCACGATGAATTACTCTCAGAGGTATACTATTATGTATCTAATATCATACACATGAATAAAATGTAATTTCATCGGCAAAATGCTACGATATTTCTTAATAGAGATACATATTTTTTTTATGAAAACGACGGGTTTACGCCTTAATAATTAATACTTTTTGTAATCTTACTAATATTCTATTTTCGTTATATGAAAAAAAAATCTGCAATGGTAATAGACGCAGCACGTCAACCTACTCCGATGGGTGACCATATACAGGGTGGAATTTTGTAATGCCACCTGGAGGGAAAGTACTCTTAATACTGCAGATAGAAAATTTTACTCAAAGGAAACATTCCTTTATTTTTGAATAGAAAGCAAACTGCATTCAAAGATTTTCGAAAATTCTCATCTCCCACACCCGGGAATCGAACCGGCTAAAGTCTGAAAAAAATATACCCTGTACTTTTATTGCATCGATCGTTAGGGTCAATTATAAGGATGAAATCTCTCTAACAAACATGATAAATTAAATGAAAGGAAAACCATGAAATCATAAATTAATTTAATTATTTACAAAAAATGGTAAACTAACTAATTAGTTGCTCGAAATGGGCTCCATTCTCTTGGATACACAAATTTATTCTTCCTTATAATTTTATTGACCCTAACGATCGATGCAATAAAAGTACAGGGTATAATTTTTTCAGATTTTAGCCTGTTCGATTCCCGGGTGTGGGAGAAGAGAATTTTCGAAAATCTTTGAATGCAGTTTGCTTTCTATCCAAAAATAAAGGAATGTTTCCTTTGAGTAAAATTTTCTATCTGCAGTATTAAGAGTACTTTCCCTCCAGGTGTCATTACAAAATTCCACCCTGCATATAATTGCGAGTTTCCTCCGTGCCTCAGAAAGCACGTAAAGCCGTTTGGTCCTGGCTGTCATTTGTAGAATTTTGACAGTAGTTAATCACAGTCAGAAGCTTGAAAGTCTGACAACCAGTCTTTGCATGGGGTATTGTACTAACCACCAGTAGGTTAGTACAATCCCCCCTGCAAAGACTGGTTGTTGGGATGTTAGATAGACAATTAGACAGTCACTCCATGTAAAATACTGATATTCAGCTGCATTCGGTTTGACTGGAAGATGACACTAATATAGTTGAAAAAAAGCTGGGCAGATGATGAGTTATAAAGATTATTTATTAGGACAAACTTGTGAACATCATAATATACATATTATTTAACACTTATTACAGGACACGGTGGCCATCTACACTGTAAGCTTCCAAACACTGCAGAATAGCCATCTATGAAAGTGCAATGAAACTAACTGCAGTTCACGCACTACGTTTGTCACTGTTGGAGACTCTTTCAGATCCCTTGTAAAAAAAAATAAAAAATTATTAACGTACAATAAAAATAAAAGGCAATTGAAGAACAAAGAGTTCAAAACGAAATTTGCAAGCATTTTGTTGATTTATCGGAAAACCTGAAAAATCTCAATGGACAATGATTGAGGTACAGCGGGTACAGCCTTATATTTCAGGATTTTCAGGTTTTCCCACTTTGGCTTTCATCCGCAGCCATAATAAAGCTTCCAGAAAAAATATGCTAAAAGGATCAGCATAAAATCTAAATACAGAGGAAAAGATACAACTTGGTGATGGATTCGAACCACTGATCACCTACAGACATGTGTGTGCGGTCATGTAGGCGTTCTGACCACTGAACTAACGAGTCTTGGATGTTGCAGCTGAAACACAGCATCCCCTTCGAGTCTGTGACGTCACGGATCGATACCCAATAAGGGCAGTAAGTGGATATAATGCAGTTTGTATTTGTAGGTGTTTGTACATGCACACTTTAAGCATGGAACTGTTTTTCACTTCAAACTTTTCAAATTAATTCAGCTACCTCCCGTGGCTTCCTTCGCTTTTATTTAAAGTTTGACAATTAAATTCGAGTTGTAATACTCTGCTCGTATTAATATAAATAATTCAACCACGTTACTGTTTGTTTCTTAGGGAATAGTACTTTTTTTCAAGACAACGTTATGCATTTCAGGATGATCTGCATGTTTGTTACTCTTTCATGCAAAAACTACTGAACGCATTGTAGTACTTACACAGATCATAGATAGTTTATAACCCGGATTATCACATAGAGTATACACGCTGTTTTTTTGCATTTTCGTCAAACTTCAGGTGGTTGTCACAAAAGTCATAAATAATCAATTGAAAGTACAGTACCGGGCAAAACTAATAAGGGCTGCTTTTTTTTTGTTGTTGAAATTTTACAGTATTTCAGAATTAAACCCTTAATTCATTGCAAATGAAAGAGAATCACCCGACTACGCAGTCCGCGCGTACGCACACAGCGATGAGCAGCTGGTGTGCGTGAATTGAATCTACTACTCTTGAAGAAACTAGTTCACACTTACGGATTTCAGTAAAAAGGAAAAAAAAAATAAAAAAAATACCTACCTATTTTATTGTTGATTTGGGTCGAGAATCATGAGTATAATCACGTTCTTGAATTTGACTAGGTTGCAGATCAGCACATTGTACTTATACCTATTTCGATATAGCGTGCCCATGGATAATTTAAAAATACATAAAAACGAAGCTGTTACAATAAAATTAATTGTTAAGATACAACTATCACGTTTTCAGACGAAGCAATCAAATTAAGTAATTGAAAAATGCAAGTAAATATTTAAATTCCAGACTATTTAATTGAATGTATACCTTCGTCGATGAACTGTTAGCCTTTTGTTCAATTCACTTGTATATTTATACTGTTTTGTGTAATTTCAGCAGTCCCATACTGGGAAAATTCAATCAATCAACTCAGTCAGTAATCCACTCCTGGGCAACAGCTGATTGAAAATATTGGTAAAAATAAAATTATTTCCCTCTGTTTTTTTGGGAATACAGACACAGATATATTTATGATCCTTCACATCAATTACAATCAATTTCACGTAACATAGAATGCTCGATATTTAGAGATGTGATGTAACTCGAACCAGTCGATATATTATGATTTATGTTGACAGCGGAACATTTGCGGAGATTTATTCATAACCAGGTGGTGCATTATAGAGTATCGAGGTAATAATGTGTCGATAATAAGTTGCTGTGTTAGATCTCATCTCTATTAATACAACTTTTATAAATATATGCAAAAAGAAGCCTAGCTATAATATAAAAATCAATTGCTGTTCGTAAGTCTAGCTAAAAATCGAGAACAGCTGGACCGATTTGACTAATTTCGAATTATTTTTGGAAGTCCAGAAAAGACTTAAAAGGTGAGTAAATATTATAAATAAATGATTCTGAGGCGGTATAAAGTTTGCCGGGTCAGCTAGTAATCTATATTATAACTCAAGAACGGGCTCACCTATTATCCAAACCAAATGTATAGGCTTTGTTCGGACTATTTATTAGATGGTTTATGTGAAGTTTATACAAAATCGGTCGAGCGGTTCTTCATTTATCACATTTTTTGTAACAAATGAATTCAATAAATGGTGGATCATTTTGTTAGTGGGGATTTTGCTAACAATAAGTTATTAGGTAATGGGAATACCTTTGCCCAGAAGCCTTATCATAAGATTTACGTATTTAACCTTCAGCGTACTAGAAGTAATAAGGCATTTGTGGTTTGGAAAATGAAAAGCACCTCTAGTTCACAAACAAGGATTTTTACCAATAAGTCGAAGTTTCCCTTTAATAACATCAAAAGTCGTGCTAGGGCCTGGCGCATGACACCGTAGAAACGCGCTTTGTCGACAAAATGCAGAAAGATTTCTATCGTATCCTAAGCATGGCGATGTTTAAAATGTTTCTATCTTACGTCGTCTACGGGTTGTGCCATTGTCGGACAAAAAACAATGTCGAATTAGATAGAAATAACTTTACTTGTCTATTCTTCGTAGAATAGAGTTAGAATTGGTCATGGTCATGCTACGATATTGAGGTTTCTAATTTAAATGTTGTATCTCTCGTAAAGTAGGTACGAAAATAGAAATTTAGCATTCATTTGGACGTAGATAAACAAAAAGGATCCAACCCACAACATGACCGAAGATGAGTTAAGTAGACCAAACTGCTCATCAAGGTCTATATTTTCGATTAGCAAAAACAATCCAAGTTAAATCTGAATATTTTGACATTAAAATGACACTGGTTACCAAGCCACATGTATGGCGAACCCCTATTTAAGTTTCGTAAAAACGATCCATTCCCCTTGGATCATATTGTAAAACGGTCAATCTAAGATGCGGACACGAAACTAAAATGTTAAAACGAATCCAAAGCATGTGGATCCTTTTAGATTATAATATTTTACTTCAAATCATTGCAAAAGATAAATCACTAAAAAGATTCAGAAAGCATGAATCTTTTTTGTGAAACTAAATTTTTATTTAAAAAATGCACTGGGTTAAATCACAAAAACGATTCAGTACGCGTGGATATTTTTCGCTAAACACATTTCTGTGTTTCTGTTGGTATTGATGAATACAACGAAAGGGATCCATACACATCGCAGTCATTATGTACCTATATTTTGAAGATTGAAGGCGAAGCTGGTAGAGGCGTCCAACAAGTGGGATCGTTTTTGATTAAATATATAAAACAAAACTTATTCCAAATGTTTTGTGACTGCTGTGGGAGACAAAACCGTAACATTAAAATCGTACTAGTCAATCTTTGACAGTACGTTATTTTTATAATATCTAAAGACTGCCTTTATAAAAAAAAAACGTGTAGAATGCTAAAATCTTCCAATGGGTCCTCCCGTCCCACCCTTGGCGGGAGGACTCATTTGATGATTTTGGACTGTCAGACTCGTACTGACTAAAATCAACGGTGATCCTTCAATAGCCCTTTACGTTCAAGCAGGCTTTGGCTTCTAAGGGGGCCGCGCTGGATTGCTGGCGCGCGTGGAACAAGACGTGCCGTCGACCCGGGCATGGTCTATGATCGGACGGCGAGTCACCCATTACTCACCGCCCGCATGCCCGCTCCTACGGTGGCCGGAAATCGCCTCGCGACGTCTGTCTGTTGCTGTGGGCGTGACCCGCGCGGTAGCTGGTCTTGAGGTGGACTCTGTCCTATACCTCACGCGTCCCGCCTCCTCCTTTGCTAGCATGACTGCTTCGCGGAAGGAGGCGACCGCTTTCCATTCCGTCTCGGATCATGGCCTCGACCAATGCCGGGTGCGAGAGGTCGCCGCATATCGCCTCTGTGAGGACACGCCGGTGCTCTGCCCAAGCGGGCTAGTCGGGCGTTTCTTCCTTTCCTATACGACACAGGAACCTCCCGAAACATCCGTGCCCGGTAAGGACCTGTGTCAAGCGGAAGATGAGGACGCCCTGACGCCTCTCCAGCCACTCTTCAAAAGGGGTCTTACTACCCTCCATGCCGCCTTGAGATCGCGCCGGAGCTCTTCTCGCAGTGCCTCGACTTGTCGAGGCAGCGGCTATTCCCCCAACTTTGCGCCTCCACGTGCCACTCGTAGACGCACTGGAGGGCTTTCGCCTTCAGATCTTAAGGCAATTGGCCGATTTGCCGGCGATCGTGCGGTATCCCTGGATCTTCTGAATGGCCATGACGCTCTGGCATGCGACTAGCTTTGCCGATCGCCTCCGCATGCACAGGGCCCACACAGGGACCCCGTAGACCATGGACCTCACGGTACCGGTGTACAGCCTAGCGCTGAGATTGGGCAGGAGCCGCTTGAAGGCGCTTACCACCCGATTCAGCTTTGGGGCCAAACGAAGGAAATGTTCCTTAAAGCTCCACCGGCTGTCGAGGATGAGTCCCAGGTACTATATCGTCGACTCTACGCCGATGCAAGCCCCTTCCACCATTATGCGGGACTCTGACCGTGGCCGATCCCTGTGTGTCGCCGCACGACATCTCTCGCCGCTTCCAATCTCCCCGGTGGCCGGGATAGATGACGGCCCTGTCCATCAAATAGGCCTCGACCACGCGGCGGAGGTAGGTCGACACCCGGAAACTACTTGTTTTATTAATGAAATGAATATTTTTTAACGATCTAAGAGGCAATTAGCTATTTTGAATCGTTTTTGCTCAATGAAATTGAGGTTAACATAATTGAAAATAGCTTTTATCAAAAAGGATCCTAACACACATTTAGTTGAATATCTCAAGAAATAAAACTAAATTCTCTTAAATTTATTTGCATGAGTAAAATATACATTGCCACACACATATTTTCTTAAGAAACCATTAAACATAAGCAAGTCTATAATGAGCAAACACAGGATAAACTTCAATCTCGATTATCTCAAAAGTAACATTTTGTGGGGTGGATCCTTTTTGGTTATCTACGTCCATTTCAAATCCTTTTTGTTTCAAAATTGGTTATTGAAAGTCGAAGACAGCAAGGTATTTTAAGCAACTCATTGAATTACAGATTTTCAAACATAAATTTTCAATTTTCATGGTTTTTCAATGTCAGAAATCTACAGTTTTTAGGGTTCCGTATTCAACAAGAAACCCTTATAGTTCCGCCATGTCCGTCCGTCCGTCTGTCCGCAGCTTAGCTCAGAGGCGCCCAGTACTATCTAGAAAGCTGTAATTTGGTGTAAATATACGGATTTGTTGCGCCGAAAAAGTGATAAAGTAAAATCTCGTAAAATATTTTTTTTAGGGTACACCTAGGCCTGTACACGTAAAGTGGCGATGTTTTTTTTTTCTCGCGTACCCATTAGTGTGGGGTATCATTAACCCTAGAAAGATAGTCTGCGTAAAATTTACGCATGCGTTTTCGAAATATAGCTCTGTCTTTCTAAATAGCGCGGATCCATAGCTGTGCGTTTAGGACATCTAATTAGTCGCTGGGAGCTACTGTAAAGTGCACGTGTCAATAAGGTATGTGTAACCGATTTTGAAATATAACGACCACGTGCGTCAAAATTACGCATGATTATCTTTTAAGTGACTTTTAAGATTTTGACTTGTATTTTCTTTTTATTTATTTTCATCTTTCTATAACTGTATTTCATTACTTATATTATCAGTTTGCTTTTATAGATATTGAAGCAAAAATATAACATAATGGGGTAGTAGAAATTTGGACGAAGACCATATATGGCCAGCCCTATGTAAAGCGACGACGAGCTTCTCTGTGAGGATACCGACTGTGAAGCAGCGGACCATGAAAGTGAAGATGACGTGCAGAGCGATACAGAAGAAGTTTTTAGAGATGAGTTACAAGAAGAACAGCCCCTTTCCCCTTTTATAATGAGGCGAAGGGCAAATGCGTCCTGAAAAAATTTAGAGAAACCAGTGTGTCGTAAGCCTTACGTTGAAATTTGCCAAAGATGTTCGTATTAGATTTTTACACATCTATATGTTTCTAATATAATTATAAGATATTCTAATTATTGATTTTGTGCTATAAAAACGCTGATCATCATAGAAAAAAATAAATAAAGACTAAGTGTTAAAAAAATTGATCATGTAAAGCAGAACATTTAAGTTTTTTTTTTTATTTAATAAATAGATAATTATTAATAAATTATCTGCAGTCTTAATTATTCTAATAAATGTGTTAATATATATAACATACAATTTTATTGAAATATATTAATAAACCTCAATCTACAGCCAATTAAAACACATGCGTCAATTTTACGCATGACTATCTTCTCCGTACTACACAATATGATTATCTTTCCAGGGTTAAATAGGTATGCCTTTAAAAAATATTGATAGTTTCGCTTAACAATTTTTTGATAAAAAGATTCGTTTGTGAAATATTAAGCTTTAAAGTGCTAATTTTTGCTCGACTCGAGTGTCCCCCCCCCTCTACCAGCTAAACGGTTATGTTTGGGGGTGTGAAAAAATTCACCATAGTAGTATATATAACGAAGTTTAAAAGAAAAATTATTATCATGACTAAGTAGGCTTTACAAGTTTACGTACTTGGATAGCATATTTTCCTAAACAAAATGTATCGAAGAACTTGTTCTTCAAACTGCAAATGTAAGTTTGTCAACTTTATTATTCTTTACAGCCGTAATAGGTGGGTATGTTTTGGGGATAGGTAGGTTTTTACTGTCAACTATTTTTAACTAACTTCAAAAAAGGAGGAGGTTCTCAATTCGTCGTAATCTTTTTTTATGTATTTTCCCCGATTTCTCAAAGACGCCTGGACGATTTTGAAAGTTCTTCTTTTGATTGAAAGAGTACACCTTCCAATTGGTCCCATGATCATCAAGTCAGGATCTGATGATGGAATCCTGGAGAAATCGTGGGAATTCTTTAAATTTTAAATCATTCTTGAAGCGATTTGATAACAACTCAATCCCGTCGAGTTTCGGCTCGTTAGAGTCGTCTTTATTACATAGACATTGATGCGTGATGATGTCCATGGTCTGATGATAGAGCTGGAAGGTAACCATGAGTTCTTTCTACAACAACTCAATCCTACTGAGCTTAGGGTCATTTGATTCGTCTTTACATGGGCTTTTGTACTGGATGTTTTCCAGGCTCTTATGATGGTAGGTAGCCATGAAATCTTTGTAATACAATAACGCAATCCCATCGAGTTTGGGCTCATTTGATTCGTCTTTACATAAACTTTGGTGCTGGTTAGACGTTATGAGTTGGCTACTGAATCACTTAGATACCTAATAAATGTTAATGTACGTAAATTAAATTAAAATTAAATTCAGCGAATCAGTTTAGTTAATTCGCATAAGTATTTTGATGGGCAACTACGGAACCGTACACTGTGCGTGGCCCGATACGCACTTGGTCGGTTTTTTAAAAAGCTAATGCTTCCGAAATGAGCTACAATTTTGATTTAATGAATACTTTTTAACTATCATGGCGTGGGTGTTGCCATAATCTAAAAATAACATGGTCTGGTAAAACTTTCGTGTTCGGATGACATAATCACGGTGACATTGTGGCAATGGCGTGATACATTGGGATATAGTTCGGTATTTTGATATGAATTTTAGGTCAAGATCAACGCTAATTCAATGTCAAATAACATGGTTTCATACTAGCGGACACTAGTTTCTCCCCGCGACTTCATCTGCGTGCAATCGTTCACAGGAATAAAATAATTATCGATCTTCAAAATCGATCCCCAGATTCATTTTGAGAGCAGTGTAGGTCATGGGTTTCAACCCAGCTGGGTGCATTTACTTTGTACAATTTATTTCATCACCAATGCTCTCAAAACGGTGAAGGAAAACATCGTGAAGAAACGCGCGTCCAAGAACCAAAATTTTGAAGACATGTGACATCTACTGACTGGTCTTTGACTGACCTGTTGGTCTAGTGGTAAGTGACCCTGTCTGCTATACCGGAGGTCGTGGGTTCGATTCCCACCCAGGACAAAAATGTTTGTGGGATGAGCACGATCATTTGTTCTGTGTCTGAGTGTAATTTATCTATAATATGTATGTATTTAGAAATATATAAGTATGTTTATCAGTTGTCTAGTACTCATAACACAAGCTCTGCTTAGCTTGGGACTAGATGGCGTTGTGGAATATTATATTAAAAAAAAAAAAAAAAACTTTCAACGCACACTGGGCCAGTGTGGCCAGTATCCACCACACACACAAAGAGGAGTTCTATGTCATAGCAGTAGGATTTTATCACGCAAAAAAAAGAAAAGCACCATATGCTTGTTGGCTGGTTATGCTTATGCCATAACAGACAAATGAGCAATGTGTTTACATAGTTAGGTACAATGAATTTCGGTTTTTTTTTTTGGTGTTGTAGACATTCCTATACCTATGCTTCTACTAGGTGACCACCCAAACCGGCGTACAACGTGCAGATCACACATAATATCAACCTGTCAATATTCCAATCGGTAATTTTTTTAATAGATTTTCACATATATCATAATAGAAGAAGCTTCATATTGGTTTGGGAACTTTTAGCAGATTGGGGTAGATTGATATGTTGGCGTCTGGTTCTTAAAAAATCAACACTGCATTAAAATCTCAAAGCTGTTTAACATAAACATACAAAATTCCAAACCAACAATCACAGTTATTTTTTACGATCATTTTAAATTATTCTTTGAATACTCATGTTTATTTTTATTTTCATAGCGAGTTTGCTCCGTGCCTTGGAAAGCACGCAAAACCGTTGCTCCCAGCTGTCATTTGTAGATTTTTGACAGTCGTTACTATTCGTCAGAAGCTCTAACCCCCTTAGGCCATTTGCCATTGTATGACAAACTGTCAATTTAACCTTGTGTTAGCAACTAACTCTGAGTTAAAAGATATCTCGGGTTCGTGCAAGCGGGCCTAAGGGGGTTAAGGATTAACCTTGGCGTAACTTTACTTCTCTAAGGCCCGCTTGCATGAACCCGAGTTATCTTTTGACTCAGAGTTAGTTGCTAACACAAGGTTAAATTGACAGTTTGTCATACAATATTGTCAATTTAACCTCGTGTTAGCAACTAACTCTGAGTTTAAAACATAACTCGGGTTCGTGCAAGTGGGCCTTATTAATAAACGTGGACTAAAGTTACGCCAAGGTTAATCCTTAAAAAATGTATGGTTAATACAAAGATTATCCTGGTTGTAACTTTATCCACGTTTACTAATAAGGGGGTAAAGTCAGAAAACCAGTCTTAAAATCGGGTATTGTATCACCCAGTAACTGAGTTGTGGCGGTCCGATAGGCAGTCGCTGTAAGTAAAATATTGATATTCAGCTGCATCTGGTTTGACTAGAAATCGACCCGAATAAACTTGGGAAAAGGCCAGGCAGATGATGATGATAATTGTAAAACTGTAGAATAAATGTAACAGCATTCCACATATTGTGGCTAGTTATTAGTGACGCAAAAAATCCAGATGGTAATTAAACACAGCTAAATTACCGTGACAATTTCCGACGGGCCAAAATACATTTTTTATGAGTTAGTAAACTTCCTTTTCTAGCGGAATATACATAAGACGATCGTGCCAAAAGTTGGCAATAGGTCATGTTTTAATTTTTTCCTTCGACAACTTAACCCTCAAAAATGCCCGTGTCGTGTTTTGATGGTTGCGTTGTGTATTGAGCCTTGGAAGGTTATGGGGGAAACATAATCTACATTTATATTAAACGTCATTCAAAAGCTGTCAATGTCAAAATTCCTAAGCAATTATGACACTGACAGCTCTTAAAAGCGATATGCTCTATCTTCGAGGATTACCACTCCGTCTTTCCGCATTTCGTAGTACAGTTTACAAAATAGTTGTCTTGAGTTGATCTTGTTTAGAATGGAAACAATCGAGATTATTTTTATTATAATTTAGCGTAGTGATTGATAGAGTCGAAGTTTATTTTAAATTGTTGAACACAACTTGCTGATTTTTTTTCTCTCATCGTATTTAGTCGTTGGAGGCCGAATTTTTGTTGGATTTGTATTTCATCTAATGTTTTCTAAAGCGACTCATACACTCATTTTCACACGCTTGAACATTTGTCGGGCGGTGAAATAGATCTCATAACGCGTATGAAAGTCCCTGTTAACATTTAGATTATTGTTGTTTGTTATTACGTGTTTGTCAAATAATTTGTGACAGTCTGCAGCTGTGTTTGATGTGTTTGACAAAACGTTTACATTTGTGTTTAATGACAATCTTATTTGTCGTCGTGTCAGTCAAACGTATACGGCGGTGTTTGTCAAAAAACTGTTATAAATTCAACGCCAGAAATGCATTATTTTAACAAAGTTTGATGCTTAACCGTCAACGAGTTTGATTGGAGAACCATGGAGTTTCTTGCCGATTCTTAAACGACCAACCCGAACCGTGCCAATCTTAATATATATAAATCTCGTGTCACAATGTTTGTCCTCAATGGACTCCTAAACCACTTAACCGATTATAATAAAATTCGCACACCATGTGCAGTTCGATCCAACTTGAGAGATAGGATAGTTTAAATCTCAAATTATAGTCGCAATTTTAATAATATTATAAAGATTGCACCCGTGCGGAGCCGGGGCGGGTCGCTAGTCTTAATATATATAAATCTCGTGTCACAATGTTTGTCCTCAATGGACTCCTAAACCACTTAACCGATTATAATAAAATTCGCACACCATGTGCAGTTCGATCCAACTTGAGAGATAGGATAGTTTAAATCTCAAATTATAGTCGCAATTTTAATAATATTATAAAGATTGCACCCGTGCGGAGCCGGGGCGGGTCGCTAGTTATTTTATAATTTTTTCTCGACGTTGAGGCCCATGTAAAATAAAACATTTTGATTTTGATTTTTGATTGTTTACAGTGTATTTAATTAACGTACACTGCCTGTGCGCCGATGAGCGGCGTTCACGGCCTCTCCTCCGCGAGGAGCACCACCAATACTCATGTATATTGCCACCTCCGCCCGACCGCATAGACGCACAATATCGTGTGTGAATAGCCTAAAGCTCATCTCAGTGAATCATTGTTTTCTATTTTTAATAATAGTATAACAAACAATCTTGGTTTTTCTATTTACCACACAATAGCGATAAAAACGAGGTCTTTACTGATTTTTTTTATAGTTTTTGGATCACTCTTTTCACTGACTTGTTTAATGGGTTCCCTATGTGCTTCCGAAAGATGTGGTAAAACTGTACCTATAGTTATCGGTGCAAATGTCGGTTATGCGTGGGGTCGGTTATGCATACAACGGTTAAAACTATGTATCATGCAAACCCTAACGAGTGTGGCCTCCATTAGTTTGTACTGATCGAAACCAGACATATATTTTATACACTTTGAATAAAATCAAAAGTAAGCTCACTCTCTTTTAGATGACATTATTATAAAAAAATAAATATTAAAAAAAAAAACAAAAAACCCGACTGCGTAAAAAAACTAAAAAGAAAGAAACAAGCCCAGTAGTTTAGAATTCACTCATTCACACTCACAGTCGGGGCCCATTCAAATTATACCAATCAAATCTTCCCAAGGGGCCCCGACTGTGAGTGTGAATGAGTGAATTTAAAACTACTAGGCTTGTTTCTTTCTTTTTAGTTTTTTTACGCAGTCGGGTATTTTTGTTTTAATTAAATTGAAATTGAAACATATAAGTTATATATATTTTGGTAAACCATTTTTAAAATCCTTTAATTTGACACCCCACTTGATAGAATGTGAGAGATTTTAAAAAATATTTTTAGTTCGGAACCCTTTGCACACGAGTTCGACTCGCACTTGGCCAGTTTTATGTACCCAGTGACACTCTCACGTTTAAGACTAATTTAACGACACCTCTCAAGTTAAAATCCATCAAGCCGTTTAGGCGGCAGAGCAACACACAGAATAGTAGATTATTAACCAAGGGGATAAAGCAGTGTCTTCTGTCGCGGGTGACGATTTAAATCGCGAGCTTAACGAAGGAATCAAGATTTACTCCCGAGCGAAGCGAGGGTGTTAAAAACTTAAATCACGAGCGAAGCGAGGGATTTAAGACGTGTCCTGAGTGTAGCGAGGGATTTAAGTTCACCCAAGACTAAGACAGCTTTATCACCGAGGAAAATACTCTACTTTTCGTACCATTTGCGAAAAAATTAACACAATAATAATATGAGATAAGCATTTATTAAACATTAACATTTAACATTAACTTATTTATAAAAATAAATTAAAATAAACTTAACGTTTATGTATTTGAAGAAAACAAAAAACCGGCCAAGTGCGTGTCGGGCCACGCACAGTGTAGGGTTCCGTAGTTGCCCATCAAAATACTTATGCGAACTAACTAAACTGATTCGCTGAATTTAATTTTAAAAGAAGAATTTTCAAAATCGGTCCAGGAGTCTTTGAGAAATCGGGGAAAATACATAAAAAACAAGATTACGACGAATTTAGAACATTCTCCTTTTTTTGAAGTTAGTTAAAAATAGTTGACGATAAAAACCTACCTATCCCCAAAAAACATACCGTAAAAACATACCTATTAAAGCTGTAAAAATAAAGTTGACAAACTTACATTTGCAGTTGAAGAACATGTTCTCCGATACATTTTGTTTAAGAAAATATGTTATCCAAGTACATTTTATAAGTTGGTCGACTATTACTCGTAAAGTTGTAAAGCCTACTTAGTCGTGATAATTTTCTTTTAAACTTCGTTATATATACTACTATTGTGAATTTTTTCACACCCCCAAACATAACCGTTTAGCTGGTAGAGGGGGGGGACACTCGAGTCGAGCAAAATTTAGCACTTTAAAGCTTAATATTCCACAAACGAATTTTTTCATCAAAAAATTGTTAATGGAAACTATCAATATTTTTTAAAGACCTATTTAATGATACCCCACACTAAGGGGTACGCGAGAAAAAAAAAACATCCCCACTTTACGTGTACAGGAGGTACCCTAAAAAAATATATTTTACGAGATTTTATTTTACCACTTTTTCGGCACAACAAATCCGTATATTTACACCAAATTACAGCTCTCTAGTACTGTGCGTCTCTGAGCTAAACTGCGGACAGACGGACGGACGGACGGACGGACGGACATGGCGAAACTATAAGGGTTCCTTGTTGACTACGGCACCCTAAAAATGCGGCAAATTTCTCGACTAATACTTTTTTTCGGAAAAGCAAAGGCATCAAGCTCATACGGCCTCACCGGTTTTCGTAATTTTATTTAATAATCATAACTGCTTAATAAAAATGCGTATTCCTTTTTCAAAAAGTTGTATAATGCTTTATATACAAACTCAATGTTGTAAAGACAGACTGATGTAGTTCAGTATCGGTAAGTATTCCAAATCACATTCTCTCCCTAGAGAATGAATGAAATTCAGTACAACTTTCTTTCCCTGTTTTTAACAGATTAAAAATGACTATTGTTATGTACGCTTTTTGTGGCATAGAATGTCACTTTTTTGAGCAAGTGGTACGAAAACATACATACATACACTCGAAAAACATAACCCTCCTGGCGCAGTCGGGTAAAAAAAGAGTTATGGATAAGTGAAAGAAAAAGAAAATATGTACTTAATCCCAAATAAATAGAGAAGATAAGGACAGGACAGCGGTAATAGTGATGATGATTAGAAAAACCAGCAGCATATAGTAAAACCTGGTGATAATGTTTCCTCTAAGGCCCTAAATACACGGTGAAACGCAACTGCAACGAAACTGCAACTTCTAGTTACTTTAGGCCCACTTGCACGAACCCGAGTTATATTTTAACTCAGAGTTAGTTGCTAACACAAGGTTAAATTGACAATTTGTCATACAATACTGTCAATTTAACCTCGTGTTAGCAACTAACTCTGAGTTTAAAAGATAACTCGGGTTCGTGCAAGTGGGCCTTAGAGTTTCATTTGAGTTTCTGCCATAAACTCTTATGAGTGAGCGCACACATGTCATGTCAAGAAACTAGAAGTTGCAGTTTCGTTGCAGTTGCGTTTCACCGTGTATTTAGGGCCTAACGTGACACAACACAATCCTCCTCTCTGTAAGAGATCATGCAAGCCCAGTCTAACTCGGTGGATGCATTTTTGGCTCTAAGGTCTAATATTGCTAAAAGTATTGATTTCTTCTCAGAGTAGTCAGGTACGAAACACCGGCCACATCTAGCTTTAAAAAATATGATTTGACGTGTAAAAGTGTTTTTTAACAACCAACTTGCAAAATAAATATCATTTATCAAGCTTAAAAATACATTTTTAATCTCTACGTGTCTATAAATAAACTCAAAAAAAAAAACAGTGAATACGCAGGTTTAATTAAAACAGCCGCAAACGCAGAGTTTTTTATCGGTTGGCTTTTTGAAATTGAGTTTTGTCGAAATATCTGTCTCTAGAGATTTGAGGCCGACCATAAAGAGAAAGGTGGGAAAATTGCACCGTGTGTCAACCGAAAACTGACTCTCTTGGTGATCAAGATTGAAAAAGTACAATTTTACAGAGAAAATATTATAGGATCAAAATCTATGAGTTTATAACATAATAATAAAATAGAAGAAGAAAGAAAGAAAAACGTTTATTGGCACACGCCACAAGTGCACACAGTAAACAAGAAACAAAGAAAAAATACTTAAAACTAAACAATTTTTAAAAGTTATACATTTATAACTAAGCCAAACAAGAATGAAGGCATATACCTACTGTGTGACTCACGGCTGCGCCAAATAGGCCCATTTCAGCATAATGTCGGACAAACTGGTGCCCGAAGCGCGGATATTGTCTTTCTTATTTATGAAATAATAACATGAAATTGGACATTAACTTTACTCAAGACATACATAAAACACCTTTTTTTATATAAATACACTTTATAGGTATAAATATACAGATATTGCCGACGCACCTTATTTTCGTAATATTTAGCACCTCTGTAAAGTATTTAAGAAGGTAAATAAATAAATAAGTATTGTGTGTACCAGGAATTTGTCATGGAATGTGCTAAATGTTTCAAACATTCATTTTCGTTTAGCGCATTTCGTGTCGCAGCGCGGCTTCAGGAAGTAGTTATGATTTATAAATAAATATTTATGTAAACACCAAATTATAATTATACTTTGCTATTACAATATCCTCAAAGGGGAGTTTCAATCTGAAAGTGTGTACGAGTATATTGAACCGAAAATGATTTAAATAGTGGGCAATTTTACTAATGGTAATTATGAATGGTATTCATAATTGTAATGGAATTGTTTCATTTCTTTTTACGATCCGTTTACTTCCAAAGTGCATACCCACGCTGAAAGATGACAAGCTATTTTATTCAAATAACAATTAGTAATATTTCAAAATCACTGCCAAACTACAAAAACAATAAATTAGTAAAACGTCAACGCTAATTGCGGACATTTTCCAACAATTAAAAAAAAATGTGTACGCCCGTGTTTCTTGTCTGTTTACAAGCGATTGTTGAGCCAATTTTTGTATGACTGCGTTTATAAGTGACAAGGCTGCATTCATAAATGACATTATCAGGAGAACAATTTGTTAAATCATGTAACAAATTAAGTTCTTTATTTATTAAAAGTTCGTTTAACCCGCGCAACGTTGAACCGACCATTTGGGCGTTTATAACCGGTTTTTTGAACCAATCCCAAATGGTCAACATAACATGGTTTAGTCTATCCAAAGGTAGTCTGGAAGATATTATCACTATCAGCGATAAGACCGCCGTTGTACCCATAGAATTAGTATCATAAAAAAGCTGATGAATGCAAGGATAAATATAGGGTGGAGCGAGCTGATTCAGAAGGAATTGGAGCTCGAATACAGGACCACAGATCGCGTGCCAGGTGGCCTCAGTAAGACCTGCCATCGCCAGTAGGATCGCTCAGACGTAACTTACACACATTTTGGAAGCCCGTGATGGAATACGGAGGTGGATATTGAATACAGTAAAGTATATTAAATGTACATAAGTTTTTTTGGAAAAACAAGAAGCATAACTATATTTCTGACTATCGCCAAGTGACATACACACAGCTATAGGAAAGCGTGCCGTGTCCGTGATCCGTGAATCTGGCCATTATGTTTCCAAGCTATTACTCAGCCAATTTGTGGGGAGTCTTGACATTCATATTCAATGCTACGAAGCTCGAATTATAAGACAATTTCTCACTCAGTTAACAAGGAAACGGATGTTAAGACCGGTGCTACAATCTACCATTCAGTGAATGGGTGCAGTTCTTACATACATTATGTTGTTAGGAGTGGTGTAAAATCTTCCATTCTTAGACTGGCTGTTCGATCAACGCATAGCTGAAACTGCTTTTTTTTTTGGTAAAATTATCGAATGAGTTCTCCTATCCAGAACGGGACGGAGTTATTCAATGGCCC
Source organism: Agrotis clavis (assembly GCA_954870645.1). Lineage (NCBI taxonomy): Eukaryota > Metazoa > Arthropoda > Insecta > Lepidoptera > Noctuidae > Agrotis > Agrotis clavis. Next base: position 22,607,434 of record OX940931.1, on the reverse strand, counting down.
ATTACGTTTTAGGGTCACGGATACCTGATGAGGCAGCCCTGCGACCAATGGCCATATCTACCAGAGGGGTTAAAAATGGGATGATATTTTGTAAGAAAATGAATTTGTATTGCATCTTATTTTCCGAAAGAGTAATTGAAAATCATACGGAATCTTTATGTACGAAGTCGCGGGCGGAGAGTGTGTCTTGTTCCTAAAGTGAAGCAATATGAAATTGTCTAGATCTGAAAATTATACAGCAATAAATAGGTATACCATTATTTACCGCGCAATAACTACCGTGACACGACGTGTTCACATAAACGTTAAACTCTCCACGAATTATTTAGTGCCAGAACTTTAGTGTCTCATAAACGAAGATAATATTTTACAACCGATTATTTTACAGCCAAAGCAGAGAAAATGCAGACACATAACAATAAAAACATACTTAAACCTCAACAGACTTCAAGCGACGGAAAAATGCATTTCTTTAAAAACTTGAATAAATTCAGTTCATATCAAATAATATAGGGTTTCTAGCAGAGGCGTAGTTTCTACCGCGCCGTATCAGCCGTATCAGGGGCCCTCGACTATTGAAAAAAAAAAAAACATAAATAAAAACTTATCGCGGCCAAAATTAACAACTAGCATAGCTCAATAATCAAAAATCATCAGCACTCTCAATTTTCCTGCTTCCTTCACAGTAATAACATTAGTTACACGAGTCAGATGCTATTGTGTTTATTCTGCAAAACTATACACTTAGATTAGAAGGGCCCCAAACAAGTTTAGATACGAGGCCCCTTTCTGGCCTAGCTACGCCACTGGTTTCAAGAATTCCCTAGACCAATAAAGTCTAACATAACTTTGTCTTACACAAGCATTCTGATGAAATCGTATCTAAGCGTAATGCGAATAATATTGTGACTATAACAATAAGAGGGAGCGATTGACCTCCGCAGATGCGAATGGCATAAGCTATGTTTGTACCTTAAAATCCAGCTAGCTACTGTCCCAAAATGGTACTAAGACTCTGGAAATCAAAGGGGAACTGAAGGAGTAGGTTGGATTTTTGTCAGGCGAATCTGGCAGACCTTTCCGCTCCATCTAAAGTGGGAGGACTTATTTGATGATTTTTCGACATGAAAAAAAACTAATTAGATAAACTGCCGCAAATAATGACTGTGTACATACATTAGATAGCTCCACCTTTGATATTGGCTTTCAGAATTTTCAATTATTTGAAAATAATAGGTACGGTGGGATTGTTTACTAATATTATCAAGCTGAAGAGTTTGTTTGATTGAAGCTCTAATCTCAAGAATACTGGTACGAATAGAAAAAAAAAAACATTTTTTTCGATTCGTACCAGTTGTTCTGTCCATTTATTGAGGAAACTATATAACATCACGCTACAATCATAAGGAGCTGAGCAGCAAGTGAAATCGCGGAGAAAATCTAGTTTCAGATAAAGGCAAACAGATAACTATTTCAAAAAAATCACAATATAACTGGCTCAAGTTACAACGATCAAGATACAAGTTTTACAGTCTCCAGAGACCACTCCGATCTTTAAATATGCAATGCTCAAGGCCCTATCCAGAATGCATCTTTTTTTTTTTTTTTTTTTTTACGTGGCAAAATCATCAAATGAGTCCTCCAACCCCGGGCAGGGCGGGAGGGACTGTCAGACTTCTACTGACTAAAATCCACGGTGTCCTTCAGTAGCCTGTTATGTTCCGGGGTCACGGTAATGAAACAATCCCGCGACCCCGGCAGGCTTTGGCCCTCTGAGAGGGGGCCCCGTCATTATGCTGACGCTCTTTGAGGCGCGCGTGGGACACAACGCGCCGTCGACCCGGGCATGGTCCATGGTCGGGCAGCGAGTTGCCCTTTACTCGCTGCCCGCATGCCCGCGCCTACGGTGGCCGGAGATCGTCTGCTGACGTCCGACGCCGACGCCGCGGGGGCCTACCACTGCGGTTGGGGCGGAGGGAGGACGCTGTCCTCTCTCTCTCGCGGCCCGCCTCCTCCTTCACGAGCATTACTGCTTCGCAGAAGGAGGCGACCGCTTCCCACTCCGTCTCGCCCCGCAGCATGGCTGCGACCAATGCCGGGCGCGAGAGGTCTCCGCCTATCGCCGCCGTGAGGACACGTCGGTGCTCTGCCCAAGCTGGGCAGTCTTGCACCGTATGCTCTACTGTGTCCTCCGGGCGATCTTCGCAGTGGTGGCACCCGGGCGTTTCCTCCTTCCCTATCAGACACAGGAACCTCCCGAAACTTCCGTGTCCGGTGAGGACCTGCGTCATCCGATAGGTCAGGACGCCGTGACGTCTCTCCAGCCACTCCTCAAAGAGGGGTCTTACCGCCGCGATTGCGGCGTGCCCGATCCAGAATGCATCTTAGGTCATTTTTATAAATTGGCTACAGATCTCCAGGGATATCGAGATTTCATATTTATTTATAAGGACAGTATCTTTTCGAGAGATAGGGATGTCGAAGAAGTATGTAGTTGCACGAGAATTGGATTAGATGTGCTGCTTTAGATGTTAAGACAGTGCTTCCTCCACTAAATAGAATAGGTATATAAGAGGTATTTACAACAATCTACAGTAATATTATAAAGAAGAAATATTTGATTGTTTGTTTGTATTGAACAGGCTTCGAAACTACTGGACTGATTTCAACAATTCTTTCACCAGTTGAAAGCTGATTTGGTCCTGAATGACATAGGCAGCGAATGGGAAGGGGGAGCGGGCGAAATCGCTAGTAAATAATAAGTGCATAATCAGTCAGTCTTTCTATTAAAACAGTCCATTCATTTCTTAGACAAGAATTTCACGTTAATTTGGCTTGTATTCACGGCCCGACATTGGGAATGACCATTGTCGTGTGGTAACCGTCATCGCGTAATACGCACGAATTAATATTCTATCTCAATTTTAATCTTGAATTGGGACGATGACGACGACGAACCCAATGTTCAAGATTTTCCATTATTACCCAAGAGCAAGGGGCTCATGCGTTGTCCCAATCCCAAAAATAACCTAAAAGTATCACCTCATATCAATTTTATTTTTTTACCGCTCAAATTTAACGGCAATAACAGTGACGCTCGCGACGTGCGCTGGCGCATCGCCAAATGTCACCGCGATTTGAACTTGGAACGCTGTTATTCTTGTTACGAATACCGTGTTATTTGCACTGAAAAATGTCACGATATGGATTTTATTATGTGTCTGAAGGACGAAATTAATTCTTGTGTCTTGAATAAATAGCAAATGGAATATGTGTTAATTGAGCTAATAAGCTTTTGACGTTACCTCGATAATATTGTCTGAGAAATATGAATATGTCGTCTCTCCCAAGATTAGCACTGATTTACAAATTCACACTTGTTTTCAGCTATCGGGAAATACGAGTAGACGACTGTTTATAAATCGTCTGTCCGTTATATCGCGGACCGTGAATGCAATTTATCAGAGCGAAATTCTTAAGAATTTTCAAGAAATTCACTTCTCTTAGACCTAAATGCTATATTACTTGGTCATTTGCCCGTATTCGGGTGCTTAAAAGGCTTTGCTCTTTGTATACCCGATGTATTTTGTTGCTCGTAGTGCAAAGACACCGTACAAGAGTGTCTGAAGACTGACGGAACCGTTCCCTTACTTTTACACTTCGTCTTACGACTTCTTCGTCTTCGACTTGCGTCGATTATCAATCCATAGGCAATCGAATGCGAGTAATGGGTCGATTACACCTGACGAGTACAGTGGTGAGTCAGTAAATAAGCTCTCGGCCGAGAGAGTAATATTAATAAGCACTCGAACAATAAGCACTCGTTAAAGTGTTTATACCAACCGAGCACTCGGCCGAGGACACTGACTCGCCGCTGTACTCGTTAGGTGTAATCGACCTATAAACGACCAAGGGTGTGTCATTGCGTCATCGACTATTTGCGAAAACCGTAGACATAACATAATTATGTGATTTCATGTTTTATACTTCATTGTTAAGGCCAATAGTCATATTGCGGCGGTAAGACCCCTCTTTGAGGAGTGGCTGGAGAGAAGTCATGGCGTCCTTACTTTCCGCCTGACGCAGGTCCTCACCGGGCACGGATGCTTCGGGAGGTACCTGTGTCTAATGCGGAAGGAGGAAACGCCTGGGTGTCACCACTGCGAAGATCGCCCGGAGGACACGGTGGAGCATACGGTGCAGGACTGCCCAGCTTGGGCGGAGCACCGACGTGTCCTCACGGCTGCGATAGGCGGAGACCTCTCGCGCCCGGCATTGGTTTCGGCCATGCTGCGGGGCGAGACGGAGTGGGAGGCGGTCGCCTCCTTCTGCGAAGCAGTAATGCTCGCGAAGGAGGAGGCGGGCCGCGCGCGAGAGAGGACAGTGTCCTCCCTCCGCCCCAACCGCGGTGGTGCACGCCCGCGGCGACGGACGTCGCAAGACGATCTCCGGGCACCGTAGGCGCGGGCATGCGGGCAGCGAGTAAAGGGCAACTCGCTGCCCGACCATGGACCATGCCCGGGTCGACGGCGCGTTGTGTCCCACGCGCGCCTCAAAGAGCGTCATCATAATGACGGGGCCCCCCTCTCAGAGGGCCAAAGCCTGCCGGGGTCGCGGGATTATTTCCTTACCGTGACCCCGGAACATAACAGGCTACTGAAGGACACCGTGGATTTTAGTCAGTAGAAGTCTGACAGTAGGGGCTGGAGGACTCATTTGATGATTTTGCCACGTAAAAAAAAAAAAAAAAAAAAAAGGCCAATAGTCATAAGTTCAACTGACGAAAAATTATGAGAGACAAGAGTAAAGTTTACGACTGTTTATCGTTTAACTCAGGCGCATGTTTTGGTTTCAGCAGACTAGTTTCAGACTGAAATAGTGACCGACAGACGGCCAAATGTTAGTCATATATTAATATGAGTTTAGTCATAATATGTATTACTAATAGTTTAGCTGCTTATGCTGGCTAAAAATGTATATGTCGTGGGTCGATCGTTGAACTAGAAAAACCGGGATATGATACTTCGGCACTTCATACATTAAAAAAATCAGGCAGATCGATCAAAACATCGTAAGTGTTTTATCCACTGATTGTATTCCGACTAGGACAGGTTAGGTTAAAAGGGGATGGCGGGGTCTCGCCATCCTCTTGTGAGTTTTTTTTTTACACTCACCAAGAAGTAGGAGCCCTGCGAAACGGGGCTCCGTCGTCTAATCGTACTTACGACAGAAAATACGTTGTCTCCGTGATGCGCCTTACTTTTTAATCGGTCAGCGATATAAGCAAAGAAGCATAATCGGGAAATAAACTGAAATTACAATATCAAAATGAAAATTCATTTTTGCTTAAATTGAACTAGAACTTCAAATACCTGATCGATAATTGAAAAAGAAAATAATATCCAGTATTTATTATACATTAAATATTATCCACATAATTATCTGCAAACAAAGCGTCGTTCGTCGTAATTTATGTTTTAATACTTCGTATTTATTTTTCATTTGCTCATGTTTGAAATAGATTGATTGATGAATCCACATAATAATATTATAAATACGTCAAAATAATTAATATTCGATATTAAAAAGCTCATAAAATAACTTCCAAAGAGATTATCGTAATCAAAATGAGATTGATGTTAAATAAACATATTACCAATATCATTTCCGATTTAAAATTCACTGACATTAAAACTCAAACATTTAGCAATAGCCGCATTACATTTAGAAGTAGCCACAATACATTTAGAAATAGCCACATTCTATCTTTCACCATTTCTATAATTATTTATACGATAACCAGATAATAATTAAAACAAAAGTTTGTTAGCAATTTTGAGAATCTATCTTTGAAACTACAGATTCGATTCCGATAAAGGCTGGAGCAGACCAAATGCGTATGCGTTGAAGTAAGCGTAAACGTGCGCGTACCACTGAGTTGTAATGTATGGAACAGAAGACAGGACACACCGCAGAACGTCCACGTGCACGTCTATGTTTACGCAAGCTGCTCCACAGCCTTCATTCTGTCCACCGAATGTCATTGAAAACACTGACGGTCCGTGGACTGTGGAGTTACTTCTATGTTACATTACATTGTTTAAACAATACATAATACTTCACCTATCTTCAAGGTAAAAACATTTCGCCTACAGCATTCTATACCTAAACGATTTATCGATAGAATTCTGATTTTAGTTAGTAGTGACGCAGTAAAAGGAAGCGGTTTATGACGGGGAAATTCTATAAATTTCACGCATAGTAACTTTATTAGTACTTCCGTTTGATAAACAAACAGAAAGGCTAATAACGCACAGTTAGGTTGGCTTTTCTTAGCGCTTTTTGCCTTTCATCCGAAGTGAAAATTGTGTAAATTAATCAAATAATCGTGGAACTTTGGGTACGACCTAACAGATCAAAAGTGTTACCTGAAACATATCGTTAAGCAGTTCCATTGAGAACATTATTTTTAAGTATGTAGTCTCAATAGTTTCGGAATAAAGAGGCTGTGACATAAATAGGGTTTGTCTCCACGGATCCCGGTATCAGATTGAATTCACCACGGATCACACCGAGTTGTTTCCACCGATTACCGTGATCCGTTTCCAACGAAACAAAAAAAAAAAGTTTGTAGCCACCGATCACGGTAGACGGACAAACAGATAGACATGATTAATCTATAAGGGTTCTATTTTTTGCCAATCGGCTACGTAACCATAAAAATCGGTACTCGATATCTTCCTTCGGCTTCTCACAAGGCTGCCCATCTCTACTTGTTACATTACCTCCTATCACCTAGCACGATAACTTTATCTATGATATAAAACCAAAATCACGTAAATCAGATAAATGTTGTAGTTTCCGAGTTATTGACGCACTAATGGGCTGAAAGATAAAGAGTTGTAGCTTTATGATTTCATGATTTGAAGCTGTTTGTACCGGAGAAAAGGGTTTTTGTAGACGGAAGAAAAGACAAAATGAAAGGACGTAGAAAGTTTTAGTAGCTATTGTAGTCTAGCTTTTGTAGCGATTGTATGGTAAAGAGTTCTGATCAGCATACCAGACTTACCTAGGGTTCCAAGGTTCTAATTGTTGAGTTGTGGAATTCATAAACAGTCACTCCATATACAATACTGAAATTCAGCTGCATGCGGTGTAACAAGAAGCCGACCCGAACATATTTGGAAAAAGGCAAGGCAGATGATGATGAATACGCTATGCTGATGGTTTGATAACTCAACAGACTGTACTCTTCTTGGTGCCAAACATCAGAGATAAGAGATAGTCATAGGTGCACTCTCGCAACGCTCACTAAGCTACTGAAAAAGACACTAGCGGTCACCGCTCGCACTGCTCGATCAGACGAACTCAATTAACCGTCGCGCATCGTCAATCTTATCGCTCTACGATGCTACAGATTTCTAATAGAGAATAACATAGCAGAGCGTTTCAGTCATAGATATAATAAAGAATTTGCTGTTTTTAATATTTCTGTGGTTTCAGTAAATGATTGCGTTCTCCTGTGGGTGGTCTAAACACGTATTTTTATACTGACATCGACATTATGAACGTCGAAACAACTAGTTTCAGTCAACCGTAGCAATTGCCAATGAAATCCCAGCACACGACAGCTGTCTCCCGAAGAGTGTCACTTGCTTATTTTTTATGACTAGAAATAGTAAGCTTTTATTAGATCAGACATTTCAATTTTTTATTGAGAAACTCATAATGATAATCTGCCATACCGCTCACACCAGTAAACTGTGTGAGCATAAAAAAGAGTATTCTATCTGCCATGCCACAGGCCTACTAATTATTTTGGAGTCGATTTATGGTCTAACTATGGCTCATCATCATATTCTTTCCCCTTATATTCTATGCTACTTGAGGTCTCTTCAACAGGTTTTTTCTTCCATTCACTGGTTTTGGCATGTACTAGTATCAAAATATTATGGACATTGTGACATCTACCAACCCGCACTGGGCCGTGTGGTAGAATACAGCCAACTCCCTCTCACAGAGAGGAGGCCTGTGTGGGCCTTTATAGCGAAGCTTTGGGAACTTTATAGGCTGATTGTGCTATGCTCATGCTAATAACTAATATCTTCAACAATCCAGATTTTTGACCATGATGTTTTCTTCACATCTATGTATAAAATAGATATCCGAATCCGCAACAGCTGCATGATAAATAAATTGATTCACACCACCAACCAATGTGTTCATGTCTGCTATTGTTGTCAAAAATACAACAGCATTTTCCAATAACTGTTGTTACTGGAATAGTTCGATATGGGGCCCACATTTAGAATCCAGTACCTCTCGATACGGCTTACATTGTGAAGAAGTTCTTGTCTCTGAAGCCTAAACTACCAGAAGCTTGCGTGCCCTGCTCCAAACACCTTTTTTATTTTAAAGCAATATTAAAAAATACAAAACGTAGATATTACAAAATAAATAAACGTAATAACAGTTCATCAAATTAAAATATCGTTGAATAAAATAACAATAGATCATAGAGACACTTGGACAAATGCCAAAATCATATTAATTTACGTAAAGTGCCTCGTAGTCCGTAGCCCCGAATTTATACCATGACACATACCGAAACTTCGCTCTCCCATCAGACTTCCAGTAGTAGACTTTAGCAATAGTTAATATTTTCACTTACAGTGGCTAAATATTCACCATTTTTTCAATAATGAAAATAAAGATAATGGTTAAATAAATGCTGGCCGACCACAGAAAAAAAAAATCGTGATAGCGGCAATCCGCTCTTAAGAGGAAACACCAAGGGCTGAAGAATTGAAAAATAGGTAGGTAGGTATTTGTAAAATCTATTGCTGTCGCGCAGTGCCCACAACAGAGTTACAGAGCGCGATAGAGACAACTGCAGCTTGGACCGAAAATACCTTATTAAATGGCACAAAATCAACGATTCGTAGTCCCCTGATTACTCCTCCAAAACTTAACCGATTTAAAATAAAGAAAGGCATTGGCCGTGTTCCAATGTTTTCCTTTTTTTATATAATCTCGTCAATTTTGTTTCTGGATATTTGAACACAGCGGAATCTGGTCATTTTTTAGGGTTCCGTAGTCAACAAGGAACCCTTATAGTTTCGCCATGTCCGTCCGTCCGTCCGTCTGTCCGCAGTTTAGCTCAGAGACGCACAGTATTAGAAAGCTGTAATTTGGTGTAAATATACGGATTTGTTGCGCCGAAAAAGTGGTAAAATAAAATCTCGTAAAATATTTTTTTTTTTAGGGTACCTCCTGTACACGTAAAGTGGGGATGTTTTTTTTTTTTCTCGCGTACCCCTTAGTGTGGGGTATCATTAAATTGGCCTTTAAAAATATTGATTGTTTTCATTAACAATTTTTTGATGAAAAGATTCGTTTGTGAAATATTAAGCTTTAAAGTGCTAATTTTTGCTCGACTCGAGTGTCCCCCCCCTCAACCAGCCAAACGGTTATGTTCGAGGGTGTGAAAAAAATCACAATAGTAGTATATATAACGAAATTTAAAAGAAAATTATCATGTCTAAGTAGGCTTTACAAGTTTAAGTAATAGTCGACCAACTTATAAAACAAACAAAATGTATCGGAGAACATGTTCTTCAACTGCAAATGTAAGTTTGTCAACTTTATTTTTACAGCTTTAATACTCGTAGGTAGGTATGTTTTGGGGATAGGTAGGTTTTTATTGTCAACTATTTTTAACTAAATTTAAAAAAGGAGGAGGTTCTCAATTCGTCGTAATCTTTTTTTTTATGTATTTTCCCCGATTTCTCAAAAGACGCCTGGAACGATTTTGAAAATTCTTCTTTTTAAAATTAAATTCAGCAAATCAGTTTAGTTAGTTCGCATAAGTATTTTGATGGGCAACTACGGAACCCTACACTGTGCGTGGCCCGACACGCACTTGGCCGGTTTTTTTAGGATTTTGAATGTTTTATCTCTTTTAATAATTAATTTATGGAAAAAAGGAAAACATAGAGACATGCCAATGCCAAGTGGTCATAGATTTTTTGTAAAAAAATTATTGCTCTACTGGCATTATCCAGGGAGAAAACAGTGGACTACGTTTGTATGGAAAAACGGCCGTGGTGTTTCCTCTTAATAATTAAAATGAAAAGCACTGTATTCACTTCGAGATAAAGGCTTATTAAAAATCCTTCGAACTACTAGCCAAATCCCGTCTCGGGACTAATTAAATTACTTTCACCCCTAGGTTAACAATATCTATTACGCTTGTCCACACGGTTTAAAGAGATTGGATTTCATAATTTTATTATATTTTGTTGATCCCTGAGACGTGTAACACCACCGTCCGTCCGCGCGTACGAGTGGCGCTCACAGCCTCTCCACGCGGTGCACTGTCCAATGTCCATATTCCCAGGCGGACGAGAATCGTCATTTGCGAATTGCCTTACATGTTTGAATTGAACAAAATAAAAACTTCTCAGCACATTTGCCTTCACATGTCACAGTAGACCGATTTCATTTTTATTCTGAAAAGTTTTTCTTTGCAAAATGGCATTTCGAGACAGTTTGAAACTGCATTTATTATTAACCGAGTTAGCAAAAAATGTTCTCTTGACACGAAAGTTTGTAATAGTTAGTCCATTGACTATTTCATATAAAGTCTTTAACACGGGTGGATAGCAAACCCTTCAAAAATTTTCAAAACTAGTTTCAAGGATAGCCTAACTCAGGTTTAACTCTTTTTCCATTTAACTTCTCTCTAATTATGTATGAACGAACTATGGAATTATAGAATTTGATCTAGTTAACATTTTAGACTGTATTCCCTGAAGAAATAGCTTTGGTTTGGGCTTCGACTTTGGCCACCTACATCAAATAAAAATACCTTTGGCTTCGGCCAAAATAGATGAATTGATGGCCGATAAAACGGTTTTGGCCAGAAAAACGCTAACTGTCACACAATAAACAGAGACAGGAACATTTAAGCATATAATGCGCTATGTACGGTTTTCAACTCAAAGATTTATGTACAACATACACACACAACATTATAACATATTTCACAAGTTTCTTTTTATCCCCGGCAGCCTCGGGTCTGGTTTGGACCCGGGTAATGTCAATAGGCTCACCCGTAATAACTTGGGCCTTATATTATTAGCGAAATGTAGGTATCTGGGTAAACTTTTTTAATAAATTATTCCCATTAACCTGTCTTCGTAATTCGTTTTACCACTTCGTTTCGTCTGACCCTAATTTGAAAAGGTTTTAATAGAAGAGTTAATTAAGAGCAAAGGGAAAGTGTTGAATTTGGAGTAGACTTTTAATCCGCTTGTAAATCAGAATTTAGGAAAGTTTTCAGTTTTTACACCTTTCGGGTAAACAGTGAATTGGGCAAATGTGAATTCCTACTGTTAAAGTGTTTACTTTTTTTCAAAATTAAACATTTAAAAATGTCAGAATAAGTCAGCATTTACTTTGGTGATTGCAACTTCTGAACCGCCACATCTCAAACCTCACCACGGATTGCTGAAAAAGGGTGTACACATTTTTCGCAAAGATGTTCATGAATCAAATGTTGACCCGTGCGATCGTCTGAAAAAAATGTATCACAAATATTCTTTTTCTGCACATGAAAACTTGCGTTTTAGTTTTTATTTTTTTAATTTTTGCCAATATAAACCGGCAAATCAAGATTAAATTTTACACTCAATCTGACCCTCACTCTCACTCTGACTATGCCTCTTCAACTTCAAATTCCACATCGACTTGGTCTTTGACTTCGATCTACTTACGCATTCGACTTCGATTTCGACTTTGACCCTTAATTCGACTTGGATTAGAGTGGACTTGGACTTGCACTATTGCATCTACTTAATTTAATTAATTTAAAATTTAATCGTGGTAAAATCAACAAATGACTGTGTCCAGTATCTAAGTGACTGATCTGATGATTTTACCACGCAAAAATGGTAAAAGGCAGTTGGAGTCACAAAAACGTTTTAAGCGATGCTTTCTTTTCATGCTTCATAGTAGGTACTCTCGTATTTATTCAAATAATAATAATAATAATAATAATAATAATAGTTTATTATCAACTCATTGTACAAGTTTCTCTTAAGCTATAACAAATATGCAAAGTTTATGAATTTGTAGATTATGGTCATAAGAGGTCACGAAGCCGACTGTACTAGTATAAACTGTGTCACAGTCGACAAGATTTACAGAAATTACCACATAATCATACTTACGATTAAGTACAGGCTTACGAGACCAGAAGTTTCCATGATAATTAAAGGTAAAGTGCCAGCTGCGTAAGATCTCACGTTCAAAACATAAATCTATAACGACGGCACTGTTTGCACAGTAGCTGAGTGATCGACTTCTGCAGTGTGTTGGGGATTCGATCCCCGCACGGAGCAAATATTTGTATGATTTGCAAGTAGGTAGGTAGTTGTTCCAGCTGTTTGTGTATGTGAGTTTCTGGAAAAATCCTAGTGTGGGGCAACGTTTAAAAAAAAAGGAAATTGCTCATCGTTTAATAGTTTCAATAGACTACATAAGATACCACTATTTCACGGTTTCCAGGTCAGAGTCCGTTTTAAAGTTTTTGTCTTAGATACTGGGTCGCGCAACTGTCCCACATAATAACCGTGACCCTTGAACGTAAAGGGCTATTGGAGGAACATAGTGAGTTTTAAACAGTACTGTAACAGAGCGGGTATTCTACCTCCTCTGTTGATTTAACCTCTTTCCACCTGGATTACCAATTTTTTTAATTTTTAGAGATTTCTAAGCTGAAGGCTACAAGGAGAGACAGAGCCTTGAGATAGTCACGAGACGTTGCTTTGCTAGTCAGCTTAGTGAATACCAAACCGTGGTTCGACACTAGGGCAGCGCTGCACACAAGACTAGTATTCATCTCGGCTGTGCCGTCCATCTCATCTTACAGAATAGAGACAATTTTATACCTAAATCCACCGTTACCCAACGGGAACTTGTACTGACTAAAAATTAAAATCATCCTTGCTACTACGATATAATGATGTAATTCAATTGACTTGAAGTCGTCGTGGCGATCGTGTTTTGTTTTCATCTACCCGTAAACAACCGCGCGTTTTATGTCGTAAGTCGTAAGGATGATTTTCACTTGTACCTACTTTGGAATCGGTTGAACTGCGTCGCATCGCGTCATGGGAAAGTTCCCTAAATTTATTTTTTCAGCTCAAATTACGGGAAGGCTAAAGTATACAGACCGACGACAAAATGAAGTAGGTACCGTGAAAATAAACCAAACACAACTATGTTGTCACATCTTGTCATCATTGCTTTGATCTTCGTTTTATTTACCTATTATATACTTCAAAGCGTTTAGTATGTTATGTATCTACTAGGAATGTAGATATAACCAGTACCCATACCATGAGTTGTCATTACGATACTCGATCATCGATATCGACCGCGTTTAGCCGGGTACTCATTAGCGGCCTGTAACCGTAACTTATGTGATACTGTAACGAGGTTCTAGTGCGTTTTAAGGCGGATACTCACTAGCGAGCCGTAACTGTAACCGTTACTGTTACCAAAAACATAATGTGTACGTGGTTCACGAACCTGCGACAAACGCTACACGAGCGACTCGCAGCGAGTCGACGATTGTCGGTTTTTGCCGCGGATCAAAGGGCGCTCGCAGTGCGCTCGTGGACGTCAAGAGGAGAGGTTGTTGCGTGCAACGTTACGGGCTTAGAAATGAGTACGTTGTAAACACAGTTGTAAACGTAGGGTCGCTGCAAGCCGCACGCGTACCGCTCACAGCAGGTTTGCGAACCACTTACACACCATGTTTTTTAGTTACAGTAGGTACATGCAACGGTTACAGTTACGGCTCGCTAGTGACTACCCGGCTTTTGGCGCTCTCATTGGTTGAGAGTTCATACAACCTTGGAGCGGGCCAATGAGAGCGCCAAACGCGGTCGATGCGGTATGATCGAGTATCGTAATGACAACTCATGGTATGGGTACAGAAGTGTTTCATTTGAAACGTAGAATGGTACGGTTCGCACAGTAACTACGAGATCGGCTGCTGCGAAGCGTGTCGCGGGTACCATGTACCATCCCCGCACGGAACAAATATTTGTATGATCTGCAAGTAATTGTTACGATGTATGTGTATGAGAGTTTCTGTTTGTTTAATGGTTTATCTACGTAAATATCGTTCGCACCCACGATACAGGAAGAAATTCCTAGAATGAAAAATTTTAATGATTTGTTTAATGATTTAGTTTTGGAAGCAGATAGATAGACTTTAAAAATCTGAGTAGGGATGGCTGATGAATAATCAACCTTTAATGTTCTCACTGCAGAGAAACATGCCTCCTCTGTTAGAGGGAGTGGGCCATAATACACCAAGCAGGCACATTTGTCTTCGAATGTTTCTGTCTAGGACATGCCGGTTTCCTCATAATGTTTTTTTCACCTCACACGCTCGGAAAGATTCTATTTCTCATTCAAAATCTGAGCGCAAAACTCCATTTTGTGCTCTAGAGCACAAAGTGTTGTTCAAAATTCGAACACGTCTTGTAGATTGAACCGCCCGTTTCTCTCGCGGTTCAATCTTAGAATCCTTCGCTCGCTCAGTTTTCAATTCAAGTACTCGCGCCAAAAATCAACTTTGCAGCCTTGCATAACAAATAACTATTTCACCGTTCTTAGAGCAGTGGTCCAGTATTTGTGGCTTCGGTTTACACGCCGTAGGTTGTTAGTTCGAATTTAGGCAGTTACCTACTTTCTGCTTTCCGCCAGAACGCCCCCGCTGCTGAGATAGTAACAGGGTCAAGCAGGTAGGTAGGTACATAAGTACATGTTGTAGAATTATTTTAAACTAAATTTAAAAAAATCTAGAGATATTTAAAGGAACCAAACCAAACTTGAGAGACCCCTGAAATCTTACTAAAATGAGTGGCGTTTTTGCAAAAATCCTTTTTCACTAAGTATTGGGAAATAATCATCATTGTCTAGTTATCCGTGTTTTCGGAATATGCCTAAACCTGATAACGCCTTGCGCTTCACAACAACATTTTTGTAACCTTGACATGGAGTGGGTCTAAACTAATAACATACACTTTGAAGTCGAAAAATCAAAATCCAGGAAATAAAAATCCCAATATACCTACTAATTTTGCAGGATCAACCCGAACAAATACATTTTTCCAAAATAAAATATTTGAGTTTCTAAACAAGGAATGAAAAAGAATCATCGCAAACTCCAAATTCAAATTAGGATCCGCCGCAATGTTGCCATAGTTAAATATTCAAATAGGCCCATTCACAATCTGATTTGTATGCGATTAATTGCGTTCATTTGTTTAATTTTAAATTAATAATATTTAATTAACCAGTTTTGCGTGAATTTATGCGTTATCGAGTATGAATCCGGATTTAACATAGAAGAATTTAGAAGTTTCAAGTCCGGTCTAAGCCTAATGATCATTAGGTAGTTTCCGCAGATCTCTTTTACTATTCATTATTCTGGTATCGGTATCGCGCATAAGGATGCGAACACAATGTGACGACTTTTTTGATTTTCATAAAACAGAGTTCTATGAACTTTAACAAATCAAATGTGTCTGACACATAAACGATCACATTGTTGTTTTACTGGTTATCTTATACTTGAAGTATTTCATAAAAACACAAACAACAAGAGGTCAGAAACATTTTTATTCAAATTAGGTACATACCTAATTTGAATCTCAAATATCATTTTGCTGGAAAAAACATTCATCATGTATGAATATGTAGGTAAATCAAAAAAATACATATAATGTAAGTAAAACGAAACACTTTAATTATAACTCTCAACTTATCGCACACGAGTTTTAGTTAAGATAACTCAGTTATTTTGGGAGGAATTTCAAAATTTATAACGCCGTAGTTCACAATTCACCCAGGAGAAAACATGTTTTGTTCGACCATAGTTAAAACAATCAAGCCAACAACACAACGATCTTAGTTCTATTCATCAAATCATAATAATAATATTATCAAAAAACATTTAAAGTGAACGCTCACCCTCTTCTCTGATAGTCTCCTTCCCGCCGGTATTTTCCACATCGGCCATGACAAACTTTCACACAAATCAGAGCAACTTTAAAATAAACTTGTCACACGCAATAAATTGTAGATCGTCCTTCTTTCACATCACTCCACATAACCCATAGATAATTTACACATCAAAGGAGTTTCCAACACGATAATATAGGATAAACGAAACTAATTCCTAAAAGTTTTCTAATTATTAAAAAAAAACTCGCGCCGATAACTTTCGCGCCAATACACGATTTTTTTAGTCTTGGCACACACGTCTAAATGCCACAAGAGATGATCACAAACTGTTCTATTTTAGTTGATGGAACAAATTGAAAGATTTATATGCAAGCGTAATTTGTGGCAAATACATACTTTCGTATTTTATCTTTTATTATTTGTTCGGCTATTAGGTTTTTTATTTGATTTTCGTTGAAATAATTTTAATAAAGGCTGTAATATCGCTCCAGACTGTTGCTAAAATCTCTTCTGCCTCCATAATTTCTTTCTTCCTTCATACCATTCTATTGTACTGCAATCGCAGTACACAACTTCTTTTGTAAAGTGGGCATAATTTTGTACCTACTTGGTCCGCTTTTTGTCATCAAATCACTTCAGAACGGCCGAACGGTTTGGTGTTTTGCTCAGAGATAGGTTTATATTCTAGAATAACACATAGGTCCTGTTGATCCCGGTAAACTTTCCCGAGCGATAATTTTCAAGTAACTCGCAGGCGAATCCACTAGCAGCAGCAGTTACTTAATAATAATTTATGTATCCTAGTGGCTCGCTTATCTCACCTTCAATTCTATTTGCTGAAATCGAATGCCCAGATAATATTTCATATATCACATGAACAGATAAATAGTTCTAAGCGTCACGATCATTAGCAACTTATAAAGGCTATAGAAACTAAGTAGGTACATACGCCAGCACATCAAGTTACCACAATCTGTCCAATTTCTATAATAGATTTTCCACTTTATAACGGAACAAAAAGATGCACGTTCGATTGGAAAAAAATGACCGATTCGCGTAGGTTTATGTGCTGGGGCGTCGATACCTACAGTAAATAGCACGCCTTTTATTTATGTCATTCTCAGTGCCGTATTATCCATAAGGCACTTTAGGCCAGTGCCTAGGGGCCCACTATGACTAGGGGCCCAGCGCTCCCAATAAAAAATAGAAAAAAATGGGGATTGTGTGGTTTTATGAAACCACGGTAAAAGTGAATTTTTTTTTCACATTATAAGGTAAAAGCCCCCATTATTGACACTATAAGAGTGACGGTAACTGTCTGAATTTTTTAATTGTATTGAAATTAATCTATTTATTAGACAATTTTATTAATTTACTAGTGTTTGCCCGCGGCTTCGCTTGCGTTAATTTCGAATTTGAGAAACAATACGGATCATTTAAGTGGCGCCATCTGGAATATGAACGTATTTGTTTTTTTTTCTCGGCAACAGCTCTTCTATTTTTCGGGATGAAAGACCCTTTAACCGTGTCTATACTCCTGACCTGCAAAATTTTGGGACGATCGATTCAGTAGGTAGTTTGCGTGAAAAGGTAAAAAACAAACATACTTGCATTCATAATATTAGTTTAGATCAATAATGTCATACCTACGTAGGTACCTACTACCTGGGCTTCCTCCCAAGGTGTTTGATGGGGGAAATTGAAACAGCCAGGTCAAGTTTTGAACTCATAGGTGTGGATGTGGATCACTGATCCAGCAGTTTGATGACCCCAAGCCACGTTTATTATCCACAGATGCAGTGCTTACACCCTAGGACCCGTTACAATAGTGGCAAGAGGAGAGGGTTTCCTTGTGTTGATCTGAGTTGCCGAAAATGTATACATCCACAGTACTTACGTATCGGCGTGCGAATCTTAACACCGCGATTCAGAAATTATCTATACATATAATAAAACTGTAGAAAAGTAATTTTTGTACATTAAAAAAAAACTCAAAAAATAAAGCCAGGTTATTAAAGGACAACCAATAGAACCCATTTCGAGCATTTTTAGAATTTTTGTCTGTTTGTCTGTATGTCTGTTTGTATGTTTATTTGTTCGGGCATCACTTAAAATGTACGAAAGCTCTGTAGATAACTTTAATACACAACGACTGACCGTACCTTGAAGTAACGTTTAGTTTTTGTTTCATCGGAATCGGTTCAGTCTATCAAAAGATATTTGAATTTAAAGTGTTCCAGAAATAAAATTACGGTCAGTTCACACCGAGACGCGTAGGTCAGTAGCGCGATCTAGCTTCGAATGGAAAAACTACTTATTCAATTAATAAACTTAAACATAATTATTTCAACGCACGGCAGATGGCGTTTTAAGAAAACCTGGAAACGAGGTGTTATTGAAGTAACATTTATGTACGGTATTTTGTTTCATCGTAATCAATTCAATTGAGAGCAGTGGTGGCCCAGTGGTATCGGTCCCGACTTACGAGTTGTAGGTCGTGGGTTCGAACCCCGCCAGGCGCATTACTTTGCGTAATTTATTTCATCACCACTGCTCTCAAAACGGTGAAGGAAAACATCGTGAGGAAACCGGCATGTCCTAGAACCAAAAATTCGAAGACATGTGATATCTGCCAACCCGCACTGGGCCCGCGTGGTGGATTATGGCCCACTCCCTCTAACAGAGAGGAGGCCTGTGTCCCAGCAGTGGGAACATTATAGGCTGATGATGATGATGAATCATTTCACCCGAAATTAAAAAAGCGATTTAAAGGAATGAAGGACTGGAATGGAATGGAGTGGAGGAATGGACCGGAATGGAATGGAATGGAATGGAATGGAATGGAGTGGAGTGGAGTGGAGTGGAGTAGAGTAGAGTAGAGTGGAGTGGAGTGGAGTGGAGGAATGGAATGGAGTGGAGTGGAGTGGGAGGAGTGGAGTGGAGAGGGTAGAGTGGAGTGGAGCGGGTGGAGTGGAGTGGAGCGGGTGGAGTGGAGTGGAGCGGGTGGAGTGGAGTGGAGCGGGTGGAGTGGAGTGGAGCGGTTGGAGTGGAGTGGAGTGGGAGGAGTGGAGTGGAGCCGGTGGAGTGGTGGGGAGCGGGTGGAGTGGAGTGGACAAGTTTATAAAATTGTTCCAGCAACCTTTTCAAAATGTAAATCTTACCTACATAATAATATAAGCTGAGCCCAAATCCTTATTTTTTGTTAATCTTTTTGTATGTCCGTTGTAGGTAAGTAGTACATGTTTCTTTGACAAAAAACCTAAGAATTTTATTTGTTTTGGAGTTTTAACTCTTTTTGTCGCTTTACGTTCACGCGCGCTGAAATAGGATTTAGAGTAGGTTCCATCAATTTTTTTTCCATACCAACATTAATTTAATTCATTAAACAATATCGAATTCAAATCGATATACAAACTACTCTAATCCAATAGCAATTGAATGGTACTGCCTTTGAACAACAGAGGGCGTTTATTACAAACACGTTAAATATTCTTGAATTCGAAATACAGGGTTTATAAATGAAAAACGTGGCGATAATTAAACGCTTCGCACTAAAAAATTCATTGTTAAATTCCGACATCCACGCGAACGAAGTCGCGGGCACAGCTAGTCTCAAATAAAAAGCACCATCTATCGACAATTAATGAACTATTTTGTCTGATTCGCGATTAAACAAAAATAAATTAAACACAAAATAATAGAAACACTGATTGCCTTCGAATCTTTCAAATTCCTACGCCTCGAAACAATTACCTACAGTTTAAAAAAAAACCAACTTACTACCTACAATTTAAAATCAGTGTAGATTTATATCCTAGAGAACTATTGAAAAAAAATTGTAATGAATTAAAATTGCGAATAATATTGAAGTAAAAGAATGCACATTTTTTTTTTATTATTTGAAACTCTTAGGACAAATAAAAACAAAAAAGTGAAACACAAAAAGGGAAAAAGAAAATTGCAAGATTTGATCCTGAGACCCCTTGCACGAAAGTCAAGCAGGTTACCAACCAGACTGGCTAGCACGCTGACGGTAGTTTTCAAATAGCGGTTCATAAACAAATGTCAACAATGACTGAAAATCAACATATTATAACATTGCTAATCCCCCAAGGAGAATAGCGTGATTATACATATCCTATTAATTGAAGAGCAGTTTAAGGAATATTTGAGGAAAAATTGAATAAATAATATCCAGTGGTTTAGCTTCCAACTCTCAACAAACACTTGAAAATAACAATATTCAAAATTGCTTATGTCCCAGGGCAAATAGCGTAATAATACATAGCCTATTAACAGAAGCATATTATTGGAAATATTTGAGGAAAATTTGATCGACAACTTTACAGTAGTTTAGGAGATAGATCAAATAAAAAAAACATAAAAAATTTCGAAAAAAAAAAAAAGTTGATTTGGCATCAGAATCGATCCCTTATCTCGAAAAAAATACAAAAAGAAAAAAATATTCAATGTACAGGAATGACAGCTCTACGATTTTATTATAATTATGTAAAGATTGATCTGTATAATTTTATTATTTGTTTCACTTTTAAATTACTGGCCTGTTGGTCTAGTGGTTAGTGACCCTGACTGCTATGCCGGAGGTCGTGGGTTCGATTCCCACCCAGGACAAATGGTTGTGTGATGAGCACGATCATTTGTTCTGTGTCTGGGTGTAATTTATCTATAATATGTATGTATTTAGAAATATATAAGTATGTTTATCAGTTGTCTAGTACCCATAACACAAGCTCTGCTTAGCTTGGGACTAGATGGCGTTGTGTGATAGTTGTGGAATATTATTATTATAAATTATTGTGAATTTGTGATATGTACTTCGCCCTGTAGATTGTGGCGAAAGTCTTTTCACTTGAAGGAAGGCGTCGTAGGCCTTTGCAATGTGATGACTGAAATCTGTTGTTGATCATGATGATACGCCTTCATTCTATTGCGTGATGTAGACAGTAAAAATTTCCAAATTGCGTTGTTGTGGTAGGAAAAAGGGAGGGCCCGAAACGAGCTGTGCCTAGGGGCCCCGAGATGGTTAATCCGGCCCTGGTCATTCTACCCGTGACTTTACTCCCCTCAAAATTCGTAGGTATCTATCTCTGTATCAAAATTCATCAAAATCTATTCAGCCATTTTCGCGTGAAAACGAAACAAACATACCTACATACTTAGGTTTTAGTGTATAAATCGTGGCTTATTTAGGGAAATAATAGCAACTTGGTTTTGTGGTAAAAAAATGTGTTTATTATCATGTAGCGACTAAATTTTAATTCAACTTAGCTATGGATCTAATTTTAGTTTCAGATAACATCGAACGATGAATTATTCATATTTAGGTGCTTTGAGACAGTAACCTTTTACGTAATTATGCAGATTTTTCGAATGAGTTTTTTTTTATTTATTAGATATGAGTGTTTTTTTATTTATCGAAGCTCCTTGAACATCGACGCCTGGCAACTGCCAATAAGCATTAGCAGACTACAAGACGTACGGCATTGCATCAAATATGGTGGACATTGTGGACATCCCTCCGAGCTCCGGTACGTATGTACAAAGCGTTGCTGCTAAGGAGTGGAATTCCTTACCGGGTTTGGTATTTCCTGATAGCTATAACCTTGGGGTCTTCAAGTCAAATTAAGTGAATAGGTTACTTCTAGTAAAGTGTTCCTGACCGCCGACCACATGTTTTTCACCGACAGACGAGATAGTGTCAAATACGAACCTATCCAAACAAAAAAAGAATTAAAAAAACTGTGTTTCTCATCATCACGGGGAAGAAATGGTAGAATAAAAATTATCTCGGCTTTCTTTTAAAAAAAAATCATGGTTCCCAATTCCGAGCATCATGTCTCAGGGCGCCACAGACTACTTAGAGAGGGGGCGCCCAAATTAGGACCGAAAAATTATTATTTGCTAAGTAATTCCAATGAATGAATCCAAAAAATAAATAAATAAATGAACAGTATAATATCGCACCTCCGATAAAATAGGGTAACAACTCGAAAAACCTGGATTTTCAGAAAAGCGAAAACAAACTCACAGATTTGTTAATCAGTCCTAATTCTTGCAGCATTATTATTAGTGATACAAATTATATATACCTAGAAAGCTTACAAAAAATACGTTTTAATGGCATACGCAGTTTTTCAATTTTCTTGAAAAAAACCCTGAAAATTCCCAATTGTAACAGTATTTTAGATAGCTATTCGAATGTTTACTTACAATAATACAACATGACAAATGTAACAACCCTTATTATAGTAAAAATCAGGCAGTTCTTTAAACCTTTGTTAACTGAATAAGTATTCATATTGCTGTAGACTTCGAAACAAAATCAACTTTAACACAAACATTCAAAATTCTAACCAAAAAAACACAATTTTAAGAAACTACTTACAGCTTGACATAAAAATGTAGAAAACCGGAAGTCGCCACTGTCTTCGCGCTACCAGCACTTTGAATGATTTTTTTTATTTTTTTTTAACTTATTACGTTAGTTTTATGGCACAATAATAAATCTAACAAACCTGCGGTCTTTGTTTACATCAAATATCAAAGATTTTAAAACGCTGTCAGAAATAAAAATTTTAGTTCCGTTTCAATCCGTTCTGGCCAAGCTGTAACAGAACAATTTTAGGTAGTGTTTAATTTATGCTAAGCTTAAATAATATTTGTTCTCCTTAATGAAATATTGTTTAAATACAACGTAGGAACTATAATCATCACAATAAAAATCAAAATCACAGATTAAGTTAAGTTTCAGTCGTCTTTTCGATACCTCCTAAGTATAATGAGTCAACTGACATTATAGTAATTTTACAGGAGAGCGATTTGAAGGTAAATCGTTTATATTTTAATGAAATCAAATTAATTCGAAATAAAGTAAATGTTTTTTTAATCAAAATTGTAAGCTCTTCCTTTGGTATAAAATGATTTTGGTGATTTTTGTTTTTAAATGACATTTTATGTACATGACTGGGTATACGCCGGCGGGACTCAATAGTGAAATGGTTTAACTACCAGTTATATTAATGTACGTCGTCCATCAAAATCCATCGTTTACACCAAAATCACATGAAATATGACTGTCATTTTATGAATATAATTTTACTTTTGTTTGTTTTAGGGGTTTTCTGTCTCACTTAATAATAAAATGTTGAAATTATATCACTTGACTCATTATACTAGGAAAGTACTTAGTAATGTTAACATTTGAAAACTCAACGTATACTGGACCAATGTAATGGGGATGGCAACTCAAAGCTAATCGTAGATGGCGCTGCGATAGTTGGTCCCCACGTCTACCTTGTACAAAAAAACAAACAAGATTATTTGTTATAAAAATTGAGTATAAATACAAAACAAATATGGAAAATTATTCGTCCATGCAAGTACTATATACTAAAAGAAGAATTAAGACGCCGCGGCGCATCTACAAGAGAAAAAAAGTGATTTAATTGAGTGGTTATACATTTGATTTTACCGTAATAAATCCACAATTACTTGTAGTTGAGGTTTCAATTTTTGAGTTTAGGTATGTTTTACCTGTCCTCTCCTTTATCAAGAATATAATGCTGCTTTTGACTTTCTATTTTGATAAAATATCATAATGTTTTAAGTCAGTAATTTTAACCTTTTTTTCTATTTAGATTCGAGAAATATCACAATATATTTAATTTCTTAACACCACAACTATTACAAAACTCGTTCCAGGTGATAATTCTTCGATTTTCGAGCGATGCAATACTGGTACATAACCTCCAAAAGAAAAGTAGATATTATTTTGAAAAGTGTATTCCATCATTTTTACAGCTTATTACACAACATCTAGTCATTTTACATCAATAAATGTTTTTTTTTCTGAAAATTCCTTTGATTTTACAGTTCTTTGGGGACCAAACTGTCATTTTCACTTTGACACTTGCCTTCCCCATTGACCGAGGGTTTTTATTAGTATTTTTTTGTAATACCTTACGATATTATGTGGGATTAATAAAAGCTAGGAAGAAGAACAAGAATCATACACCCAAAACAACTCATTTTGAAGAATCACAATGTATTTTTCGTCATAATTAAGTAGGAATATCTTTTTAACATAATAGCTTTACTAAAAGCTACAACGAAAACAAATCACTATTAAAAAAATATCAATGTTTCATCATTAAAGCTTCACAAAAATAAATTAAAAATTTAAAAATCCCCCGACATAAAAACCAAGATCCCTTTTAAAAGTAATAAATAATAAAAACAACTACATCCCTCTTAGGTCCTGAGAGTCCAGATGTGGATCCTAAAACGTCATTACCGTTGAGT
The DNA here is from genome assembly GCA_954870645.1 of Agrotis clavis. NCBI lineage: Eukaryota > Metazoa > Arthropoda > Insecta > Lepidoptera > Noctuidae > Agrotis > Agrotis clavis. The sequence continues at coordinate 22,583,065 of OX940931.1, read as the reverse complement.
CCTGAGAAGCCACATCGGGATCGTGCGTACAAGCCAACTTCAACCTTATTTGTACACTACACTATGGCTCTGAATCGTTTGAAAAAATTTACCCATACAGCCAGATAGTTAGTCGATTTATACAATACCAAATAGTTACTAAAAATAAACAGGCAACACTAAAAAAAAAAAAAAAAGTTCGCATCTTTGTCGATGACACATTCAACGAAAACATTCTGTTACCAGGAGGTGATTGTGCGTGAAATTGTGTGTTGTTTAACGTAAAACCAGTGTAAGTACATATTTTCTATACTATAAGTGTATAAAGCAACTATGTAGAGAATCATTTGCTTGAAATAATATCACAAAATTATTTTTTCACCCAACAAAATATGTCTAACCTCAACCGCCATTGAATGAACATTGAAAACATGAATTTGCCTCTTTTACAACGATAAATGGTCTTGGAAACATTATTAGCAACGTAAAATATAGTGATAATTCATTATTTCATGTATTCAAGGCATATCTATTCATATTTATTTATATTTCAAGCATTTGCAAGTGATGGTCAAGGTCAACTCGATGTTATTGTTTTTGAATTACAATTTAGATTTGGTGTGAATATCACATAGTAAGTGGATGAATTATAAGTGCTAAGTATCTAATGCAAGCTTGTATATAATTGTTTGTTGGAAAAAACACCATAAAATAGTACTCTTGAGCCAACAAAATGTTCGCCCGCGTCGTGATTATTTGTTATGAATTCTAATCTTTCTCAATGAATATGTATCTGTGTAAGGGTTTATAGCAACGTAAAAACTAATGATAATTCATAATTTCATGTATGCGTGGCGTTTTTATTCTATTATTATTCATATTTCGATGTTTTCTCAAATAATAATTACGTTTCACGTAACTGTCAAATTCAAACATGGCCGCAACGACCACTAGGCCGTAGGTCATATCGACAAAACATATCGATAGTATCAACAACTTTATTTTTATTTTTTTATGAAGTATAAATATTTTTGAGAGTCCTTTGCCCTTCAGTTGGACAGTACAGGTTGAGAAAAAATAAATAAATATTATATTATTATTTTAGAAAATGTCTTGGAACGTCGGTGGATCCGAAAATCCCAAAATATTTGAGGAGTTGTTGATGGAGAGTGACTCGGAGGGCGAAGGCGTAGCGGAGTACCTCGAAGACGTAGAAATGTCCGAGGATGAGTTGGATGAGTTGGACGAGACGGTAACCAAGTATTTTTCAGTTATTACAATTAGATTTTTTTATCTTCCAGCAATATATCATCCATAATCACAGAAGTTATATATAATTACAGAAGACCAGTCTCTGTAATTTACATAATCATCATCAGCCTATAATGTTCAGGCCTCCTTCTGTGAGAGAGAGTGGGCCATAATCTACCACGCAGGCCCAGTGCGTGTTGGCTGTAATTTACGTAAGTCGCATGTCTTTTGCGGTGAAGGGTGATTGTTTTCTTCTGTATATTGGTGCTATTTCGTGTGAGGTGTTAGACTTTATAGAGGCTGTAAGGGTAAACAGTCTTGTCACTGAAACCATAGGTAGTTGATATAATTATAAAACTGTTTAGCTGAATTTAAAAATAAATCAACGTATTTTTCTTTTTAGTATTTTTCTATAAAAAAATTCTATACAAAAATGTTTCTGTCCTACACCGTCCGAAATTCATGGATACAATGCGCCTGAGTTACGTAATCACTGCAAAGGGCGTTGACCTGCCGCACTAGCCGTCCGTATAACTACCTACATACCAACCTATTGTTTGACTTACTAACTACATCATTGTAATAAAAACACAATACACGTAACCTGTGATGTAACTTTCCCTTCAGGCAAAAATACCTACCTTTGTTGCGTGAGGAGTCCAGATGTAAGTTAGATTTGACAACAAACACAAAAACAAACAACTGGTTAGGTATTTTTTGGCGTGATTAAAAGTTAATCACATTTTTGTCTTCAGATTCATTAAAAATTAATGGTTTTATTTACACAGATGATTGAATACCTACGTACACTGATTGAATTTACTTTTACACTTACATTAATCTCAAAAGCTGTTCAAAATGGAATTTACGGCCATAAGTACGTAACCTGTGAGTAGCCGCCAACATCGGTTCTCGGTTTGGCACAGGTTGTTCAGGAATAAGTCTGCGTACATTCTTCGAGCCTTGTTCAGGTTATCTTATCAGTGTTATCACCCGACGCGGCGTAAACCAGAACCATTTCGGTCCGCTGTACGTTTGTGTACGTCATAATCACTACACAATACTAACTACACACTGATTGCGCGACTAATAAACGGCGGTGCGCGGCGCGGACCTACGAGCAAGCGTGATGTAGCGTGCGATCGATATCGAGGTCATGGACAGACTGAGGGATGGGTCGGGGACTCGTCGGGGTGTGGACGGACGGTGCGGTGTAGGGGGGATAGGGGCGCGCGCGCTGCCTGCCGGCGGCGGCTTGTTTGGTCTGCACTGTGTGTTTACCGCGCTTCGTTCTCTTTGACCTTGCGTATAGGGTGAAATAATTTTGAGGAAAAATGGAGATATTACTTGAAAAAAAAAAAGTTTTTTTTTTTTCAAGTTGAATTTACGTTCTATAAGTGAAACCAAACCAAAAGTGGTTTCAAGGACAAGACTGTTTACACTAACACCCTGTATAATTATACAGTTTAGGTTTGCATGTAGCAAGACTTTTGTCAGCATGGTTTGTGTTGTGAAGGGTGATTGTTTCATCTATTATGAAAATGAATTATGTGTTTTGAATTTTCAGCATGTTGACTCGGCACCGATTATCCTCGGACTGTACACGTCCGAGGGAGAGGAGATCCCGCTACGGCCCTCAAGTCCTCCGAGCACGCCGTCACCTCCTGCCACTACTGCTCCTCTGGCAACACCAAGCCCGCCGCGTGCGATGCAATCGTAAGTAATAAAAAACATTTTGATCGAAATGTTTTTGAGTCATAATAATAATATTCCACAACTATCACACAACGCCATCTAGTCCCAAGCTAAGCAGAGCATGTGTTATGGGTACTAGACAACTGATAAACATACTTATATATTTCTAAATACATACATATTATAGACTAGCTGACCCGTGCCCACTTCGTTGGGCAGTATTTCAGCTAATATGTATGATATCTTTATAATTTATATAGCACTCACGGATAATGTAGCTTTCTACCAGTGAAACAGTTTTTTAAATCGGTTCATTACTTCCGGAGATTACCCCCTACATACAAACTTACAAACAAATGTTACCTCTTTATAATATACATATTATAGATAAATTACACCCAGACACAGAACAAATGATCGTGCTCATCACACAAACATTTGTCCTGGGTGGGAATCGAACCCACGACCTCCGGCATAGCAGTCAGGGTCACTAACCACTACACCAACAGGCCATTCAATAATCATAAAATTTATTTATTTATTTATTTATCACATGCTTCTTTGCCAAAATAATCAATAACGAAAACCTTTCATTTGATAGGCTGAGTCCGTCACGCGCTCTGCGGTCGCCTACGCCTACCCTTGCGGATGATGAGGCTGATGCTCGTGATGAGTAAGTTATATTTTTACTTTGTCTTGTTTTACTTATTTGATGTAAATTCAATTGTATTTTCATTTTTTTTTTAGGATTGTGTGTTTCGTCGCCCCGGAGGACGTTGGCGACACCTTTCATCTGGCCGACGAGCATCAGATCTACCCTCCGCAAGTGGTAGAGCGTCTGGAGAGTCGGGTGCGTGGCCGAGGAAGCGGAAGAGTGCGCGGACCACGCCGAGGCGGCCGGGCTAGGGGAGCAGCAAGACGGGACGGGGGAGGTGAGTCCCAATGGAGAAAGGGTGACAGGTTAGTGGAAGTTAATGTGAATGATGAGGACGTGCCAGAAGAGCTGCGAGCGATGGTGATGAAAGTGGTGAATGCAAGGGAGGCAGCGAGAGTGCGGGCAGTTGCGAGAGTGAGGAGGCAAAGGCCAGAAAATGAAGCGCATGATCAGAATGATGAGTTTTTAGATGCTGATGTTGGGCAGGACGAGGCTCTGTTTGCTGGGACAGGGATTTCCACTAGCTTTGAATGGTCATCCATGCGTGACTATTCAGGTGAGAGGGAGCAATTTCTGCCTGAACAAACAGGGCCTGTTATCGCATCTGAAAATGCGTATGGGGCGTTTAGGCAGTACTGGGATGACGGCATCTTGTCACATATAGTGACCGAGACCAATCGTTATGCTCAGGGGCTAGCTAGTTCATCCGCTAGCTTTGCCCGGGACTGGTATGACACAAATATTCACGAAATATTGGTCCTATTTTCCTTCTGGATGATGCTCGGAATCATCAAGATGCCCTCCACGAAGTCCTGTTTTACCATGAACCCACTCCTTCAGACAAACATCTTTAGAAAGATGTTCTCCCGTGCCCGCTACGAAAATCTCTGCCGCGCTCTCCATTTCAATGACAACAGCAATAGACCGACAGACGACTCTGACAGACTGTTTTGTTTTGGCCCCATTTTAGACCATTTAAATTCACGCTTCAAGGAAGCCTATGTCCCATCCCAGAATGTTTGTATTGACGAATCCCTCACTTTGTGGAAAGGTAACCTAAAATTCCGCCAGTACATCAAGACCAAGGCAGCCAAGTTCGGAGTTAAAACCTTCGAACTGTGTGAGTCCTCCACCGGCTACCTTTGGTCTTTCTTTGTGTACCTCGGTACTGGAACTGCCTACGATCCCACTTACCCGTCGACGCTGCTGAAAAGCACGGCGACTGTCCTTACCCTCATCCGTCCTCTCCTAAACAAAGGGTATACTCTTTTCATGGACAATTGGTTCAATAGCCCCTTACTGGCCCGATTTCTGAAGGCACATAAAACCGATTGTGTAGGTACATTGCGCGCCAACCGTAGCAACGTGCCTCCACTCATATCGCTGTGCAAGCTGAAAGAAGGTCAGATCGTAGCTCGTCATGCCGGCGATATTGCTGTCATGGCCTATCAGGATAAGAAACGCAAAATTTGCACCATCTCATCCTACCATGGCGTTCAACAAGACCGGATGGAGCCAAGACCATATCGTGAAGCTCAATTTAAACCCCAAGTAATTTTAGATTATAATATGGGTATGGGAGGCGTTGATCGTAAAGATCAAATGCTGGAACCATACCTGCTGGAAAGAAAAAGGTGCCATAAATGGAATATGAAGGTCTTCAAACGCCTTCTCAATTGCTCAATTTTAAATGCACGCATTCATTTAGCGGCTTCGACCGTTACTCCTAAAGATCACATAGTTTTTCGGTTGGAGTTAGTCGACCAGCTACTCCAAAAACACCACGAATATATGCCCAAACGATCCAATGCCCTTTGTGTTGGTGCACCCGCAGCGGCCTCAAGCTCATTTGGCCAGCCCAAACCAACAGTGGAGCGGCATTTTGCAAGCCGCCTTCCAAACGTGGAGGGTAAGACCACAGTTAGTCGGCGTCGTTGCCGCTTGTGCGGAGTTAACGACACGCGGAAAAAACGCACTTCGTATTGGTGCAATATTTGTGGTGTTCCACTTTGTTTAGAGCCCTGTTTCGCGCATTACCACAGCCAACTTCACTAGTCTTCTCCATATGAGATTTATTTCTTTCCAGTTTTTTTTTTTTACATTGATTGACCTGACAGACTTACTTGACAGACTTCCAAAATAGTATATCTTTTGTTCTTTCCACAAATTCGACTGACACAGACAGACAGTAGAGTCACTCCTTTTCTGGGTCATACCACTCTCTATTGTCTAAATGCTATGTATGTATGTGTGGGTGCATGCGTGTCCATTGGGACTCACATAGAGGGGAATATGCAAAAGAATATAAATTGTATGTGCTTTATTCAAGCAAAAATTGCAATAACAATTTTATAATAAAATCTTAGTGAAACTTGTACTTTTCATATAAAAGTGGTTTTTTTATACACATAAATAGTAACGAGGAAAGTATGTATAAACATACATGTATGTATGTTTTTATACAAGGCATATTTACTAAGTAAAGAGATTTTCATTTCTTGCATATTCCCTATTTCTTAACACATTATTATGCCAATCACTTTTATTTTGTTACTATATTATGGTAATTATGTGTTATGTTTACTCTAATAGTTTTTCCCCTATAATAAAGTAGTAAATACTTTTTTATGTGAATAACTTATGTATATGCACAATATGAAAAATAAAACTGTTTGTGTTTTGTTTGTATAAGAATTGTTTACTCTAATTTTTCCCCTGTGTAAAAGTACTAAATACTTTTTTATGTGAAAACTTAGGTATATGCACAATATGAAAAATATAACTCTTTGTGTTTTGTTTGTATAAGAATTGTTTACTCTAAATTTTTCCCCTGTGTAAAAGTACTAAATAGTTTTTTATGTGAAAACTTAGGTATATGCACAATGTGAAAAATATAACTGTTTGTGTTTTGTTTGTATAAGAATTGTTTACTCTAATTTTTCCCCTGTGTAAAAGTACTAAATACTTTTTTTATGTGAATAACTTAGGTATATGCACAATATGAAAAATATAACCGTTTGTGTTTTGTTTCTATAAGAATGGGGATGGCAACTCAAAGCTAATCGTAGATGGCGCTGCGATAGTTGGTCCCCACGTCTACCTTGTACAAAAAAACAAACAAGATTATTTGTTATAAAAATTGAGTATAAATACAAAACAAATATGGAAAATTATTCGTCCATGCAAGTACTATATACTAAAAGAAGAATTAAGACGCCGCGGCGCATCTACAAGAGAAAAAAAGTGATTTAATTGAGTGGTTATACATTTGATTTTACCGTAATAAATCCACAATTACTTGTAGTTGAGGTTTCAATTTTTGAGTTTAGGTATGTTTTACCTGTCCTCTCCTTTATCAAGAATATAATGCTGCTTTTGACTTTCTATTTTGATAAAATATCATAATGTTTTAAGTCAGTAATTTTAACCTTTTTTTCTATTTAGATTCGAGAAATATCACAATATATTTAATTTCTTAACACCACAACTATTACAAAACTCGTTCCAGGTGATAATTCTTCGATTTTCGAGCGATGCAATACTGGTACATAACCTCCAAAAGAAAAGTAGATATTATTTTGAAAAGTGTATTCCATCATTTTTACAGCTTATTACACAACATCTAGTCATTTTACATCAATAAATGTTTTTTTTTCTGAAAATTCCTTTGATTTTACAGTTCTTTGGGGACCAAACTGTCATTTTCACTTTGACACTTGCCTTCCCCATTGTTTACTCTAATTTTTTCCCCTATGTAAAAGAACTAAATATTTTTTTATGTAAATAACTTAGGTATATGCACAATATGAAAAATAAAACACGTGGATCTAAATTGTATTTATTTATTTTCCTTACTGAATTCATTTTCGATAGGTGAACATTTTATCGATAATGTAGTGGTGTGTTCCCCACCCTATGCCATGTTAGAATTCAGTACAAATTTTACGACCACTTGAAATGTAGATATTTCTTATTTTTTTCATGATAAGGAGGCATAAGTGTACAGAAATTGATAAAGTATCTTGTTCTTGTTTGATTCCAAGTAAAATTCTAATAGGTAAATCCAAATTATCGAGTGGAAATAGGTTATTCCCTCATAAGAACCAATACTGTTGTCAACAATTACCGTAGTATATTTTCTCGATTCATGGTTAGAAATCAGTTGAGGAAGGTTTAGTTAGTATCCTAAAAACATTTCATAGTGATACCTGTTCATAATAACACGGATGATCGTTTACAAAGTCGTGCATTGAACTGCGCAATCGAAAAATGACAGTTCCGTGTATATGAATTTTGAGTTGAAATCTTACAAGAATCATGTATGTATGACTCCTAAAAAATTTCTCATTAGATTACTTGTATATTCGTTATATTAGTTCTAAACTTTCGTGTAAAAAGATTCAGTAGTTTTATCAAAAATAAATAAAACACGTCAACAGGTCTGGTTGCGGCGAGATTTCTTTTATCTATAGGATATTTATAATTCCAAAGTAGTTATACAAGAGTTGTTTATATTGTAATACATAGTTTCGTTCATCAGGAACACGACACTGTTTACCGTTTGAGATAAGACTCACTAGAACTCGAGTAATAAGCGTTTTTCTGAGCGCAGACCACTCGAGCGCGCGATGACGTAAGCGTGAGGGGCGGGAGGGAGTTTACGATAAGCGAGCGCGGTACCAGTACTGAATCAAGACGACCCCAAAGTGACGTATTTTTTTTTATAATTATTAATACTGAATACATAATTAGGTACCTCACCACTTATAATTATATTTCTAGATTTAGGTATATATTTCTAGATTTGGAGTATGTTACGTTAATTTCTCTTGTGTATAAAAATAAACTGTCATGTCTTGATTAGGTACTTTAAGATTGAGTTGTTTTTATTATTTATTAATTTTTTAAGGGATCTTGGTTTTCATGTCGGGGGTTTTATAAATTTTTAATTTAATTTTTACTTATTTTGTACTTTTTATAGGTGTGTACTTATTATGTATAATTTTATGTTGGGCGGTTACAACACATAATTAAGTTGCAAGGGACGACTGTTGAAAAACCTGTGGATTACTTAGGCAAAAGTACTTTCGCAAAAGGCCTAGCCTATGTAGTCACAAGTAGAATAAAAACCTTGGATGGTGTAGCAATTTATGAGCTCGACCAAAGGAAATTATTTAAAAAACCCACAAAAATCATCACGCAGAATTGCAAAGACTGAGGTGTATTAATTGACACTCTCTCTTGACAATCGGATTTCCATGTCCCAAATTTCCCTCCACCAAAGTTCTTATAAAACGAAGCTAAGAACACTCGATTAAGTCATCATTGTCCCTTTCAGTGAACTTTCATTGAGTCTCAATTTGAGATCCCATCTCATTTTTCCCTACTTTTATCCTTGCACAACTCGGCTGAACCGATTTTCATAAAACACTTCTAAGAAAACTCTCCACAAGTCATCTTTATTACAGACAGACAGACAGAGACATCAAATTTATAACATCCCTCTTTTTCCGTTGGGGTTTAATGTACTGACTAAATCCACGATGTCCATTACATGCCTTTTACGTTCCAGGGTCACGGTATTCGTTAATCCCGCGACATCAAACGATGCCAAAAACACTCTCGATTAAGTAATCAATATTCCCTTTCAGGGCGCTTTCATATAAGACCCCACTCGAGTTTTTTGCAAACCCTCGGTCACCCTTCCCCACTTTCACCCCTACAACGATTTTCATCAAACATTTTGTCTAAGAACACTCGCACGTAAGTCACCTTTAATACAAAAAAAAAACTAAATTGAAATCGCTTCATCCATTCGGGTCCTATTGGTGCCACAGACAGACAGACACGACAAACTTATAACACCTTATATTACATCCACGATATAATTATTATACATATTATACGAATAGTAGTAACTTTGCGAAACAGAATTATTACCTAAAATTGCTTGCGCACTCGCCGCCATTCATCGTATACTGAGTCGAAATAAACTTGTATCGGTGCGCGCCCCGCGTACACTGGTACAATGTTATTTAGATCAGTTTACAATGTACGATTTTAACTGATGTTGAAAACAGGGACCGAAACCGGTATGATCAATACGGGTATTTTTTCGGTAACAACCTTTTTTTCTTTTACAGGTAATTTTAAAGATTACCTTTATTATTAAAAGTGAATACATAACCAGTATTAATACCGGTTACCGAAATAAAAATTACCCCTATCTTGCACACTTCACACGTGCCGTCGGCAATAGTCACAGGGCGCGCATCGCATGTGTGTGTGACTAAGAGTCGTTATCTTTAGTTAACCGGTATTAAAACGGTAACCTGAATAGAGGTTACATTTTTCTTCGGTCTGGTTACCCAGATAGCGGTTACCTAAGTCTGAAAAATAACCAAAATTCTTCAATACCGGTACCGTAATTTATAAAGGTTTTCGGTCCCTGGTTGAAAATGATTTAGTATAAGTGAAATTATCTCGGTAATTATTGTTCTTTTTAATTTTTTTTTAACACTAACGTGAAGATCACGATTTATCATGTACGTTTATTTAAAAATATTAAAATAGGTACCTTTTGTTAGTTGACTCAGTATACTTAGGAGGTATTGTTTTAATAGCTATATAAAAAAATGCTGGTATTTCAATATTCAATAATAAATTGATTATAAAAAGGCGCATAGAACCGTCGTATATGATTACTATTAATCAAACTCATCAAGTCAGCTTTCTTCCTCACTTTTATTGAAATCTGTCTGATGTAAGTAGGCTTTATTAAATAAATATTTAACTAGTTTAATTCAATCCTTAAACAATAAACTGTAATAATTCGACTTGTAACTGTTCATTAGACAAATTGATGTAAGCAACACGATTTGACCTGTCTGAAACACTGTTATATTTTATTTTGTAACACTAATCGAGATCATTCTAGAGTCAAAATGCTTTAGTCATGTAGCGTCACAATTCCGTCTAGCGGCGAATTTTAGAGTTACAGATGTAACCTTATTGGAGAAAATAGTTTATAAAATTTTAAGTATTTCTGTATTGATAACTCAAAAATCGACTTTTTCGAGTTGTAACAGTGGCGATCTTTTCATACAAGCCCAAAAGCCCGGCATGCGTTAAAAATGCTCGATAGAGAATCAATATCAAACCCGAACTATTTAAAAGTTCGCGCGCTTAATTCTCATCAAAATAACACAAAGTATCTACCTACGCCACACTACTACGCATCGCGATTGGTCGAATGATCGCGCGCAAAGTTTCGCATTTGCAGCATCTACATAAATATAGCTATCACGCTTACACGTACCGGGCTTTTACCGGGCTTTCAAATACTATCTCTCGTCTCTTTCGCACTTTAGCGATGTGCCGTGTCACGAGTTATGACCTTGTGCGTTTACAAATCGATCTGTATGAAGATTTAAGCCCTGCATGCGTATGAAGTTGTACGCGTATTGTCACTTTGCAAACTCTGCAGTGTTGCCGTTTTAGCGACCGTTGTGAGATCTTGGAGATTTTTAAAAAGTTTAGAGACTTTAAGATTTAGCAACAATAAAAACTAGCGACTAAAATAACTTAAATAACGAAATTAAATATTCAAGCAATATCATAAATATACAAAATTGCGACTTCTAGCTAGATTTTTCATATACCTGGGGACTTTTTTTGCCTAAATGACAACACTGCAACTCTGCGTAATTATTTCCCGACACCCGAGTGCAACTCACTTCAGTTTCGTTTGCTTGAGTGGGAAAAAGTTTTGTTGTTAAAGTTTTTTGTGTGTTTTCTTAGATTTTCTCAGTGATACAATTGTTTTAGTGACTTACCTACAACCATGGAAGTAATAGTACCTTGTGAGGATTTAAAATGCGTTCAAGTTTTGATTGGCGAAGATAAGGTAAAATCTTTAAACTTTGCTCAGAAAAAACAGTTAATTTCTTCATTAGAACCGACGCTTATTCTGTGTATTTCTCAGACCAGTAAATCGCATAAACGAAAATTTAATAGATCAGTGTATAAAACTAGTTGGATTGTTGGCTGTTCGAAGTAATTGATTTCATTCATGAGAATAACCTCGAAGATGCCTTTCCCGAGCTGTTAAAGTTAGCGTATCTTGTTGTATCTATTCCGGCTACAAGTTCTTCCGCGGAAAGTGCTTTTTCGTCTCTTAACGTATCAATACCTATCTGAGAAATACACAAGGTCAAGAGCGTCTTTCCGAATTATCAATGATAGCTATTGAAAAACAGTTGTTGGTAGAATTAAAACGATCACCAACATTTTACTCTGATGTAATTAAATAATTTCCTAAGAAAGATAGACGATTGCAATTAGAATATAAATAATTTAAGTATTTAAATTCCTTATTACATTCTAGCTATTTTTTAACTTTCGTTTTGTAACTTTCTGTTTTGTTTTTTGTCTGTAACCTGTTAGTTCTGTTACGTTACGAAGCAAGCAACTATTTACCATACTCGTAACTTTGTTCCCTCAAGCAATGAAGCAAACCAAACGGCTTTTTTCAAAGCCACCGGAGGTATGCAATTGCTGATATGTTTATTATAATAAATAATAATATTCCACAACTATCACATAACGCCATCTAGTCCCAAGCTAAGCAGAGCTTGTGTTATGGGTACTAGACAACTGATAAACATAACTTATATATTTCTAAATACATACATATTATAGATAAATTACACCCAGACACAGAACAAATGATCGTGCTCATCACACAAACATTTGTCCGGGGTGGGAATCGAACCCACGACCTCCGGCATAGCAGTCAGGGTCACTAACCACTAGACCAACAGGCCAGTCAGTTATTATATTCAATCTAGCACTAGCAAGCCTTCAGTGAGCTTTCTGCTTTGGTTACCTCATTCACCGCACGACAAGCAAGAGTGAAATTGAAGAAAGAAGAGGAAAGAAGAAGATGGATGAATTCTCTTTTAATTTATTGTACCTAACCAGTAGTTTATGAGAAAACTGCGATGATATACCTACATACTCAGTCGACAACTGAACTTTTTTTTTTTTTTTTTTGAAATCTGTTAAAATTTTATTGGGCTTGCCTTATTTTGCAACCCTAGGCCCGCCACTGCAGTTGTAACCCTATTTTATCGGAGGTGCGATATTAAAGAGGATAAGGAGGGCCCATAGGTTGGATTACTAAGGCCGCCAAGTAGTCTTAATCCGGCCCTGATGGTTCCTCATATTACGGAAGGTTTCAATACAAATTGCGCCTTTTAGCAGGCATCAGAAGCGGACGATCCGTCAGAATTTATTACAGTGTGCGGTATCTAATAAGTAGCTACAAAATGTATACGTGTGCTTTCCGGCGTGCCTCAGATTTTTTCTGATAGAAACTTATCCTAAGCAGTCGGTAAGATGACGAATGAACAACGATGACGTGTCGGAAGAGACCGACATTAGTGATTCGGTAAAAGTAAACGATTTTTGACAGGTGAATGAATGTTATGCCTCACGCTGTTTCTTTACTTTCTTTGAGATTTCTTGCAAGTAGAATTATTACTGTCATTATTTTTAGATGAAAGAGAATTCCCACGCTTTTTTTCCGTTTTCACCACGGAAAAGCCGTTCCAATTTAAATTCTCGACTGAGTCTTTTCTGTAGTGGTAGTGCAATATTTAACGACATGGAAATGTGCTTCTTCCTCCTGAATATTGTAGTGTGTGGAGACCTAGAGACTTTGAATAAATAATTATTTACTCCCATGCTACACGTTTTGTTGTTCTACTCAAATCCAATACCAGATAGCCAGAGTATCTACAGCTTGACATAAAAATGCAGAAAACCGGAAGTCGCCACTGTCTTCGCGCTACCATCACTTTGAATGTTTTTTTTTTTTTTCACTTATTACGTTAGTTTTATGGCACAATAATAAATCTAACAAACCTGCGGTCTTTGTTTACATCAAATATCAAAGATTTTAAAACGCTGTCAGAAATAAAAATTTTAGTTCCGTTTCAATCCGTTCTGGCCAAGCTGTACAAACCGTATTTCACCAATTGATGAAAATGCAGGAATGCAGCTAAAATGGTCATGAAGAGTGCTTCTAGTGTAACTATTAACATAAATATTTCACTGAAAGTATCAACTACTCATTTAGCATTGTCGCAATCAAGAGCTTCACTACAAGTGAAGCTATAAGTAATAATATTTGCGAAAACCACGCTATCAATTTCAATTATACAATTAATTTAAAAGTATTATTCGGAGAACCCACCATGCCCCGTCAGAACCTGCGTCAGTACACCCGTTGGCTGCACCTGTTTCACAATACGGAAAGCCGCTTTGGAAACCGGTAGAAACATCTTCGTCACCGAGGCCGTCTCGCCTCGCCGGAGTAAAATCACAGAATACAGCTTGGCCAGAACGGATTGAAACGGAACTAAAATTTTTATTTCTGACAGCGTTTTAAAATCTTTGATATTTGATGTAAACAAAGACCGCAGGTTTGTTAGATTTATTATTGTGCCATAAAACTAACGTAATAAGTGAAAAAAAAAAAAAAAAAACATTCAAAGTGCTGGTAGCGCGAAGACAGTGGCGACTTCCGGTTTTCTACATTTTTATGTTGAGCTGTATATAATAGTACAGCTTGGCCAGAACGGATTGAAACGGAACTAAAATTTTTATTTCTGACAGCGTTTTAAAATCTTTGATATTTGATGTAAACAAAGACCGCAGGTTTGTTAGATTTATTATTGTGCCATAAAACTAACGTAATAAGTGAAAAAAAATAAAATACAATCATTCAAAGTGCTGGTAGCGCGAAGACAGTGGCGACTTCCGGTTTTCTACATTTTTATGTCAAGTATTACCTATTTAAGTAAAATCTTTTTTGAAATGGATAGGATTTTTTGGTGTTGGCAACATTTCCCTTTTGAATGTCAATGTCATTTCTCACCTGTTCTCAGTTCTGTCATTCGAATGTCAAAGCACTAAAGTCACGCGAGTGACCGTAATGTTTTTGTGATTTATTTACTTGAAGAACTTGTGAGGAATATAATATTGTAGTTGACAAAAATCAGTAGTTTTACTTTAGTGATAAGTGTAAGTGAGTTCTTAGTACCGTCACAATGTCGGAAGAGGACGAAAACTTGCATCGTTTGGAGGGCTCTTCAGGGGATGCTCCCGGCGGTCTTATTCTGAAAAAGAAGGAAGCTCCAGCAGAGTTTCAGTTTGCGAGGCCTTCGTTGCTTGGTCTTGACAAGCTGGCCGCAGCCAAACGTAAGCAGAACCGGCTGATCTCGTTCCAGGACGATAATACTGAAGATGATGTTGATGACAATAAATCTGAAGCCAGTGGCTCGAAAGAACGTAAATACAGGAAGCACAATGAAGAAACACCTACTTACACCGGCGGTATATCAGAACAAGCGCGGGAACGGATGCTTGAGAGATTACAGAAGTGAGAAACTTTGTTTTTAACTTAAATTTTAGTTTTGTTTGCTTTGTTTACAATCAAAAGTGTTCTGACTTCAACCTGTTGAAATATAATAAGACTATTGTATATGTTTAAGTTATCCTATAGGTAGTCAAATTATTTTCAAATAGCTTCAGTCATGATGTTTTTAAATCCAATAAGAAAACGGTTCTCCTATTTTTATAAAAACTAGAGTAAATATTAATCATCAATCAAATGGAGCAAACAGGTGACAATCTGGTACCCAAGAGATGGCATTAGGAGTCGAGGTCGCAAAAAGAGAAGATGGGAGGATGATCTGAAAATGACTTTGGGTCCGCTCTGGACAAGAGTGGCGGCAGACAGGCATCAGTGGAAAGAGTTGGAGGAGGCCTTTGCCGTAAGGCACACCGAACTGAGAGACCTTTTATGATTTAAGTAAAATCTATTAAATGTGAAATAAGTAATATATATTAGAAGTAAGAATTTAGGTTTGTAAGTGAAAAACTGTCAAAAGTTCGGTAATAAAGGTTTTATTATTATTATTATTATTATAAATATTAATCATACTAAAAAATGGATCTTTATTTCAAACAAAATTGGGTGTTGTCCTGTAGTAAAGTTAGTACTACTGTAAGCAACACCAGTCATCATCATCATATCAGCCGCAAGACATCCACTACTGAACATAGGCCTCCCCTGTAGATTTCCCCTGTAGCCTTGCATCCAGCGTCATCCTGTAGTCTTCATAAGTGTGTGGGTGGATGTCCTATGCTGCACTTGCCGGTGTGTGGCCATTCAAGCGAGCAAGACATTATAGAAAAGTGTTGAAAAATTGTTTTGAATAAACTGTTGCTCTTCTGTTTTTTCTCAAAGTAGGTGACTGAAATTGGTAAGAAAATACCGACCCATCTCAAGATTCTTACTAAACTCTCATACATTCCTGTAGGACATAAATCCTAATGAAAGCAAATCAAAATAGCATCATTTTGATCTTTAAGTTTTGGTTGTGGCAGATCTTAATATTTTTTTATAGGATTTATTTATTAAAAAACCTTGAGCTACATGTATGTCATTTTACTAGTTAAATAAGTAGTGACAAAACATGGTGCAATAATAATTAGTATTAAGCTGACATCATCAGCTCTTACCACTTTTCTAATAATTAAACTTCTATATTAATATCTTTTTTACAGAAAAGAAAAAGATGCAAAAGAAAAAGGAGTACATTACTCAACGCAAGAAGAAAAGAAATCCCGATCAAAAGATGACGAGGATGACCGCTACTACCGCTACCGTTATGATAGAAAGGACCGTGACCGCAGAAGAGATGACTGGAGAGATGACAGAAGGAATAGAGATAGAGATAGACGACAAGGCGGAAGAGATTCGGAGCGGAAAGATCGGGATAGTGAGAGAAGAGGCGGGGAGAGTTCTCGAAGGAGTTACTATGAACCGAGGTTTAAAGATGAGCCTAGAACTCCCAAGTAAGTTATTAGTGCTATTCCATACATTTAATACTGCTTTACTATGTTTAATTTCATGCATTTACTATTTTTCTTAGTGTGTTATAATTATAATCATCAAATAAGTCTTTCCGACCAAGGTGGTGCGGAAGGGGCTGTCAGACTGTTAGACCATTATTAACCGATTCGTTGCGGAGGGCTCGTTTCAATGCCATCACTTTCTTTTGCGTGTGGCGTTAGGCACGGATGTGTGTCATTTTAAAGTTCACACTTCGTCGCGCGGCCGCTGGCGCTGCCAGTACGTAAACAGTCTCCGTGTTTAAAAATTAACATAAATTAGATCTGCACAAAATTTTCATTCAAAACAACGACAAAGTGCACAACAAGAGTATTTGAAAGTCTGTGATACTGTTATTGGGACAATATGTTAAGTGTAAACAACAAGACATCTGTAAATATGTGATCTCGAGAAACACTTGTTATAGGGGTGATTTCTCTATTCATAAACAGTGAAGTGTTACTGGAACATTGGTATTGAACTATTGATACGAGTGAATCATGTACTGCAAGGCAGTTATGGACGACAAAACTATTAAAAGTGCTAAATTACAGTGAAACATAAAACTAGATACCTAGTGCAAGCGAAAAAATTTGCAAAATCATAATCTGAAGCTACCCGCTCCTTTTAATAAAAATTCTATGTTCAAGTCTTTACTGATACACTATTTCGGCAATGTTAACAGTGTATTGATGGTCGAGTGGTTCAAGCGCCTGGTCAACTTAACGACGCACAGTGAGTCGCGAGTTCAAACCACAGCAACAGCGAACACTTTTTGGATTTTTGAACATTGTCTTTTAATTTTTGCAATATGAATACAAAATAACACAGAGAATTATAAAGTTGTTTGTCGGTATTAAAAGTTATTTTTGTAATTTTTTGACGTAAAATTAATAAAACGTTTGCCATGATGGCTTCAACAAATGAATGTTCCAGCTGTTGTAGCGTCCTCGGCAGTGAGGCCCATCTCCGATGCTACATTTGCAAATCAAAATATGACCTGAGTTGTGCAAATGTGTCGTCCAATACCTACGCATTTATGGACACTAATCAAGAAACCTACTGGAAATGTCCCGAATGCCGCAGCAAAGAGCCTAAAATAAGCGACATCAACACCCCTGTGCACCCAACTTCATGCCCCGAGATTGGGAACCAGGAGGGGGATATACAGGGAGACCTCAATGTTACCGTTCGTAAAAGGCCCACAAAATCACCGCCGAAGCCATCGCAGAAACCACTGCCGAAACCAAAACAACAATTGAAACAAAAACTTCAGTCAAAATCAACGCAAAAGTCACCATCAAAGTCGCAGTCTCCATCGATGCCCGTCCATAGCTCAGATGAGCCGAAAGCCGCCCCGCCATCTAGCATTGCAGAATCTAAACATCAAGGTCCCCAAACACTGGTAACAGAGAGCAGTCTTCGTGAGATTTTGCAACAGGAAATTACTATCGCTCTAAAGTTAAGTCATGAAAAACTTGTGACTACGGAATTTAGTCATATCCACAAGAAGATAGATACTTTCCAGAAATCGTTGGAATTCATAAACTCCAAATATGAGGAAATGAAAGCGGTGTTTGAAGAAAAAACAGCTATCATTAATGATCTCAGACGTGAAAATGACCAGTTGAAATCTACCGTTCAAGATCTGTCAGTGAGATTAAATACAGTAGAACTTCACATGCGAGACTCTAATATCGAAATAAATGGTGTCCCAGAGCATCGTTCAGAAAACTTAATTAGTACAGTATTGCAATTGGCAAAAACTGTTGAGAGTCCGCTTAACGAAAGTGACATTCAATATGTAACCAGGGTTGCTAAAATGTCAAACGACAGTGACAGGCCTCGACCAGTAATAGTCAAATTGCGATCTGCGCTCCATCGTGATACCGTTCTTGCTGCAACTACCAAGTTTAACAAGAAAAACCCAGATGGTAAATTGTCATCCCAGCATCTTGGCATAGGTGGCCCAAAAAAACCGGTCTACGTGTCGGAACACTTAACTCCAGCAAACAAGTCATTGCACGCCGCCACTCGGAAAAAAGCAAAGGAAATGTCTTATAAATTTGTTTGGGTTCGAAATGGGCGTATTTTTGTGCGGAAGGACGTAGAGTTTCAGTCTATTATAATCAGAAGTCTTGACAGCTTGTATCTTATGATTTAACTGTATCTGTAAACTTATTTTAATGTATTGGTATTAATCACGTCCTTATGCTTGATATTTATTACCAAAATGTACAAGGGCTAAGGACAAAAACGAATGACCTCTTAAAAAGCGTACAAACTACTAATTATAGTGTCATAGCTTTTACGGAAACATGGCTTAATTCCAATATTAATGATAATGAATTGATAGATAGCCGATACACAGTTTACCGCAGGGATCGTCATAGCACCCTCAACACTAAGAAAGATGGTGGTGGCGTTATGTTGGCTGTCTCGGGAGGCATACCTTCGTCTAGAGTCGCTAGCTGGGAAAGCGGGGCGGAAGACTTGTGGGTCGTCATTGACCTAACAGTCGGAACCAAAGTTCGAAAGCTTGCAATCTGCGTTGTTTACTTACCCCCACCTGTCAAGCTGGATGCTCTATCAAGGTTTCTTGAAGGGGTGGACAATGTCGCTGGTCACGCGGATGACTTGCTTATTTTGGGTGACTTTAACCTGGGCTCTATTACTTGGAACGCCAAGGTGGACTGTAACTATTTGATTCCAACCAATTACGAAAATCCTCTTGGACTTTCTCTTGTTGACTTCTTAAGCATGAACAATCTGTATCAAGTAAATTGTATTAAGAACTGTGACAACAAATTATTGGATTTAACAATTATAAGCTTGTCTGATGCTTATGTTACAAAACCACTAAATGTTCTTAGCAAATGTTACCCAAACCATCCAAATCTATTGCTTACTATTCCCTATAACAATTTAACTTACCTGCGTTCTAAACCTGACAAAAAATATAATTTCTTCCAAGCGAAATATAAGGAAATAATTAATGAGTTAAGAGGTATAGAATGGCAAGATAGATTACTTAATTGTACTGATGTAGATGATATGGTCGCGGAATATTATGACATTCTCGGAACTGTAATCGAAAATTCCGTTCCTAAAACAGCAACTGTTAGGGCTAAATTCCCCGGGTGGTTCAGTAATTCGTTAATCAGGCTTATGTCTGAAAAGGAAAAAATACGAAAGAAATATAAGAAATTTGGTAATCCCAGAGACGAAAATGAATATCGATTGCTACGCTCTCGCTGTCACAAACTATACGATGAATGTTACTCTAAGTATACAACAAAAATAGAGAAAAGTATCCCTAAAAACCCAAAAGCCTTTTGGAGCTTTATGAAAAACAAGCGCGGCGGTAAATCGGCTATTCCTGCTAGATTAACTCTCGGTGACAAAGTCGCAACAACTGGACCAGAAATTGCCAACCTACTTGCAGACCAATTTTGCTCGGTCTATACGACTAACTCGACACATATTACCACACAATCTGCACAAACCCCTGTTCATTGTTCACAATCATTTGCTAACCAACCCCATTATGAGACTTCAAATTTCATTTCAAGTATAAAATTTAATGAATCCGACGTTTTAAAGGCAATCAGAAAAATTGATCCAACAAAAGGGGCTGGACCCGACCTAATTCCGCCAGTTTTTATCAAACGATGCAGTTCAGCTCTTGCACTTCCTTTAATGCTTATATTCAACCGCTCCCTGCGGGACGGCAAATTCCCTGCGGAATGGAAGAGGGCTCGAATAGTGCCCATATTTAAGAAAGGTGATCCAGCAAGCGCAGTGAATTATCGCCCCATATCGATTCTCTCATGTTTTTCTAAACTGTTTGAATCAATGTTATGTCCCATCATTTCACAAATGGTCGATTCGGGCATTTCAGACCACCAACATGGCTTCCGACGGGGACGCTCAACGGTAACAAATTTGGTACCCTTTGTTTCTGAAGTTTCCCGTGAAGTTGACAGAGGGATGCAAATGGATGCAGTTTATACCGACTTCAGCAGTGCCTTTGATAAGGTAAATCATCTAATATTAACAAAAAAACTAAGATGGTTTGGCATTGGTGGGGAGCTGCTGGAGTGGTTTAAATCTTATTTGTCCAAAAGACCACAGTCAGTGGTGATTGGTGGCTTCAGATCTGAGGAGTATTATGCGCATTCAGGTGTCCCGCAGGGATCTCATCTGGGGCCACTTCTGTTCCTCATCTTTATCAATGATATTACCAAACACATACGACATTGTAGGATTTCCCTGTTTGCTGACGATCTTAAAATATACAAAGTGGTGAACTCCCATACTGACGCTGACTTAATTCAAACTGACTTAAATAATATCCAACACTGGTGCAACATCAATAGTATGAGCCTAAATGCTAGTAAATGTCACCATATTAAATTTACTAGGAAAAAAACACCTATCCAAACGCAGTATCACATTAGTGGTACGATACTTCAGGAGGTGAGCGAAATTCGAGACCTGGGTGTGATCGTGGATAGCAGGGTAAAGTTTACCTCGCACATTGACAAGTCAGTGACGAAAGCCGCCCAGATGCTTGGATTTTTGAAGCGCAACTGCAAAGGTTTTAAGCACCAAAAAACTAAAGTGCTACTGTATAATGCCCTAGTGCGAAGCAATCTGGAGTATGCAAGCAGCGTATGGAGTCCTTTTTATGCAGTCCACTCCCAACGAGTGGAAAGCATACAGAGAGCCTTCACGAGGCATCTTGCCTTCTCCTCAAGTGGTTTCTCACACAGAAGGCCTTATATAGAGCGCCTAGCCCACTTTAAAATGATTACGCTTCGCGATCGTAGACGTCTCTTAGATTTATGTTTTCTCCATAAGATCATTAATGGAAAAACCCAATGCAGTTGCCTCCTACAGAACGTCTCCTTGGCAGTTCCAAGAACTTACCCACGGACCAAAAAAACTAACAAAACATTTGAGATCCCTTTCACCAAAACCAATCTAGGTCTTCAGTCTCCCATTGTTAGAATGAGCAACGAATATAATAATGCAGTCGTAAAAGTGACAGAATTAGATATATTTAACGACAAGCTACCGAGGTTTAGACAAAAAATCATATTGTCCATGTCCCTGCCAAATAAAATATTGTAATGTTATTTTGTAATTATATAATATTATTTTTGATTTCTTATTCTTTCCGTTTATTATTGTTTGGTTTAATTTCTGATTTTAATATTTTGATAATTTTCGACGACATTGATTTGGAACATTTATTTGTGACGATTATTACTTTGATTATTGAGTTTATTTTTTTAATTGTATAATTTTTTTTTTATTATTTAGGTTTTGTACTTTCTTAGTTAATAATACTTATATATATAATACTATTTCATAATTATTTTGTTTTTAAAATTTTTAACCATTTATAATTGTTTATTTGTCGTAATTGTATTTTAGTCTTAATCAATGTATACCAACTCTTGACTTGTATTTAAACTTATTTTATATTATCAAAACAATTTCATCACTGGCAGCAATGTTATAATGAGTGCTATGTACGCCGAAATTGTCATATGCATTGGTTCTAGTTTTATTGTATGATTATGTAACAATGTGTAATGCAAATGATGTGGCTGTGCTATTAAATAAATAAATAAATAAATAAAGTCGATGGTAACTCCTTCAATTTTGTTCGACGCCACAGGTAGAAGTTAGCGAAATTAGACATCGCAACGAATCGGTTAGAAGTTTGCCCGGGAAACACAAATACATAATAATTTTCATGAGTTAGAATAATTAAGTTTGTGTCAGATCAAACAGTTTTTAGAATAAATTGTTTAGCACTATTAGGTACACTGAAATCTTGAAAGTTATGAAATGAGCACAGTTCTAAAGCTAACCTGTTCTTTTACAGTTTGAAAGTCCTCAAACCAACAGACAAAACAGCCTGGGATGATGATGATGATGATCCGAAGGCTCCAATCCGTAAGTCCAGCTGGGACTTCCCAACACCACTGCCTCGGGACGGAGGTGGTGACCGATCTCAAAGAAGTGATAGAAGTGGCAAACCTTTGAGGGATTATAAGGGAAGACCGTATGAGAATACTCCGAGAGCTTCACCACATAAGTGAGTATTCAGTCCTAATATGAATATTATGTTCAGGCGTTGCAGCTTAATTCTTTATCCTAATGTTAGTTAGTCTAATAATAAACTTTATTTTTTACTTGGTACAATCATCGAATGAGTCCTCCCACCCAGGGCAGGGCGGAGACTTGTACTTCAATGTGTTCTACGGTGTCCTTCAATAGCCCCTTACGTTCCGGGGCCACGGCTACTCTTTAGTCCCGCGACACCGGCAGGCTTTGACTCTCAAAAGGGGCCCCGTCATTATGCTCTTTGAGGCGCGCGTGGAACACGACGCGCCGCCGCCGCCGTCGATCCGGGTCCATGATCGGACAGCGAGTCGCCCATTAGTCACTGTAGTCCTATGATTAATTGCAGCGTTATTAAAATTAATTGTTTGCATTAGAGTATTGTGATTTAAAATTCTTTTTTATTTATAATTTAATATTTCGATGATGATTTTGAATTTTAAAACTTGTAAATATAAATAAATTTAAATACTTATAATAGTAATATTATCAAGATAAATGACTATTTACAGATTCGCTAGTTCGCGGCGAGCAGTGGACATAGATGACTCAGATTGGGAAGAAGCTGAAAAAAAGCTGGACCGAGCTTGGTATAATATGGGTGAAGGTAAATATTATCATCACAGTCATTATGTCATTATATTGAGATTGAGAGCCAAGTACAGTGGTTATATTATTTAAAATAATTATTATCAACAACTCTTGAGTGGTTAAAATCCCGGAAACCATTTTTTATAAACATTCAATTTTGATGAGATTTTCGGCTACTAGTTGACTCCACTGTTGAGTAAAGTCTTGAAATGTAGCAGACAAAAAACGTTGCTCCGTGCGAGAAAAATTAAATCATATTTAATACCCCAACACCTTTTTTTATCGTGGTAACATCAACAAATGAGTCCTCCCACCCAGGGCAGAGCGGGAGGGACTGTCAGACTCGTACTGACTAAAATCCACGGTGTCCTTCAATAGCCCTTTACATTCCGGGGGCACGGTAGCTCGTTAGTGCTTCAACCCCGGGAGGAGCAGTGGGTGATGATGGCATAAAAATGAAATGTGATGTGATGATGATTTTATAAAAACCACTTCCCAGGTGAAGCCGACGAATCAGACCCATTTGCTGGTACATCATCCGAGTACGTCGCCCGCAAAGAGGAGCAGATAGAAAAGAGACGCAATCGTAAAGTATCGGCCCAGAGACAACAGATAGACAAGGACAACGAGCTGTGGGAGCGAAACAGAATGCTCACCAGTGGAGTGGTGCACGCTATCAATGTCAACAATGATTTGGATGAGGTGAGTACTGTAATACAACAAAAATCTTGGATGGCCCAAATAACCTTGATACTGTTCATAATTTGGCAGAAAATGCCTACGGCATTTAGTCCGCCGTTGTACAAAAATGTGCATAAAGTTTTATAAATAAAAATATAGTTTAAGGTTTAAACCGACTTTAAAAAAATTAGGTTGAACTGAGAACCTAATTTTTTTAAAGTCGGTTTAAACCTGTATGTTTCTATGTATAAGATGTGATGCGGTTTTCAGAAGTGTTACTTACATTTTGGAGGTTTAGTATGTAACAGTAATGGATATCCCATTGCCCGCATAGATCCGTTTTAGCTAACTTGGATTATAAATTTTCAAAGACGAATAAACAAAGTTTTTTTTTTTGAATATCTAAGCTAAAAATAGTTAAATTAAAAATTAAAAACTTACCGAAACCGATTTTAAAACTCAACAAAAAAAGCGCAAAATAACTTTTCTTTCGGAAGTCGGTGGCAAAAGTTGATATTTTTCAATACCCTAAATATCGAACTAAATTTTGTAATTTATTAATGCTTTCATCATACTTATAACAATTTGTTTTCAGGAAAACGTGGACCGTGTACACTTGCTAGTCCACAACATAGTACCGCCATTCCTTGACGGTAGGATCGTATTCACGAAGCAGCCCGAACCTGTGATACCCGTAAGTTTTATATTTGCTTTGTTACTAATGTTCGTGGCTAAATAATTACAGCTGCATAGGTCGATCTTCCAGGTTAAGCCGAGCTTGCCGAGGTTAATAGGTATATGAAAGATGGTTAACCCATCTGCCATAGCGAGCTTCCTCCGTGCCTCGGAAACCACGTAAATTCGTTGGTTCCCGCTGTCATTTGTAGATCTTAGACAGTCGTTACTATTAGTCAGAAGCTCTTAAAGGTTAAAAACCAGTCTTACCATGGGATATCGTTTTACCCAGTTACTGGGTTGTGGATGTCCTCTAGGCAGTCGCTCCATGTAAAATACTGATATTCAGCTGCATCTGGTTCAACTGGAAGCCGACCACAATATAGTTGGGAAAAGGCAGGCAGATAATTATGCTTCATTGATCATATCGCCTGATGAAGTGGTCGACGGTGAAGTTCTAGACAAGCGTGCTCTTGTCTAGAAGTAACCTCCATCTTCGGACTACTAGACGTACGGCAATGCGCCATCGACATAATGGTGGACATCCCTCCGGTACGTACAAAGCGTTTTGCCAATACCTTTATTGTACGCACAGCTAAGGAGTGGAATTCCCTGCCGGCATCTGCATTTCCCGACAGCTATAACCTTGGGGTCTTCAATTCAAGAGTGAACAGGTTACTTCTAGGCAAGCGTGCTTCACCGTCGACCACATCTTCGCTTACCATCAGGCGAGATAGTGGTCAAACGCGAAAAAAACCTGTTATGAAATATGTATTTGGGTTTAAAACGGGAAATTTACCATGTTTATTATTTGTTTTGAGTTTATGATATTTCGGCACTGTTGCAAGCGCCATGATCACGGATGATCAGTTCATCGTTTTTAAACCCTAAAATTTGTAATAGTGATCACGTCAGTCTAAAAACTTGTAACCTATTTCGGATCCGCGGATCGTATGATTAAAATTACAATTATTTCTTTCTTCTAGGTCAAAGATCCGACCTCTGACATGGCAATGAACGCTCGCAAAGGCTCCGCGCTCGTGAAAGCGTTCCGAGAGCAAAAGGAAAGACGCAAGGCTCAGAAAAAACACTGGAAATTGGAGGGAACTAAAATTGGTACGATTTTTGTTACGATGAAAACTGATTTCATTGAAAAACCAATGTTATTGTAAAAGAAATAAGTTGCTGAATTGCATGACGATTAGACGAGATATAACAATTAGGCATTCCACGATCTTCAAGCTCTCTGTATCGGTGAACCTTACGTCTCTAAAAATAAAGAAGATTAATATTGACTGTTTTACAAAGGTACCTAGTTTGTGTGTATTGACGATTTATAAAAATCTTAATATACCAGTGATCTGAATTTATCCTAAAACATTTTAAACGACTGATTTGTGTTCTCTAATGATATTTTTTGAAGATTCAGTCCGCGGCAGAGCTAAAACAACGCTTTGTCTTTACTGCATTTTCAACCTTATATTCTAAATTATAAAGTTGAAAATCCATTACAAGCACGTCGACGAGCTCGTTGTAGTTTTTTACAGAAGATTATAACAAAATCAGTCACATTGAAATATCAAAATTGTTAGCTTTTCAATCAATTCATTCGTTTTTTAGGTTTTTTTTCTCAGGTAACCGTTGTCAATAATGAAGTAATTAATGTTTTTTTCCTATTTGTTGATTTCAGGTAATATAATGGGTATTCAAAAGAAGGAAGAAGAAATGGAAGACGGTCCGACTAAAGACGCATACAAATATGCTGAACATATGGATAATCGTAAGTTAACTGCTTTCACAACTAACTTTGATTACGGAAAATAAACTTTAAAGCCTACACATAAAGTGTAGTTTCCATTGTTAAATATCATTCTGATATTATTATAGAGATACATAAAAGTACTAGCAAGACCTAATCGGCTAGCGTTCACGCACTTCAGTAGTGCGCGTACTAAACTGGTAAGGCGTTTTGCCGAGTCCACTAGCAAGGTTGTGCACGAACAAAAGTTCGCAGCACTTTTGTACTCGAACATTTTCACTTAACAAGTATAGCAATGTGCGCACACAAATTACGAATGTACTGCTCACTGTAGTATCCAGTGTGCTTAGTGCGAGTTTTCTTACGTTGACGCGATAGTAACGTTTATACGCGTTTGACCCTCTTATTGGTTGAGAGTTCTCACAACCTTGGAGCGGGCCAATAAGAGCGCCGAACGTAGTAAAACGTTACTAACGAGTCAACGTAATAATTCTTTACGTTGACTCGTTAGAAACTCGCACTAAGCACACAGGTGTGTGGTGTGGGGCCCTCAGAGGGCCAGAGCCTGCCGGGGTCGCGGGACTATCTTATCAGTTAACCTTGTGACCCTGAAAAAAAGTAAAGGGCTATTGAAAGATCACCGTAGATTTTAAAAAAAGTAAAGGGCTTTTGAAGGACACCGTGGATTTTAGTCAGTACGAGTCTGACAGTCCCTCCCACCCCCCCTATGCGGAAGGACTCATTTGATGATTTTACCACAGTAAAAAAGATATAGATATATCGATAGAGAGAGCAGTGATGGCCCAGTGGTATCGGCCTCGACTTACGAGTTGTAGGTCGTAGTCAGGCGCACTTGTAATTTATTTCATCACCAACATCGTGAGGAAACCGGCATGTCCTAGACCCAAAAAAGTGAAGACATGTGACATTTGCCAACCCGCATTGGGCCTGCGTGGTGGATTATGGCCCACTCCCTCTTACATTGATGATGATGAATAAAAGTGTGTGGTTTACTAATTTGTACTTGATTACTTGAGTGGGTCCACCAGAGCGAACATTTGTCTCGCACACTGTGTCGCACAGTGCACACTGTTGGAATCGCATTTTAACATTCACAACATCTTCCACAGAGCCTCAAGAAGTAGAATCGAAGTCAGACTTCGTGAAGAAGATGACGATATCCGAGCAGAGACGGTTTCTACCAGTGTTCGCAGTCAGGGAGGAACTGCTGCAGGTCATCAGGGAGAACAGCGTTGTTATTATAGTTGGTGAGATCTTTTGTTCACTGACATACATTATTAGTTAGTTTATAACCGACTTCAAGAAACGGAGGTATTCATTTAGACCCGTTTGTTTGAATGTTGTAGTTTGACTGAATCTGAATCTTGATGCGGTTTTCAGAAAAGTGTTGGTTATATTCTGGAGAAGGTTTTAGTTTACAACCATAATGCGCGGGGCCCCGTTATGCGCAAGGCCCCCTTACGTGAGATGCCCCCTTATGTGCGGGTCCCTCTTATTCGGGAGGCTGCCTTATGCGAGGGGCCCCCTTATGGGCAGGGTCCTCTTATGCGAGGGGCTCCTTTACGGGCAGTGTCCTCTTATGCGAGGGTCCCCCTTATGCGCGGGTCCTCTTCTGCAAGGGCCCCCCTTAATGCGAGGGGCTCTATGCTTGAGACCCCTTTATGTGCAGTGCTCTTTTATACGCGGGGCCCACTTAATGTTCTGGGCCCTTTTATGGTTGGGGTCCCCTTATGCGCGGAGCCACCTTATACGCGAGGCCAGTAGCAAAATACCATTCCCGCTATTGTATTAACTCGTCAGTGCTTGTATTCCAGGTGAGACGGGCAGCGGTAAGACCACGCAGCTGACACAGTACCTGCACGAGGAAGGGTTCAGTCGGCTCGGTATGATCGGGTGCACGCAGCCGCGACGAGTGGCGGCCATGTCTGTTGCTAAGAGAGTCTCCGATGAGATGCACACTAAACTAGGTGAGAATTATTACATTTTCAATTAATAGAGATGGTGACAGACAGGTATAAATAAAGTTCAAATATATTTAGTACGTTAGTAGGGTATTAAAAAAAAATTACACACTTATTTATTGCTTTTTTTCTATCAATGTATAGTTATTGACAAAGATGAAAGGCATCAAAAGGTGGAGTGGGGGCTCGTGATGTCAAAACTATCGTATGTTTGACTTACGTAACAAAGGAAAAAAATACGAGTCAAATAATTTGAGTCGAACTGATTAATTAGATTTTTTAACTCCAAAGTGAACTGTAAAATGAAAACCAAGTTAAAACGGAAAACCAATATTCTTATTGTAGTATTCATCATCATCCTAATATGATTAAACATAGCCTAAAAATTATCCATATTAATTGCCTAAAAATGTTCTGTCATAAGAAGTGAGCCATAATCCACCACATGGGCTCAGTGCGGGTTGGTAGATGTCTTCTTATTTTTGGGTTTTTCTTCACCGTTTTGAGAGCTTAAATCGACCAATATTAATACTGGCAACACCTTCATCTTAGGTGACGAGGTAGGCTACGCCATCCGTTTCGAGGACTGTTCATCACCCAACACGGTGATCAAGTACATGACTGACGGTATCCTGCTTCGCGAGGGTCTGCGGGAACCAGACCTAGACAACTACTGCGCCATCATCATGGATGAGGCTCATGAGCGGTCGCTGTCCACGGATATGCTGTTTGGGCTGCTAAGAGAGGTAAGTTCATAGAATAGTATAGTTTTCAGCATAAATAATTTGAAAATGCATATAATAATAATGAGATGCTAGAGGATTCGCGTATCCAATAAGCGGGGCCCCATTATGCGCGGGGCTCCCTTATGCGCGGGGCCCCCTTGTGCGCAGGACCCCTTTAAGTGCGGGGCCCTCTTATGCGCGGTACCCCATTTTGTGCAGGGCCCTCTTATGCCCGGGCCCCCTTATGTGAGGGGCCCGTAGCAATTGTTATTTGACAGTATCAATAAATTAGAAATCTAATTAGTCCATCAACTGTTGAAAAATAATCACCACGTATTTTTTTAAATCAAGGCGTATTTACAAAGAAAAAACGCATTAATCTCAGATTATTGAATGAATGAAAACCAGAAAACATGGTTTTTAAAAGAGATTTTTTTTCCGTGCGTCCCGTAGTTTGCCAGATAACTACCATCTGCACCCCGTTTTCAAAGATGGCGGCCGCGGGGCAGGATTTACGACCCCACAAGGGATTTAACTTTAAATTAAACCCTCTTTGACTTAAAAAAAAAAAATGCGTCCTCTAACAAATGTAATTTTTCAATGAATTAATTAGGCGGTATTAGAATCTATTTTAAGAGCGTATATTCCGAAAGCTGGCAACGTCGCAAATGGTTGTCAAATATTAACAAGTTTTAATTAATTTAGCATTGTTACTGTATGAAAATAAGAAATATGGCTCTGTAGTGCACTAAAAAAATGATAAGGGAATACAATAATTAATATCGTAACACCGAATATACAGTTTTAGATGTAAAAAAAGCATTTGGAAGCCTTCCAAATGCCTTTTATACACCTGAAACGGTTACAACATCAAATTCAGTGTTTTAATTGCATTCCTATATCATTTTTTTAGTGCACTACAGAGCGATATTTCTTGTTTTCATACAGAAAATTTGCCAAATTAATTAAAACTTGTAAATATTTGACAGCTTTTTGCGACGTTGCCAACTTTCAGAATATGCAGCCTTAAGACTATCGTCTACCGAGCGCTCGTCCATACTAAAAGAGAAAACGTTTTTCTGCCCCTAAATGTTATCCTATCGCAATGATTTTTTAGTATGCTTCTGACACTGTAAAAAACTAGGTTTATAGGTTTTCTTTTTTTCAAAATTTATAATAGTTTGAAAGTAACAGGCGCCTAAAAGTTACTATTTTTATGACAAAATCTTCATTGAAGTAAAACCTTTGTATTTTAAAAACAAAGAAGTTTTAGAAAAAAAGCAAAACCTACAAACCTAGAATATAATATGCTAAAACGATTGATATCCGAATCTAAGAGATTGGACGTGATTTAGTATGTGAAAAACGTTTTCTCCCGAGAGACAAATTTCGTATAAAAAATACTCACAGTCAGTCGCGAGCTGCAACGCTCTCTATCGCACGATCGGGGGTTTTTCAACGCGCGAGAGGGACAGCACGAGTTTTTCTAAATACCTATTTTTTGAAAAGGCAGCCGCTATACAATCCTCTTAAGTTTGACTGCGTATACTCGTACACACAACCCGTTGAGTTCAAGAGGAAGCACGGCTATAATCCACCACCAGTGGCTTTACCAGGCCAGAAGTGGTCCGGATCGACTGATCAGCTCGCGTAGCTATAAATAAAAAAGACGCTCTTAAAATGTTTTAATTGCATATTTTAAATGCGCACACCATGACGAATGTTACATTTGGCATCCTCTTTCCGTGTTAGTTTATGCATTCAATTATAGATGGCGCTGTATTAAGAATTTTTCGTGGTGTGAAAATGTTCTGTACCATCGATCTAAACTGTGACGGGGCCTCTAGAGGGCCAAAGCCTGCCGGGGTCGCGGGACTTATCTCTTTACCGTGACCCCGGAACGTTAAGGGCTATCTGACAGTCCCTCCCGCTCTGCCCAGGGTGGGAGGACTCATTCGATGACTTTACCACGATAAGAAAAGAAAAAAACCGTCGATCTAAACTGAAAATAGCATAAGATATTGTATAAGTTGACCACTACAAGAAGAGAAAGTGATTCGGCTGCACATATCTGTATATTTCCTGTATACATTCATACAGAATGATAAGAAAAAGAAAATAGACCTTAATTCAAATCAACCAAAACTACCTAAAAAAGAATTGCCTGTCTGTAGTCCTTCGTCAGAGTAATTTTCGTAAAAAAAGGTAACAACAAAGCTTTTCCTTCACGAATTTAAATATAGATACATATTATAGTTATTGACACAGGCTACAATATTTGCTAGTTTTCATATAGATGTCGCTATTTTAAATTACGTTCTGTACCATACTTTTGTCTGATTCGTATAATACGTTATTGTTCTTCTTTCAAATTGAAATAACGGTCGCGACACGACACCGTCAAAATCGTCCCCTCTGGCTCATTTTTTCCTTTCCGATACCGCACAGGAACCTCTTGAATCATCCGTGTCCGGTGAGGACCTGTGTTGAACGGTAAGTCAGGACGCCCGTAAGGCCTATCCAGCCACTTCTCAAAGAACCGTCGCGATCGTGGTGTGCGCGTCCCTCTATTCTTTATGATTGAAGAAGATTTTAGGGTATTTGTTACGTCCCACTGCTGGGCAACCTTTCTCCATTTCCTCCAGCGGTCATAATTTTGCGCTAGCATCTTTCTAATTCTCAAAAAAAATTGACAAGTTTTTCTTGCTACCTCCTTAGTTGTCTTCCCTTACCATGTGTATGTATTAAATTGAAATATTTGCCACTATAGGCCACGGGTAAACTCAATCCTTTTCTTTCTATGTGGTACTGTATAAAGTCGTGAAATGTAAATGAAAACACAAAACATTATAAAGTAATCATTTATTCATAAAAATGCTTCATTATAAATAGAACGTTTAAACATACACAAGTACAACTCTCACAACAGTCGAACATCTGTCACAATTAATTAACATTAAATTAATTAGCTCGCATAAACTATACAGTTTACAAAATACTTTCAACTGTCAACCCTTATTAGGGCTGACCAACATAACAATACTTCTTTTGACTAATCCAATTCACATTGAGCGATTTTCGAACGAAATCGTATTCCAAATTGGAAAATAAAACAGTCTTATTTAAATCAGAAAGAGTGATACAAATACTCATAAGACTAGGGTTACCACTCTCAAATAGATATAAAGATTAAACATTAAATAGTTTAATATTAGCATAATATATGTAGTTATTTTAATATACGAGCCGAGGGGCGTCTTTAATAACAGGAATGTTTATTCATATTTTTGTTATTATACATCCGAATTAAAGCTATGGAGGGCTACTTTCACAATTTTCCTCCTATACAATTATTTATGTATCTAGCCGGTATAAAACCAGATGTATTGAGAACTACATTCGCTATCTAATATGCTAATCTACTTTTTATTAATATCTTTTAAGTAAAACACGATCTATATATGTGTAAGCTGTAACTTGAATTTGGTCCAGTAGTATCAAAAGTGTGTGAAAGATGCCCCTAGAATTTATCATAATCCAAAGAGAGACGGTAATAGTAAGTTGTCAAAGTAAATACTGGCAGGAAAGACAACGAAACAAAAACAAAATAAACTTAATGAAATTCATAAGAAGGAACATGACATTCAAGACATAAATAACCCATGTTTACAACAAAAAAAATCCGATCTCTTCGGAAATAATTTCGAATAGAAAGTTTTTCTAAAACAGAAACATTGCTCCCAATTCAAACAATCCAATTCGGAGTTTAATTATTCTTAATTTAAATCAGAAATGCAATTTCAAATTCACATAAACCGATGTAACAACGATTTCGATTTTAAAACTTTTTCAATGGGGAAGGTCGATCAAAGGTTACTGTAGATGGCGTGTCTGTAGCTATGTCCCAATCTGACCAATGCGGTCGATCTAATTTGGGAGCTTAGATGACATTATTAGCTAGTTACCTTCCCCAATTTGGGAACCCAGAAATTCCGTAATCAAATTGATACTTAGACGTTGTCGAATTTCTTAGGGATGGGCCAGAAGCAGGCGTAGCAGGAGTAGTTACCAGCGGAGTGGGAGCCGCTGGCCGGCGATACTCAGACGGACTTCGCCTTTTCCCTGGCGTAACTCTGGCTGACGAGCATTACACCCATATTCATGCCAACGTTACCCCACTTGAACGACTCGCTTATCTGAAACAAATAGATGGAGAAATTAGTCTAAAGAAGGTTTTATTATCTGCGGATTTAGTAAAGACGTCACCGCATATTAGTTTTTTTAGAAAAAAAAACTTTTGAATTATTTCTATCAAGTTGGTACTGAACATAGAGAAAAACAATTAAAGCATTATTGGACTATACACACAATGGGACTGTTAGGGGACTTTTTGACTTTCACAAATACACACAATTTGTTATTTTTCTCCACATTTCAAAATCAAACATTGTCGATATTTTTTCCTTATCAGAAACTAGTGAATTATCCTTTTACTCATAATAGTGGGAAAAATATTTAGCATATTTTCGTATCACGACAAAAATTTTCGTCGATATATCAATTTGTCAGTTACTTTATTATTTTTATCATTCATGTCCGTTTCGTGACTTACAAATGATCCGTAAAATTGTATCTTTCTTTAGCGATACGAGCTAAAGGTCATTCGTGACTATTACAACGCGCAACGTCTTTGCAAACTATTAGTTGTGCATAAAACAAGTTTTTACTACGAAGACTAGATGTACTATGCAATGTGTTACATAATTTTAGAGGTGTGGCGTGTCTTATAAATATTCAGTAAACATAATCTAGGCTAATATGCATATTTCACACATGACCTGAGACAATGTCTAGACTTCATAAAAGACTGAATTTTACAGTGTTTTACAGACTAATCAGATTGGAAATACTGTTTTTTTTTTAAATATTTTTTACAAAAAATTATATAAGTAATTGTGATTTATATTTAGGTGAGTACTTTTGTTATAAACAATGTAATGTTCTACGTATGAGCCGTTGCGCCTACGCACAGTCGCACACGTAAAGAAAAATGTGCAAAGGCAATGTCATAGCAATCACATATGGTCAGTTTTATAAGAATTTTAAGATTATAATTGATTGTTTACATAATTATATATAGGTAATATAGGTACTTAAGTAAATATTTTTTTATGATTGGTAATTTATGTGTCATCATCATCATCATCAGCCTATAATGTTCCCACTGCTGGGACACAGGCCTTCTCTCTGTGAGAGGGAGGGAGAGGGAAAGAAGGGTTTTACTAGTTATTATATGTAAATGTGTTTCGTAACGATAATAAAACTTCAATGCCATTTACTTGTATAGCAAAACGGTCCATAGTCTTGAGTAATTCCAATTATGCATTGACACGAACTGCAAACTGGTTTAAACCTGATCAATTGTTTAAACTTTACGATACAATAATGACGTTATTTAAAATCAACCGTTAACCATTTGATAACGCTACTATTTTTAATTTGTTATGTTATCTGTGATTTATGTGTTTGACCTTTTTTGAGGGCGTTATTATCCTATATTTATTTTCTATTCGACGCTTTTAATTTTTTTTTTTTTTATTAACTTAGCATTATTTCGCACCTTTAATTAGATGGCGTTTATGACAGTTTTTCTGGGTGAGGTAGTCTTCTAAACTAATCAACCGATTAAAAATATATATTTTTATTTACGAAAGCTACACTATTATAGAATGTCCAAGTAATGACTATATTTATGTAATAATATTGTAAATATCTCATTTAATATTATGTAGTACGTGACTTATAAAATTATTTCCTTAATTATTTGTTTTGGTTTGATATGAAAAATCCCGATCAGTAGGTATTACTATTTTCCTTACTACAGACGTAAGTTATTACAATAGCTAGGTATAATTGATCATTGACTAATAAAATAATAAACAATTCATGCAGTGCATTTGTTTACTCCGGTATTTTCATGTTATTTCCTGTTATATGGATTTTACAAAAACATAAACTGTTTCGGAAACTCCAATATTAATATTTATAGCACAAAACCCATAAGTTAAACTAATCAAGTGTTTATAAAACATTAAACAAGAATACTGTGAGAAAAGCGTTAATACAAACGAAAAAACATAAGTACCGTCTTTGCTTTAGCGCAGTCGGATAAAAAAACATAAGTTGGGACAATATTATAACATTTTGTTAATTAAAACTGTAAAATTGGAAGTATTTTGACTTTCTTTTTCCGTTTCATATAATTCTTCATATAATTATAATTATGATAATTTTTATACACCGCAATAAAACTGTTAATATCTAAGCTATCTTCCTTAATAGATAATCAATAAACGAATGACTGACTAACAGCTTCAGTGATCAAAATTAAAACAAATCATATTTGTTCAACTGACAATACTTCTTGATCCATACAATTATATGACGTATATCATACAATTATATACATTGTCGTACAAAACTAACAATTCGTAACGTTTATAATGTCCATCGCATGGTAACAATTATGTATCGATATCATTGTTTAAACAAAGTATATCACTGTGTTACTTTAATTATCATTGTTTTATTACTTTCTCTGTTCAACGGTCGCTAGGCAAAATGAACTTTATTTATCATTCCGTATAATTCTTTTATCAGTCAATAAAAAAGCTGAATAAATGACTATGAAAATTGCAACGTCACTAAGGCACATTAAAACCGATTCTCTACCAATCAATTTCGAACCTTCATAAAATTATGAATGCAGTTTAGAAACGTTTTAACGATTAATTAATTTGCAAATCGTTTTAATTTCGTAAAAAAAAAATCAATGACCGATGTGATGTGAATAATAAAAAACGCATGACCGCACGGAAAATCGGTCAATGTTTTAAACAATTTTCACTGGTCTTTGGGCTTTCGCTACGAAGTTTTTAGCACACGGTTTTTGTGTTATTTTTTCAAATTGATTAGTCAGTAATATGTACAGTGGGGCACACAAATGTTGAATCATCTCAGCCATATCGTGACCACGCAGATGTATCAAAGAGTTAGAACATTAAAAGGCACACTGACTCCTAAACATCTTAGAATCAGTTAAAATTCAAAACCTCACCGGTATTTGTTATTCTTGCCAGCTGTAAGTGTCCAAAGCGCCTCAACGATTACCATCAAAAGATGATAATCATAGGTGTTTTCGACGTCGTTAAGCTGATCTGTAACAAAATTTCTGCTTTGTGCGATCTCTTTTTTACTCTCGGACCCAGTTTATGCCCCATGCATGATGGATGATCGCCAGTCTTGATGTGCCAGTAACTTCGATGCCCCATTCAGTCCACAGTAAATACTCAATCAACATAGACATACACATGAAGCTAATAGTAAAGAAGCATTTACGATGCTTGACCGAGTGTAAAAATGTACAGGGATGAAGTAATACAGCCATTAGAACGACGATGAAACGTTGTAAGGGCAGGCTTACTTTCCTCTTGCATCTATGCATTCGCATGCATTTAAAAAGAAACAAATAGTTTAAAAAAAATCTAGAAACAAACAATCGGTTTGTGAAACGTGTTGAAGCGCGTAGTAAAACAAACGAGGTACACGGTAACTTAACGCGGGAACTCGTTAAACGCGTTTATTGGTTTCTAGAATTCTATGCAGTTCTGGACTTTATAATCGTGTGTAATTTACCTGTCTCATGCGAGCCTCTTGCGGTGTCTCGCCGTATCTGCACCAGTGAACGAAGTGCAGGGTATTGTGCCAATTTCTCTCGAACCTTGATTTAGTTGCCATATCCAGCTGCAATCAGTAGAAGCTCCTTAGTAGCTGTTCCACTGTTCGAGTGTGCCCACAGTTTCCAATAAACGAAAGACCCCTTGAGGTTTTCGCTATCTGAAACGAGAGGTTTCCAATTCTGACGCAAGCCTACGGTATTGAAGGAAGAACGTCTAAGTTCGATCGAGTCACTTGATAAACCTTTGAAGGTGTGAATATTATCATGCATTACTCTAATTTAAATGAGATTAGTTCAAAGAAGAGAAAGACGGGTTAGATTGAAACAGAAGTTTAAGATAACACAAATGTTTGACGAGGGAACTAAGGCCTAAGTTATTCGTGAATTTACATAAGGCGAGGCCAAACTCAAAGTACGATCAAAGTTAACAAATCATGACATGAAGCAGTTATCACTTGATTTACAATTGTTTTAACTTTTGAACTAGTATTCATAGTACATTTCGTAATCTTATACAATACAGACTGTCTGGTTTTAGCAATGTTACGTTACAATACTTGTATGAAACTTTAGCCTCGGTATTAAATATATCGTGTAGCATTGAAGGCCGTCTTTCGTTATGTCACCTGAACAACTATCAGGTTGAATGTGTTTCAATGATAAAACTAGTTTGATTAATTTACAATTTATCAGCTGTACGTTATTATGTGTAATCATCAAGTAATTTACAGTTATCATGATTTGCAACTAATGTAGTAGAGTTAGATAGTGGGAATGTAGTTGAAACTAACGCAAACGTGCTTTTTAGTAAATATTGGAATTGGAAACGTGGACTTCCGAAAGTTTCGTGTTGATTTGATAGTTACCTTTGCTCTGATATCCTTCTCACTGTTTGGCGTCTCCTGCTTATCGTCCACATTGTTGATGCGTATCACGGAGTCCTTCTTCCAAAAGGCACCCAATGTTGTCTTCACGACACGTTTTCTCACACCTTTCTGTTGAACTGTGTACACGTCTATCTGTTCCGGGTTCTTTGTTTTTTCTGTCGGAAGAACAAATTCTTTAATTAAAAACCGGATCCCTCAAGTCTCGCTTCGAAATTCCATCGACGTCTCGGATATTTTTGTGAGAAACTCCAAGGCCTTTGCCCTTTCGAACACACAAGTTCTCGTATTGCCGACGGTTATACGAGCTTTTAACGCATCAACAATCCATCGGTTGATCTCATTAAGGCGAATCGCGCATGCACATGAATTATTTACAAACGCTATTGTGAATTCGTCTTGTTACGTGTGACCGTGGGTGAACTGTGCAAACTTTATTTAGTCTCGCTCCGAGACTCGCACGAAGTGAACGTTATCATCGCGCCCTCGTTACGAGGCAGTAGTCGTGAGCGAACACGACAACTTTAAATTCCTTTTATGTTCTACATTACCGATAAGAAATTAACGACATTAATATAACACATACGGTACATACCTTTACCCTTCTTCCACATGGCGACTGCATACATGTGATATTCTGGCGACAGTAGAGAGTCCGGGGGCAGTGGGTCCTCGGCGCGCACCTCGAGTATGAATCCTGTCTCGAGGACGGCGCACAGTATGTTCTGTTCATCATGCTTGAACCACTTGGTCTCCCGGAGCTTGTGTATCGCCACTGACGAACCGAAGCGGGGTTTCTTGGGCGCGAACAAAGCCTGTGCCTGACTCCCGAATCGAGACAGGAGCCCCTTCACCGTCGGTGGGGACGGCGCGAGGCTCTTCTCAGGCGGCTTGATCTGCTGGAAACTCCGGCAGGTCACGAACCTCGCTTCCATTGAACCCCTCTCCAAGCTCAAATGCACGAGACAATTCCCCTTCCACTTATTATTACGTTGCGAAGGCGTCGCGTCTTGGTTCTAAGGCGCGGCAATGTACTCTCACTCGAGAAATCACGTTTTATAAGCAACACTTTCACAATTTATTTAGCGCGTGGTATTGCGATCGTTGTAGGACCGAACTATACGGTGGCGCAGTAACGTTAGACGCGGCGCGCGTGTGGGGGAGCCGCTTTATACGGCCGGCGGGGGGAGGCGGGGCGCGGGGCGGGCCCCTCCGCTCGTTCTGACCTCACTAGTGTTGGGTATTGTGCGATAACACGCATGGATTGTAGGTTTCATTGTTGTTTAATGTTTTACTGCAGCTATTGTGTTAACATCTTAACGGGCTTCGGTGCACCTTTATGTTTCTTTTAAATCCTGTAGCATTGTATTCTTCTAAACAAGCGAGAGGATTTGTCCTTTTTGTGAGCAGTTTTAGTTGCGCGGAAGTGGTTGTAAAACATTCTTGTGTGCAAACTCCAATTTTTCAATGAAGAGGACGCAATAGTACTTACTAGTAACTGAATATGTTTACACAGCCTATGTAACGAGATTCACGTGTTATGCATGTTGTGTAACGACTGTGAGACATGTTGCACTTTAGGAATGTTTACAGTTGTGCTCACGTGCTGTTTCCGGATTTCCCGCAACTGCATTCATAAACACAAAAATACTCGAACTGCGAAAACCATCCTTACTGCTACTAATCAAAGGCTGTCCAAGATAAATTTATATCATAAACGTAAAAACTTGTCTGTTTCTGGTACCTCATTATCGTATCGTATCGCGTATCCTTTAAGGAATGGAGATTGACCACTACGCCAGCACATCAACCAAACTCAATCTGCCAAATTTCTTTAATAGGTTTTCAACCTTATCACAATAGTGGAAGGTACCGAATCTGCCAATTTTAACAAAACCAATTTTAAAATTTGACAGATTCGGTTCATAATATTGACCATAAGACTGCTGTTGCAAAGAACCCTCTTAATATGCAGTGAGATTTTTTATATTGGGAAATTAACTGCCAAATTACAACTGCTACTGCCAACACTGTTACAAGACATTTTATCTCTGTTTAAGGCAACGACGATATAATACTAGACTACGCATTGCACGATCTAACGAACAAAACTATTCTGCCAACTCGCTGAGGTACTACGTAAGCGAGGGAGGCGGGGTACTGCGTTGTGATTGGCTAACTCAAGGTCTGTTCTGTCTCAACGTATGTTTACGGCTCACAGGATTGGTCGAAATGAGACGGATATAAGACTTTTTTGCCTAATGTGTTGGCAGACATCGGTCGCCTGTTATTACGAGTCTAGTATTATATCGTCGTTGGTTTAAGGCAATAACACAGAACACCTTGGCAATAATACAGTTTTATCAACTTCATGTTTTTATCAAAATACCTTGCCGTATTATGTTGTGCCAGCAAACTCTAAATCTTGCTCGTCTTGCTGGCACGACAATATTTATACCTCTATTCTGAAATAATTATAAAAGTTGAAGAGTTTGTTCTATTGTTTGTGTTTCGAACTAGTGATGTTGCGAATATTCGCATTCGCATTCGCAAATATTCGCATGTTTTTTGATATTCGCATTCGCATCCGCATAAATTGATGCGAATGTTTGCGAATATTTCTGAAAAACGATTTTTTAATTTACTACTATGATTTGAATATGGAAACTATAATGTAACGGAATAGTCTTGAAATAATCAACTAAATTGAAATAGTTCTGTTATTCCAATTGTATTAAAATAACAGAATCGCACCAAAAATGACAAAATTCCTTTTTATCGTAATAAAATCGAGAAAAGTCTAGAGTCTAGATTAAAAATTCTACCACATAATTTTGCATCTATGAGAAAAAAATATTCAAATATATTTTTATAAGTTAGTTCTTTGTCCACGCCTGTTCCGGTGTAAGGTATATATAAAAAAAACCAGCTTCAGTCTAAACTTGTTGAATAAATTTTATGTGTTGAATGAATGAAGTTACATTCATTTAACTATATCGACTTGGCCAGTGTTTGGTTAAAGTGATGTCTAACATGAAATGTCAAACCCATCTATCATTTTGCGTGCGTTTTATTTAAAAGTCAATATTCGCATTCGCATTCGCGAATATTGAAATTGAATATTCGCATCCGCATTCGCATTCGCGAATGTCAAAAATCAGACATTCGCAACATCACTAGTTCGAACCGAAGAAATAATTTAGTGTTGGATAGTATATTTATCGAGGAAGACTGTATAATATCACACTACGACTAGTAGGAGCAGCAGGGTTGAAAGTTTAAAACCACGTAAAACAGCTAGTTTAAAATCTAGCAAAAAACCTCTCAGCATGAGTCACGTTGCCTACTCATTCATTTACTACTTTCAAAAACCCATTCACCACTGACCGTAACACATACCAGACGCAGCACCCACGTGCCGGAAAAAAAAGATCGATAAGAAACAAAACAACAGTGTTGTCCCATCCCTCGTTGATGCACCGGCTTGACCTCACTCGCTGCTAGTTGTGACACCCCCCGCGCGCCCCGGCCCCCCTCCCGCCGGTGCCCCCCTCCGGCGCCCTCCCCGCGACATGCCGGCGCCAACTGCCAGGTATAACTTTTTTTCACTTCGTTTTAACGCTATCTGTTCAAAATAACTGTTACTTAATTGAGTTATTTGTTATCTCTGGTTCGTTTGTTTTGGTAGACATTGTAGTTTTTCCTCTTTGATTGGTTTTGTTGGTAGTCGTTTTCCTGTCTGTTCGTTGTGTTTAGAAAATTGGTCTGGTTTATTTGTCATAATTTTTAAGGAAGTAAATATTGTATATACCTAATACTGCCATAAAATTACGAATTTGTGCATTTTTAAGTCCCGAAATAAAGCTGTTAATTTAATAAAAAAGAGGTACCTACCTATTTTCCACAAGGTTTTTGGATCTTAAAAGTTCAGGGAAATAAAATTTACCTAAGTATTTCGATCTCTGATAGATAACAACTGGTGATGTGGTTGTAGCAACGACGATATAATACTAGACTACGCATTGCACGATTTATCGAACAAAACTATTCTGCCAACTCGCTGAGGTACTACGTAAGCGAGGGAGGCGGGGTACTGCGTTGTGATTGGCTAACTCAAGGTCGGTTCTGTCTCAACGTATGTTTACGGCTCACAGGATTGGTCGAAATGAGACGGATATAAGACTTTTTTGCCTAATGTGTTGGCAGACATCGGTCGCCTGTTATTACCAGTCTAGTATTATATCGTCGTTGGGTTGTAGGTATCTACATACATATAATATAAAGAACCCTGATCATAGGATCCTTTATTATATTTAACCCTTAAAATCCATCAAAACTCCACATTAGATCAAATTACGACTAGAATTCATTTGAAGTATCCCTAAATATTCCTAAAATACTTTTTGGTGAATATTGAGTTCATCAACCCTAGTCATTTTTGACCTCTTTGTTTTTATTAATTGTTAAGTTCACCAACCTGGGGTGCTATGACAGGAAACCTCCACGTGCGCCCGTGGACTGGAGTTCCCTCTCGGATACGTCCGGGGGGAAGACCAGTTTTTCGGGCCGGTGCACCCTGGGATGCGGGCAAAAACTCTTCCTTAGGCACTGTGTGCCTAATGCCCGGTTTCTGGTGTCCTTTTGTCGACAGTTTATCTATTCAATAGCGCTGTTGGTTCGATAAACTACAAAAATGGGTTTCTGAACACCGCAATGTAAGTTAAACTCTACATAAACTAAGATCAACTTGACCGACCAATCTGCGCCGGTTATCGATTCCATAACTATAATACGACGTTGAATTTTTTTGTTCTGACCTTTTTTTTACAAAGGGTGGTCAGACATCTGGGATCAATACCAGTATTTATGATTTTTAGTTTAAACAAAATTGAATCATAGTGTTATGTAAATAAAGCCCGTTTCTTTCTATTTAGGTATTATTTTTTACTGTTATTGGCAGTTATTTGTCCACGCAAAAAGATGCCTCAAAATGAAATGTAGTTCTTTGAACAATCATCTGTAATAACAAAAAACACTGTAGGTATACCTAAGTTTTTTAACTAGCATGATTACTAGCGCTGCTATAAATAGAATTATTAACCATGTTTATTACTAGTTTTGATTATACCATATTTCAGCATTGTTGCAAGCACCATGATGATGGGTGAACTGTTTCAAATCGACATGGCAAAAAACTCGTTTTAATTTCAAAAAATAAAAAATTACATTGCGTTCCGTTTTCAGTTGTAAAGTATGTCCCTGTGTCACCGGTATTTTCCTTTTTTTTTATTGAAAATAGTGTGTCCCAATGCTGGGCAAAGGTCTTTTATTACTCTTGTAAAGGATTTTATACATCACACTAGTTTTAGCGTCGAATTGCACTAATAAAATCCATTAAAAACTCTATTTATTTAACAGACCCATCTAGTGGCACATTATGGAACTGGCTATTGGTCTCATAGTTATGTTATCGGTCCGTGTGTCATCAGAAACACAGCGAGAGTTAAACTACGTTTAACTGATCAATAACTTTGTTGAAGCAATAGTTATTGAGAGCATAACTGGTGACACCAGAAACCAGGCATAAGGGGTCTCTTTGCCCGTATGCGAATAGCCTGTCGTGTGGACGCTCCAACGCGTGTCCCTCTGATTAGCAGAGGGCACAGCGGTGGAGCGGGCTTGCGGACGGTGAGTTATGGGTAGCTCGCCGTCCGACCAAGGACCAAGCCCGGGTCGGTGGCGCGTCGTGTTTCGCGCCAAATGCCTGCTGGGGTCGCGGGTTTTTTCTTAACCCAGGTTACCGTGGCCCCGGAACGTAAAGGGTATAGGAAGGAACACGGGTGGATTTTAGTCAGTAAGAGTCTGACAGTCCCTTCCGCCCCACCCAGGGCGGGAGAACTCATTTGATGATTTTACCACCTAAAAAATAAAAAAAATAAAAAGTTCACCAACCTGTTACGAAACTATTTTTTTCAGAATATGATTGTTAACTTACACACTGTAATATTATATAGGTAATAGTAAATACCCACACAGGGATTCATGCCCCAATTATCCTGTCGACTCACATTCATGCATACATGAACGAAGACACGTACGCACACACACAATATAAATTTACAAACAAACTTAGTAAATGCTGCCAAAATGTCGTAAACAATGTCAAGGAAGCCATTTGAGTTATAAATCTCTTATCTTAGAAGTAAATTAGATTTTCTCCGCGACTTCGCCGGTGTAGTAACCTGAAATTATCGCAAAGGCCACTGAAAATTATTCCACGGAAACGTTATACTGGAATGAACAGTATCCCATGTGTTTAGAGGGCCAAGCCTGCCGGGGTCGCGGGACGGTCTCATGAGGTAACCGTGACCCTGGAATGTAAAGGGCTATTGAAGGATCACAGTGGATTTTAGTCAGTACGAGTCTGACAGTCCCTACCGTCGCATCCTGGGCGGGAGGACTCATTTGATGATTTTACCACAATACAAAATGAAAAAAAAAATCCTAGGTATGTGTTATTCTAGACTAAAACTTATCTGAAGCTTTCATAAAGATCTTTTCAGCCGTCCCGAAGAGATTGGGTAGCAAAGATTCATCCATCCATCCAAACATTTGCATTTATAATATTTAGTTAAATACATAGTAGTAAGATAATGTCTTATCTTATAAGTAAATTATAATTATCACGAGTTTTTAAGACGTGGATTCAGATAAAGGTTTTAATTACTTTGGAGGACAAATGAAAAACTTTGATTCAAGGATAAATCTTCACACTAATAAGCTACTACTTAATAAAACGAGAGTAAGAGAGTTAAACTGGAGTTTTCTCTGGCCCCACTGCAAAATGGTATATGAAACAAGACAGCACAATTATTTAATTCAGAAGTCTCCTACACTAGTTTCAAGAAAACAAAGAATATGATCCTGACCTCTTCTTGTCTTTAAAGTTCAAGATCAAGGCGACTAACTTCGTAATAAACGTAACTTCTATAATAAAGAAAACTCAATAGAAAGCTGAGAGATTTTCAACTCTATAAATGCTTACCTTTAATCCTTGAG
The DNA here is from genome assembly GCA_954870645.1 of Agrotis clavis. NCBI lineage: Eukaryota > Metazoa > Arthropoda > Insecta > Lepidoptera > Noctuidae > Agrotis > Agrotis clavis. The sequence continues at coordinate 22,538,289 of OX940931.1, read as the reverse complement.
ACCGCGAAATAAACCAAACTATATTTAGCCCTTTATTATTACGTTTCGTGGGAACTGAATGAAAAGGTTCTCTTTTGGTGATCTTACGGGTATGTTCTCGATCTGAAATGTCATAATATTTATAAAGAGAAATATCAGAAACTACTTGTAGTCTTTATCTGAATTCGGAATGTTCTTTCACCTCTCGACGCGATAATAACCCTGTTGCAGCCTCATATGTACCAGATTTACTATATTTTATGTCTTGATTAAACGTATATATCTGATAAAAAATAACGCACTGTCACAAATTAATTGAGTTAATTCCAGCGAGTTATCTAAAAAGAAACCTAAGCTATAGGCTAGGACTATGTGACAAAAATATGGCGCGACACGTGAAGATTAGCCGCCTGCTAGAAACTATTTGTGACCATAATCAGCCCATTCCCATATCCTTTTAGCACCCAATGGGGAAACAAAAAGTCACTGCGACAAACAGTCACCAGTGAGCGACTTATAGTCTAAGGCAACATATTATAAGAACAAAAACTGCATAATCAACGAGTAAATCTCCAGTAACCGGCAATTGAACTTCTAAATTAGCAAAAGATACTCGCACAAACTTCAATTTTCAAGGCCAAGAAAGAAAATTCTAGAAGGAACACTTGCTTCGTCAAACAGAATGTTATCGAATGCATCCGCTCTAATAAATATTTATTCTACTGACGTCCTTGTGACGTCCGTCTGGCTATACCACAGAGTACTAACAGAGAGGACACTGTGCGGTGTAGGTATGAAACGGCACGCTCACACGCGCACACCGCGGGCGGTGTCGCTACATGTGGCTGCCGCGCGCCGCCTCCGTATCGTAATTATTTTTCTTACGTGTAATCAGGTACAAGTAAATAAAGATAATAAAATATGAAGACAAGCAAATACTGTATAACGTTTGGTTGCCTAAACGACAACAGTGGTAAAGGCCTCGCGTTTCATAAACTACCGCGTGACGTCGAAAGGTGAAAGTATCGAATGTTTATGATTAGTGTTATTCCCACATAATGTTTATGAATCTAGGGTTAATTATTAATTAACTACCTGTTGTGATGTGCTTATTTATTGTGTCATTCAAGTACATACGTTCCGCTGAACTGATCATGGTTAGGTAGGTTACAAGTTTGGAACTGTGTCGAGATACTCGGGGGGTGTGAGCCTACTAGACGACCGAGATAAATAGACGAATATCAAACCTGACATCACTCTCACTTACCTTATCGCTCGGTAGAAAGTAGAAAGATGTTTGCGTTGTTATTTACTCACGTTCAAACTCAGAAAATGGCCACACTATGCATTCAAGGTCAGCGATCGTAATTCGTTGCGCGACTTTTTTTACCATTTACAAGGACTCACAACGCAGGGCCTGTGACGTAGGGATGGCAATCACAGATCGATTAATCGAAAAATAGATTTTTTATAATATTCTTTTTTGTTTTTGTAAGATGAAATGTTCAAAATATTACAAGAATAGGTAGAAACGATACTATAATTATACATATATTATTATTTCTAACGTAAGGTGCCGTAGGTACTATGTATTAACATTCTGTGCTACCAATCGATAATGTATGTAGTAATGTGTGTAGTATGTAGTAACGAAACCAAAAAGATATAGGCTGATGATAAAAAAAAATCCCTGAAGAACATTTATGTTAATAGTGTAATATAACAAATGCATAAAATACACCTACCTACCTAACTGTGCCTTCGAAACTCGCAAGTCGCAACCCTAAGTGAGCTTGACCGGCAGCACACCGATAGCAACATTGTAATGCCGCGGCGTCGGATAAACCAAAATAAACTCTCGCGCGTAGCCATTCAGTACAATTTTGCTTGTGCACGGGAAGTTTAGGCTAATATAAAAGTAGGTGGGCGGTACGGCTGCAAGTTAAAATGTGCTTTATTCTTTCGTGCATAGATTTTACATTTGTTTGATTGTTTTTTGGAAGAGACCGATCTGTAGTAATCTGTGGCTATACGGAAGGAGGGGATCCTTCAAAATGACCTTGACCTAGTTGAGATCGTGCGTAGGAACTCTTTAGGATCCTTCGCGAACTTTCTAGAACAACGATAGATCCTTCATTATTGGTGTCGGTAGTATTATTTGCTTTGTCTGTATTTTCTTATTGTGTGATTTCATTAAGAGATATTTTAAAATTATCGTTGGTATCTTGGTGATGTTCGAAAAGGGCTTGTGCGTTTTAATTTAATGTAGGTAGTAATGGCAAAAGGAGTTTGGATGTATTGTATTGTTATATTGTATAACGGACTGGTATCCGCAACTCCACGTCAAATGCGCGTATTTTGCGTGCGGATGCGAGTTTGGATGTAAGCAGGTGGCGATGGCGTTCTGTTGTTGCTGTTCTACAGTTACTACCTTCTAGGGATGCCTTCATAAATAAGCAGAATATCTATACAGACAGGTCCGTACTTCAGTACGGGGTGCAGGTAAAGCTCGATTAAAGAAACTGCAGTCCCAACCTGTGTCTATTGTGCGAGCGCATAACAATGTAATCAATAAAGCAAACAAAGCAATGGACTATTTTATTTGCACCGACCATCCAGTACCAACCTGTTTTTACTGACAACCATCTTCTTTATGATGGCAATTCAAAGAAACCGAAAAAAAAAACTGCCAAGTCTCAACCTGTGTCTATTTTGCCTGCTTCAATTAATGCTGACCTGCCTGTGTCTATTATGTGCGAGCGCATAAGATGGGACTATTTTATTTGCACCGACCATCCAGTACCAACCTGTTTTTACTGACAACCATCTTCTTTATGAAGGCAATTCAAAGAAACCAAAAAAATTAAAAAAATCTGCCATGTCTCAACCTGTGTCTATTTTGCCAGCTTCAATTAATGCTGACCTGCCTGTACCGACAACCTGATTCTGTATGAAGGCAGCCCATAGAAAAATGAATGTTTGTTGTATTTTCTTTATCGTTATACTTATAAGAACAACATCTTACTCATATTCTAAATAATTATCACAGTCAGCAATTGCATCAACCACTTATCTTTTCTTGTACATCTATATTTGTCATAACCTTATCTCCAATTCGGTCTACTGCCTCGTGATACAGTCTATGACAAAATTACAAGGATTTTAAATGATTAATGATGTATTTACCTTTATTTTTGCATTATCTATATCTAAATGCATCATTTTTAAAATTGATGCAATCATTTCTTTCAATATTAAACACTCAGTACTTGTTCACTTCATGATATCAAAATAACAACATGAATGTTGATGTAGTATCATGTATCACAATTGACATAAATCTACTTTAAACACCAATAAATTTTCTCTATAGAGTGACAGATGGCGTAGCTATAAATAAAACAGTGACCCTTCACATTATGGGCTATGAAAGTAAAGGTCAATCGGATATGGATACGGTCCATAACCATGGTTTAAACTAGCTGACATTTCTAAAATCAGTAGTGCTAGTACGAGCTCACTTCATGCAAGTGCAAGTAAATTATTAGGAATTCTCATCGGGCCAATGTTCGGGTTTTGAAGGTGATGTTATTGTATAGGACGCCCCACAGCTAGATGGACCAACGTCCTTAAGAAAGTGGTTGAGAGAGACTGGATGCAGAGGATACGGTGATGTAGCGCAGCCTGGGAAAGCCCTATATCCAGTAGTGGACTGCGATAATCTGATTAGATTGGTTGATTGGTTATGCATTAATTTGGGACCGTCATATATCAGAAGAAGCATTTGAAAAAGAAAAACATAATCCGGATTGAGAACCGTGCGAATAAACTCTGAGCTTGCACCAAAACCTGTTCTAAAAAAAGTCCCTCCGTTACATCGATATGTAAATTAAAAGTTACGTCTTTGATACCTGTGTCTCCTTCTGTTTATGTTGGTCCAGAACATTCTATGTTATGCAGTGTGACGGGTTTGTTTATAATGATGGTGATTTTGTAATGCGCATTTGTTGGAAGGTCAAGTGTATAAGTGGTAGACATTAATATGTCTTAGACAATAATAAGTACAGGTAGACAGCATTTTAATAGGTGCAACAGGTACAGGCATAGATGATGATGATTTTCTAAAGAAATGTACGTGTGGGCATGTTTGAGACTTCAGCAGCAAATTCATCAAATTAGACTTTAAAAAGGATAACGGAACATCGTGAGTAAACCAGCATGCCCTTTACTAGAAACAACTATTCGAAGACATGAGTAATGTTCCTCTGCCAAAATTATGGAATATTTCATCCAGATTTCTTTATGAAAAACTGAATTTAAATGAAATATGGCACATGGAATAGAAGTATCCTTTTTGATTTTAAACTGATGATGATAATATCGAACTACATACGGACGAAGCCGTAATCAAAAGCTTGCTTGAAGTAAATACTTTGAGAATAGTTGAATTATTAAATACTACTTACTGAGATACGACTCGTCACTTAAATTAAACTGTGAATTGTACACTTAGCACGAATTTTCACTCTTTTACTTTACAGCATCTTTCCAGTATTTACAGCGTTTTTGTATGAAAAAACGGAACAGCGCCTCTGGTGTGCGGAGAAGGAACTACATTTTTCATTGAAAATTGTCAGTTTGAAATTGTCAAAGTTCCAGTTTACTTTACGTCTCAAATACTGAAAATTCGTGCTAAGGGTATTGATCTCAAAATTAACAGTCAAGCAATCTAAAGTGCTGAAATCTGTTTAAGGTTAAAAGTACATTGATCTTCAAAACTTTTACACAACAAATTCAACGTTAAAGGTACTTTCACATGTAATGTAACATAATAGATTCGACTTTGAGTATATCATTACAATACTACCATCCTGACTGACGAGCATTCGCGTGAATTCGTTGCATTACACGGCGTGTATGTGTAAAATGCGGCCCGCGCCGGACATATTTAATTACAAATGGAGCACTTTGATGTTACAAGTTGTACCTATCAAGGAATTACACATTGTATACATTACAAGGTGCGCATTGAAATGCTCTATTTACCTCCCTCATTGATGTAATGCTCGAATCTGTAACGTTACATTACAGGTTTACTTTCGATGAGGGAGCACCTTAAGACTTCTACAGATTACATTTTGTGAAGTCAATTGAATTTTCGAATACTTACAATTCAGAAAGTGAGTGCCTCCAAGGCCGGAGACAATCAATATTTAAAGTTGCGTACTTTGCATTTTTAAAGCCGTCTGGCACGTGAACGTGTATCAACGTTATTAATAATACTGGCTTGTCTTTTTGATTTTATTACAAGCAACCCGTTCATTAAAATAAAAAATCCGCAACAAAATCCGTTGCGGAGTTTTAAAGATTTAAGCATACATAGGGACAGAAAAACAGCGGGATGCGACTTTGTTTTATACTATGTATTGATGTGCTTACATAAACAAACACTTTTCAACTAGAAATTAATTTACTATTCGATACCTATTCTTTTAGATTTGTTTCATTATCATATACATCAAAAATGGAATCTAGAAATGTTTCCTTCTATCTATCGTCCATTCTTTTCATTTTTCTAAAGGTGCTGCTCCAATTTTGCTTCGCTAACGAACGATTCGCGCAGTGGCTTGATGACTGTTGCACTGCATGTCGCGATTCGATTCACAAATAATTTTATGATCTACAAGTAACAAAAGACTCCTCATAAAGTCATGTTATTTTCCCATGTATAGGTAGAAACTATGAATGAGTGTGCTACCTGCTACTAAACCTGTACATATCCTTTTACGTTCATACGTTTCAACTTTGTATTCTACTAGCGGCCCGTTTCGGCTTCGGACGGGTTTTTTAAAATGTTTGACCTATCCGCTGGATTGTCCGAAAACTTTCATACATAAAAATCTTGTCCTAACATTAACGAACACAATAAAAAAGGAATGGTTCAATTTGGCGCAGTCGTTCGACTACGACTACGACTTCGACTTTGTTTTAAATAGTTTAAAACAAAGTCAGTCGTATAGTCGTCGTAAAGATAACTAACAAACTTGCTTCAATGTTATTTACATCTTCAAATAAAACAGAAGTTACTCCTAAAATTTACATCTATCAGCTGAATTAACTCAATTGTGAAAGCATTGTTCAGAAACACTTCAGTAGATAATTACAAAGACAGAATCCAGCCACACTAAATAAATTCACTAAAAGCTTTTGACACTTAAGTGCGAAGGACGCATTTCGGTTGAGCAACGGTTCAATGTCCTAATAATAACAATCAATATTCAATGCAAATTAGACTGGTGAAGCTTTCAGCATTTACGGGTACTTAGGGAAAATGCAAGAGTGTTGAGAACAATTTAGGAAATGTTCCTTTTCCCCCGATTATTCATACCCTCTCTTTTAATATCAAAAATGTTGGTGGTAATGTGAATAAGTCAACTAAAGCAGAGCACATTGCTTTAAAATTTTAGATATTTATTCGACTGTGGCCAGTGTTGAATAAAGAAAAACATGAAATCGTTAACGGTCTTTTTCTATCAGACTGTAAAATGCATGAATAACCAGTCATAGAACTGCGCAGTAGACATAGAGTATCCACATCAACCATGACGAAGCTGACAGCTCATTGTGAAAACCATTCTACCGTAGAATGACTTTTTCCATTACACATTTACACATGATAATGGAAAAGTCATACATACGTTAAAATTCATAATACAGACGCCTAAAGCTAATGGCATAACTTTGACTAATCATGAAGCTGTTTTATATATTAAATTGTAACCTGAGTTCTGCATTGAAGAGGACGTTCATTAACGTCATAATTTTGACACAGATGAGTCAGAGGATACATTACAGAAAGATTAAAGTGATGTGACGCAAATTAGTTACATTGTTCTGATGTAGACTTGATAAACACTGTGATAAGTGATACTTTGCCTTATGAGGGATCACGGAATCTGGAGCAGTGGTCTAAATTTCACTGATGACAACTCTAGAATTTAATTTGAACAGATGTATGGATCGCAAATCGTGTTGTATGCACTCCGCTTCCAACAGGGAAATGTATTAGGGCCTATGTTCGACAGTGGACATCCTTATGTCATATATGATGATGAGGATGTTTGAGCATGGACGAGGCGAAAGGCGTATGTAAGAATCACAGCAGATTCCTGCCATGAATCTCCATGAAAAGAAAACTGGAATTATAGGCCGTTGTAGTTACAAGTAGGAAGAGAAATCTGATGAACAACTCTACGCATAACAACAAAGAAAAATATAGGACTACTTAGGAAGAACTACTTAGTTCAGTTACAACAAAACTATCTAGCAATACTTAAACTGTATAAGTAAAACCTATTGCTGAGTACCGAATCTCGCTTGTTACCTTAAAAGTAGGCACTGCTGCTATCAAAATAAGAACTATAATTGCTACTATTGCTATCAAACAATAGTTTAATACGTACGTCAGGAATGTAACTTCACTTACCATTCACGGATTAGTAATATTATGAATCGAAATGATTCACCTCATTCAGCTGTTAGCATTGTTATCTACGTCAGAACCATATTATGATGTACAGTCGGCCAAGAAAGTGGTGTACCACCCTAAGGTTGAATATCGCTTGCAGATTCATAGGTGATAAAGATTAGTTTCGCTTGCAGATCGATCTGACAACTTCTATTGCTGTCTTTATCTGATTATTGATAACGACTATTACTGTTTGTAACGTGACAGCTGTTCTTAGTTTGAACTTGATGGAACCAATGACGTCGTAAAATCAACGGCGGGGGGCTGTAGATTTTGATGACAAAATTGTATCTACAAATTCAGAATTGTAATCAACAAGTTACATAAAATTGTAAAGGCACAAGGCGAATCCACAAACCTACAATTTCTGTAAACTTGTAATTACAATATCAATAACAATAAAAAACAAGCTAAAAATAGATTTATCCTTTTATTAAATTTCTACAATCAATTTTAAAATACTTATAACAAACAAAAACATAGCATATATAGTAATAATTAGAAGATATTGAAAATTTTTAAAAATTAGAAACGGGTGTAACCGCCGTTGGCCTCTATAACCTCTAAAAGACGAGACCTCATTGAACCAACAAGCCGTGAGCAAATATCGGTTCCCCGCATTTCCTCCCAAATATAATTACAGTGACTAATAAGAGCTTGTTTGGTTCTTTCATTTTGATGCGACCATCGTTGGACCATAAGGCCCCAAAGATTTTCTATCGGGTTGAGGTCCGGCGATCTTGAGGGCCACTGAATTACCCTTACGTCAGTGTGTGAACGAAACCAGGCTCTTACGATCCTCGCATTATGAACAATTATCTTGAACAAAATCAAATTCTGGCACTTCGTTCTCCGGGAACAAAGTGCCAGAATTGTGTGAACAAAGTGCCAAACATTACGGACTGTCGGTAGCATTGCATTCTGAAGCACGTCGATATAATTTACAGCCGTCGCTCGAGGAGGTAGAGAACACAATTCTCCTACACCATCCGCACTCATCCAGCCCCAAATATTTACGGAAATTCGACCTGATTCTCTATTTGGAATTACATGATCATCTTTATACCGTGTTGAATTATATCGCCAAAGGTGAAGACGTCCATGCTGACTGGATTTAAACGTTTTTTCATCACAAAACACTGTATTAGACCAATCAAACTCTAAGTGCTCTCTGGCGAAGTTCAGACGAGCAAGTCTGTGAGCATCCGTCAAATATATTTTCTTGGCGTAATGCCTGTGGTGCAACCCCATGTAATGTAGATGATTCCTTATTGTTTGGGCACTCACATCGAACATCTCCGCAAAATGTTTTGTGGGCTTAAAACCATTGATTTCATATTCCCGTCTCATGAATTCTCTATCGTTATTGGAGAGTGCAGGCCGGCGACCACTTCTTCTGTGATCCAACAAACTTCCCTCCTCTCCTTCACGACGAATCCAAAAGCGGACAGAACGCCTCGATATATTCAAATTCCGGGATATCGCACTGATACTGCTTCCCTCATTAAATTGGGCAATTATTTGTGCTCTTTCGGCAATGGTCAAGTTGGCAGGCATTGAGATGATTTTATATGCAGTTGATTGAAAAATAACACGGAAAATATATCGATTTTTTGCATATATTTGACAAAATGTCAATTGTCAGTTTTCTTTTTCAAATGGAATTCGGTTGTCTATTTAAATAGTTTTTATTACTTTTGTTTGGAAACATTTCAATTGCTTTGTAGAAACTAATGTCCTTTTCATTTATACTAAAGGTTAAAATGTCATGTACTTATATGTGACATATGACGTATGAATACTAAATACATAGGTTTACGTCATGATAATGTTGTCTCATTCAGTAATATCTTTTTATAACGAACCTTGTTGTAATTTTCGATGACCGGGAAACTAAATCAAAACTGGTACACCACTTTCTTGGCTGACCGTACACACTTACATGACTTCTATGGTAGGTTGCTGTATTAATGACTAGGTTATGCCCACGTCTTCGTCTGGATGGAGTTTGGCTACTGTCGCGCAGGATCCAACTAAAAGTATAAAAAGCTTAAAACGCATATTGGCGGCGTAGAAAGTCAATTTATCCACAAATCCTGCTTTGGGCTTTTAAGAGTTAACGTAGTGACTTTAAAGTTTAATATCTCAAAAAAAAATTGTCGACTTATTGACTTTTCTCTTTAAGCCGAAGATTTACCAAATCTCATCCAAATTCGTTCAGTTGTTTTTTCGTGAAAGAGCCACAAACAGCCATCCATCCATCGTCATATTCTTTCACGTATATGATATGGATTATAAGGTTTATCGTTTAGAAAACTAAATCATTCGTCATGCCTATGTTTACTACCGTCTTCTGAAATATTTATATCTTCAATGGCATTGTCTATTGCGCGGAAGATATGAGATTCATGAACAACAATATTATTGTTGTTTCTCGTAATTTCAAGAGATGTTTGGTCATCTTAGAACGACAGCATATCTTCAGCACTTGTTCGATTTCAAATTGAAAATCGTATTTCGACTTTCTTTTTTTGGCATAATCGAAAAAGAGCAAGATAGACATAACAGATAGAATTTTCGACTCATAGCTTTTAATTGTCCCGAAATATAATTTCCAAATACAAAATAATATTCCTCTTGAATATTTATGTAAATTTCAAGAACAAAGGTGATATAGAATTGTTATATTTATTGCATCATATTCGCTTTCTTTCTATTTGAAAAAATCCCTATACCAAGGTGTAAATAATAAATTCTTTCTTGTAGTGTCATTCGTGTTCATTCTGCAGGTATTTCATATAAAATATATTATTATGTGACTATTCTCTTAGGTTTTCACTGCGGTATATTGTCATCATAACGAAATCACGTTCACAAGTTAAAGAAAAATAAACATTGCTCACTTTAACAAGACTTGGGTTATTATAAAGTATAAGCTGTAATAATCCCTTCAAATTGAGCAAAAGTAGTCTTGGATACAATTCAAACTTTATCAACATGATTTCTCAACAGCTATGTTTTCGCAAATCAATGATTTTTCGGGGTGATAAAATCATCAAATGAATCCTCTCATTGGCTCTAGGTGGAGCGGAGGGGACTGTAAGACTCTTATTGACCAATCCCCCCTGTTGCCTCTGTTGCCCTTTGCGTTGCCAGCGTATCTTATTAAAACAGTCCCGCAAATAGAAGGAAGTCCTAACAGACAGATGTTTCGTTGGAGAGTATGTTCCACCCCTGTTTCTTCCGAGCTAAAAAACCCAAGACGCTTCCTGCAATGACTTTTGGGAGATTGTTTCTTATTAATTTTGAAGTTATAAGTTGCTGGAATTTTCGAGATACTTCTGTAACAATCCGTTAAAATACGCCTTCAGGTTCTTTAAAAACATCATCATCATGCTTACTATTACTACGAAAGTACTTTAATGCTACATCATTTTCCACTTCAAACGCGAACACTTCTTATTCATTCACCAGCTCAAAAATTCAACAAAAAACCTGTGCGTCTACCTACATTGAAGAACCTCACAAAAAACTATGGTTTGTCTCGTGACTATTACCCACAAAAACTCGAGAAGGCCGTATGGGACATAACAAGCACCTTCAGATAATAGACAGATTGATAAATCTATATGTCGTGGAGGTGCAAATGAATTCTGTGCATACGACCACACACCCAACTAACCAGTATAAATTGACCGTTCATTTTGTGGAAAGATCATACAAAGCGAGGCCAGAATAAACTTTTTACGTGTAGCCGTGTCTACATAAATTATTTGAGCTACATATTTGAATTTGAAATTCGAGTCTCCATACATTATAGTTCATGTTTCTTGTAAGGGCGTTTACCCTTACTGATTTATTGCCTACTTTTTCATTGTATTAAGTATAGTGTATTTGCGTTGTTAATATGAGTAAGTCTATTCAGTCAGTAGATCATTTGCTGTTCGGATTCTTCTTTTTCTTAAACTTTTCCCTTTTCCCCACTTACTAAAAGTCTCCCATCTAATCCGAATATTTGTCGTCTTTTTTGACCTTTGTGATGTGGAAGATCGTATTGTGATTCTTTGTCATCTCAGTCTGCATCCATCCACTGCTAGCCACCTTGAAATCATCGATCGTTCGGCATCGTGTCGCTATTATCAAAACATTATCAGCCAATGTTTTTTCTTTGCCTTCCACAATTTAAACAGAACTTATTGTTTATTGTTTAGTTACAATCTGATAAATCATATATTCAGTCATGAGGATGTCTTCAAAAGATTACATTACAGCTAAGTCTCTGTGAAGCCTTATCTAGGCTAGTCTAGAATTAGAGAATACATACAAGTACCGAGATTATCTTATAGACTGTGGTCTATCACAGTTGTAATCTCATAATATTACCTGCATTTGTATTTGTTGGGATAAAGAAATAAAAAGTGCAATCGTTTCAGTAAAATTACTACAATACGGCTCTCAAAAACAGTAGAAGAAAACATTGAAGGCAAGTAACATCGCCTTCTCACAGAAAGTAATGTTTCCCAGTTCTATCCTCATATGGTACTGGTATCGAGTTATTTCTCACGTGAAGAAATTTTGACTCTTCAGCATTTGTTTCTTCATCAATTCCTCAATTGTATGCTAAATATCATCTGGTATTGATTCTCTCATAATTAACGATCAATAATCAATATCCATTTTATCTCCCACGGCACCACACTGGCTTCCGACGTTAGTATCGGAAGTGTAGCCGGCGACCTCATAATGTGGAATTGACCTTCGCATACACAGAGCAAATATCACTTCATCATTGTTTGTTTACTCATCTGGACGCCCTGCCTCGTTAAGTGCATTTTTCATCTTTATCTTAATCGCTTTCAATGATGAACGTGTTCTCTAAAATATTTCAGACATGTTTATAATTAAGACGAATTATGTTATCCAGACGTTTGGCGGTTGATGATTCAACCCTACATTTTCTAAATTCCTACCAATAAAATTGCGAACAAATAGCTTCATAAATCGTGATCGTTTATAATTCTCCACTTCACTTAACATACTAGACGCTTGGCTACTACGTAACATAATTAACACTCTCATTCGCACACCTATAGACAAACAAACCATCGTACATACGGCTATTGAACGTAAGATACATTCCATTTGACACGTAAGCATCGCCTCTGTAAATTGACCGTGTTACACGGGCCAGCCCATGTCTGAAAAACTACCTACGTCACTGCACACAAGGGGTCTGTCCAAGTAATGGAGCAATGAACGTAATAAAGTTGACACTGAACGTCCATTGGCATTGTTGCTAGGGAAAACTTTCTGGCCAATATTGGCGTTACTTGGTTCAATATGGCAAAGATTTGATTGTCTTTTAAACGTTCACCAATGATTGTTCACGTTTCGGAGGCCAAAGTACGTCATTGTATAGATGAAATCGTTGAATTAGCAATTATAAAATTGCCACTGTAACATGTTTTTGAATTGTGATAGTCATTCTGTTGATTTTATGGAAATGATAGAAAACACTAGTGAAAAATCGATATTTGTTTGCGACCTTAAACTTGAAGTGACGAACAATGAAATAACATAAACAAGACCCAATCTAATTAATAGTTTTATGTAGTGTTTGGTATAACTAGAAGAAATAATATGAAAAGCTAATAACGTAAGTAGATACGATATTTAGCTTTAGAGGAGGTGTGTGTGACAGCGAAAGGTCATGTGGATGATAATCAATATTTGTCAGTCTCATAACAACCTGATTATTATGAGTATGACAAATGCAATTCTAGAATTTTCTTTGGAACAATTCTATTGGCTTTATTTTATTGTGTTATTCTATTGAGCTTGATTGAGATACCAAGATTCATTTAATACGACTGTTGATGTTACATTGCTTCGAAGTCGATTCTTCACTCCATTTTATTACGGTGATATTAAATCGAATATCGAATACATTAACTATTCAATGTAAAAGAAAAAAGAAACGTTGCTTTTGTCCTTAATAATACAACAGTTTATTTTAAACACAAAGAAAAAGACGAAGGACAGAATCTGTAAGTCCACATTGTTCAGTGTTTATACAAGACAGCTCAGCAAAATGCGAAGATGGTCAATATGCGACCTTGGCTCGAATGTAACAAAAAAATTAATAAACAAGAGCTGTGGGAATGAGAGTGCCAGGAATTAATAAAATAAATAAGAAAGAAGTAGCTAATAACGATGATGACACAGAAATATTTAATATTGAACCTAATTTGAAAGGAGCAAAGAAGATTGTAACTTTTATATCGGTACTGTGAGTACCCTTTTTTACCGACATCCATAAGAAAGAGGAGGACCTCCTCCTCTTTCTTATGGATGTCGGTTAAAAAGTAACAATATAAATAATAACAAGCAGGAATGCGACAATCAATGATATTATAAGTAAAAATAATATCATTGGCGACAACGCGGTATACGAGGTTGCGAACCTTACCTACGGGTCTACTCTAAAAGAAAAGTGTTAGAAACTTGAACCATTAAAGAAGCCTTTGGAGTTTTATCGTAGACAATAGGCCTACCAAAACGTTTACACAAACACAAAGCTGATGGCAACAACTTTTGCATTCTATCACCAAGTAACAGGGAAGGAAAATTTATCTCACGTCAAGGCTGAGATATAGAACTACTTCATAAATAATCCTCTAAAGACAGAATCTTTGAAAACACTAGGAAAGTTACTGAAGTGAATGATGAAAGACGATCAATCACGCTTGGCAAACGTGAGAGATAAGTGAAATAAGAAACTTACAATTATTATCTGAAGATAATTTCTTTTGATACCGATGTTACGATTTAAAATCGTAATGCAGATAATTGTTAAGTTTTTGACCTTGATGCAGGAATTTATTGGAATGATGATAAAATAGGTGTGTGCGAAGAATCTAATTGTTTTGTCTGTGAACATGTCTAGCTAAATTGTAGGTCTTGCAATTTTTGACACAGTTATTCTTGTCGTAAAATACAAAAGAAACGATAAGGAATTAACATAATGATAATATGGAAAGAAACGGAATGACTACACTGAGACATCAAGTAATATAGAAGCGAAGCACGACAATGAATAGGCGTTAAAATAACTTCTTTTAAGTATATGTAAATATATTATATTAATAATAATTATTGTTGAATATTATGAGTGTACAGAGTACAACAATCAATTTTGGCAGTAAATTCCTTTCACGCTCTATCGAATTGACGTCAGATGAAAAGATTTCAATATTCAACCAGGCGTTGAATAAGGCACCTCAAATAAACAATGACTTTATAAAAATAATCACGTGAATCTAATGAACGTGTCATTTACACTTTTTCTAGAATCATCGAATCGTTTTCCACTGAGACGTGATTTCATTTGATTGTACACAAAGTCTGTATCGGACCTAATCGAGCCTCTCCGTGTTGTTTCTATTCCGTAATAAATTATCTTAACTACTTGTATATACGACGCATTTTCCATTAAATCTGAGTCATAGGTGCATCGTGTGTAATATACGGTTTCCCTTTTATTTCTTGGAAACTCAATAGGGTTTCACGTCATAGGGCTTGCAGTAGAAAAACCAGTTGTCTTATCGGATATATTATCGGCATTTGCAATGTTGTTTATTTAATATAGTATTAGAAGTAGTTGATTGAAGTGTGCTTGTGCATTGGGTTTAAGTACTTTAACTGTGTAGGCACCTTAGGGCTTAGACACTATTGCTTTTAAAATGTTTGGTACTTCTAAAATGACTTTCAATAGAATGGGCAATTGTACATAATCTATTTAATAGCTCATACCAATTTTGACTCATTCTTAATTTTTTATCATCATTGCCGATAGAATGTTGCTTTGTTTCTTTCTTCAGTTCATACCTATTATTATGTGCGATGGTTCTCAGTCAGCTTGATAAAATTAGCACAAAATGGTGACGCTGAACAAATGAAACATGGAGTAGAAGTTATACCAGATGTTTATATCTACATCCTTTTTAGTACCTAGTTCTTCATACTCCAAGTATGGATGCCCTAATTTCTGTGTGATCTAATGAACTACTTTTATCTTACCAAACGTCAATCAATTTGCATTAGTGACGCTGATTCGCACTAGATAACAAAATCGTAACTGGAAAATCCAGTGGCATAATCTAAGTTAATGAATTTGCGGAATTACTGATATTCATAATGTATGTTATGTCCATTAATGAACTTTTATACATTCTAAGCAATTATAGAAATAGAACTAAAATTAGATCATCAACTATTCGCTTTTATGTTTGATTTGCAAAATATGACATGCACTTGTTGTCACGAAGCTGAATGTGCTAAAAATTCTTAGTACGTTACTTAGTGCTTATTTCGCACTTATCTGTGAATAAAACAGTTACACAGTGATTAAAATAAATACTGCTCTAACAGACAGAATCAAGGTTTATGTGTTTAGCGACAGATTTAAAAACCTTGGAAATCAAAAATACATCATCATCATGTTTTTTAGAATGTATTCGTGCACTGCTGGACATAATTATGCCTCTCTCAATGAACGCCCTGTTATTCTCAACATATCTATGATAATTTAAGTTGGGCTAAAGCTCGGATCCTTCAGGGACGTTCATTCGGTCCAGCTTCACGCAGAATATAATTTTCAAGTTTTATAAGTATAAAATCTAAAATGTGACTCTCAAATACGACATTTTATTCTTGACCTTATAATACTTGCACCTTAGTAGTTACCGTTCAAATCAAGGACATCTATAAGACTTTATCTTTAAACAAGATCTGTTTGTAAAAGGACTCTCATTTAATTTTCCGAACCTTGATTTCTTTACCTTTGTTAAACTATTAAAGTGTTTATAAACTAAGGTCAATTTCTACCTCTAACCATTAAGACACAATAAATTCCTTCTAAAACTGTTATTTTCCTAGAATATGTAAAATATCTACATTTAGCTCAAATTGCTAATAAAAAAAGTACTCTACTGTCTTTTTGTCAGTCTTTTTGAAAAAAAAAAGACGTTAGAAATGGATTGAAGAATTCGACGCTGTTTGCAGGAACTACAGTGACTCGGTTGCAAGAGCATCGGATGTACTGAATCCGGAGGCTACAGGTTCAAATCCTGCTCGCGGTTCGTATTTTTCTTTTCATAGAAAATCTTTGAAATTCGCGACGCATGCGTTAATGCGTATAATATTTATAAAATTAATATTATCTACTAAAAAGAGACCAAACGGCTTGTATTCAAACGACATCAACTCGAGCCCCACAAAAGCTGTACAAATATAACCGAATACCTACCTATATAACCAGGCATAAATGTAAAACAACATGACAGCCAGACATAAGTACAGTACAACCAGTAGGTATATAGTATGAAATATGAATAAGTCGTGAGACGATGTCGATACTCCATGTTGCTCCACTTCCGTGGTGTCAAACCAGAGCCTCTACCATGAGTTGTCATTACGATACTCGATCATACGCATCGACCGCGTTTGGCGCTCTCATTGGTTGAGAGTTCATACAACCTTGGAGCGGGCCAATGAGAGCGCCAAACGCGGACGATATCGATGATCGAGTATCGTAATGACAACTCATGGTATGGGTACAGATATAACTCGATCAACTGAGCCTACACTCCTCACATTTATTTTAAAGAGGAATGCGGTGTACCTTCAATTATATTCAAGATAGTGAGTAATCCATACTTAATAATTTATATTGTTTGGTTGAACGTGCTAATATCAGAAACTACTGGTTCGAATTAATATGACAAGCGGTTGCCAGCGGCTACGCCTTAAAAATCATCCTACACACCGTAATACCAAGATTAGCAAAATCCTGTTTTATTCCAAACAACATGATAGGTATCTCTGAGCACATCAAGATTACTCTGCAGTTCTGACTTGATTGAGTAACAAACATCCATCTTTCCACCGTAATATCCAAATTTTCTCATTTATATAGATAGACAAATAAATAAACTCCTTATTTAGGAGATTATACACATAATATATGCATCTGAAGAACTACTCCACAGCGACACAAAAATACACAGAAATGTAGAAATGTTTGTTGTATACAAAAAAGACGTAAGTAGTTAATGTTTGTTGTGCACAAAAAATAAATAGATTATGTTTGTTGTATACCCACACCATAATGCTTATTGTTGTATACATACTCTTTTAGTTCCTATTAACATCACAGAGGTAATTTGGTATCTGAATGATAATTAAGAAGCTAGAAATTAAATTCGACAAGGAATCAGAACTAGTGTCGAGTACACCGTTAAAACAATTAAGATCGTTCGTTAAACACTTCACCACGTGGTCCCAAAACTAGGTCACGCTCTGCCTTACCAAGAGTGTGCGAAGGCTATTAAGAGGTTAAACATATTTCGGGTAAGACGTGGTTTAGAGCTAGTTGTTTGATCAGTAGTAAAATAAACTATTACTTAAAATTATGTCCGTCTTACCACAAAAAAGTTTAAACATCGGTTGAACACTTGTCTAAAAAAACTTTCAACTTCAAAACGGCATTTGACGTTGATATAAGGGTCGTTTTGCAATTACACTTTTTTTTAGACAAGTGTTCAACAGGTGTTTAACTTTTTGTAGTACGACGGTGCAATTTTTTTCTCGAATAGTTAACTATTAGTAAAATAATTATAATAGAGTTGTTAACTATTAGTTAATATTAGTCTCTAATCAACCAACTGACTGTCATTAGGGATGTATGGCACGAGTCTATTTGTCTAGAACCTTATAAATCTCGTGTGACTGTGTTGTGTTTATTGTTCGACTCTTCTGAAATGATTCTACCTGTTTACCACTGAAACGCCAAAACGCCGCTTTTGCCTCCAACGTCAAATACAATGACATATCCGTCAAAAAAGTTCTTAAAAACTACTATGGGAACTTTTGCCAAACGTCTAAATTTGACATAATGGCTGTTCTGGCACAATTGACAGTTGACAGTGACGTTTGACTGGATGTATTTGGTAAGTTGATATGAGAACAGGTCGTAATACATTAATAAGGCAGCGATCCCCAAGCCCAATAAAAAAACATGTTTGAGCAAAGTGGTCACCAAAACCAATGATCTGTAGACACATAATTATGACAACAATATGGCCCCTATAACATACAATACATTTAACCACGTTCAACCGCAAGATCGTAGGGCAAAATCCGAAGACTAAACCTGCATACAAATGGCCCAAAATATCATTAAAATGCACATACTCGTAGCAATTTGTGGTAAGATGTCGAAATCAACGCGAGGAACGTGATAAGGAAAACGTTTGAAGAGCTTTGCTATTTCGAATGATTCATATTATATTTGCTAAAGGGCTATGCTCATATATTGATTTAGGTACTTCGATAGTAAATCGTTCAAGCATGAAGCGACTACTTTTTTTCTGAATAAATGAAGCGTAACGTTCTAGAACAAACGTAAAAAAAATCTAACAAACAGTCATTATTGCTTCATATTTTGCAATAATGTATGAGGCAATAAGGTAGTTAGATGATCTACATAGTATTTTTTTAATGTACTTATGTTAATATTTTTTACTTGACTAAAAGTCCACCTTGTTCCTTCGGTTACCCTTTGCGTTCCAGGGCCACGATAGCCTGCTCAGACAGTCCCGCGACCCAAGGACTTTCTGCCATGGAGTCTACGTATCAAGCAACATTACTAGGCACACGTAAACCATATACATGTCTCCTAACATTAACTAATTTCCGTTACTCTTGTTCCGTTGCCAAAAAAAATATTATAACCACTGCGTAGAAACTCCGTGCGTTTAGTCACGTAACCCAAGCCTATTGAGCGAATCCCTTTGCGTGATTTCTTCATCTCAATATCGCCTTTATTGAATTTGGAGTACAGGTGGAAATCGTTTGCATCATTTGCTGGAGTTACGACCTTTAGAAGGCTGCTATAGAGGTCTGATTGACCTTTTCCCAAGTCATTATAGATTTTGTACTATGTAGGTAAGTTACGTTGTTTGTAAAATTTCTGTACTTATTTTCTATTGAATTCTGTGGTATTTGCTCGCTTTTATGTTAAGGTGCTTTCTTGTTTTGAAATAAAAGGAATGGGGTCAGTTTGTAAGGTATAGTAAGTAGCTTTTGTATTTAGAATAAAAGAATTAATTAATTTGAATTAATTTATTCTTTTTTCTTCGAATTCGCTCTTTCATGTTTCAGAGCGAACATGAATAAAGAAGCTTGCCAAAGGAACATAAACAAGTGAACAGTCATAAAAGTCTGAAGGATATTTTTCTATTCTTTTTCCTCTGAAAGAAACGGTTTACGACTATTGCTCGTGCAGAAACTTTAATGTTTAATGTCGGGGCAAATTGTGGTTTTCACCGACTTGTTGGAACATGTCAATACATTACGTCAGGGAAATAACGTTTTTTTTTAAACAGAACAACTACGACTTGCATAGATATAAAATCACCCATTGTTCTTTGTAGTTTAAAACGAAATCTACAATTAAAGGAAAAATAACTCAATGAAACATAAAAGTTTATTTTATCTTTACTTTTTAATTTTTCAAATTAGATAATGCAATACAAATAAAAAGAAAAATTATGTTTTTCTTGTATTACCCACCTACAGTGAGAACAACAGAACAGATTTGTGATGTCCTTCGATAAGGTCATATCCTTACTGCGTAGTAGTCAACAACATTATAAAGTATATCTACAGCGTGTATCAGGATGTTGTGATATGAATCATCATACAGGATTCGGCTATTACATACTTTATTTTATTTTTAAGACTTGTTCCTTTGTCTGCCCAGTAATCAAATCTTACAAAGGGTTTGAAGGCTTTGGTCCAAGCGAAAAAATATCGGGCGACCGGTAGGGCCACCCCCAAACAAAAATCTTTAAACCCCTTTGACAAACTTCCCGGTGCCCGCTTGAGCTAACATTTTTACGCATTATACATATCGCGTGACAATATTTCGATGACATGGAGCTGATCTGATTAAGGAGCTAAAAGGTGGCCCTACCTATAAGAACACTGTAACGAAACGACGACGCAACGCTATCGAGTTTTGACTTGTTTGATTCATCTTGAGTACTTTGTCTTTAGATAGTAGTTATTCTATTAATAAGTAATACAATCTTTTTTCAAATAAAAAATCTGCCTAACTTGTTCTTGATTCTTTGTAACGACACGATAGGCGCAGTGGCGTTGCCAACATTTTTTTGTCTGAATATAGTATTTTTTTGAAGGCGATCAAAAATATAGTACGCTTCAAAAAAATATAGTATTTTAGTACCTAGGGAAGAATAAAAAATAGACTTGAGTTATATTTTTAACTTGTTTTTTTTTTTTATAAAAACTATATTATATTCTTTGCACTTCTTACACTTTAAAAGAAGCGTTGGAAAATTGCAGGATAAACAAACTTTTTTTTAATGTTAATAATTTTAGTATTGCATAACATAAACATTGAGCTATTGTACTGAAATATAGTATTTTCGCGTACTATATGTATATTTCTTCAACAGTATATAGGGTGACTGGCAATTAGTGTACGATACTTAAACACGTGATTGTGCTCATGATAACAAACAATTTTTATTATGGGAGTAAAGCCGAAATCGTGAAAAAAATATCGGCTGTTCAGTATATTAAGCAAACATAAATGTACTGAACAGCTGATTTTTTGCGTTGGCAACCCTAGCAGTTGCTGACTGCGCAGCGTGTCGAGGATTCAAGGAGACCTGCAAGTAGTTCCTCCAGGTCTGGGTGTTTGTGTATGTGAGTTTCTGTTTGTAAACGCACCCACGATACAGGGGAAACTCAAACGTCGAGCTTCATTGTCTCGGCGCTTTTCTGGTGGTTGCCACTGTTGATTCTGGCTCTCAGGAGTTGCAGTGGTTTGGGAATAGTGTGGTGGGTTTGTCCCAACTAAAAAAAAAAAAGAACACTTGTCAAATAAAATTGTCAACGTCAAAACGACATTTCACGTTGATATTTATGGGTCGTTCTGCAGTTACACATTTTTTTAGACAAGCATTCAACAAATGTTTATCTTTTTGTGTGGTAAGGCGGTCAGTGTGGGGCAACGAGATAAAAAGAAAGAAAAAATAAATGGAATTACTATACAATTTTCACATTTCATCTCTCCAGTCAGTGTAGGTAATAAATTCACGTTTACGTGAGGTAGTCTCGTGACCTCGCTCATTATCTTGTTATGACCAGCTACATTTGAGTCAGACTTAGGCAGGCATCTTAAAACATACACGTGAGTTAAAACTGTAAACAAATGTGTGAATAACAGGTACAGTCAGCAAAACAATATGTATGCAGGCAATTCTCAATCGGTTTTCCTCTATACCTACCACATACTATATACATGATAATATGTATGCACATTTTGGCTGAGCTACATGCAGCCAAGGAGTTGATATTTAGACACATTGAAACTTCTAGCACAACATTGGAAAACCGTTTGAAAATTACTGTCTGCATAACAGACTGGTTTGCTGACTCTGCGAGGTTCTTCTCGCCAAGAACAGAACGAATGCCAACAAGGATTCTGCGTCAGGCCGCTGCCTCGAATCTTGCGGGCAGCGGGGCGGCGGCGGCGGCGGCGCGGGAGCGGCAGGATGTTATGCGTATAATCAAATGGACCGACCCTCGAAAACAGCGGCGCGGCAGCGGGGCGGGAGCGGGCAGCGAGCGGTGTACTCGACAAACAGTCACCGCCCGCGCGCCTGCGCTCTAGTGTTTTGACCACGTTTGACCACTATCTCTCCTGATGGTAAGCGAAGATGTGGTCGACGGTGAAGCACGCTTGCCTAGAAGTAACCTGTTCACTCTTGACTTGAAGACCCCAAGGTAATAGCTGTCTATTCCACTTTTTAGCTGTGCGTACAATAAAGGTATTGGCAAAACGCTTTGTACGTACCGGAGGGATGTCCACCATATATCGAGGGCGCATTGCCGTACGTCTTGCCTAAAATGGCCCGTGGATGGGTGACATTGTCACCCATTTTTGTTGGTAAGATCTTTCAGTTAGTCCTCTCGCACTGGTGGATTTTACAACGATAAAAAATGGGACATTACTTATTTCAAAATCAATCATAAAAAGGAAGGACATTAGGATAAGTGTCTGATAATGATAGCATATTTGCAGAACCTTTTCAATTCTGCTTTAACCTATAAAATAAGAGCATTTACATACTTGCGTATAAACTATCAAGTCCCTTACATAAATCATGATTAATAAGTGTTAACTCAATTAACATTTTTAACAAGAATCACGCTTCCTTGTACCTTTTCCGTTACCTCAGAAACTCCATTTACGTAAAGAAAAACATTATGCCAATTGTATTAGTCACTACATCAAGACATTATGCCTTTAATGACTTCTTATAGTTCTTATGGCGTTATGAGGTAGTTTATAGCCTCGTTGGGCTAGTGGTTTCAACCGCTACTGTTAAGCTTGATGTTTTGGGTAGATACGATTCCCAGGTCAGGCATCAATGTTTTTTTTTTTTTCAGAAGCAGTCATGAAGTCTAGATAAAGTCTTAAATAGGGTATGATAGCATTAGCTAACACCCTATGGGCCACGATACCTGACATTACATTTTATTACATTTTTGACATATTATTTTAATCTATCTGTAACTTCCGAGCGACTGCACCAAATCGATGAATTCTTTTAAAGTAAGGGCTATTGAAGGATACCTTGGATTTTAGTCAGTACGAGTCTGATAGTCCCTCCCGCTCTGCCCTGGGTGGGAGGACTCATTAATGATGATTCTACCGCGTAAAAACAAAAAAAAAGAATGGCATCTACCCGATGGGTCGAAAATCTTAACCCAAGAAGCCGAGGGAGGCACTAGTGTAGTATAAATTTTACAGCCTTGACTGCAGTTTGTCGTGATCTATTTTTATTTTCAACTTGGTAATTGCCCTCTTAAATGGCCTTTTAATTAATTATATCTGTTGTTGATTTACTGTCGGATGTCAACGTTCGCTCTTGTAGATTGAAATTGTTCGACTATGGCCTCTATTGCTTTATCTTTGTAAATTTTATGTTAGTTCCTAATTCCTGGGTATTGGGCCCACGTGCTGAATTACAACCCATTTCATAATTCCTAGTCACAAACACTGTTTTACAGCAGATTAAAAAAAACAGTAAGTCTAAGTTACATATAAGTAAAACTACCAATATGAGCACTTTACTTTTCCTCTTATTGTTACAATTTATTTGGGGTCGGCGCGGTATATTTTTCTATCAATACTTTCTATAACCTGGTTTATTATGTTTTTGCCTTTCTGTATTATCTGGTCCAAATTCCTCTGAATTTCTTTGATGTTCTGTAATTCAAAGCTTAGAAAGATCCTTTGTTGCTTTCTGGGCTTATCCTCAGACGTTGAGATTAAGTAATGGAGTCTCTCGGCTTCGTTCGGTAAACCCCTGATTAGAGTCTCAAGGATTCCAAATTCCCAATAGCACTTTAATATACATAACGTTCATTTAGTGCCCTAATACGGTACATTTTTGCCCAGACAGAATTTAACAAAAAATATCACGTCTGCAGTAATCCCGCCTTGAAAGCAAGAAGCGTAAGTAATACTAAACCTATATTTCGCCAGTTATTTTTATGTCCGCTTACCGAACTAAATTTCGAGCCATTTACCATCAACCCAATACAAATCCAGATACTCCGTTGTTGTTACTAAGAAACAGTGTTGAAAATGGGGGTATGCCAACGGTGCTCAAGTACGAGGCGCAGACCCATAAGGGGCCAGAAATGGCTACGATTGGCCAGACTAAGGCGCTGCTAAAGAAGATCGCACTGGGCGCATTTAAGGTTAGCTACGGCACTACTAACAAACTTGACGGAAAAATCCCAGTAATTCTAAAGTGCCCTTAAAGCAAGAACACTTATCCACTTATCTGACGTACCAATACAATATGTAATAGTTCTTTATTGAATAATATGTTTTGACGCTGAATTGCCGAGTCTGGCATACCGCTGTTAAATCTGCGATAGTTTGTGACGTTATATTTTTATGTTCCACTTGGCTGTCTGCATTTCGTCAGCATTTTTGGGTAAGCCAGTTCTTCTTGAGGGATCATTGTGCCTACAGCTTAGAGACCTACGGTGTGATGCCAACCGAAGCTTTCTTGATACCCTCAAACAGGGCGTAGAAAGGTTGCAAGATCGGCAACGCAGGCGGTGTTGCAGACGTCCATAAGCGACGATGACTGCTTTCCATCAGGCCTGCTTGTTTGTAGCCTTTACAGTAAAAAAAGAAAGAGGAAATCAAATTGTTTTGTTTAAATAAACGATAAAAAAAGAAAAAAACATAAATATCCAACGCAACGGCGCGTCTGATGAGGTTCCTATCACAAAGCCCCATTTCATTATCCGGACGATTTACCCCTAAATCTCTCGTAGTCCTGCGTAAATCATTCTTATCGACAGTCTCCACGGCTGGCCTTGCAATAAATTCGCAGTCTCCGGGGAAATCACCAGGCGCTTCATATACAAGTACATAATATTTTACAACTTTTATCCAAACTCTCGTATACATAACTCTGTTTAGTTATTTACGTGTGTGTCTTTTGATATACGATGACACCTCAATAACTAAGACCTGGAGAGACAGGTTTTGTCTCCAAAACTAAAAATTCTCCTATACTGGGCTTTTTTGGACTTTTTGTTCATTAACGTTGTTTAGTTTTATGTTGTTTTCATTTTTGGCATCCGTCCAATACTTTACATTTACTACTTCTATCTTTCCCCTCAATTTGCTAAATGAAATTCATCCTCTGTTACAAGCTTTTATCAACAACGAAACAAATATTTTATATCCTGTCCCGTTATCTCTAATCAAATCTTGCAAGTTTTTTATCCACTTACCGGTTACCGATAGAGCTGAAATTTTGCACGTACATATACTCGTACATATGAATATCGCAACATGGAGCTGATCTGATGATGAAACGGAAGGTGGCCATAGGAGCTCTGTAATGAAACGCCGCAAACCCATCTAGTTTAGGGTTCACCCTTGTTTGGTAGAACAACTTTTGATATAATTTTACTAATTCGAACAACGTTTGAGAAAATAATCAGTTTGTATAATATCGGTTAACTTAATTTTCATTTCATCGAATATTTATTTGCGATAACAACATTTGCGCTATTGATCAAAAGGTATAATTGTTCATTTGATGCAATGTTCAGGTGGTATAACATTTAGTTTATCGAATATTCGATTGGTGTAATAAAATGCAGAAAAGAAAACATTGTAAATATTTATTCCGTCGATCTACCTTGGTAGGTGGTAATCAGCAATTTAACTAAGGATGCAAGAGCGAGCGAAGCGAGCTCGGGACTTGGGGCACCCCGACTCAGACAGGTTAGGTTCGAAGGGGATGGCGGGGTCTTTCAGACCCCGCCATCCCCTTCGTGTTAGGTTACTTTTAACCTTGCAAACAGATATAGGAGCCCCGCGAAGCGGGGCTCCGTCGAGCTACCTTGGTAGATAATCGACAATCTGACTAAGAATGCAAGTGCGAGTGTATATTACTGATTACCACCTACCAAGGTAGCATGACGGAGCCCCGCTTCGCGGGGCTCCGTCGAGTCGGGGTGCCCCAAGTCCCGAGCTCGCTTCGCTCGCTATTGCATCCTTAGTAAAATTGCTGATACAACCTACCAAGGTATCTCGACGGAGCCCGATTTTTTCATAGACAATGAAATGAAACAAATTATTAAGTAACTGAATATTCGGTACGATATTTCGACTAAATCATTATTAGTCTAGTAGAACATTAGTTCAAATAAAATTAGTGCATTTGAAAATTCGGTCAAATGAAATTATTTCAAAGAAATAAATATGCTAAATAAAAATTTACCAATTAATTATTCGGTGAATCGGTGAAAAGAATAATTCTACGAAACAGCTATATTGTAACCTAAATTAGCCGGAGTGATTTTCGACGAAATGTTGTTCTACCAAACAAGGGTGAACCCTAGTTTAGACCTTTTGATTCGTCTTGACGAGAACTTTTTTTAAGTTTTTTAAAAAGCTTGTTTAAAAAAAAACAGTTCTTTAACTGACTAGGTAACTTGTTTATATGTGTTATTGATTTAACTAAGCAAACAACATAGCATTCCCAACATTGCTTCCAATAAATTGAAATGTAACGTCCTAGCATAGATTTCAATGTTTACGTTCATCCTCGCTCGCAACAATTTGTAAACAACCACGTACCTTCCCAATCCCCGGCGGCCATGAGCTTTCAGTCTCAGGGTTGTAATCACATATCCTTGAGTACTCTAATTCAAATAAACAGATTAGGTGTTTGTTGGTGTTTGTTGGATTAACATTTCTTTACTCCGTGTTTACGGTGTGTGTTTTTTTTCTCTAACTTATATCCGCGGCATTGCACGCAGAGAAATGTATACGAAAACTTCTGGTTGCAACCGTGACAGCAAGACTCACTAGTTGACTTTACAACAATTCTAGTAATAAATACTAAGTCCTTGTTATCTCTACTACTTACTTAGTATTTATTACTAGAAATGTTGTAAAGTCAACTAGTGAGTCTTGCTGTCACGGTTGCAACCAGAAGTTCTCGTACAGGTAGCTAGACATTTCTCTGCGTGTGCCCGCTTGAAGTTCGGTAAAAGTTAGCCATTAACCCACAGTAATATAGGTACCGGGGAAATAGTATCCTATGTGTTAATCCAGGTTACGAGCTATCTGTGTACCAATTGTCGTCTAAATCCGTTCTGTAGTTTTTATGTAAAAGAGTAACAAACAAACTTTTTAATATTTAACTTCAATTACGTATTTATATAGTAGAAAAGTACTAGAGTGGAGACCACGGACTAGCAAACGCAGCGTAGGACGTCCACCAGCAAGGTGGACAGACGAGCTTATAAAGGTCGCCGGAAGACGCTGGATGCAGGTCGCTTCCATCCGGTATGTGTGGAGATCAAAAGGGGAGGCCTATGTTCAGCAGTGGACGTCCTACGGCTGTGATGATGATGATGATGATGACGTATTTATATTAATTTCTGTTTTTTTTTCATCGGCTTAAGTGTCTGTCATGTTGTATATAATTCATCGAATAAATATATTTATAAATAAAATCATCCGTCCATCCTCATAAAGTTTCGAGTTTATAATAATTGTGAGGTATAGCCAAGGTTTAGACTCAGGTAATTTAAAGTTAATCATATCCTACTATTCTTCATCATTGTATAATCATTGTCCTACTATTCCTAACATCCAATCAATTAGTAGTTAATGCCACGGTCGCAAATACTATTAAAACATACTCTCTTTTCTCCGTACAATACGTTAAAATCGTTGGTTTTATCGAAAAAACGCAGAGAAATCTTACATCTGGGTCTTACGGTCTGAGATTACCGTTTTATGGTATTTATTAAAACGAGGTTACGGAACCACGCACATCGATCTATGTTAAACTGTCTAACTAGTCAGATAAGCTTTATTTAACTTAATTTCTCCTTGTAATCTTGAGAAAAGAGAGAAATATAGAGTATCTTTAATAAAGATTTTCTGAACAAACTTTTCTTTTTAGGGTTCCGTAGTCAACAAGGAACCCTTATAGTTTCGCCATGTCCGTCCGTCCGTCCGTCCGTCCGTTTGTCCGCAGCTTAGCTCAGAGACGCCCAGTACTAGAAAGCTGTAATTTGGTGTGAATATACGGATTTGTTGTGCCGAAAAAGTGGTAAAATAAAATCTCGTAAAATATTTTTTTTTAGGGTACCTCCTGTACACGTAAAGTGGGGATGTTTTTTTTTTTCTCGCGTACCCCTTATTGTGGGGTATCATTAAATAGGTCTTTAAAAAATATTGATAGTTTTCATCAACAATTTTTTGATTAAAAAATTCGTTTGTGAAATATTAAGCTTTAAAGTGCTAATTTTTGCTCGACTCGAGTGTCCCCCCCCTCTACCAGCTAAACGGTTATGTTTGGGGGTGTGAAAAAATTCACAATAGTAGTATATACAACGAAATTTTAAGGAAAATTATCATGACTAAGTAGGCTTTACAAGTTTACGAGTAATAGTCGACCAACTTATAAAACGTACTTGGACAATATATTTTCCTAAACAAAATGTATCGCAGAACTTGTTCTTCAACTGCAAATGTAAGTTTGTCAACTTTATTTTTACAGCTATAATAGGTGGGTATGTTTTGGGGATAGGTAGGTTTTTATTGTCAACTATTTTTAACTAACTTCGAAAAAAGGAGGAGGTTCTCAATTCGTCCTAATTTTTTTTTATGTATTTTCCCCGATTTCTCAAAGACGCCTGGACCGATTTTGAAAATTCTTTTTTTAAAAATTAAATTCAGCGAATCAGTTTAATTAGTTCGCGTAAGTATTTTGATAGGCAACTACGGAACCCTACACTGTGCGTGGCCCGACACGCACTTGGCCGGTTTTTTTATTTTAGTTGTGAAGAAAAGTAGAACATAGTAGTATGGCCTAGTGATATTTGTTTAGGATTTAAACCCTGGATGCTGACAACCCACTAAATGCCACTTTACATTACCTACTGCCATTAAAACAATATCTCCTTCGCATAAAGCCTATGCGTCAATACATGAAAATATAATAGCACTAGAGTACGGCAACATTTAAAAAAGAAAAGTTAAAAACAAAAGACAATAGAACACTAAAGGCACATTATTACCGTGCTAAAGGCGTCAAAGTACTCCTCCGCATCGCTGTCATCCGGGAACGTGCCCAGAAGACTGGCAGCATTGCCACGTTGAAGGGCAATGCTATTTCTTTGAACAAAAGAAAGAGCTAGCCCTGCCACGCGAAGTGACGACCAGACAAAAAGGTTTCGGTATACTTTAATGACGGGTTTTCCCTATAAATTCAACATGACCACTTGACCAGGATACTCTATGAATTCCAAGTGCGAGGCAACTTTGTAATAAACAGGTCTTTAACTATTCTCACTCAAGAATTTCCCATCAACAGTCACCAATCCAATTACTATATCATACTAAAACTAGTAACGCAAGCTCCGTTTTCCATGCCTCGTTCAAACGACTACTCTTTACTCTACTAGCTACTGACTCAGAGTATTATCCCGGGCTATAATATTAGCATTAAATTGCACTAACGCATCAAGGCCGAATATTAGACCGGTTTTGCTATAAAAGATGTTTAAAACCGGATCGTGGTGGTTTTAAATTGTCTACATAGTTCAATCCTGCCAGTCTAGTGAGGGATTTCCATACCATTGTCGTTAAAAGTGGTTTTCTTCTCATTTCAATGCTGTTTTGGTTGTAATAACATTTGCATATGAATTTTTGTTGTGTAAATTAGGTATCGAAGTTGTAACTTTATGACGTGAGTGCACAGATACGAGTAGTTTTAGAAAATCAATGATAAATGATAATTTTATTTTGCAAATTGGTTTTGAGAAACTCCTTTTACACGTCAAAAATTTTTTTTTTACACTAGATGATAGTGTGTCGTACTTGACTACTCTGAGAAGAAAGAGCCGACACAAACTCAGAGGTTACTGTCTCTTTTGTTTCTATTTCTTTTATCAATAAACGAGTAGGACTTTTGGACATCCAATCAAAATCAAAATCAAAAGTCATTTATTCAAATTAGGCTGATTTATCAGCACTTTTTGAAGGTCAAATTTTACATAAGACAGTCCCCCAAAGCGCCCCCCCTTCGACACTTCCTAGTGTTTTGGCTGGGAAGAAGAAGTGGCGGAACAAACTCCCCAGCAACACATCTGTCTGTACGGTTAGAAGAACCAAGATTTATACAATTTAATAGAACAATCGCTCGTTGGAGTACTTCTGATACGAAGGAATGCGGATGCTTGCGATTGCATTTCTTGTGCCTACAAGACAGAAAGAGTAGAAAATTTCGAAATTTTTTATCCATTTATGCAATAAAATTGTGAATCCGAAGTCACGAGAAAAATTCATGTATTGTTTCTGTTTTAAAATGTTTCAAAATACACTCATGATTCAATTAAAATTCAAAATGTCGGGTAAAGTTTTCCAAAAAATCCGTTTCTGATCGTAAGTCATCTAAAAGAATCGACGACATAGTTAAGAAAGAATTGATTAATCAACTCAGCCTGTTAGCTTAATTTTTTTACCATGTCAACTAGAAATCGTGATTCTAGGAATATCATATTTACCGTTTAAAAACCGGTATCAACCACATTGTTTCTAAGATAAGAGCTCTGAAATGTCTTAAACTGCCGGAAAGATATAAAAAATAACTGCAGAAATGTTATCATTACACGTGGTTGATAATAAAAACGTAGGAAAAATGTTAACAATACATATAAAAGCAGTTTCTGCAGAATAAGTGTTAATAAACGGTAACATAAAACGTAAAAACCGTAACGCATAGAAGCGCATTTTTGCACATCACTACGTAAGAGAATAAAACAAACCATTGAGTGTAATAAAAAAATATATTAAAAAAATTTAAAAGCTCCGACACAAAAACCTAGACTGTGTTCGGTTCAACGCGCTAATCTCGGGAACTACTGATTCGAATTGATAAAATATTTTTGTGTTGGATAGTTCATTTATCGAGGAAGGCTATAGGTTGTATATCATCACGCTAAGACCAATAGAAGCCGAGCAGCGGGGTTCAAAACCACGAGCAACAGCTCGTTATAAATATTCATGTTATACAACAGTTTTTTTTAACAGATAACTCACAAGCAAGTGCACGCGGCTTCGCTCGCATTGTGGAGGTCTGATTTTATCCCACGGAAGCCAGTCCCCATACCATGAGTTCTCATTACGACGATACACGATCATCGATACCGCGTTTGGCGCTCTCATTGGCCCGCTCCAAGGTTGTATGAACTCTCAACCAATGAGAGCGCCAAACGCGGTCGATATCGATGGTCGAGTTTCGTAATGACAACTCATGGTATGGGTACAGATTATAAAAAAGTCGTTGTCCTAAACCCATCATGTGGAGAACAATGGTCTCATCATAAGCCCATATTGCCCCCACTGCTGGGATACAGGCCTCCCAACGACGAAATAATCGTTGAGGCCTCCTCTCTGTGGAGGGACTGGGCCATAATACACCACGCTGGCCTATCTAAATGTAGTTCTTCAAAATATGTTCAACTGTTCAGAGGTGACAGACAAGCTGAATTAGTATTAAGTTTTAATGAATACATAGAGATACGTATCAAATATTATACATTTTCTAAATGATACAATCAGCTTAGAAATCTACAACGCATACTAATTTGATGCTCAATGAAGCAAGAAGCACAACATCATTATATTGTCTCATATACATAATCTATGTAGGTAATACATAATATTATGTATCTTCATGTTTATCAATGAGTTATGATATCTGGGCGTGTACGGATTTGATATTAAATCTTATATATTTTTTTCTTCTCTCAAAGATTCTTTCGTCTGATAAGGCGACTTCCCCCTGGTCTGACCAATTGGGACCCAGCTCTGGGGGGTATTAAAACCAGGCTTGTTCCAGTGAGTGAACGAGATGGCGCTAGACGACTTGTATAGCTCTGTCACTTTCACTCGCCGGAACAAGCCTGGTTTTAAGATGTTGTAATACCCCCCGGGGGCTTACGATGACGTCTTAAAGCGAGAGTAGTTTCACTGTGGGAAAGAGACAAAGCTGTACAAGTCGCCTAGCGCCATCTCATTTCTACGGGTCCACCCTTTATAGCAGAACTTTTTACGTCATAATTTTATTTTGCATAGCAACGGATAGCATAAACCTCTTTTCGCAGAAAATCGTTTGGCATACACTCATTTACCATAACACCGAAACCCATAATTTTGTAAGTCAGAATCATCTTTAGGCATAAATTTCATTTCCATAATAATCAATAAGTATAACCATCATATCGTAGAAAGTTCACAACCAGAATCATCTTTTGCATAATTGTGTGGTTTTTATTTCCCAGACAGTAAGATGATGCAGTAAGCATGCAGCAAGCATTCAGCACATGCAGCAGGCATGGCTTCTGTCACGGCTCCGGCGCATCGCAATCGTCGCAGATGATTTTACGCCCACCACCGCAGCTTCGGCTTACTGGCCGGCAAGCCGGCCAGCCTCAGCCGCGGCGGTGTGCGTTAAAACCACCTGCTCCTCAGCTCACGGGCCGCCTCGCCCCTCCGCGCCTACGCGATTATAAATTACACTCTAGGGGTAGGGCAGAAAAGACTACGTGAAGTCGGTTTTGCAGCGATTCATTTCTGTCACTAACTTTTGTAGCACACCATATTGATTTTATAAAACAATTTTTTTATTTTTTATTATGACTATTAAATTATTTCTATTCTGAAATTCTGTGATCTTCGAAGTATACCAAGTCAAATTATTCCAAATAATCGGCGCTCTAAATAAACGTTATGCTAAATGAAAATATGCAAAATTGTAACTCTGACAAAAGTAATTATGCCCAATACAATTCTGCCATCTTAAAAGTATCCCAATTTAAATTCGGACATAAAAACATTAGGCCAAAAAACAATTGTAGGAATGGAGTAAAACCTTATTATGAGTGTGGAACGAATAAGTGAAATTAAGAAAAAGGAAAGGACGACAGAAGGATGACAGAGAGTGTTCGGAGAGAGAGCTAACGGTGTGATTGGAAAGACGATTTTTTTTGAAAAAAGTAGCTTACGAATTTAAATAAAACAAATTTATAAAGTAAAAGAAGTTTATTTGAAGAGCCCACCGCCCACATTATCCCGATTCTACATTTTGGGGGCTCGTCCGGGATAGGGGATAGTGGGCGAAACAAAAGACGACCCGTGGCAGGTGGCCGGGGCTTTGGAAAAGGCGATAATTACGAAGAACGAAGACGATCTAAGACGGAAACCAAACGACGAGACGTATTTTAAAAGGCAAAGGACGTGAATGATTCTTTTGAATTATTTTTTAAAACAAACGGTGAAACAAAAGATGGCGGAGGGAGGATTTTTCGGAATGGACGATATAACTAAATTTAGCGGCGAAGATCAAACGTATACATCTACGAAATGGGCCCAAGACCTTGATGACAATGCGGAAATTTTTAAATGGACCCCATTGCAGCGTCTAATCATAGCCCGTAGGTCCTTGACGGGTACGGCGGAGTTGTGGTTGAAAACAGAGAAGGTGCACAAATCTTACGAGGAGCTAAAGGCTGCTGTTTTGAAAGAGTTTCCGGATGCAGCAAATGTCAAAGAAATGCACGAACTAATGGCATCACGAAAAAAACACAGGGATGAGTCGTACTGCCAGTATATGCTGATAATGAAGGAGATGGGTAAGCGAGCTAAGTTTCCAGACTATGTAGCCATCGAATACATCGTGGATGGAATCACAGATTTTGAAACCAACAAGGCGGTATTGTACGGTGCGACGACGTACCCAACGTTTAAAGAAAAGTTGGCGATATACGAGAAAATTAAGAATAAAGCTGCTAAACAGCACGCTGAACGACCTGCAAGGCAAGCTGGGGCGGCATCCAACATGGAGACGGCGGCATCAGGAAGTGGTTCGGGTCAAGGGTGCTATAACTGTGGGGAGAAAAATCATCGAGCGAGTGAATGTCGTAATGGGCTGAAGTGTTTTCGATGCAATCAGTTCGGCCATATTAGTCCCCATTGCACCTTGAACGACGGAACGTCAGATCGGTCAGTGACTGAAATGAAGCAGCCGCAGAAGGCGTCCGGATCGTCCAATCAGCAAGCGCGTTCGTCGGTAAAACAGTACGAGTCGGACACGAAGAAACATTCGGCTATGTTCGGAACGACGTCGGCGGCCAATAACAGCGATTCCAGTGAGCATGTTGAAATGTCAAAAATGACGTATGAGGAAGAAGTCAATGTCATGCAAAGTGTAAACAAACCTAGTAACCGGCAAAACAAAGCCATAAAACAAGTCAAAATAAGTGAAAAATCTATAAATGCGTTATTTGATACGGGTAGTGACGTTAATTTAATATCTGAGGACTTGTGGCAGGAGTTAGAGGTGCCGTGTTGTGACGATAATACCATAATGTCGGGACTCGGTCTGTCTAGTGTGAGGTCTTGTGGAAAAACTATTGTAAGCTTGAACATTGATGGAAAATTATACCAAGACGTAGTGTTTCATATTGTACCTAAGGCGTCAATGCAATGTAAAATAATTTTAGGACAGGAGTTCCTTAGTAAAGTAGTCATGGTTGTACGTGAGGGCGCTGTAGTGTTGTTGACACAAGATGATGGATGGTTGTCGAGGGTGAATTGTTGTGAAAATGAGATTGATTTTACAGGTCATGTCACTGAGAATGAAGTAAAGGCGAAAGTTATGCAAGTTGTACCAGTTCAGACGAAAGAAGCTCCCATTAAAATGACGATAACATTAAAAGACGATATTCCAACACGACGACTTATGGAAGAAAGGATACTGGAACAGGTAGATGAATGGCTGCAGGAGGGAATAGTACAGGTGAGTTATTCCGAGAATTATAGTAAATTAGGTCTCGTCAAAAGGAAAGATGGGATAACTCGAATTTGCGTTGATTATTGTTTAACAAGTAAGAAGATTGTGAAAGATGAATTTCGATTGCCGACAAAAGTATGTAAAGAGAAGAGGGAACCAAGTTCAACTTGTAAACTGATGAATTTGGTGGCCAAGAGAACTCAGTTTGACCCAGGATTGAAGTTTAAATCTAAGTTGCTTTGCGAAGATTTAGGATACTATTGTAATTAATTCAGACCTGTAATGTGTTTAGTATTTTGTTTAATTGAGAAGAATATTCTTTGTTTCTTTTAGATTCTTGTTTAAAGATGTTTAGATTTAAGACTTAGTAGTAAGATGTTTTGATTTTATGTAAAAGGTGTGAACATAGGATGAATGACGTTATGTGATTGAGAGTTATATGGAAGGCTCTTGACTGTGGATGCATATCTGGGGGCAGATATAAGTGCAGGACGGCCGAATGTAGGAATGGAGTAAAACCTTATTATGAGTGTGGAACGAATAAGTGAAATTAAGAAAAAGGAAAGGACGACAGAAGGATGACAGAGAGTGTTCGGAGAGAGAGCTAACGGTGTGATTGGAAAGACGATTTTTTTTGAAAAAAGTAGCTTACGAATTTAAATAAAACAAATTTATAAAGTAAAAGAAGTTTATTTGAAGAGCCCACCGCCCACATTATCCCGATTCTACACAATTATATTAAAAAAAAAATATACCATAACAATGTTCGTTTAAAAAAGTTTCTGCCAAGTGAGTTCTGCCAAATAGGTTTCGGAGAAACAAGTTTCTGCCAGATAGAGGGCACCCCATTTCTACAGTACAACTTTTCTCGGTTTAAGACGTTTTGGTAGGCCACACTGTCGTTTTTGCGACCCACCCGGGTCTGCGCCTATGCGGGCATCGTTGGCACATCCCTATTTTTGGCTCTGCTCAAAATCTCGTGCATGAAAGGCGAAGTGTTTAAGCTGCCATTACGAGTGTGGTGAGGAATTATATCAGAAACCAATTCAGCTCATGTTTGTTTAAAGCTACTATTTATGGCTTGTGCTAGTCGTGGAAGCAGTGGAGGGAGGTCTTTGCCTAGGAGTAGGACAGAGCAGCCTAAAAAAATTAATAATGCCCGCGACTTTGCCCGTGTGAAGTTCAGTAATTATCCAACGGGTAACGAAGTCATACCGGGTTAAAAAGTATCCAGTATGACCCAGCATCCAAATTCGCTTCTACGTTCAGTATTTTTCCTGTGAAAAAGTAACTAACATTCATTCATCCATCCTCGCATAATTTCGCATTTATAATAATAAGTTGTAAAAGTAAGATAAGGCGCGGGCCACATAGAAAAGACGTAAGACCAGGAAGCGTCGCGAACGTGCGAAAATGTATGAGAGTTGCGCCCGCATCTTCCCCTGTTTTACGTCGCGACGCTTCTATACATTTTAAGAAAACTTATATCTGAAAAAGTTTACCCAATATTATCATTATTATTCTCACAGAATATATCGAGCCAACTCCTGAATTACAATAGAAGCTTTGTTTGTAATCCGATCTCAGCTAATACCATAAACAATCTTCATCCGCCTGACATAACCTTCCAGACGTTGGCTCCATAATACTACGTTGTATATGAGATAATCATTGTGCTAATCTTTCAAGTACATATAAAGGACTAATATCATAAATAGAGGATGTATGTTCTTCTTTATTTACATTGGTTTCTTTCTTGGCCTCAATCTGATCCAGAAGCGGAAAAAACTTTTTGAAAAAAGGGAACCGACTTCAAAACCAAACAAAAAAAAACTATAAAATAACTTTTCTTTCGGAAGTCGGTGGCTTTGTTTTTTATTTATTTCATTGACATAAATGGCCACCGACTTCCGAAAGAAAAGTTATTTTATAGTTTTTTTTTGTTTGGTTTTGAAGTCGGTTCCCTTTTTTCAAAAAGTTTTTTTTTTATTTTTTCCCTTTTTAGTTGAAATATTCAACAACAAAAATCTTCATAAAATCGGCGTCTTTGAAAATCTACAATCCTGGTAAGTAACAAAAACGGATCTATGCGAGCAACTTCACGAGATATCCATTATTGTTATATACTAAAACCTTCTCCAGAATGTAACAAACACTTTTCTGAAAACTGCATCAAAATCGGTTCAGCCAAACGCGAGATAATCGCGGACAAACATGCAATCGTCTCTGAAAATCTACGATCCAAGTAAGCAAAACGGATCCACGCGGGCA
Organism: Agrotis clavis; assembly: GCA_954870645.1. Lineage (NCBI taxonomy): Eukaryota > Metazoa > Arthropoda > Insecta > Lepidoptera > Noctuidae > Agrotis > Agrotis clavis. Next base: position 22,500,999 of record OX940931.1, on the reverse strand, counting down.
ACGTCACGGGATATCTACTAGTGTTATATACTAAAACCTTCTCTAGAATGTAATGAACACTTTCCTGAAAACCGCATCAAAATCCGTTCAGCCAAACGCGAGATAATCGCGGACAAACATACATACATACATACATACATACATACATACAGGTCGAACTGAGAACCTACTTTTTTTTTGAAGTCGGTTAATAAAACCTAAAATGGAGCAAGACCCAGAAAGGAAGAAGAAACTGGCGCCGGGACTCCAACAGGATGGCTTTCCACCACAATCAGTGGGATCGTTTAGTCGTCAATCGTAGGTTACTGGTAGCCTGTGGTGCTATTGTTCGAGATGGATCGCTAGGAGATGGATCCATCTCACTCTGGTAATAAAACACTATGTATAGTGCAAATACAGCACAGTGTTAGCATCAATATGTCAGCATTTTACCTGCGATGGGCCGTTGAATTTAGTACATAACACGTGCACTCATCTATCACAGAATTATAAATAACAATCAATAAGTATCAGTGTATCAATCAGCGTGAATTCAAGGTCAACCCAAACCATACACACTAGTTTACCATAAATATTTCCACACTTTTCTGAAATACTTATCTTACCGTAAATTATTTTCTCATTATAACGCGAGCAAATTCAGGAACAAATGCAAGTGCTAATCTTTGACGTAGACAGGATAAACACAGCATCTGACACGTACGTCATACGTCAGCACATGTTCACATGTCTTTAGTTACACCTCCATATTTACTTGCGAGTTATGAGTACATAGCTCACAAAATATCTACTTAATAACCATGGTTATGGCATTTTCTTGTCTATTATTCCGAAGGTTTAGAATTTATGTGGTTTGGTACAGAATAAATTCAACGTTCATCACCGTATTGTGGCTGTCTTTCATGACAGAAAACCCCGGGTTTTAATATCATGCTCGGCTTCTGTTCTGTTGACCGGTGTCGACTTATAAAAGGCGAAGACGAGCGTATTCAGAAGATGGCTGATCATCACTCTAGCTTTGGAAATTGACGGGTTGTAAGTAGACAGGAAACAACTCTAGATCTGTTCTTGATCCTAGTGGAAACAGTCGTTAACAAAAGTGCCAAAACTAGAATTTTATGCGCCCAGTGCGAGCTTCTATAACTGCACCCTGATCTGGCCAATTGTGGTCCTAGTCTGGCCATTCCTGCGTCATATGCCTGGGCACCGTTGGCACAACCCTATTTACGGTACTCGTTAACGAACCGCTTTTTATTACTTTGCAAACCTTTGGCCTCTGGCCCTTTCTCTGGTTAATGTTAACCTTAGAATTCAAAGATAAGTGCCTATTATGACGCCACAACACCTTACATTACACCTTCAAATAGTACGCTTAAACTTAATTAGCCGTAAAATTACAAGATACCAAAACTACAAATAACCCTGACCCGAACATCGTCAAGGTCAACACAATTGCGGAATTCCGAATAGCAAATTCAGATACACATTCCGTGATTTAGAAAACCGCTTTCTCGATGACGTCATCACTAGACGCCGGAATGCCGATGCTATGATCTGCGTTTATGTAAATTGATTGAGCCATTACCGAGATTTGCTTATTCGTCTATCGTCGTATTTGCCGCTTGAGTATTCGTCTTTACCAGCTATATACCTGTAAATATTATGTATGAAGGTTGTTGAGACGCCAATTGAGCCAGGATCAAAAGCCTGTTCTGAAACTGGGTGGCTTTAAGTCATAATCTTATAGTCCCTTACGCACCACCCTGGCATAGGAGACACATTTGATCTACACCAAAAGAAAACCGTATAAAGGAATTAGCGTAGGCGTGGTCATATTGAGTGAGAATGAATGAAAGGTTTGTAAACATCTGTCTTATCATTTAGGAAAACGCCGGGAAAGAACGCTATAGAAGGTCATAATGCTGACTGTATTACTGTACTTCTTCAGATAGTTTCAAGTGCGTAGTGCCTGCTGGTCTGCGTATACATACAGCCACATTTTTGAACGTAGACGAAAAAAGGAGAATACGGCAGGATCAAGGCGAATGGCATACTGTAATTTCTATGAATCTCCTCTGGAACAAGACTTGGTTCTATGTTTGTATGATCTGATGTTCTAAGTTCTCGAGTGGCGACTACGAACCCGAAGACGCATTGTAGGCAGGCCTCCCACTAGGTGGACCGACGACATCGTGAGGGTCGCGGGCAACCGATGGATGCAAGTGGCGAATTGTCGTTCGGCGTGGCGGTCTAGGGGGAGGCCTATGTTCAGCAGTGGACGTCTTCCGGCTGATGATGATGATGATCTGATGTTCGTTTATGTAAATTGATTGAGCCATTAGCGAGTTTCACGTCAGTAGTCGTCTAGCGTTGACATTTGTGTAATGGGAGTACTATGAGTACACACCGCTTCGATGCTAATGTAAACGTCCTTCAAGGTAACATCACCAATCTGCATTCTGATTGGTTCACGGCAGCGGTAACCTATCAGCACACGTGTTTTGGTATAGCTTTGTTATATCAGCCAATCAGGACTAAAGGCAGTGTATACTATCTATAGCTATGCGAGCTGTAAGCTACATAAATACTGAATACAAGCTTGTCTAATTATTTGCGACTAGCATAGCTTTGTTCGCGTATAGTTTTGACTCCCACCGACCGCGTCGCATCCTATCACCCGCCCGCCCTTTTACTTATTCCAACATGTTCCATAAAATTTGTGATAGCTCGGCTAATAAGCTCCGTACTTTAAAATAATATTTAAAAATGTGGTAATACTAGTTTCAGAGATTACCCCACATACAAACAAATACCTCGTAATAATATTAATATAGATGATTTCCGAAGTCTACCACGTACTAGTCTAGCAAAGGTAGACAAAGATAGTACTCATGTTTAAAATTGTGGCAAAAGGGAACATTAAAAAAAAAACACCTAAAAATTACAGTCTAGCGAGGATGATGATGGTAATAAGATGGACTGCCGCCGAGATCTGCCAATAAGAGGTGGCTAGACGATTTGGTCTCATACCGTGACGGTGACCGGTTAAAGGAGGCGTTGAAGAATTCTTGGAAAAACTTAGGGCAGATCTTTGCCCAACAGTAGGACAATGTGGGCTGGACAAAACTGTCCTCTATTAGTGAACATAGAGAAACATAAACTACCTACTGTTTCTACATGCAAACAAATATGGCAGCTTGAATTGCATACTTGCATAGCTCGTTAATTTCCTTTGTCCGTGACATGACCTTCCTCAACAAGCCTTCAGTGAGAGGAACAAATAACAAATATTTTGCATAAATATAATATTGTTATGTTTGCTTTTATTACTTTGTGAGTACTCGCGGTTCTGTTTTGACTGTAAATATTTTACGCATATTAGTAACTCCAGTGGCTTTGCAAGTTTGTTTATTATTTTGAATGGTATGCATTTTGCAATTTTTATTCATTATTTTTATTAATTTTGTTTCGGTCGGCTTCCTTTCAAACTGGATGCGGTTGAATATTCGTATTTTATCCCCTGGGATGATGGATTTTTAGATTGTATCGCTTCTAACTGTAACATGTTCAAATGAACAATAACAATAAAAAATGTAGGGACTGGCAGACTTGCACTGACTAAAATCCATGGCGATCCTTCAATAGCCCTTTACGTTCAAGACGGTTAAGACCACTATGTGCCTGACCCTGGTTTTCAACTGAACTTGTTGCACTTACCAACTCAGCTATAACCTCCCTTCTAGCCATGTCATCATTCACACAGTCCGTTCAGTAAATACAAGTAGAAGTTCATGATAATCTCACCTCGTAATTACATCTTTTGAATTTTGCATGACAACAGCTACATCTATTTGTTTGTTTCAATGATCTAAAGTCAGGAGGTTATCTTATTTATGTGTTCTTACAATGTATTAAGACCTAGATATCAATATGTCAATATGAACTATCGATACTCGAAATATTTGTTTCGGTTATTTTCTTCAACCTGAAGTCATTTTTGAAGTCTCGTTATTTTTTATCACATCTATTCAAAAAGAGTTAGTTAACAAACTAACTCCTTTTGAATAGATGTGATCCCTTGTAAACAGGGAGCAAAACAGCTTTTTCCTCCCTCCCTTTTAAACAGGGACTCGGTTCTGCTGTTTGTGCTTAGCTTCGTGGGGAAAAGCGAGTTTATAAGCTGAGTTTATAATCTACACTAATATTATAAAGAGGAAAGATTAGTAGGTATTTTTGTGATAAATAAACTCAAAAACTACTGGACAGATTTCAAAAAACCGGCCAAGTGCGTGTCGGGCCACACACAGTGTAGGGTTCCGTAGTTGCCCATCAAAATACTTATGCGAACTAATTAAACTGATACGCTGAATTAAAATTTTAAAAAGAAGAATTTTCAAAATCGGTCCAGGCGTCTTTGAGAAATCGGGGAAAATACATAAAAAAAAAGATTACGACGAATTGAGAACCTCGTCCTTTTTCTGAAGTTAGTTAAAAATAGTTGACAATAAAAACCTACCTATCCCCAAAACATACCCACCTATTATAGCTGTAAAAATAAAGTTTACAAACTTACATTTGCAGTTGAAGAACATGTTCTGCGATACATTTTGTTTAGGAAAATATGCTATCCAAGTACGTTTTATAAGTTGGTCGAATATTACTCGTAAACTTGTAAAGCCTACTTAGTCGTGATAATTTTCCTTCAAACTTCGTTATATATACTACTATTGTGAATTTTTTCACACCCCCAAACATAACCGTTTAGCTGGTAGAGGGGGGGGGACACTCGAGTCGAGCAAAAATTAGCACTTTAAAGCTTAATATTTCACAAACGAATCTTTTTATCAAAAAATTGTTAATGGAAACTGACAATATTTTTAAAGACCTATTTAATGATACCCCACACTAAGAGGTACGCGAGAAATAAAAAAAACATTCCCACTTTACGTGTACAGGAGGTACCCTAAAAAAAAATATTTTACGAGATTTTATTTTACCACTTTTTCGGCACAACAAATCCGTATATTTACACCAAATTACAGCTTTCTAGTACTGGGCGTCTCTGAGCTAAACTGCGGACAGACGGACGGACGGACGGACGGACGGACGGACGGACGGACATGGCGAAACTATAAGGGTTCCTTGTTGACTACGGAACCCTAAAAATCATTCATCGGTTTGGGGAGAAGGCAAAGGATAGTGTGTAAATAATATAGTAAGTACCTAGTAGTAGTGGTAGTAGTAAAACTATGAAAACACGATGGAAACTCTGTTTCGCCTCTCTCTTTCTCTTCTATAAATTGAAATCTTTTATCTCATGCACACAATATATTTATATATTTAGGAGTAATGCTTTTTCTTTAACATTTATCTTTTAAATGTAAATAAAAATTACAAAAAAAGAACTGAATTTTTCAAAAATTAAAAGGGAAATTATATGTGCGGCAACAAAAGTTTTCTTTAGCACCTGCAACCTAGCGTCTTTTTTTATATGTGAGCGACGAGTTAATAGAACAGCTTCAATTATATTAATTCATCATCTTTACTATTCCAACAAAATATCAAGAAACCAGCGTCAATTTACGAGCGTAAATTAATATGACTCCGAGCTACCGATAAATATATTTACTTCTGATTTGATAACTCAGCGACTAATGTTGTAAGTGAGCTACTTTATATATTTTAGAGATTCAACATCTGTCTGCTAATAAAATCAAAATCCAGCCTCAAAATTAGCAATCAAAGTTTTTCATTCAACAACTAAATTAATAAATCATATTCTTTTTTCGTGAAAGTTTGCAACACAAGCGCGGGAGTGTACCTGACGCTCGTTGGGAATCAGAGGGGCGCGACCGGCCATTTGCACCAATGAGCGAGCTCTTTTTGTACACCAAATATACTGAATGTGCACCAAATCTAAAACTCGCTTTATAGTACAGGATCCGTATATAGAACGACCTTCACCGATCGAGTAACCGGACGAAATGTGTTTTTTATGAAATAAAATACACACATCAAAAGTGTCTAGGGATCAACATATATTTTTGCAATAACTTTTCTCCTGATTGATATTAATTAAAATGTTCTTTAAGGATTCATCAAATAAAGTGTTATCGTTTGTCACAGTAACGATAAACCAAGTCACCTTTGCATTCATAAAGAAATTTGCCATTTTCCTAATAAAGGGATTTTTGACATTTGAACCACTAACATTAAAGTTCGAAAAAAAGACTGAAATAACAGTTTTCTTTAAAATTTTATTGGGTAACTTAAACAATTAATAATCCGTGTTTCTACCGCGAACACTAACAACACAAGAACATCGGTTTGGCATACTCAAAATGAGTTCATCCAAATCACGCTGTGGAATGGCCGCCCATGTTCATTGCAACAACAAAAAAAGGTCTTCTTGCGACTGGATACCCTCCATATTCGGCAGAGCTCTTCTCTGTAGCATATCCCATGCATGCTCAATCGGGTTCAAGTCTGGCGACTGAGCAGGCCAGGGCAGGACATTGATGTTAGCTGCGGCGAGAGTCTGTCTTACAACTCTTGCGGTGTGCGGTCGTGCATTATCATGCATTAACTGAAATAAGGGACCGATTTGCACTTGTAGAGGAACGATGACGTCTGATACAATCGTCTCAGCATAAATTTGAGCGTTGAGGTTGCCTCTGATCCAAATCAACTCAGTTCTTCCGCCGATCCAAATACCCGCCCATACCATGATGGTTCCACCACTATAAGGATGGACTTCCTGGCAGGATTTTAATCGCTGTTGGCGTCCAGGGGTTCTCCAGTGTCGTATACGTCTTGTATCCGGTCTCATACCAAAACGAGACTCATCAGAAAAGCACACGAAACGCCATTGTTCTTCTGCCCAATTTCTGTGTTCAAGAGCCCATTGATATCGAATCCTACGATTGTGCATTGCTATAGGTGGTACCCGTAGCGGTCTTCGGGAATGAAGGTTCACTTCATGCAAGCGGTTTCTGACTGTTTGGTCGCTAATTAAGTTCCCTGAAGAGTGATGAAGCCTCACGGCTAACATCATGGCGGTTATTGTTGGAGCTCTTCGAGTTAAGATTTGAATGTATCGGTCTTGTCTCCGTGTGGTGCAGCGATACCGTCCTCCATGGCGCTCAGCCACGGTACCAGTGCTTCGGTAACGTGTCCAAAGTCGACTGATAACACTCTGACTTGTATTCAGAGCTAAAGCCACAGTACGTTGCCGGGAACCAGCTTCTATCATTCCCACGGCTCTGAGCATTTCTTCCCTGCTTAAATGACGTCGCCGCTCCATAATAACGTTGGTTTTAATCAGTAGTAGGGAAACAGTAGCACTAATAATGTCTTCAATGCGTTGTATGTTTTTATAGGGAAAATATTGACAGCTGATTTTCATCTTTTACTCGAATTTGATTTACAGTTCCTGATTCAAATTATGAAATGCACCAAAAAGGATCCATATAAATTTAAAAAATCATAAATTTATTACAAAGCCACATCTCAATCTCAAGAAATCCGCATAAAAATGCTTGATCCCTAGACACTTTTGATGTGTGTATGTTGAAGAATATGACGGTGATGGGTTGCCTCATAAAATCCTGTCAAGGATATTTTTAATTAATTTTATAAAAGGTTATTTTTTTTCAATACCTTCACCGATAGAGTAACCAAAGAAAATTAACACCAATTGAAAGTCCGAAGTCTATAGAATATGCTAACGTAGGGTTGCCTACCTTTTTCTTGTCAAGGGTATAGGGTTGCCTAATTTGAACAGGTGATAAAAAAATGCTACCTTCACCGATCGAGTAACCAAATAAATTATATATCAAAATAGAGACATTTTTTTTACGAATACGATGGTATACGGTTGCCTATGAAAAACTTCTCAGAAATTAGGGTTGCCAAGCGTTGAAGTTTGAAAATTTTAGACGGTTGGAAGCACATGAGTAGATAAACGGACTAAGCTTCTTAAGAACGAGCAAAATTGTTACCTATTTTGGTAGGGTTGTCACAATAGGGTAGACAAATTAAACAAAAAAATATTAAATAGCTTTATTATTCAGTATGATAGAATCGAATCAAATAATTTAATTCAACTAAGCCAATTACAGGCAATTTTGAATTGTCAAAAGACATTTTTAAAGGTGTTTGGTCACCAATATATTAGAGACCAAACACCTACCTTCAAGAGGGCGCGCGTTGTCAAATAGACCGCGCTTCGTACCACTTTATATACCGCCCGTTCTTACCTTATAGTAGCCATACACCATCCTGCCTAGCGTACGATCGCGGATCGATTTGACGCTTGTAATTGTTTCAAATTGGCAGTTCGTCCATATACACCACCATACACTATACTGCCTATCGTACGATCGATTTGACACAACTTCAAATCTGCAGCAGTGATGCCAACTCAGCAACTTTATAGCTAGATCTGGCTATTATTCGGTGACGACAGCTACAATTTTATAAAATTTGTGGCTAAACTTTTTAGCTACTTTTTCTAGCACCATTTCATTTGTATTTCCATACAAGTACAGACCAGTAAATTGGCAACGAAGGATGAATAACAGACCGAACAGACCGAATAATTTTCGACCTTATCGACATTTAAAATTTAGTTTGTTTTTCTCACATTCTCGTTAGCTAACATTGCTCCTTCATTAAAATCCGGTGTTTGCATATATGTCAATAAGGTCGAAAATCGCTTGAAGGTCGGAAAACATTTGCTTAACGATAGCAAGTTAAAAAACAGGTGCAAGGGATTTTCGACCTTATCGACATTTAAAATTTAGTTTGTTTTTCTCACATTCTCGTTAGCTAACATTGCTCTTTCATTAAAATCCGGTGTTTGCATCAGTGTCAATAAGGTCGAAAATCGCTTGAAGGTCGGAAAACATTCGCTTAACGATAGCAAGTTAAAAAAAGTGGTGCAGGCAATTTTCGACCTTATCGACATTTAAAATTTAGTTTGTTTTTCTCACATTCTCATTCGTTAACATTGCTTCTTCATTAAAATCAGGTGTTTGCATAAATGTCAATAAGGTCGAAAATCGCTTGAACCTTTTTTTAACTTGCTATCGTGGTCCCTTGACACCTCTCAAGTTTTCAATCGTATTTTGGTTTAAAATAAAATGAAAAATCCTAGAACTAAAACTATTAAAGTTCATCATCATCATCATCAGCCGGAAGACGTCCACTGCTGAACATAGGCCTCCCCCTTAGACCGCCACGCCGAACGACAATTCGCCACTTGCATCCATCGGCTGCCCGCGACCCTCACGATGTCGTCGGTCCACCTAGTGGGAGGCCTGCCTACGCTGCGTTTTCCGGTCCGTGGTCGCCACTCGAGAACTTTTCTTCCCCATCGGTTGTCAGTAAACTATTAAAGTTACACAAGAACAAAAGTTTGATTTCACAAAAATTGCAATAACTTGAAAACTACTAGACCGATCTTCATGAAACAACTTGTGAATCTATTTTTGTAATGAAACACAGCCCTTTTAAATACTTTAATTGAAAAACATTCATAAACAAAAAAGTGAGTTTTCAAGTTACGTAATAATCTAGGTTTTAAACTTTTACAATTTTCCACTAAAAAACTTATCTAATTAGAAACTAATAAGAACGTACAAGATAATCTAATAAGAATCGAATATATACACAACACAATCACTGGATTCTGATTAGAAAACACTTGTCTTAAAAAAATCACCTTACAAATCACACTTGCACCCCTTGTCGTTGCGTGGGTCTCGTCGCCGACAATCACCTTCATCATATGCCAAATTTCAGTTCCAGAGGAGGAATTTTTCGGACCACATATGCCTCGTTGACTGGACTATTGGAATGGGTATCTACGGTACTTTCACAGTTATTATTTCTTGTGACTGGGCACCATAACTATTTTTGTACTAACTGTATTTTATGTCTTTTGACAATTCGAAATTGCCTGTAATTGGCTTAGTTCAATTAAATTATTTGATTCGATTCTATCATACTGAATAATAAAGCTATTTAATATTTTTTTGTTTAATTTGTCTACCCTATTGTGACAACCCTACCAAAATAGGTAACAATTTTGCTCGTTCTTAAGAAGCTTAGTCCGTTTATCTACTCATGTGCTTCCATACCGTCTAAAATTTTCAAACTTCAACGCTTGGCAACCCTAATTTCTGACAAGTTTTTCATAGGCAACCGTATACCATCGTATTCGTAAAAAAAATGTCTTTATTTTGATATATAATTTATTTGGTTACTCGATCGGTGAAGGTAGCATTTTTTTATTACCTGTTCAAATTAGGCAACCCTATACCCTTGACAAGAAAAAGGTAGGCAACCCTACGTTAGCATATTCTATAGACTTCGGACTTTCAATTGGTGTTAATTTTCTTTGGTTACTCTATCGGTGAAGGTATTGAAAAAAAATAACCTTTTAAAAAATTAATTAAAAATATCCTTGACAGGATTTTATGAGGCAACCCATCACCGTCACATTCTTCAACATATTTTAATTCATAATAAACACATTTCGTCCGGTTACTCGATCGGTGAAGGTCGTTCTATATACGTATCTTAGACTATTAGCTAGATTTCAGGGACACCCCGAAGTTCGGTTTGGTTAGGTTCCTTTAAATCTTGTACACAGAAATAGAAGCCCCGCGAAGCGGGGCTTCGGCGACCCTGCTTAGGTAGATTTTTTTTATTACACCTCGTTATGACATATTTTAATGAACATATTTTGGTGCACATTCAGTATATTTGGTGGAACACAGACAAAATTAGGTAAATAAAATGGGAATAAATTGAAGTACTTTTAAATAAATTGAAGTACTTTTAAATACCATCCATAGTCAATTACTTATGGTAACATTATAAATAGATAGGCGAATACATGAAATTATAGCTTTTATTGACCATTATTTGATGACAATATTAAGGAAATTTTATGTTCAAATATAGTAGATTCACTCATCAATTACTTATGCTAAAGTATAAAAATAACGGTGACTCTATGCAATTAGAGTACGTTGATATTATTTTATAGATGAAGTTGATACACTTATTAGAAGCTGGCAATGAGTAGACATATCACAAAGAAGAATGCTCGTTTTTGACCTGACTATGTATAGAAATGAAATAAATCTTAAAATATAGCTTATTGAATTGTATATTTATTTCACTAATCACATTTTTAAAAGAAACGCAGGAAAAAAAGATTTTTTAACATTTATTTATGTTAATTCTACGTAACGCATTGACATATTTTGAACGCATCCAAACTATCCTTTTTTTAAAACGTTCCATTTTACACTTTGCTGCTTGAGTCTTCCACTTTGTCTCTGAGTTTGATGTTTATTATACGTTTAATTTTATCAGTAAGTATTTCTTTATTAGTCATGTGATAAAATAAATTATTTAAAAATAATACTGTCATTAAATTAAATTATTCATGCAGTGTTTCATTGAGTGTGCGCAAGTGAAACGGATTTTTTGACAGATGACAATGACAGTTCTGTGATTTTCATCGGCGCAATCCTTCGTTGTTGTTGCGCTTGCGTCTTGTTGTGTACTGTACTATTTCGGTGTTTCTTCTTATAACGACCCTATTTACCGTCTCTGGACCCCGATATCTTTCTTCATCTGATGACCTTTGCTTACCATACCTGATACCGTTGTAAATTGTGAACCTTGTAATAAACTCCTCATGAAAAGCATAAACGAGCAATTATCAACAAGCTGTGACGGTGCTCAAGCTTCCGAGTTATCTCAACCAGGACGTAGACAATTGTGCAGTATGGTCTGTATGTATTTAACCGTCAGACATGCTATTGTTATTGATTCAGAAGAGCAAAGACAGATAAATGCTGCTAGACAAACAAGGATTGCACTATTTCAGGTATTTATGTTTATATATTGTTTATCATATTTCTTTTGGATAAAAATGATCATACCAGTCAATGATTGACCTATGCTGTACTACTTTTAAACACAAATAAATATAATGTACATACTTACCAATACTTTTAACATGAAAATAATAGGTGTATGCAGTGATGTCTATTCTTTTATTAATATATACAAAAAGTAACATAATTGATATTAATTCAATGTTTTCTTTCACAGATATCATCATCTGATCGAATATGCCATGTATGCTGGATAAGTTGCAAGCGTGTTGCTATGCATATTGAGTGTGCTGATGATGCCTGTGGAGTTTCTATTTCAGACGAAGTGGTAATTAAAACATTAATAAGAGGAAAAATTAAATCCAGGCACATGTCAGGAAAAAATATATTATGTCTATGTTTTCATAGAAAATAATATGTCTGGCAGAACCGGGATTGTTGAATAATGTTGAAATTGTTTGGTCGGTCGATGAACACTGGATGATGCACTCACTTGATGAAGTGATGACGGTAGTGTGGTACCTTTTATATTTTACGAAGACATATATCTGCTCCAGCAGAATTTCTGACATGACGTTATAAGAAAACTGGATGAAAATAATGAGTATAAATATAACATTCTACTGCAACAAAGTGTTTTATTTATTTTCCCCGTTTCATTCAACAGGTATGTGGGTTGGTAAATAAGTGACCCCTTTTGACAACAAGATTTGGTTTATTATATCAACAGTATTTGAAGGTAGGTATAGCAACTATCTAACTAGGGTAGGTATTGTTTTGTACCTACTAAAAATGTAGTTAGTATTGTGAGTACTTTTGAGAAAGTACTTATTTATGAACAGCTGTGTTATTCTCATAAATAAATTATTTATTTATGAATGTTATATACATATGAATGTTATTTTCATTAATAAATTATTTATTTAGGAAAATAACACAGCTGAATTATATTGTTAAATTAAAAGTAATGTTACTGTGATTACTGTGACAACAATGTAGGTATTTAACCACATATTGAGCATATTATGTGGTGCTAGCCAGTAGGTAATGAATTATTAGTTTTATAGATGTAGATTAAATAATAATAATCGACTCTCATTTTATAGTGGCAATCATCGAGTCTTAGCATCGACTTAGGGCCATTTGGTTTTAAGGAATTAACAAAGTAAAAAAGATGTTTTAGACCATAGTCAGGTAAATGTTCCTATTTTAGAATAAACTTCGAGCGTTATTGATTACTTCATACACGTTGGTTTCCTTATTTCTGGTGACGGCAAATCCTAACCTAAAAACAAACATTAATATTTTTCAGACTTCGTGGCGTTTAAATCACCAAAGTAAATATAAGACATTATTTTCTAAACTTATAGAAAGCATTTCTACTATATCTTATATTTATACATATACTTTCATTATCAGGTTTTTCAATGTATGGAACGTGGGCATTGTTCTTTTGTTGCTTAAGAATTATCACCATGTTGCGTCATATTAACAGTAGCTTGTTTTACAATATATGGTCGCTTATAAACCATTTATTAGACGCTAAAAGTTTGTCGCTGACCTATTAATTCATTAGACAACTAAATATATTTGCAGACGAGAATGACATTTTAAAGAAGCTTCCTTAATTAGCACCCAAATTAAAATACAGTCTTATCTGCGTCGAGTTATCTTAATACAGTCAAAGAATGTTCAAACCGGTTTAGCAGACAAGTAAACAAAAAACCCACTGACAGCCCTTATCATGGCTAATAAATTAATTAATCATCGAAATATCTGTAATAGATTAGACAAGCCAGCAAGTGCGTCTATGGAATAAGTGTGTAAATTAAGAAATATTAACTTATCTATGGTAAACGATCAGGGAAATGCCGATACTTGATCTTAAGTAAAATATCCATTAAAATCACAGATTTCTTCGAAAATTAAATATATTTTTTCTTACTAAATATTTTTTTTATTTCATTAAACATTCTCCAAAAGTAAGCCTGAAGATGCCTGAGGGGCAAGTTAAAAATAATAACGAAATAAGTTACTTTCATCCCTAGGAAAACAATAGACTATTTCGACTGGCCTGTTGGTCTAGTGGTTAGTGACCCTGACTGCTATGCCGGAGGTCGTGGGTTCGATTCCCACCCAGGACAAATGTTTGTGTGATAAGCACGATCATTTGTTCTGTGTCTGGGTGTAATTTATCTGTAATATGTATGTATATAAAAATATATAAGTATGTTTATCAGTTGTCTAGTACCCATAACACAAGCTCTGCTTAGCTTGGGACTAGATGGCGTTGTGTGATAGTTGTGGAATATTATATTATTATTATTAAATCATTCCCTCACTAGTAAACAATCTATCTAACCTTTTGCCGACTATCAAAGCCAATCGTACCAGTTGCAGTCGATTTTTTGCAAACCTACAGATAAAGAATTCACAGCCTAAATAACTGAGCTGGAAAGCATAAAAGTTGCTCAAGAATTAAAGAAACATGTCTGCAAACGGACAGACTCAGGCAAACGACAGTCGATGGAGCAGACGTGTGCTATAGTGGAAACCGCATACGGGCAAACGTAGTGTGAAACGACCTACGGCCGGCGATTTGAAAAAAATGACTGGAAGCCGATAGATGCGAACCGCCTAAAACCGGAATGATTGAAGCTCTTCAGGAGAGGAATAATTTCAGCAGCGACAGCAATTTTCTGATATGATGATGATAACTATGAAGGGGAAAATAAAAGGCATACCCATATACACTTTTTTATCTTGATGAATCATCAAATGAGTCCCCCGCCCAGGGCCAGAGAGCAAGGACTGTCAGATTCGTATAAAAAATCTTCATTGTTCTTGGAAATGACATGAAGCAAATGGATTGACTGAATATTACATTTCCATCTGGATTCTGGTTTACAGAGGTTTATACTATCTATCGGAACTGCATCTGCGTCTGCATTTCCTTCGTCAAAACAAGTCTCAAGTCTTTTTTCAAGCTGTAAATCTTGATTAAAGACTTGAGACGTGCTTTGATAGACTGTATAATATCTGTGCTCTAAAACACAACTTATTATTTTGGAGATTACTTATCTGCCAAAGAATATAAAATCATCATTACTTTGTCCTTTTCAACGTTAAACTGCCATTAAATTACTAATCATGGTGACTATTGAAAAACAATTTACTGACGCAATTTCTAATCAGGCGACAAAGTCTTCCAGATTAAGCTTATGTTGTCTTTATTAAGTTCTGATCTATATCCTGGTTATCTTTACTTATCTTCCTACTAGCTTGCTACTCTTCTTCTCTAAGTCTGAAATATAAATATCGTAAGTAACAATTTACCCGTATTTTTAATTTTGTTACGTAAATCGAAGTTGGCGAAGATACGACTTTTTTTTAAAACGGCAATTAGTCACAATTTTTTTTCTTGCTTTTGACGTCACGGCCCTCCACTCTAAGTTTTGATGACTTTTTTTAAAGTTTTGGTGCGAAAACTAACCATCAGACTAATTAGATTTGCAATTATGAATGCTGTCAAAATTTCGTTTATTAATGGAATGAGAAACGTCTTTTCTAATTGTTATTTTTTTACTAGGAAGACATCAGAAACAATCTTCCTTTCTCCACACAATTTCAAATAATAAAAAAAGAAACAAACACGCGGAAGAAGGAAAAACAATTTTCTTTAACAATATGTGAAAGTTTATAATTGAGTCTTTTATTAAAATTTCATATCAAAACAGCTATCTTATAAATTTATAAAGACGTGATAAAAATCGCGACACATACAAGCGCATTGTAGAACAATCATGATAAGACTGTAATTTTTCCACTACAATATTTGTTTTTCAAGGATTCAGTGTGATATCCGATTAGAGGTGGTGAAGGTCATAGGATCTTGAATCATCAGTGCGGAATATAGGGCTCTGTATATTCTGATGGATGAAAAAAAAGAGGTGGACTATACAAAAGCAATGAACAGATTGTGACAAGGAGAGAAGATGGTGGATAAAATGCGAGTGATACAGTGATGTCTAAAATAGATGAAGAAATACCTCTAATAAATAACGTGACACTAGAGCAGAAAACAAAGATGGATACAATGTTCAATACATGGTTTAGTGATTTCCAAAGAAAAGAAGAAAGAATTAAGTGTATTTATTCGCATTAAAACCAAATAAAAGATGGTCGAAGCGCTATGAAGTATGATTTAGTTGATTGATAAGTCGATATATTTACTCAGCCATCCGTTTTCTACTAGTGTTCCGAAAGTAACTGAACGAGAACTGGGAGCGAATTCTTATAAAATCGGAGAAATTAGAAAATGCTATCAAAGAAAATATTGATTTGTACTTTACTGCAGGAAATTGTTTGACAAGCCCGTAAATGGTGGGGTTCGCGAGAATAGATCAAACAACTAGGAAATTCAATTTGTTTCGTTTGATTGTTTTATTTGTCGTAGCGCAAATTATTATCGTTCAGTTGGCAATTGAAAACAATGAGACCACTATCTTCCAACACCCAATACCACCTATCTTTAAGCCTATCACATTACAGTTACGAAAACTAAAGAATGAACTAACTAAAGTTAATTTAATCAACAGCATTAGCCGCAAGATATTCACTGCTGAAAAAAGGCCGGTGGCTTAGACTGCCACGCCGAAATGCAATCTACCGCTTACATTCATTGGTTGTCCGCGACTTTCACGATGTCGTCGGTCCACCTAGTGAGAGGCCTGCCCACGTTGCATCTTCTGGCTCGCGGTCGCCACTTGAAATCTTTTACCCCCCATCAATTGTCAGTTCTAATGATTTTATTTTAAAGATGTAAAAATCTGCCGCTTTAAAACTATGTAGATAAAATAGGGCATATCATTTAAATTCCGGCATGATCCAATATTCAAAACACTGCGATAACTCGGGAAATACCCATTAAAACATTGCCCAGTACCACCTACCAATACTAATCTTATCACTGCAACATCCTTATCATTATCCGCGCCAATCTCCCTTATCAGACCTTTGTTAACACTCTTAGCATTGATTACTTCATTAAGCAATTAATTAGCCGTTACTTCATAGTTGTCATTCTATTGAATTATTGTTTTTGCAATTTACCTCATTTAGTCGTAATAATTTTACTCTAGTATTTTCCTTATATTTTTCAACTTCAATGGAGACTATATTCTTAGGCTTAGTCGGGGATCTAAAGCCTGAGTTACTCACTATACTAATTGGGTTGTAGAGGTCAGATCAGATACGAAGTAGCTCCTTGTAGTATACTAGGTATTTGGCTGCATTCAGTTATATTGGAAATCGACCACAAGAAGAATTTCTGAAGCAATGGAAGTCTAAATTATTTTCTTTTAAAGTCCGATAAAATCTTTTGTCCAGTACTTTATCGTGCGTCATCTATACATATAATAAATTTGTAGAAAAGTGGTGTCTGTACAATGGAAATATACAAAAAAAAAAGTAGCAGGGGTTGTTATTTTATCGATGCCGAACCCGAAACTGTAATTAGATTTTTGAAGTGAAAACTTCTTTAGCGGCGTTGTACACTTTTTCTGTAATGGGTAAAAAATTTAAAACTCGCGTCAGGGTCACGTGACCCACTCGCGTCAGGGTCACGTGACCCTGATCGAAAATGAGTAAGACGTCATTCAAATTAAAAATAAAACATAGTAACAAAAAAGTTTTCACTTCTACCGGCACTCCTGGAGTGCAACCTTTTTTTGAAGTGAAAACTTCTTTAGCGGCGTTGTACACTTTTTCTGTAATGGGTAAAAAATTTAAAACTCGCGTCAGGGTCACGTGACCGTCAGGGTCACGTGACCGTCAGGGTCACGTGACCCTGATCGAAAATGAGTAAGACGTCATTCAAATTAAAAATAAAACATAGTAACAAAAAAGTTTTCACTTCTACCGGCACTCCTGGAGTGCAACCTTTTTTTTTTTTGTCTGTTTGTCTGTTTGTCTGTGTGTTTGTGCACGCTAATCTTCGGAACTACTGGACGGATTTGAATGATTTTTTTTTGTTGTATAGGTATTAAGTCCCGTTAACATATAGGCTATAATTTATCTTGGAAACTTGAACACCTGATGCAGAACTGCAACAGACCTGCTAAACTATAAGAGATACAAAAATGATGCCATAGCAAAAATTGTTCCACGTGATGAGTATTTTCTGCTAAGAGAATAAAATTGAAGATCCTGGACACCTGATGTGGAACTTCAAGAGCCCAGCTACACTATAACATATACAGGAATGACGTCCTAGCAAGAGTTGTTCAGCCTGATGAGCACCTTCTGTTGATGTATAAAAATTGAAGATCTGGAACACCTGATGTGGAACTTCAAGAGCCCAGCTACACTATAACATATACAGGAATGACGTCTTAGCAAGAGTTGTTCAGCCTGATGAGTACCTTCTGTTGATGTATAAAAATTGAAGATCTGGAACACCTGATGTGGAACTTTAAGAGCCCAGCTACACTATAACATATACAGGAATGGCGTCTTAGCAAGAGTTGTTCAGCCTGATGAGCACCTTCTGTTGATGTATAAAAATTGAAGATCTGGAACACCTGATGTGGAACTCCAAGAGCCCAGCTACACTATAACATATACAGGAATGGCGTCTTAGCAAGAGTTTTTCAGCCTGATGAGCACCTTCTGTTGATGTATAAAAATTGAAGATCTGGAACACCTGATGTGGAACTCCAAGAGCCCAGCTACACTATAACATATAAGGCAATGACGTCTTAGCAAGAGTTGTTTAGTCTGATGGGCATTTCCTGTTGTCTTACAAAAATGAAAGATCTGGAACGTCTGGAATCGTCTCGCGCATCCCGTTGTTTTCCCGTCCCCAGGCTCCGAGAATTCGACATCAGACGTTTCAGATCTTCGATTTTGACGTCCCCAACTGCTGGCATAAGCAACAGGATCCGCGTACGAAGTCGCGGGCAGAAGCTAGTTCTAAATAAATTCTTCAAAGGCATTTGAAATAAAATTGACTAAGAACTTATTGACGTTCCATATTGATACGAATTTATCAATTCACATGACTTGTTGCTGTTTTCAAGTATCATAGCAAACCTTAGCTTATCTTAGTTTGTCAATGTCCTCTATAAGGAAAACAATAAGTCATTTAATGATGGTATATTCTTTTTGTTTTACAAAAGCGTCGCTTCTATCATGTTCTTCTGGTAGTTTAAGATTACAAAATTCGTTAGACACAATTCACGATCATTGTTTGTCTAATGAGCTCTTAAATGTATTGACTCACCTTTCCTTTTATACTTCTTCCTGATTTAGATGCGAGTTACAATGAGACGCATCTGTCTTTTGAAATACTTCAATATTATTATACCGGTACAACAAGCCTGTCTCAACCCCCTCTTCTCCAGTTCTTTCGATCTGACCACGTCGTTGTATCAATTACATCTTTGTGCAACGATTTGTTTTCAAGTTTAAGAGCGCTATTACATACTGAAAGAACACAGTTTCTGTCAATTTGACATCGTGATGCCCCCCGCATAAAAACAAAACACTAACGAAACAGATATGCCTCGTATACCAGGAAGAAAACAACATGAGCTTTTGCCACTTTTCTTTCGAATAAACAAAGTAAGATCCCGAGCTTCTAGACACTACTTATATTCTTAAACGAATGGATAATATGATAAATGTATACCTATCAAAATAAAATAAGGGCCACTCATTATATTACACTTTAAACCGCACATTGTGTCACACTGCGAATTGGATATAATTGTAATTTACAAAGTGTGCATTATAAAGATTATTCAATTCCATTCTATAATACGAGTAAATTATCTTGTTATGATATCATTCAAGTGTTAATTTTGTTTCTAGTGGCTAACTTGAATTCATAACTTATTTAATTAGATTTTTGAAATTATTTAGAATTTACGATTTGGTGTTTAAAATTTTTCAAACTTTTCTTTGACTTATACATCAAACAGTCATTTATGCCATCTATTCAGAGACATAATTATGGACGCAAAACCAGCCACTTGGGGTGATTACGGTGACATAGATAAGGAGATATAGCCAGAAGTGGTCGGTTTAATGCTCGAATATTTCCAACCAGTGGTATAAAATATTTGAAACTAGTGTCAAAAGAGACGGGTAATATCATCAAACGCCGTGATCCAGGAAGAAAGTGAGTAAGGCCCAAGAAGTCCATCAAGTTCGTTAAACCGCGCAAAGAGAGCGATAATCTACTGCGCGGATCATACAAACTCCATTGCGACCAGCCACAAGCTCCCCTATAATTGACAAGACAATTTCAAATCGACACAATGAAGATTAAAAAATAATATTCAAGAAGATTCTTGGTTCGCCTGCAGTTAACTGTGAGCGGATGGTGCAAATCGTTACACATTTGCAAAGGAGATTGAACTGTTTTGACTGGGCTTCAGTGCTTCATATACTGGGTTACAGCTGGATTATTTTTTTAATAAAGACAGATCTAATCAGAGTTCAACAGGTTTCAGATCATTTCACTCTTGAAACAGAATGTTTTGGTGAGCTTTAAATTATAATCTCTATCTCGCAAAACTGAGCTTTCACTTCCTAACGAAGGTACGTAACTGCTCAAAATTGCGTAGAAAATGTGGTTCAACTCCACATTATTTCATTTGCACAGCAAGTAGTACCTGATTTCATCTTCGATCAATCGCGACTAACAGTGCATAGATTCGTTTATGCTCGAATTACGATGCTACAATTGGTCACTCAGGCTTTTTACCTGATTTCTATTGAAATGGTATAGAAAATGTTCGTTATTTAATACAGAACACTTCACCTTCAGTAAAATAACACGTATCCGTTTCGACCGCGCGGCCATGACGTTTTTTTTAAATAAAAACCATCCCAAGTTTTTGTAAAAATATGTAAAAGTCGATTCCCAAAAACCATGAATTTGTCAAAGCAATGGTTAAAAAGTTATAAGGGTTTGAACGTGGCCGCGCCATCGAAACTTTCCGAACCGCGCGGCCATGGAGATCTTTAAAACTAAGAGTCGCAGAGACCTGAAATTTTGGGAAATAGTAGATTGAATTTGTAAACCAAATGTAAAAATATAGAAAAAAATCCTGTGTTTGTATTTTAGGAGTTGTAAGGATAAAACCTCATGGCCGCGCCATTGAAACGGTGACAAAAACGTTATCGCCGATATCTCACTGAAAAAGAAACTCAGACGTCTGAAATTTGTTGTAAAACACAGATTTGCATTTGTCAAAACTTGTAAAAATACAACAAAAAATCCTAGGTTTACATTTCAGGAGCTGTAAGACTAAAACGCCATGGCCGCGCCATCGAAACGTTAAAAATTTAGTTTTTCGCCAATATCTCGCTGAAAAAGCATCGCAGAGGTCTGAAGTTTTTTGTAAAACACAGATTTGAATTTGTCAAAACTACACACATCAAAAGTGTCTAGGGATCAACATATATTTTTGCAATAACTTTTCTCCTGATTGATATTAATTAAAATGTTCTTTAAGGATTCATCAAATAAAGTGATAACGTTTGTCACAGTAACGATAAACCAAGTCACCTTTGCATTCATAAAGAAATTTGCCATTTTCCTAATAAAGGGATTTTTGACATTTGAACCACTAACATTAAAGTTCGAAAAAAAGACTGAAATAACAGTTTTCTTTAAAATTTTATTGGGTAACTTAAACAATTAATAATCCGTGTTTCTACCGCGAACACTAACAACACAAGAACATCGGTTTGGCATACTCAAAATTAGTTCATCCAAATCACGCTGTGGAATGGCCGCCCATGTTCGTTGCAACAACAAAAAAAGGTCTTCTTGCGACTGGATACCCTCCATATTCGGCAGAGCTCTTCTCTGTAGCATATCCCATGCATGCTCAATCGGGTTCAAGTCTGGCGACTGAGCAGGCCAGGGCAGGACATTGATGTTAGCTGCGGCGAGAGTCTGTCTTACAACTCTTGCGGTGTGCGGTCGTGCATTATCATGCATTAACTGAAATAAGGGACCGATTTGCACTTGTAGAGGAACGATGACGTCTGATACAATCGTCTCAGCATAAATTTGAGCGTTGAGGTTGCCTCTGATCCAAATCAACTCAGTTCTTCCGCCGATCCAAATACCCGCCCATACCATGATGGTTCCACCACTATAAGGATGGACTTCCTGGCAGGATTTTAATCGCTGTTGGCGTCCAGGGGTTCTCCAGTGTCGTATACGTCTTGTATCCGGTCTCATACCAAAACGAGACTCATCAGAAAAGCACACGAAACGCCATTGTTCTTCTGCCCAATTTCTGTGTTCAAGAGCCCATTGATATCGAATCCTACGATTGTGCATTGCTATAGGTGGTACCCGTAGCGGTCTTCGGGAATGAAGGTTCACTTCATGCAAGCGGTTTCTGACTGTTTGGTCGCTAATTAAGTTCCCTGAAGAGTGATGAAGCCTCACGGCTAACATCATGGCGGTTATTGTTGGAGCTCTTCGAGTTAAGATTTGAATGTATCGGTCTTGTCTCCGTGTGGTGCAGCGATACCGTCCTCCATGGCGCTCAGCCACGGTACCAGTGCTTCGGTAACGTGTCCAAAGTCGACTGATAACACTCTGACTTGTATTCAGAGCTAAAGCCACAGTACGTTGCCGGGAACCAGCCTCTATCATTCCCACGGCTCTGAGCATTTCTTCCCTGCTTAAATGACGTCGCCGCTCCATAATAACGTTGGTTTTAATCAGTAGTAGGGAAACAGTAGCACTAATAATGTCTTCAATGCGTTGTATGTTTTTATAGGGAAAATATTGACAGCTGATTTTCATCTTTTACTCGAATTTGATTTACAGTTCCTGATTCAAATTATGAAATGCACCAAAAAGGATCCATATAAATTTATAAAATCATAAATTTATTACAAAGCCACATCTCAATCTCAAGAAATCCGCATAAAAATGCTTGATCCCTAGACACTTTTGATGTGTGTAGTAAAAATACAACAAAAAATCCTAGGGTTATATTTGAGGAGCTGTTGAAGAAAATCTTCAATGCGTCTTGAATATGTCGATTAGGGTGACCACGGATTATTATTTACAGAGAAATTTCCACCTTTTTTATAAGAAATGATATCCCAAGGATTCGTCGAACAATGAGGAGCAATAATATGGCTATATCTTTAAAAATCACATAAATTAGAGATTGTTCGATGTTGAGTGCTCCATTTAAAGACAGGGCATCTTTAAATGGAGCTTATTCTCACTATAGTTTTTAAAATTCTCATGTAGTTTAATATCTTAATAGTCATCGATTAAACCATATGTTAAATTATGTATCGTCTTACACCGACCTGACAGACCTGAATTTTTAATTTAATAATTAGTTTTTTTTTAAACATATACCAACAATCGAACAATCTCTAATTTATGTGATTTTTAAAGATTTTGTTCAACGAATCCTTGGGATATCATTTCTAATAAAAAGGTGGAAATTTCTCTGTAAATAATGATCCGTTGTCACCCTAATCGACATATTCAAGACGCATTGAAGATTTTCTTCAACTGCTCCTCAAATATAAACCTAGGATTTTTCGTTGTATTTTTACTAGTTTTGACAAATTCAAATCTGTGTTTTACAAAAAACTTCAGACCTCTGCGATGCTTTTTCAGTGAGATATTGGCGAAAAACTAAATTTTTAACGTTTCGATGGCGCGGCCATGGCGTTTTAGTCTTACAGCTCCTGAAATGTAAACCTAGGATTTTTTGTTGTATTTTTACAAGTTTTGACAAATGCAAATCTGTGTTTTACAACAAATTTCAGACGTCTGAGTTTCTTTTTCAGTGAGATATCGGCGATAACGTTTTTGTCACCGTTTCAATGGCGCGGCCATGAGGTTTTATCCTTACAACTCCTAAAATACAAACACAGGATTTTTTTCTATATTTTTACATTTGGTTTACAAATTCAATCTACTATTTCCCAAAATTTCAGGTCTCTGCGACTCTTAGTTTTAAAGATCTCCATGGCCGCGCGGTTCGGAAAGTTTCGATGGCGCGGCCACGTTCAAACCCTTATAACTTTTTAACCATTGCTTTGACAAATTCATGGTTTTTGGGAATCGACTTTTACATATTTTTACAAAAACTTGGGATGGTTTTTATTTAAAAAAAACGTCATGGCCGCGCGGTCGAAACGGACACAAATAACACAGGGTTTAAGAGAAAAAAGAACTCTTTAGAACATTGAAAACATTATTTTTTCGATTTCATTATTTTATTTATGAAACTTGACACATTCCTGTAATTTATCACTTTTCATTCAATTTCGCTTATTTTTACGATTTATTGGAATGCTAACTTATTTTTTGTATGTTTTGTTCTGAGTAGTATCTGTATTCATGAATAAAATTCACAAAATACCCTCTTGTATAAAAAACTTACATTCATTTAATGCATTTAAGACTCAGTTAGCACAATATTTGGTTGAAAATAGCACCTTTCGTCAACACTGAATGCATTGTACCCGGGTACGTCCTTAAACTACGTCCAGCCACCGAAGGACGGGCAGCAGCGTTCTTACAAACTTTCGGTGACCCTACTGCGATCCCCAAGCCGCCTGCCAAGCGTGGGGATTATGGCAACCCCCCCCCCCCCCATTATGATTGACAATGATAGCACACGGCCCCCAGTCCCCGGCAGCTCCGCTATTCCTGGTCTGGGTAGCGGATCGGGTAACGGCGGAGCAGGGGGTGCTAAGAATCCCCGGCAGATGCCCCGCTACCACCCCCAACGGACTTTGGCCCTGGCAACACACAACATCCGCACACTGAGGACCGATGAGAAGATTATCGAGCTGGAGGAAGAATTGAGCAAAATGCGATGGGATATCTTGGGATTATCTGAAATCTGAAGAGAGGGTCAGGATACGATAGTTCTAGATTCCGGCAACATGCTCTTCTACCGGGAAGGAGACCGTAAATCCCAGGGTGGTGTTGGATTTCTCGTCCGCAGGTCCCTCATCAACAACGTTATGAAAGTCGACAGTGTGTCGAGTAGGGTAGCATACCTTATACTCAGAATAACCAACCGGTATTCGTTGAAGGTCATACAGGTATATGCGCCGACCTCGACACATTCTGATGATGAAGTAGAGGCATTGTATGAGGAGATATCCGAGGCCATACATACCTCCGAAACATACTTCACCGTTGTTATGGGGGACTTCAACGCGAAGGTGGGCGCACGGAATGGCGATGAGTTGAGAGTGGGGCCATTTGGGTATGGGCAGCGAAACCATAGGGGCCAGCGACTGGTCGACTTCATGGAAAAGGAAGAACTTCATTTAATGAACTCCTATTTCCAGAAGCGGCCATCCAGGAAGTGGACGTGGATGAGCCCCGATGGTACTACCAGAAATGAGATCGATTTCATCATGACGACCAAGAAGCGAATATTCAGTGATGTCTCTGTGATCGCTAAGGTAAAAACCGGTAGCGATCACCGAATTGTCAGAGGCACACTGAATATCAATGTCAAGCTTGAAAGGTCTCGTCTGGTGAAGTCCACGCTCCGACCTGGTCCTGCCCACATCCGGAACCCCGAAGACTTTCAACTCGAACTACACAATCGCTTCCAGTGCCTAACCGAATGCGAAACTGTGGACGAGATTAACAATGGGTTAGTGGAAACTGTCCAAGCTGTGGGGTCCAAGTTCTTTAAGACCCCGCGCCGCAATAAACCTCAAAAGCTCTCGAACGGAACCATCAAGTTGATGCAAGACCGGACCGAGATGAGGCTGCAATCTTCAGCTGATATGTCGGAATATGGCAAACTCAATAGACGAATCTCTAAATCAATGCGACGTGACCTGCGGGCCTTTAGTGCGGCACGGATCAAAGAGGCAATCGAGCGGAACCAGGGCTCAAAAGTCTTCGCAAAGAATTCGTCTATTGGGCAGAGCCAAATGACAAAGCTGAAGATTAACGACGGCAGCATCATTTCGACGAAACCGGAGATCCTAAGAGAGCTTGAGAGGTTTTACGGACAGTTATACACATCAACACGACAACCCAGTGTCGGTACAGCTCGAGACGCAAGAGCTAAACTGACTCGACACTACACTGAGGATATCCCGGACATCAGCCTGTACGAGATTAGAATGGCTCTTAAACAGCTCAAGAATAACAAGGCGCCTGGTGAGGACGGAATCACAACAGAACTTCTGAGAGCGGGTGGAAAACCGGTACTTCTAGTCCTCCAGAAGTTATTTAATTCTGTCATACTCGAAGGTTCTACGCCAGAAGCATGGCACAGGAGTGTGGTTGTTCTTTTCTTCAAAAAGGGTGATAACACCTTGTTGAAGAACTACAGGCCAATCTCACTTCTGAGCCATGTATACAAGCTGTTCTCAAGAGTCATTACGAACCGTCTCGAACGCAGGTTTGATGACTTCCAGCCTCCCGAACAAGCCGGTTTCCGAAAAGGTTTTAGTACTATAGACCACATACACACGCTCCGCCAGATTATACAGAAGACAGAGGAGTATAATCGGCCATTGTGTTTAGCGTTTGTGGACTATGAAAAAGCCTTCGATTCAATCGAAACCTGGGCAGTATTGCAGTCCCTCCAACGATGTCATATCGACTATAGGTATATCGAAGTGTTGAAGTGTTTGTATAGAAACGCCACCATGTCCATCCGACTTCAGGAAGAGACCACGAAACCAATCCAATTGCAGAAAGGCGTGAGACAGGGAGACGTTATTTCTCCGAAACTGTTCACGAACGCGTTGGAGGACGTTTTCAAGCTCTTGGAATGGAACGGACTCGGCATCAATATCAATGGCGAATACATCACTCACCTTCGTTTTGCCGATGATATAGTCATCATGGCAGAATCGTTGGAGCACCTCAATGCTATGCTCAGCGACCTTAGTATCGTTTCCCAACGGGTCGGCCTTAAAATGAACATGGACAAGACGAAAGTCATGTCGAATGTCCATGTGGCACCCGTACCGGTTGTTGTTGGGAATGATACTCTCGAAGTTGTAGACCATTATACTTACCTTGGACAGATTGTTCAGTTAGGTAGGTCCAACTTCGAGAAAGAGGTCGCCCGAAGAATCCAACTCGGATGGGCAGCGTTCGGGAAGTTACGTGATATCTTCTCATCGAGAATCCCACAGTGTCTCAAGACAAGGGTGTTTAACCAGTGTGTGTTGCCAGTGATGACATATGGCTCTGAAACGTGGTCTTTGACTGCTGGCCTTTTAGAGAGACTAAAAGTCACTCAACGAGCAATGGAAAGAGCTATGCTTGGAGTTTCTTTGCGGGATAAAATCCGGAACATGGATATTCGGCGAAGAACCAGAGTCACCGACATAGCTCATAAAATTTGCAAGTTGAAGTGGC
Organism: Agrotis clavis; assembly: GCA_954870645.1. Taxonomy (NCBI): domain Eukaryota; kingdom Metazoa; phylum Arthropoda; class Insecta; order Lepidoptera; family Noctuidae; genus Agrotis; species Agrotis clavis. Next base: position 22,473,663 of record OX940931.1, on the reverse strand, counting down.
AATGGGCAGGCCACATCGCTCGTAGAACTGACAACCGATGGGGAAGAAAAGTTCTCGAGTGGCGACCACGGACCGGAAAACGCAGCGTAGGCAGGCCTCCCACTAGGTGGACCGACGACATCGTGAGGGTCGCGGGCAGCCGATGGATGCAAGTGGCGAATTGTCGTTCGGCGTGGCGGTCTAAGGGGGAGGCCTATGTTCAGCAGTGGACGTCTTCCGGCTGATGATGATGATGATGATGAATGCATTGTATGAATGTGGGTGTTAAAATTGAGTTGTGATTGTTGTGGTGATGTATTAACTTAGTTTAAGATAATATTGTTCTCAAGTAAGTGACGTTTTTTGTGTCTTTTTTTGAGAATAAAGTTCTTTAAACCTAAAATAATATCAGGCGAAAGAGCCATGGCCGGTTGAGTGCTTGAACTTCAATGCTGCTAAGACGTGAATTTTTCCGCAAAAAGGAGCCAATCCGACCCGGTTCCTTCTATCTTTCTGAGGTGTAACCAGCTAGGACCGTTGACATCGACCCACAATACTAGTCCACTTATTGAGTTGGCTGCAAAAAAGTTAGGTACATGGAGTGGTACAGGTTTGCCAAATCCCAACTCGATGCAATTGAGTAAATTTAATAGCGCCCGGCATTGATCGAGGCCACGATCTGCGGGGCGAGACGGAATGGGAAGTAGTCACCTCGAATCCTTATGCAAAGCAGTCATGCTAGCGAAGTAGGAGGTGGAACACGTGAGGGAGAGGACAGCCGCGTGACCTACGAATTTCCAATCAGAGAGGTACGCCTTGGAGGGCCGGAGCTTGTCTTGGTCACTGGACTGTCTTATCAGGTAACGGTGACCCTGGAACGTAAAGGGCTACTGAAGGATCACCATGGATATTAGTCAGAACGAGTCTGGTAATAAATCCCGTCCCGCTCGGGAGGACAAATTTGATGATTTTACCAAAAAAAAAAAAAAATACAATGCAGCTGCCAAAACGGAATACCGCAATTGACTGGATGCCGAACCTGATACAAGACTTCAACTCTCTTCGATCAAACCTAAAACAAGAAATCGACTGATAAAAAAAAACTTTTTGAAAAAAAGTACCGACTTCAAAAACGAATACAAAAAAGTTTAAAATAACTTTTCTTTTGGAAGTCGGTAGCTTAGTTATTTATTTCATTGGCTATTGCCACCGACTTCCAAAAGAAAAGTTACTTTTTATTATTCGTTTTTGAAGTCGGTACTTTTCTCAAAAAGTTTTTTTTTTAGTTACTTTTCTCTGGGTTAACCGCTACCTCAAAACGATCAGATCAATTTTTCACGGATTTTCGGGGCGCACGTTAGAGAGCCAAATCCTGCCGGAGCGCGGCGGCGTCGCGGGACTGTCTTATCAGGTATCCATGGCCCCGGATTGCAATGGGTTATTGAAGGACACCGTAGATTTTAGTCAGTAGTGTCAGTACAAGTTTGTATGTCCTTCCTGTAGTCCTGTCCTTCCCTGGGTGGAAGGGCTGATCTGATGATTTTACCACGTAATAAAAAGCCATACCACCAGGGGCATGGCCGGTGGTATGGTGGGTCCCGCACGAGCTATATTATCCAAACGAACTGGAATATTTGGGAAGTTAGCAAGTCTGAAATTACATTTAATTACCAATTCAGAAAAAAAGCTATCAGAATTATGTAGCGGAAGGGGGGGGCATAACGGGGACTTTAAGGATAACAAACAATAAAAGAATGAATAAAATATATTTACTAATGAAAACTAATCATAGCACTTTGGTCACTTATTAATCTAACATTTGGCATAGAATTTTGTGAAATAACTAATCAAATAATGAAGATCGCTGTCAGATTGAAGATTGACACAAAATGACCCCCTGAGCGACAACAACACACACCTAATGCGCGTAGTTACTTGAATATGTTGATGCCCCGTTTTGCCCCGCGACCCCGTTATGCCCCCCTCTCCCCTACATTATTTTTATTATCTACAATTATATCCACATTCGAATATAGTACGAAAATACAATCAACACATTTATATATTTACATTGTAAACAGATCAAAATTAAATTAATTCAAAATATTAGCTTGTATCAAGAAAGGTAGGTTATGCTGTACTCTTGGCGATTGGGAAAATTACTGGCCACCACTTATGACCTGCGGAAAATTCGAGGTACTACATTTTTCACATGGAATTTGATGTCATGACAAAGACACTAGGGCCGCGTATGAAGGTCATGAATGGTGGCGTGTATTTTAAATTTTAATAATTACGTGACTAATGTCAAAATGGTTGCGAGCGATGCGTCCTCCCTCAAAAGGCGCCCCGCGCCGTCTAAATCAAAGAACAAAGCGTTCTTGGTTTTGTTGAATTTTGTCATTGCTTATTTTAATTGTTTAATACTATTATTTTACTTTTAAATGAGCTAATTATTTTTTTAATGCAAGCTAAGATAGTAACCTTAGTTATTCAATGCTTTTTGATTGAATATTCAGTAAATATTGATAGATAAAAAATATAATTTCGGACGAAAAAATGTCAAATTCTTCCTGTTTTGAAAAATTATTTTTGGTGTATTTCTGAATGGAAAATAAAAAAGTGATTAATGCAGTCCAAATATAATCTTTCAGATGTACCATGGACATTTTCAAATATTATTTTACTATTATACCTTCTATGTAATTCGGTACCAAAGTATGACAAAAAGTAGAATTTTATGAAACATCCTTTGCCGAGACAAGGTTTTTACTCATGTATGTAAACAAATCTAAAAATTTGTTTAAAGCACTCCACACAGAAATAATCAAACTTTCTCGAGTATATATCTTTTTTTTATTTGTGGCAATGACATACCCAGAATCAGGTTCCAAAAGTCGCGCAAAAACAACGAAACGTGTGAAAGCCCTCTTAAGCCACAAGTTTTTTAGTGATATCTTGCATGTCAACCTAGAAGAGGTTGAGACACTGGACAATCCTGTGAAACCTTGAATGTAAGACCTCCAGCCATAGGTTTACATGCACGCTAACACATTTTTTTTTGTCACCATTGGTTTTGTCACGCCAAGTATGATTGGTGTCTATCATGTGATCGTTGTTTGACCTTATTTCTATCATTTTGAAAGAAACAAACCATTTCCGCCTCCTTTATTAGTAAATATTATGAAAAACCGAATCTTTGTATCTTTTGATATGTTTCAGATACCAATTCAAACTACGCAATAATTAAGGATCTGTGATGAAGATAATAAGTTTCTATACGATGTAATTATTGGTACTAATGTTATTAATTTCCTGTTTATAGATGTTTTATGTTTTATTGTATGTACGTCATACTGGATTGGGAGTTTACCAAGGAAAGTTGATTATGAGATCCGATTGTATCGACAACTGTAAAAACCTGCAATGCGGTAGTTGTATAAGGCGGCACGATTGCCAATATCAGCAATAAGCAAGGACCATCATGTTTCTTGATCATATTGATTTGACTGCCATTGAAAATGATAAATGCAATTCTATGGGAACACATAGTCATGTTTCTTAAATCGCCGCGCTGCTCAGTATCCGCAAGTGTTTTTTTGTGAGTTACTGTGTATGCCCGAACTGTAACAGTGTTTAAACTTTTAAACACAACTGTGTTTAAAAAGAGTAAGTATGGAGTTTCTTGCCCATTCTTCTCCATACAACCTACCTTAGCGAATGGGTGTAGAATCAATCCCATCCCATCCCTTTCCTTAATTTTAATATTCGACGTTTAAAAGTGCCTCACTGATGGCCTATTTAAAATAAATGATTTGACTTTGACTTTTGACTTTAACTAACCCAAAAATTCCCGGATAGGACACATAACTGGCGACATCTTAGTACTCGTTTCCACAGAGGTCCGTTTTGCAATAGCGTATGTTTGTACGACCGAGTTCACACACACAACAGTATTAAAATACTGATCTGTATTAAATTACTTTCCTGACGTGTGCCTTAAAAATGGTACTGTCAATGCTGTGAAATCACCTCCCGTAGCGACGAATCCTTTAAAATTACGAATGCTCTGTGCAAAACGCGCCCATAATGTATTATGTCTATCTATATTCTATATTATCAATCAGGAGAATTATCATATCAGTCAGCCGTAAGACGTCCACTGCTGAACATAGGCCTCCCTTATAGACTTGCAATAGGACCGGTTGGAAGCGGCTTGCATCCAGCGTGATCCTCTGGTCTTCATAAGATCGTCTGTCTACCTTGTGGGTGGCCGTCCTATGCTGCGCTTGCCGGTGCGGGAGAATGTAGGCGTGATATTTATGCTAATGTTTCATATTACACGGTACTTCCTACAAAGTATAAATCTATTTCTACCTCACACCAGTCTCCAATAAATCAACCTTCACTGTCTACAACTCATGATACGGTTCATAACACACAATATAAAAATACTCCCTAATCTCAGTGCACTATGATTGTCGCATGATTGTTGCACTCACAAAGTACTGACAACGTAGACAGATCTGCTGCCAAGTGCTGGTTGTAGAAATTAAGTGTCACCATTTTAACTTATACTAACTTTAGATCGTAACACGTATATTCTAAAGCCCATTTTCAGTGACAATCAAAAGTTATTCCTTCTATCAAATCTAGGTTGAACTTTTATTACAAAATCATCGTTTACCCTGGTGCAGCAGCTTTAATGATTGAACACTATTTGCATAGAGCAGATGGTCAACATTAGCACAGACGATTTGTGAGGTCATATAATTTGGCCAACCTGACATCATCCGCAACTGCCCGTTACAATTCGAAATCCGTTCCTATATGAAGTAAAGAATACTGCGCAATAAGTAGCTTCTTGATTTAATATTTTTGTTTCTTAATAAGATGGATATTGGCAGTTACAATTCTAAAGTTATCAACATTGAACTGATAATTGGTCTTATCATAATATACCTTTTTTTTTTTTTAGCGTGGTAAAATCATCAAATGAGACCTCCAACCCCGGGCAGGGCGGGAGGGACTGTCAGACTTCTACTGACTAAAATCCACGGTGTCCTTCATAGCCTGTTATGTTCCGGGGTTACGGTGAGGGAATAATCCCGCGACCCCGGCAGGCTTTGGCCCTCTGAGAGGGGGGCCCCGTCATTATGCTGACGCTCTTTGAGGCGCGCGTGGGACACAACGCGCCGTCGACCCGGGCATGGTCCTTGGTCGGGCAGCGAGTTGCCCTTTACTCGCTGCCCGCATGCCCGCGCCTACGGTGGCCGGAGATCATCAAGCGACGTCCGTCGCCGTGGGCGCCTACCACTGCGGCTGGGGCGGAGGGAGGACGCTGTCCTCTCTCGCTCGCGGCCTGCCTCCTCCTTCACGAGCATTACTGCCTCGCAGAAGGAGCTGACCGCTTCCCACTCCGTCTCGCCCCGCAGCATGGCCGCAACCAATGCCGGGCGCGAGAGGTCTCTGATCATAATATACCTAAAGGTTTTCGTTAAAAATTAATTACTTGGAGAACATTATCATCTTCCAGGCTACTGAGGTCGTATCAACACGCCTTTTTCTACTTCAATATCTTCATCTTCTGTATCTTTTCCTTTCCTCTCATCAATTCCTTCTCCCTTTTTCTCTTACTGGTCCCTTTTAAGTGTCATGTAATCTTTAACTCTTCTATCATTCATATCATTCTCTCCTTCTCTCACTCCCTCAAGCTTATTACTTGTTAATTTCTTAGCTGACGTATTTTTAAAGAATTTAACTAACGACATTCTTCATTAAATGATAACGTATCTACTTCTAACATTGCTTTTAAAATTACATAGTCTATTTTTTTATTTTTATTTATTGGCCAACCAACAATTGTTTACACTTATAACTATACAATATGTTTACTTACTGTAGCTAGGACTAGTGCAACAATTAATTAAAGGCTAGCACCGCATGCAAATTGTAATTGGAAAATAAAACTACATAAACATTATTCTGCGCCAGTAACAAGTAAAACTCAAAATCCAAGTGTTCAAAAGCAAACTAATTTATTAATTTGGAAGTGACAAATAGAATATTAATTATTTTATTAATAGATCATCATCACAACTACCTATCCAACAACATAAACTCAATTGCATAATCGTTATCTCGGTTCACTCTATGCATTCCTATCACCGATACCTAGCTATAAACACACGTGGGAATCTCTGGCACTATTCAACGTTTTTGTCACCTCTACAACTCCCAAAGCAATTTGTACGTTATCTGTTTCTTCTCTAGGTTGATTTTTGTTTTTCTCGTTAGTACTCGTATCTACTATCAGTCTATCAGGGTTGTGACGTAAGGTGTCACGTAATGGTTCCGCCCACTATGTGTTTATGTTTACGATTATATTCATCATAATATTACATGCGTTGGTAGCTAGTATTCTGTGTATCGATTTATCTATATTTTTGACATGGACCTTGTATTTCTGGGTATTCAGAGGCTATCGGGATGTAACCTATATGTTTTGCTCCTGCTTAGTTTTTTAATTGAGACGGAATTAAGTATTGATAATATTGTTTACTTGTGTTTGGTATAATCAGCGATACAAACCTCAGCCGTCTATTGCTTTAAAAAAAAAGATATAAAAATGTCAATAAGACCAGTCAAACCATTTTTGACAACGAAAACGCACACTTTGGTGAGTTTTCTAAACCTGCACTTATAGAAATTAAATGTCTTCGGTTATAAAGAAAGTTTATTTGTAGTTTAATTCATATTCCTCGGGATTTGTCTGAATAAATCTGGTGAATTTTACTCGTGGATATACTATTAGATAATTATACTTCTACATATGGTTAGGTTAGACCAAAACCTGGTTAAGACGTAGGTCTAGGTAGTTACCTAAGTTATACAGGCGTAATAATTATGTATGATTCAGATTGCACACTACTAAAGCAACGCTATTATTTCCTACATTTATTTAAATCATCGTAATAATAAATTGCACTCATTCACAGCAATCATACAATAATACGACACATACAAGGTTGAAACAGGTTCAATGTCAACAAAGGGTACTGCAATGACCCTTTCAATTTCAAAGTCAGCTTTTATTGCCACTGATAAAAAACATGTCAATAAAAACACGCATGACATGTTGCGAAGGGAGAATTTATCTCCTATAAAAGTATCTTCTTGAATAAGTTTCTGAAGTGGAAATATGCACTGATTTACTTATTCAACTCGCTGTGGAATAAACCAAAATTATTCATCGTAGATAAAAATATCGTTGCTCGGCTGAGAATATTGCGCATCTTTAACAAGTTTATAAGAGACAAAAATATACAAAAGTATATCATAAATATGAGTGAGTTCCGATGTGTAATTATTTTATTGATTATTATTACACAACTCGCCTAGCTCATAGTCCAGTTCTGGACCAATAATTTAGATAGCCATCGACACACTTAAAAGATCATAACACGTCTCAAAAATATTAATAGAACTACAAATTACTTGCGTTATTGATAACAATACCTAAGCTAATATCTGTGCTAATATGCTGCATCTAGGATACATCTCCTCTCGGTGAAATCAGCGAAGTGCTGTTTTTGATAATCCACCACGTGAGCCTACGGGAGACCCCGTGTCACGATAAGGACTCACAAAAATTCAGTCATCATCATCAGCCTATAATGTTCCCAATGCTGGGACACAGGCCTCCTCTCTGTGAGAGGGAGTGGGCCATAATCCACCACGCGGGCCCAGTGCGGGTTGGTAGATGTCACATGTCTTCGAATTTTTGGTTCTAGGACATGCCGGTTTCCTCACGATGTTTTCCTTCACCGTTTTTGAGAGCAGTGGTGATGAAATAAATTACACAAAGTAATGCGCCTGGCGGGGTTCGAACCCACGACCTACAACTTTTAAGTCGGGACCGATACCACTGAGCCACCACTACTCTAAAAAATTCAGTATCATTATAATATGAATTCTATTCCTGCCCATACCTATTCAATTGCCTAAGCATAAAACAAAGAACTCCATTTTACGATTTTTATCGCAATTCGTACAATTCTGCTAAGGTTTTTAAACCAAATGGAAAGATGTCACAAATGCCATCCAATGTCTTGTTCTAGGAATGACGTTTTCCTCACGGCTTAACTAAAACTATTGATCTTTCTACTACTAGAACTCTCTACTATACAAGATAGAACTAGGTCGAAGCAGGCTTAGTTTACTTCAGAATAATTTATGCTAAACATTGTGAACTTTCTTATCCAAGCTGGTTGATCGGCTTAAAATTCCTAGCGTCAGTTTAATTGAATAGATAGATAGATATAGATATTCCATAGATACCTCTTTTATTGACTGTACATAACATACAAATATTTTTTTAAACTTAAATAAGAGTCAGAGAAAGGCCAAATAATCAGTGGAAGGATTGTGTGGAGAATTCATCATCATCAGCCTATAATGTTCCCACTGCTGGGACACAGGCCTCCTCTCTGTGAGAGGGAGAAAGACTGAAAAACTGAAAAATGGGAACTTTAACCCCCTCACCTCACCCCGACTCACCCCCTAGATGTCAGGACTTTTGGTATGCTCTCTAAGCACCCTGAACAAGTTTCTGAAGTAATTGCTTAGGACCTTGCTCACGCACTCTACAATATCTTTGTTGGATGGTTGGTGGAGAATTAAAAGAAAGCAAAAAGACTAAATGATAGTGTAGCTGACTGGGGAAAATGGAAGATTATTAATTGTTGACCTGACCCCAAGAAGCTTGGGACAAGAGCAGGAACATAATTAAAACATATATCTTTTGAAACAATACAAACCAACCAACCAACAACTGTGCAGAGTGACAAAATTGGATACAGTGAGTGACAAGTGAGTGAGTACAAATATAAAAGGATGACACTTATGTGGCTAAGAGAGTGATGGGTATAAATGTGGATGCATGGAAAAGGAAAACAAAAAAAAAAATGGATGAGTTGTATAAGTAAAATGATATGAATGAAAAAGAATCAAACTACAGCTAAAAGGAATATAGAAGAACTGAACAGAAATACAAATAGACTCGAAATTCGACATTATTTCATAATGTGTTATGTTGATATAAATAATGGATCTGCAAGGACAAGTTCAAAAACTTGTGTATTAGATGAAGCTAAAAACATTGCTGGTGACTCAGTATGATAAATATAGATTGTTAGGTACATTCATGTTGATTCAAGTTCTAAAAATAGACTTAATTAACAAACTTCCTGGTCCAAAGAATGTTAGTCAATAAACCGGATTGTCCACTTATCAGTTCAATATGGTAACTTTCCATTTCCTTCTAGATAATAGAACAAATACTATTGTTAGATTGGATATAATACGCGTTGACACTAATATGAAAGGTTTATTTGTTAAGAAAATGGGAGCATGATTGTCTATTGCAGTGTTTCCCAAACTATAGCTCACGAGAAGATATCGTGTGGAAACGTAGAACGTTTCCACAATCAATCGACCGCAGTGTAATGCAAGTACTGTTCCATTCATTTTGAATTGTTAAAGAAAAAATCGGTTGTCTGTAAAGTCGTTTTACTGACGATAGTTGAACGTGACAACTTCATAAGAAAATACTACACTTACGTTGCTATAAACAAACAATTGACACGCCGTTGCTATGGAACGCTACAGAGCGAGGTAACGCCGCATGACGTCACCTTTTTTCGTGCGTGCAGCCGGCCATCGAATTATAAGACGTTATCACGTCAAAAATGATGATCATTTCGGGAAAGAGATGAAAATCTTAACTCATGCAATTGAATTTGTAACCCACTTCAAGACAACCCAACAAATAACAAGTCAACAAAATTAACAACACATCATCAAGTCATAACAGTAACGTGTCAGAAGATCGTTAACGAAATTCTCAGTCCTCGAACTTTTGAAATCAATTACCGGTCTCGATGGCTATGTTCGGGTGGATCTTCAGTCAATACCCATTACCAATCTACTAGCGAAATTGTCTATCCGAATCTTTAAGATGGCCAATCAGAAGCAGTCGTCAATAACAAACAAATGAGATTTAGATTGAGATTATATGTACGAGTATATTAATTTCGGGCCTTGCCCGTCAAGAGGTGGGTACCAAATCTAGATTGTTTTGGTAAATGGGTCAGAACCTAGTCAACTTTGAGAACCATTGATCTAGACACGTGTTTTGAGGAATTATGAGTCGTTTGAACTTTCGAATGTAACTGACACAGTTTAATACTAGAAGTCTTGTTATGTTAATCTAGTGCTAGATAACGACCTCACGTGCTGTCATATCTATACTATAATTAATATCAATTTTTAAGTAGAGCTGTCCACTACATTTAGGTTGAGTAACGATTGAAATAGTATTTTCCATACCAAACAGTTATTTTTTAAGTTCTTCAGTTCGACGGTCTCTACTTCTATAAAATTGTAGTCATTGATAGAGTATAATTTATGATCTCAATTTTCGAAAATATGATGTATGTTCTACGAAATATGTAACTCAATTTCTTTTGTGTTCTATGTAATTTTAAGTGTGCTACAATATCGCTATGGGTCTAGCCTGTAAAAGTGAAAAATACAATTATAAAAAAAAATGCAAATTCGTTTGCTGATTTAAAATATGAGAAATAAAATTTAGCTTCCCTTAAATTCTTCAAAGACCTTGATCTTATTTTTCTACGTATCTACTTGAAATACAGAACAGAAAAATAATGCTCATTTCGCCACGTGTCGTATGATATTACTTTCCACTTGACTGGAACACTGAATTATATGTAAGAAAGAAAAATATAATATGGGTGATATATTGGATCATGTCGCAAAAATTCAATTTACCTGCTGAAGAGGGTTTGACTCGCCAACGTAATATCGAATGAATAAAATATTTTGCCCTAGATATTATGCATAACAATACCCTGTTGGCAAGGGTAGGGTTTGTAGCGTTCGAAAACAAAAATAGAACTTATTTAAAAAATATAAATACAAATGCTCTTGGAAAAACTTGAGGGAGGACTTCGCCCAGCAGTGGTGGCAACAACATTGGCTAGATAGGAAAAGTAATGGGAGAAAGTTCTGAGGGGCTTCGACCATTCCACGTTGAGAATCAAATTATAAAAACAAAAATATTTCTCCAAATGTTTGGCAAACCTTGAAATTCTTGAAGACAAGTCCTACTAAAGGGTGTCCCAGAAGTAAAGAGACATTTTTGAAGTGAAAACTTCTTTAGCGGCGTTGTACACTTTTTCTGTAATGGGTAAAAAATTTAAAACTCGCGTCAGGGTCACGTGACCAAAACTCGCGTCAGGGTCACGTGACCAAAACTCGCGTCAGGGTCACGTGACCCTGATCGAAAATGAGTAAGACGTCATTCAAATTTTTATCTATATTAATAATTTCGTGCAGGGCTACGGTAGACTCGATCGAAAGCTTGCCTGATTAATAAAACATTAAAAAATAAAGATTTCGAGTCGACAACATATATCCGCAAAATTCGGATTGTCGAGTATTTTGTACATTTCTAATGATTTTCTGACCAGACAGATCGCAGCCGCCATTTTTGACATCGGGTAACATGTTGAGAAGCTTTTTTAATTTTCTTTGTTTTTGGCAACCGAGTCGATAGCACTGTTAGCATGCCAGTGTCATGTGGTGTATTAAGTACTAAACCTCCTCGACACGTTGCGATATAATTTAGAAATAGTCGTTGAAATTATGGATGAAAGTTGATTTTTCGGAAAGATAAACTTTTTCATGTAAAATAATTGTAATAGTTTTAAAGTGTTAAATTTTTAATGTAATATAAATTGTCATGTTTGTGTACGATAGCGCAATAAATGAATATTGTATTCTACCACATAAATGATAGTACTTTTATACTGATAAAGCAATTGGTGCAAAATTATTCCGTAACCATTCCAAAATATCAAACATGCTCAACGTTAATAATCAAGTTTTCACTTCTGCCGGCACTCCCGGAGTGCAACCCGTCATTTTTTAAAAATCTTACTGGCCGAAAATTTTATAAGAAAGAAAAAAAAGTTTAGGTGTTATGGCGTCTATGGTTTTGTTATCTGTCATTTAAAGCGGGAATTTCATTATTGCGGAATATTTTTTTCGAAATGAAGCGTCAAGAATATGAAGTATTTGCTACCAGAGTTATTCTATTTTACGAGTCTCATAATAAAAAGGATACAGTAAACCACTTTCTTCAAGAAGGTGCTAGGTGAACTAGTATTTATAGAATAATAAGACGTTACGAACAAACGGGTGAGACTAGTTTTAAGAAGATTCCGGGAAGAAATAGGACAGTGACGGTACCTCGTAATATAAATCGGGTTAAATCGATTTTTGACAAGACTCCTTCGACGTCCGTCAGAGTGGCAGCTGATAAATTAAAAATACCTAAATCGTCTGTTGCCAGAATAAAGAAGAATGATCTAGGTTTGAAAGCATATGTAAAACAATCAACTCCTAAATACATAAAGGACCAAGAGCAACGTGCAAAACGAGGGTGCCGAAGAGTTTACAACAGTCAGCTGAGCAAAGTACTCGTTATTGACGATGAAACTTAAGTTCCAGTGGATCCCAACGATGTTCCTGGAAATCAGTATTTCCATTGTACCAGTCGTAAAGATGTGGCTTACGACCAAAAAGTTGCACCAAAAGCCAAATTTTTCGCAAAATATTTAGTATGGCAAGCTATAGACCAATTTGCCAATGTCTCCGAGTCATACATTTCGTCAGCCTCCATGAACGCAAAAGTGTATCTGAACGAATGCATTATTAAACGGTTGATACCTTTTATAGACAAGCATCATTCCAGGGATAAGGTTATCTTTTGGCGGGACATGGCGACGTGTCACTACGGTACTGATGCTATTCGGTACTTAGAATGCGAAGATATCGACTTTGCACGTAAAGAAAAAAACGCTCCGAATGTACCACAAGCTCGCGGTATCGAAATGTTTTGGTCCCTGTGCAAAAGGGAGTACAAGAAACAACCAGAGAAACCTAAATAAATAAAAGCTTTCAAGCAAATATGGACCAAATTGTCCAAAGAGCTGCAAAATCAGGAACAGCCGTAATGCGGCGGGCCTCAGAAAATTTAAGAAAAATTGCTTATAAAGGTGTCGCCAACGCAAATTTAATATAAACATAATAATTTAATTACTTTTGTTATTACTTTCAACCAAAATTATTACCTTTGATGTTTACTTTATATTAAAAAAATAGAAAATAAATTTGTCTCTTTACTTCTGGGACACCCCATATAATCCCGGCCTCTGCCTTGGAATTAAACCCAGAATCAATAACGGCAGAATTTGTCGTACAACACTGTGAATGAGACTATATGTATAAAAAAAAAATACAAGAACTATCAGTACTATTTAAAAACTGCAACTGAAATACCTGACACAATTCCTTTTTGTTACACCAATGAATAAATCATTAGTCAAAACACCGTTATCTACAGTAACATTCTTACGACGCATCATGCAATCATAACAACTAAGTATAAGTTCATTAAATTGCATATAAGTTCATCGGGTTCAACGCCCTCAATTGGGCGCAGTTTCGTCTGCCACCACTCCAAGGTTTCGCTTCGCCAATTTCCTGATAGCATCGTTATTGAGGAAATGATTTGGTGGTTTTGACACCCACAAATTGATGTATTGTAAATAAACATTGGCTATTGCTTTATTTTTTGTTAGCTTCCTCATAGCTCTTTATGTCTATTCACAATTCATCATTATCATCGTCTGCCCTGCTCTTTTGCCATTCCTTTGTATCAATACTAATATTATAAAGCGGGAAAGTTTGTAAGTCTGTGAGTTTGTTTGTAGGGAGTAATCTCTGAAAAGCCTGAACCGAAATTCCTTCGCCAGTAGAACGGTATATTAATTTTATTCATGACTGACATAGGCTATTTTTTTTATTTTCAAATTGTACATGTGTGAATCCGGGACGACTCGCTAGTACAGAGTAATAAATAAAAATAGAATGTTATAAGACACTGTTGAGATTGGCGCAACACTTTTCTCTTCCATTCTACCTAATGAGACGTCACAGTATCATCAACTCCTGTTTTCTTACTCTCTTTTCTTTGGTTCCACTTCGTCTGTAGGCATATGATTAATTCTGTGAATAGTAATTAGATAAAAATAAATAGAAGTGGTTATTATGGGAAAAGGATGGGAAATACCACATTGTTGTGGTAACACTATCAAAATTATATAATGAGGTTACTGATCCAGTTTCCTTGAGTCGTGTTTGTGTTATTTTCCTTCATTTTCTGGTTATTGTTTGTCTACTAGTTATTATCTCTTTCCTGTTTTTATCTCATATTCATTTGTGGTCAGCCCCGCATGTTTTTTTCTTCCTGCTCTATCACTCGTCATTTCAGAAGTCCTTTCTAGCCATATTATCTTTCAGACAATCCATCCATCTTACTATTGAATGTTTGTGCTTTATGATGTGCTGTTCTACTCTCATCACATCTAAGAAAAGAAATAAGAAAGAAAAGAAAGACATCTGTCTTCTCTCCTTTGCTTTTCTTCAACCGGTATTAGTATCACCCAATGCTAACTTTTATTTTCTTCATTTTACGTTACTTGACATGTCGGGCTTCCAACATCCAACTATTTCTTACTGCATCAGTCATCTCAGCTGGTGACCACCTAGTTACATTCTAACACCTACATGAGAATCTCCACTTATATACGTTTTTAGTCCATCTGCTATCCGGTCTGCATCATTTGAAGCCTTTCTTTTACCACTTTTTCAACCTGTATTGTCCCTGCTACTGCTTCTAGGCCACACTTACTTAAAAGTAACCGATTCATCTCAGGAACTACTATTGTAGTTAATGGTTCAGTTAGTACTTTGACGATACAATGCAATTTGCAGGTGTAGCCTTGTAGATAGAGTGTAATGTTGGAATGTCTGTCGGCATTTAAGTGTACTTGCAGATGCCAAATATTGCATTGCATCAAGGCTTTACTAGTGCAATAGTGAATGACGTGATCGATCACTTGCTCATCTTTCTGAAATTTGCATAACCGTTTCTCGTTCCCTAGCATTTGCATTATTGTTGTTTGAAAATCTGATCGTTGTCTTAAAATCTTTTTAAGACAAGGTATTTTATCTCCTGCCGACTTATCTGAACCGATAACAGAAAAGATTTGATTTGAAATGGATAAACTCTCAAACTGTTTTTTTCTTTTAACTCTTCTTTCACCAATACAATTTTACTTTATTAGCGAGTAACATGGGTTATTTTCAAATAGCTACGCGTGCGAAGACAAGTGTTTCTCTCTCTAAATTTTGTTTTAGTTTCTTGCATATTATCGTTTTATTTAGGATCAGCCCATTAACACCCACTGCTTCCCAATTGAGCTGATTTGTTGAAAAAACTGCTGGCACAAGTGTTTTCTTGTAGCATTTTGGTCCACTTTTATTAACACAATGTATTGTTATGCTTTAATAAACCTAAAACGTTTTTCTAAGCTAAGAAAATGATTGCTTCCCGCCATGACTGTCCCATCCAGGCTCACTGGGTGGGAATAGTGACGGGAAGAAATTAGTGATGGGCCGGAGGGAAGAAAAAAATGGGAGGGAAAAAAAAGATTGGGAAAATATGGGAAAATAAAATAAATTCCCGGAATTTTCCCAAACGACGGGAAAATAAATATTGAACCAATAACAATGTTAAAAATATGTAAATAATTATTGTATTAGGTGGTAATAAGGTGGTAGTAAGGCCTGCAACGGCTGGGTCATGCCAGTATTGATGTAGGTACTCTTTTGACATACTCATGGACTCAAACAGAACTTAAGTGTACGGACCCTCGTACCCAAGGCGATAGGAGAGTCCGTACATTGCTTACTGCATATCGAATGCATCACTCACGGTCTTCGGTTATGAGGTTGTATATTCGAGGTTGAAATTTTCTAAACGTCAAGACTTTCCACAATCGTGAGATATGCAATTTCAGTGAATATTTCCTAAAAGCCGACGTGGGAATGCATCGAGATGTAGTAGCGGTGGACAAGGGCCTTACCCCTCTCTCCTGGGCTAAAGAGAACTGGCGCAAACCTGCAGTGCTTGACACTAATGGTCGCACGGAAATATGACAGAACTAAGAGCTTCACGGACGTTTTTTCCCGGCCGTACATAGGCCTGATGCAGATGTAGACATATCTGCGTCGGTAGCCTGGCTACGATCCGGAGACTCCTTTGGAGAAACCAAAGGTTTTGTCAGAGCAATAATGGATGAAGTTATGATGAGATATATATAACTACCGGAGATTTATTGTGACGGATAGCAGGGCTGACATATGTCGGGCATGTCACCGTGTCCAGGCGAATCAATCTATCACATTTTCTCCGGGTGTTCTCGTCTCGCTAACGGAGAATATTTGCATAGACACAACCCTGTAGCCAGAATAATTCAACAACTTGCTCTAAAATACAACCTTGTGGAATCAGAAGTGCCGTACTACAGGTATGTGCTCGACCCAGTTCTTGAAAGTGGCAATATGACACTGCGATTTGCACGCGCTGCGGGAAGAGCTCCGTCGCGATCTCAGGGCAGTATGGAGGGAGCGACGGTCGCAACAGAGGTCCGGGTACGCTACGATCGCGGCGGTAACACCCTCTCTTCGAGGAGTGGCTGGATAGGCGGCTCGGCGTCCTGACCTACCGCATGACGCAGGTCCTCACCGGACACGGAAGTTTTATGAGGTACATGTGTCGGATGGGGAAGCAAGAAACGCCTGGGTCACCACTGCGAGGACCACCCGGAGGACACGGTGGAGTATACGGTGCAGGACTGCCCCGCTTGAGCAGAGCACCGCCGTGTCCTCACGGCAATAGGCAGAGACCTCTCGCGCCCGGCTTTGGTCGAAGCCATGCTTCGGGGCGATACGGTGTGGGATGCGGTGGACTCCTGCGAAGCAGTCATGCACGGGGAGTGAGGGAGAGGACAGCGTCAGCGTCCGACCACCCCAGCCGCAGCGGTAGACGCCCACGGCACCGGACTTCGGCAGACGGATCTCCAGCCACCGTAGGCGCGGGCATGTGGGCGGCGAGTAATGGGCGGCTTGCTGTCCGACCATGGACCATGCCCGGGTCAACGGCGCGTTGTGTTCCACGCGCGCCTTTTCAAGCATTTATTTTTGACCGTATTAATGAATTTGATTTCTGTTTGAGTTCGTTCACCCGTGTGTAGCGTTCACAGCTGATTCCAATGTTTCCATCACATTTTGCAGACTTTGAACTGGCAATTCATCGAAATACTTACAAATAAATTATTTTATTGGCCATATTATTAGGCCAAAAGAAAAATGCTTGAAAAAATTTTTTTTTAAAATTGATGATTTTTGAAAAACAAATTGCAAAACAAATGTTTTTTTGGAATGTACTTGGTTATTGATACGAGTAAGCACACTAAATTCTTGCAGTTAATCTTTTAAGACCATATATTACGTTGAAAATCTGTTAGTGACTCGAGAGTTTACGTTTGCCATTTGTCTACAAAGCAAGACTAAAAAAAATTATAAATTGTTAGATTAGAGCTATGATTATGTGGCTGTTTATACGTACAATACCCACTTTTCAGCGCACCAAGTAATAGATCTATCTTCAAAGTCATATGATTACTATTATAGGTATAAAGCCGCATTTATAGCAAAACTAATATTCAAAAAACAACCTAATAATCAGAAAAAGATCGGTGTGATACTTTTGAGACTTGTTCGAAGTTGATTTTAAGTCTTTTTAAATAAATAGTTATCAACAAAATGTTTGTTGATACGTATTTATACATAAAATCCCTTACTTTTATGCTGTAACCATACTTTTACAATGAACGTCTTTTTTTTTTACCACGACATGCATGCACAGACTCATACAAATGCAAAACTTTGTAAAAAATAAATTAAATTGCATAATTTCATACGAAAAATATTTTCCCGTCATTTGGGAATATTCCCGGGAAGAAATGGGAAAGTATCGGGAATTTTCCCAACTCGGGAAAATTCCCGGGCAAAAACCCATCACTAGAAGAAATTAAATATTTTTAAATTTTTGTCATGTTGTAGATACATATTTACTAACATAGTTTTTAAGCAAATTGTTTTACTAACACTTATATGGATTCTGTCCGAAATAAATAAATAATAATAAGCAAGAATACAGACATTAGCAATTAACGTTTTCATCTTTAACTTCTAGCAGCCGTAGCATGACCAAAGTATTTTTCTACATTTTAACCATCAGCATGCTCAAAACGGTAGATTTTTTTCTAAATTCTTTAATTTTCTTTTTTTCCATCGACAAATTCCGGTTCTACAGTGTCATCATGACACGCATTCTGGAAGGAACAAATTCTGGCACAAAATAACGGAAATCTTTAAATTAATGGTACTGGTAATGTAACACGTTGACAAGTTCAACCCTGAAATTTTATACACCTGTCCAATTAAAGAAAATTTTAAATACTGGCAGCAAAGACGTTTAGAATGGGTAAGTAATATATGATATAACTACAAAATCTCTAAAATTTACAAGAGATAACAACTGAATATATAATTTTATTTGATATAACGATCTGTTAATATAATAAACGATTGACATAATTTTATAATGACTAATTTCTATAAGCATAACAATCAATGAATATAAAATCATTTTGTATACCGCTCAAAAGACATAAAACTTATTTGAGCTAATTTTTTTTTTTCTTCCTGGCAAGTAATCTAACACTGATGTACCTAGTAATAGTACCACCTGCCATGAATTTCCGACGGGGGTCGGGGTGTCCCAAGTCCCGAGCTCGCTTCGCTCGCTCTTGGATACTAAATTTTTCTAATGACAATAGCAATCGTGAGGCAAACAATCAAAGTTCAAAGGATAAGCCAAAGTCATCAAAGAAAATAGTTTAAACGTTAAATTATATGTTTCAAACGTAATGATTTTCGCTTAATCAAACGTTATCTATATATATAAAATTCAAAACTGACTGACTGATCTGACAACGCACAGCCCAAACCGCTGGGCCTAGAAACTTGAAATTTGGCATAAGCCCACCTTATACCACGTAGGTGAGCACTAAGAACGGATTTTGCGAAATTCGGCCCCTAAGGGGTTGTTTTTGGGGTTGATAGTTTGTATGAAACTTTGCTACTACAGGTGCTAGGAATCCCAAATTTTGCATGGGGTGTCTTTTTAGACCGTAGATGCTCATTATGACGGGATTTTGCGAAATTCGACCCCCAAGGGGATTGTTTTTGGGGTTGATAGTTTGTATGAAACTTTTTTAGTACAAGTGCTAGGCGCCGCAAATCTTGCATGGTGGTACTTTTTAAGATGTAAATGCTCAACAAGGAAATTTTTTTAGAAATTTTGTGAAACTCAAGCCCTAAGGGGTTGTTTTTAGGGTTGATAGTTTTTAGACTAAAATTTTTACATATGGCTTTTTTGGACGTAAATGATACTAAAGACGGGATTTTGTGAAATTCGATACCTAAGGGGTTGTTTTTGGGGTTGATAGTTTGGTTGAAACTTTGTTACTACAAGTGCTAGGAGCCTCACATTTTGAACCGGGTTCCTCTATAAGACTTAGATGCACACCATGGCGGGATTTTGAGAAATTCGACCCCAAAGGGGTTTGTTTTTGTGTTTGATAGTTTGTATGAAACTTTGTTACTACGAGAGCTAGGCATCTCGAATTTTGCGAGAGGTTCTTTTTAAGACCTAAATGTTCACTAAGACGGTTTTGCGAAATTCGACCCCTTTTTTTTTTTTTTTTTTTAGCTTGGTAAAATCATCAAATGAGTCCTCCGGCCCCGGGCAGGGCGGGAGGGACTGTCAGACTTCTACTGACTAAAATCCACGGTGTCCTTCAATAGCCTGTTACGTTCCGGGGTCACTGTAAGGAAATAATCCCGCGACCCCGGCAGGCTTTGGCCCTCTGAGAGGGGGGCCCCGTCATTATGCTGACGCTCTTTGAGGCGCGCGTGGGACACAACGCGCCGTCGACCCGGGCATGGTCCTTGGTCGGGCAGCGAGTTGCCCTTTACTCGCTGCCCGCATGCCCGCGCCTACGGTGGCCGGAGATCATCTGCTGACGTCCGACGCCGCGGGCGCCTACCACTGCGGTTGGGGCGGAGGGAGGACGCTGTCCTCTCTCGCTCGCGGCCCGCCTCCTCCTTCACGAGCATTACTGCCTCGCAGAAGGAGCAGACCGCTTCCCACTCCGTCTCGCCCCGCAGCATGGCCGCAACCAATGCCGGGCGCGAGAGGTCACGTCGGTGCACCGCCCAAGCTGGGCAGTCTTGCACCGTATGCTCTACTGTGTCTTTTTTTTTTTTTTTTTTTTTTTTCTATTTATTTATTATAGAGGGTTTTATCATGGGCTGATTATGCCACCCTCATCGGTATAAACAATTAATCTTACTTATGATCTAAAACCTAATCTAGCTAATTTATACAAAGCTCTGGCCTCTTTTGACAAAGGGGCCGCAAGAATACTGTTACATCCACCAACATCTAGTGACTTATTTAAGGAAGTGCTTCTTTCGGCCTCGTTCCGGATGCACTCCATGAGTATATGGTAAGTGTCTTCCACAATATCACACTCTGGACAATTTGGTGAAGCAACTTTGCCCATGAGGAAAGCAAAACTATTCATGGGGATGTGTCCCGATCGAAGCCGAAGAGCCATTACAACTTCAGAACGGCTCATGTTCGTCTGGTCGAACCATGAACATCGAGACAGAGCTGGCTGGATCGTACGATACCAGATTCCCTTGCTCAGTGACCTCTGGTCGAAGTGCTCGTGCCACATTTTGGTGCATTCCTCTTTCACCACATACAAGAAATCAGTGTGCACGGGAACGTATAAACACACCAACCCGTCATCACATGCATCCTTTGCCAATTGATCTACTATTTCATTGTGTACCAGACCAACATGAGCCGGTATCCATTGTAGTACAACATTCTTGTTCTTAGACCTAAGTTTACATATTGATTTAATTATACTATAAGCAATCGGAGTACCTCTGAAATTCGTGGTACACCGAATTAAATGTTGGAGCGCACTTTTCGAATCACTCAAGATAACATAGTTTCCACTATCGAATGAGTCTATGTAAGACAGTGCTTCGTCGATTGCAACCAGCTCATTAAACATTATACTGCAATTTGTGTGCACTTTGAGTTGCACTGTAACCTTATTCTGTGGGTCATAAAAAGCCGCTCCCGAACCGCTTTTATCTTTGGACCCGTCTGTATATATTTTATAAAACTCGGCGTAAGTATTATTTAAAAATACGGTACACAGGTTTCGTAGTTGAGCATTCTACTGTGTCCTGCGGGCGATCTTCGCAGTGGTGGCACCCGGGCGTTTCCTCCTTCCCTATCAGGCACAGGTACCTCCCGAATTTTCCGTGTCCGGTGAGGACCTGCGTCATCCGATAGGTCAGGACGCCGTGACGTCTCTCCAGCCACTCCTCAAAGAGGGGTCTTACCGCCGCAATTGCGGCGCGCCCGACCCCTAAGGAGCTTTTTCGGGGTTGATAGTTTGGTGACTCAAATTTTGCAACGAGATTATTTTTTGGACGTAGTTGCGGGTGTTTTGTGAAAAAAGACCCCAAGTGGTTGATTTACGGGTTAATATTTTGTATGAAACTTCGTTTCTACAAATGCTAGGTGTATTAAATTTTGCAAGGTTGTTCTTTTATGACGTAAATGCACACCAAGGCACTATTTTCTGAAATTCTACCCCTAAGGGGCTGTTTATGGGGTTGACAGTTTGTATGAAACTTTGTTACTACAAATGCTAGGTGTTTCAGCATGTGGGTTGTTTTAGGACCTAGGTTCTCAATAAGGCGGAATTTTACAAAATTCGTCCCCTTAGGGGTTGTCTTTGGTGTTTGTATTTAGAGAACTCAACATTGCAGGGGGGTTCTATTTAGGATACAGGTGCTCACTAGAGAGGATGATACGAAATTCGACCCCTAAAAGTTTGTATTGGGGTTGATAGTTAGGATTCTTAAATTTTTAGGACCTAGGTGTTACCTAAGACGGAATATTGCGGGTTGATAGAATTTTTGTTGAATATTGATTGAGTTTTTCCAACAGTATCCCATATAGAGGGTGGCCGGGACTAGAAATTCACAAAGGCAAAGTTCGAAAATCACGCGGACGAAGTCGCGGGCGTAGTGCTAGTATTAAATAAAATTATATGAAATGAGTTTTAAAGTAACACTATCATTATGTGTAGAGAAATTATATCAACCGTTGGTATATCTCACGTTGATTATATTATGTGAACGTTATTGAAATGAAAATAAATCAAATAACTTTATATGAAATGAGACGCACCCGTTTAGAATGAACTGCTGAAATGTGAAACAAAACTTCCGAAGCTATTAAACTGTGCCATCGTAAAATAAATCAGCAGGTATATCGGTAATTCGGTACCAGTTTGAATATTTAACATGACAAAGACATGTTACAAAATAACAACCCAAATTCTTCATACATAATTTTCTTAATGCGCAAAACATCGTCCAAGTAAACAATAAGTGATAAATGCTTGTAAAATAAAAACTACTAAACCAAACACAATGACATTTTTATTGGAACCAAATGGCAAGTAAACTGCATCGAAAAATTATGAAAATAATATGATATTATTTACAAAAAAAATAATTAAAATGTCTCCCTTCAGAAATACAATAGGTACTATCTGCTTTCTAATCTCTTCAAAGTAAACACCTTAACGACTAGTTTAAGGAAACCATTAGGTGTCACTGCACTTTATCTGTATTTACGCACGCAAGTGATAAATATTGGACGTGAACAAATCATTTTGATACAGAACACGAAGGTCACCCTAGCATTAGAGCGAGCCGACTTGTAAACACTTGAAGCTATCAGAACTCCGAAAAATTCCATGTTTTAGGTAATATTTATTCGGAGAGATGTGTCATCTCTCTTCTTTGATTTGTGGAACAATACACATGATTTTGTGTTGTGCAAATTTGGAATAAGTATAATATAGATCATTTTTAGGGTTCCGTAGTCAACAAGGAACCCTTATAGTTTCGCCATGTCCGTCCGTCCGTCCGTCCGTCTGTCCGCAGTTTAGCTAAGAGACGCCCAGTACTAGAAAGCTGTAATTTGGTGTAAATATACGGATTTGTTGTGCCGAAAAAGTGGTAAAATAAAATCTCGTAAAATATTTTTTTTAGGGTACCTCCTGTACACGTAAAGTGGGGATGTTTTTTTTATTTCTCGCGTACCCCTTAGTGTGGGGTATCATTAAATAGGTCTTTAAAAAATATTGATAGTTTCCATTAACAATTTTTTGATAAAAAGATTCGTTTGTGCAATATTAAGCTTTAAAGTGCTAATTTTTGCTCGACTCGAGTGTCCCCCCCCTCTACCAGCTAAACGGTTATGTTTGGGGGTGTGAAAAAATTCACAATAGTAGCAGTGGCGGATTAAACGTTGAGAGCGCTGTAGGCAAGCATCTCATCGGCGCCCCTATATTAAAATAACTCGTAGATACTATAGTTTGACCAAAACCGATGTACCTTAGGAAAACGCGGTGAGATGGGGGCCAACAAAAAAAGATCATCAGTTTACATGAGATCGATATCTGTCGAACAGATCTTAAAAAAAACGACTAAAATAAATAGGAGGCTGTAACGTGTTGTTCTAACACTGAAGAAGCAGCCATTCAGGGCCCCCGTAAGGGCTACTGGCGCCTGTGTGCAAAAAAGGATTTTGGCGCCCCTTAAAGCATTTTGAATTATCTTTTTTTATAGTAGGTAGATCAGTGGTGTATTTTAAAGTTCAGCGCCCTTGGGCTGTAAAGCTTGCCGCCTCGGAACTTAAAAACAAAAAAAAAACATCAAGTGCTACTCAAACTTCACACCCAGAGTGACATACCATCTTCATATGCCATACAAACTTAAAATTTTGTAGACCACAACAAGTTTAAACTAGCTTAGGAAGCATTTATTATTGAAAAATGAGCTATCGAAAGAGAGGGCTAGAAAAGCGAATGCCAACCATATTTGAAGCGCGAGCGAAGCGAGCGCGAAATTTTTTAGGTTTTTGGAATAGGACAAGGTTTTCATAGAAAAGCGAACGCAGTTAGCTCTAAAATTAAACGTTTCCGGACTTCAAGTTTTATCCTAAAAGTGATATCAAATATTTGAAGTATTTAGTTCTTAAACCTAATCCTATATACTCGTAAGTTCTCAACTCCTATTTTAGAATTATTTTTAATCAGTGTCTTTTTTTCTATTTTTTTTTTTTATTTGGGCCCTTGGCTTTGGCGCCCGTGTGCATTGCACACTTTGCACATATGGTAGCGGGGGCCCTGCAGCCATTGAAGTTGGCTGTATTGTACTTGGAGCGTTGAATAAAGTTTTTAGAAAAATAAAATCAAATCACACATTGCTTGTTATAATCAGTCATAAAAACAACTTTTTAACGACTGCTCCCAGGCGCGAGCGACGCGAGACTATTTGTAATGACGGCACAATTTAGAATGCTGCGCTCATTTTTAGGGACTTTTTTAGACGTTGAGTGTGCATCTTGTGTTTTTATAAAATCAATGTTAACCGACGACAAAAAAATTGAAAGTCCGTGACACTCTCCACTCATTCGTTCGGGCCTGATCGCTTAAGCTATTGTCAAACAGACAGGCGAAGCGAATGCGATCCGAAGCGTTTTTAATTGTAATGTATGGAATTGTTTGAATCCAGTCACATAGAAAAGCGAAAGCGATACGATAGTCTATGTGACGGGCTTCAAACAATTGCATACATTACAAACAAATACGCCTCGCTTCGCGTTCGCCACGCCTGTCTGTTTGACAATAGCTTTAAGCTTCCCGCCCACGCATCGCACTCTTGTCCCCGCAATTTTAGTAGCAGGAACGTCCGAATCCGTCCGATACTCACTCGTAACTCGCTGCTCGTAGTCGACGCGACGAACATTGCAGTCGTATCTTTCCAACTTCAATCAGAGATCATGTACCATCGACAAAGTTGTTTGTAGGCGTAAGTTTTAGTCAGTTCCATCTTATAATTTATCTTGTGTTATAAATTGAAGCAAATTGAGTTTGTATGCAAAAATAATAGTTTTATTGTCTAAGTGGTGGCTTACATATTGACTATATTAATTTTATGCAATATTGTATATTTTTTCTTTATTTTACAATTCCGCGCGCCCCTTTGTACCTTCGCGCCCCTAGGCAGATGCCTAGTTTGCCTTAGGGATAATCCGCCTCTGAATAGTAGTCTATATAACGAAGTTTGAAGGAAAATTATCATGACTAAGTAGGCTTTACAAGTTTACGAGTAATAGTCGACCAACTTATAAAACGTACTTGGATAGCATATTTTCCTAAACAAAATGTATCGCAGAACATGTTCTTCAACTGCAAATGTAAGTTTGTAAACTTTATTTTTACAGCTATAATAGGTGGGTATGTTTTGGGGATAGGTAGGTTTTTATTGTCAACTATTTTTAACTAACTTCAAAAAAAGGAGGAGGTTCTCAATTCGTCGTAATCTTTTTTTTTATGTATTTTCCCCGATTTCTCAAAGACGCCTGGACCGATATTATTTTTTTTTTTTGAATCAGTTTAATTAGTTCGCATAAGTATTTTGATGGGCAACTACGGAACCCTACACTGTGCGTGGCCCGACACGCACTTGGCCGGTTTTTCTTATTATCATTCGGCCCTATAGCCGTCAATTAGTTACTTATAGCGTCTTTAATAGCTCAATGCAACGCTACTTTAATTTATCTTGTCATCTTCTTGCCATTTTCCCATACCTGTAAGATTATTAGCGCACCAGTTTTTCTTTTTCCAT
This sequence comes from Agrotis clavis, assembly GCA_954870645.1. Lineage (NCBI taxonomy): Eukaryota > Metazoa > Arthropoda > Insecta > Lepidoptera > Noctuidae > Agrotis > Agrotis clavis. The sequence continues at coordinate 22,447,764 of OX940931.1, read as the reverse complement.
TCTGCCCAGTCAGGCGTTACTCTGTCATTGACTCCTGTTTCTCTTAAATCATCGTTCACACAATCTGTCTATCTTTTCCTATATGTCTATCTATATTTTCCCATATATCTTTATTTTCCTACGCATTTCTATCCTCCACATCCATAAAGACTAAAGATTCCTGCCCCTATCATTCACGTAGCAAAAATCTTCACCATGTAAAGATAATTACTCCATCTACCGTGAGGGCTATTTCAATACCAGTCTAATCTTACATGTATTTGCAGTAGGTACTATTACATGCGCACTGTAGTTGTAACTGAACAAATATTTACCAGACGATGCAATGCTAATAAACATCTACTTACGTCTCTTACCAATTACAATCACTCTGTTGACGCAAACATTCATCCATTTCAATTCCAAATCATTAATTTCTATTCGTCACGTCATTTCTTCCCTTTGTCTTGTTTACTGTTCCTAATTGGTCACTTGCATTTGGTCTAGCCGTTTCTAGCTTGACTCCTAGTTTCAATAAATTATAATGTAAATCTTTAGTTGATTCTTCCATTGTACTGTTTCTTAACTTTATTCCTTGTTTATTATGTTCTTTTTAAACTGCGATCGTAGTTTCATCGTAGTTCACACACATGACTCCTGCTATCAGGAATCTGAAACCACGTTGCGATGCACGCAAGTAAACTATGTAAACAAACTATGACCTAGGTTCAATAATATCCTAGAGAATGGTGCCACAAACCTTGGCAATGTCTGCACATATTTGAAGCTGTATCAATATACGTTTGATCGTACCTATATAGTTGTACGCAGTTGGCATTACTTGAATGTTTTCAATGGCCCTTCGAGTAGTAGACGAAGTAGTGATAAAATATTTTCATGACCATGAATCAGCGACTTGAAAAAACTTTTTACTAAACAATTGCGAACCACGTGTCGCCGTACTTTCTTCATCCATAGAATAACCGTCAATCTTGAATGCTTGGCTTTCGTACAAATAGTAAAATAGACCGGTGGGTCAAAGCCCTTCACCCCGACACACAAACAGTCCTAGCTGATGCATTACGTCTTTGGGAAAAGTCCAGTTTGGTGAATCACCCGCAGTTTCTAGTAAATCAGTGTTAGAAATGATGAATACACTGGGGACATTCGTGTTGGCACATTTCCGTACACATTATTTTACTACTACATTGAACTATTTACGAGAAAGTTGTTTCTGAATACCATATCAAATACTCAACCATAAACACGCTTGATTTATTTTATTGATTACCATTTTGTTAGTACACATCATTGTAATTGATTGTTAAGTGCTATTTTGAAAGTCGGTAACATCCAGCCAATTAGGGAATTAATTACTAATCGATGTCACACGTAATTAAAGCAATCAGTAAACTGGGGCGTGCAAAGGTAATTTAGGAGCTCAGACATTTTAGTGTAAAATCCAGCTATTACTTTAGCAACTAAAGCCAGCAACTAATGTCAGGTTTAGCTTAGCAGACATAGTTGCCCTGGCTGACAATTTATATTGTTCTTTTAGACATCGTCATCTTTCAATTCACTTGAGGTCAGCGCTTCATGTCTTATTGTATTATCTTCATCTCATCGATCACATCCACCGTTTGTTCTTGTAGGCAAAAATTGCTTTCAGTAAATACATAAGTAGCTAATCTATGAACAAAGTTCTCACAAAAAAAACCAAAAACAATTCACCTTAACACCCTCTGCTCCACTTAAATATTTATTCACATTACAATCAACTGTTTGTCCCACAATAAACTTCGGAAAATTTTACTTCGAACAAACCACGTTTGTTGTTATCGGTACACATTCTATTTATAATAACAATTAATAACGCAGAGGGTCAAATATTTATTTTATTTTCATTGATAAGGAAATCGTCGCATAATTAATCTTGTTCCAACTATATTGAACCCTAACACTTAAGGAACAAGGTTGTTGTTGTTGCTGCGGATAGAATAATGAGCGCTATTCAGATGCGTTAGATAAAGTGAACATATTCTCAGACTGATGTAAACCTCTTTAAGTGGCTGTTGTGTGACATAAGTGTGAGGCAATAGCAATGTAAATAAATATGCAGATGGTAATGCAGTGGAGATAAAAATAGATGGTATGCAGTGTGCATGCATTACTTTGTAAACTGTACACTAACATGATGGGAAGCAAATGTTTACAGTGCGTCTAACTAATCATATCATCTACCTAGCCTTTACTTAACTGTATAATTTTTACCGTAGCAGTAAAATTAACAAAACAGTTGTAACATTAAAAGGTCACTGTAAAATTTACTTCCGTTTTATTTTATCATCCATTGCCTATACTTTTCACAACGTTGTTATATGTTGGATTTCAGATGCAACTAAATATCAGATTTTGTATGGAATAAAACCTTATTCCGTACTGGAGGTACTATTTGGAAAAGTTATTTTGGGACCCCAAACCTGTAATGAATGTCAAAGATAAAATGTCGACTTGAAAAATTATAACATCCACCAAACCCCACTGGGTCCACGTGGTGAATTACGGCCCACTACCTCTCACAGAGAAGAGGCCTGTATCCTAGCAATTGAAACATTATAGACTGATGATGATGATGAACGGTTATTCGCCAACTTCCAAGTAACGCAGAAATCTTTGTATACGTATTTCAGGTAGTAATCCGTGGCTTGAGTACCTTAACCTTAAAGATCGATTTGTCCAGCTATTAGATACTATTTAATTGAAGTCAATAACAAATACTACAACACTTTAGATGATAAACATACTTGAAAGGCATATAAACCAGGAATTAGAAACAGAATAACTTCCTGGTTTAATAATGACTTTATTATCATTATTCATTGATATTCTATTTACTGTTACTGCATATAAAGTTACTCATTTCATTCCGCATCCGTTGCTTTTAACGTAGAATCTGTATTGAAAACCAAGCCTAGCTTAAATGCTTTTATAGTTAATCTAACAACGCCAACCACGGACATGATTATTATTTCCAATTATAGAACCATCAATACATTAGTGATATTAAAGTTTAAAGGTCTTAGTAGTAAAACTGATCATTTGTATTGTATCATGCATAAATACCATCAAGCTTGCCATAAATATTCGTTTTATGATGCCCAGGAAATTATAGGCTTGAAATAATCCCACATAATGTTTTACTATCCCTTTATTCCCTTCAATATCATGTATATGAAATAAAACATCTATTACTTTAATGACTTGCTATTCTGGAAAAACCTGTGTTATCTAAAGCCTAGGATACATTTTGTGTTGTCAATCTTCCATATTATCATTTTCATGTCTACTATCACTTTTATCACCATACTGTATTCTGTCCTTGAACTTTACTCTTTTTGTACATTCACGTGAAATAAATAAATTTCAATATGCCGTGTCTGACCTAGAACAATAATACACGTTCCTGAATTAATATAACACGAGTTTTGCGTGATTTACTGTTTTACATGCTATGTCATTGTTTATCGCTTCATTATGTTTGCTATATTGAGTATAACTGTGATACAATCTTCCGGGGATATTGTAAAAGTCAAAGGAATATTCCTTTACTCAAGATTATAGGTCTCTCCGAGTCTCCGAATACGAACGTTACACATCCGTTGCATAAATATTAATTAATTATAATTTAGAGGTATAAGAATCTGAGTTTATTTTGTATAATCCGTAAATAAAAATAATTATTTATATTAAACTGATTAACCTAAAGATAAACATAACTTTTGTGTATTTAAATAAGTCAATTGATTGAATGTACTATTTACTTTGCTGTGATTGGTCGATGAATCAGCTGAGTGTTCACTGACTGTTGTAGTGGGGAACATTCGGCTGGTAGCTGTTTTTACTGGACTAGGCAGTCTTACTCGGTGTGTTAAGCAGTGAACATTGTTCTATCAATTCGTGCTGTGCTTAATACCAGTTTATATTACTTTATTTTTTTATTAGTCTAATCTGATTGTGGATTTAATACATTTCTGAAATTGTGTTGTGTGCCGAAGTGAATAAACGATATATAAAACCGAGTCTGAAGTGTATGATTTCATCACATAATTAAATACATTACTATAGAAACCCACAGGGACTTGCAACTGTATTCTGCTAACATTGCTAGAAACTGGACTAAATTATACGCGTGGTTAATTTGGACTTTACTGAAGCTTTCGACACTGTTGGTGTTGACATACCAATCATCATTACTATTCTTAATCTTGATTTCTAAACGGTACCTGACCAAAAATCTGCTGTCAAAACTCACTGTATGTTGTCATTACTATAAAAATATGATAACAAAGATTTCATGACAGAAACAAAAAAGCTTTTAGTATCCGAGACTAACAGTATCAGTAATAATTATTGAAAACCGCATCAAAATCGGATCATTAGTTTAGAAGATAGGTGCGAACATTACTTTGCACAAACGCACACACAAACATCTCTCACCCTAAACGCATATTCCTGCTCCGTTCCGTCGTGGGTAAAAATCACAGCAAAGCCTTTGCAAGGATTAAATACGAGGCTAGCTAAATACCAAGGATAGCAATAGAAGGTCGCCAGTTCATCAAACTGTTGGGTGACGGACGATAGATCAAGAATATTTTGCTCTGCCATTTTATTACTTGAGACTAGTTCATGAAGAATTAGATTGTTATTTATGTGAGGTCGCGATCTTGGTCAGCCGTTTAGCTCCTCGGAAAATTTTAACACTTTAAATGTACTCGTGATGAAGTCCAGTTTCCTGTGTGGGGGTTTTCCACTTCTTCTTACTCGTATATTTGTACGACAATTTATGATTAAAGCATTGATTAGGAAAATGCTTATGGAAAAATGCAAAAGATGAAGTAATTGGTAAATGGTGATTTTGATTGACACGTTTTAAAGCAAAATATTAATCACTATACGCAATCCTTCTCGAAGGATTCTTAGATGAAAATATGACTGCTAGATAAGTACTTACCGTTGACTCAGTTTAGCTTTTAAATCATCAGTATTGATGCTCAAACACTGCCATACTTAAAATACTTATTCAATAAACACAACTATAAACTAACAATATTTATTTACTTGTTCCAGGTACTATTTCTAGTTTTAGATCTAAAGAAAATGAAAGGTAAGTACTGCATGACAGGGAAGTTGACTCATGCAGTCTAACGGTTTTACTTTAGACATCTGCCAAGAACCTATTACTTGCACCGGATCGAGTGACATCATCGTAGAATCCCTTTTTAGCTGCGAGCGAAAGCAGTGAAAGATTGTCTATATTTGGGGAGACTGCTTTTATTTTTTTGTTTTATTTGGTATATTTATTATACGGTTATGCTTCAATGTTAGCAATTTTCAGTTACATAATAATGTGCTGTTTGTTGGCTAGTCCATTTTCTTTCTTTTCTTCAAGGTGTAGCGTTTTGATTGGCAGCTTCTGTCCCTTTAATCTGCTCAATAGTTATGGCAACAGACACATTGTCATTACCATTATTATAGTAGTCCCCACCTACTGCTCAGTATCTTTAAAGTCAAGTTTTATTTTTGTGCCATTCATTGCCCATTTTGTATGACCTTCATGCAGTTCTTTCTTGCGAAACTGGTGCATCCATATAGTGAAAACAATCACTGAGTAAACCTTTAATCTGTAGATTACCTTCTAATGGCATTTTCGTCTACAAACCACACATATGTTCTTTGTTATCTTCAAGAGATTAATATACCTGCATTAGCTCACGACCCTAAACCATGTAGACTTAGTCGTGACCGCAGTTCAGTTAGCCGTTTACTTTCTATACTCAAACATGTTGGATTGAGTTATCTGAGAGATTTTTTGCCCCTATGATGCAAATGATAACTACTTTTGTTGGTAAAAAAGCAAAATAAAAGAAAATCAGTTTCGTGTATAATGTAGACTAAATCCCACATATTATACCGCAAATCACTGAATAAAATTATAATTATGTCTGTCTACTCAAACGATGAAACAGAAACAAAACAATGATTAAGTATAATTTCAGTACCAGCGATCCTTAGTTTTATCATCATCATATCAGCCCGGAATCACCCACTGCTGGGTATAGGCCTCCCCCTTTTTCTGCCACATCTCTCGGTTCTGTGCCTCTTTCATCCATTTATTCCCCGCGATCTTGACGATATCGTCAAGATCCTTAGTTTAGTCGAAGTATAAAGCTAAAATAAACAAAGTACGATTGCATTAAGCTGATCCCACTGACAAATAGAACTAAAGCAAATTAAAGTCTACAGGTAATCTACGATCTATGTAGAATTAATTAAATCGACCGTAAACATAGCTCTAATACAGTTAAACCACAATTTACATTTGAATTCATTGTTCAAGTTGCCAGACAATCCAATAGTCTGGTCTGATTAGAATACACAGACTAATTAAAAAGCCAGGCTGATTACATTCAAATCCGATCCATTGTCTGTAGGTGTCTGTACTTGATTCGAATGCTAAGGGAATTACAGACATTGACTTCAAATCCTTTAATTTAGTAAAGGGATTGAATAATTCTCCGTAGAAAATAATCCTTATCTTTAGGTAAATGATTTTCATCTGTTAGCAAAAGCCTAACTACTACTGTCGATTTTCAGGAATTGACTCTATTCTGCCGGTTAGACTACTGTTACCTTTAGTTATTGCGTAATGTGTATCCCATTGCTCGGCATAGGTTTCTTCCATTCTCCATTCCACTGCTCACAGTTACTGGCCATGATCCAATCTTCCATGAAGCCGTCTAACTCACCTTCCGGAACCTAATTCTCTTGGTGTTGTTAATTCAAAATCAAATCATTGATAATTTGGATTACAAACACAAATTAAAAAAAAAATGACGGGTTGCACTCCGGGAGTGCCGGCAGAAGTGAAAACTTGATTATTAACGTTGAGCATGTTTGATATTTTGGAATGGTTACGGAATAATTTTGCACCAATTGCTTTATCAGTATAAAAGTACTATCATTTATGTGGTAGAATACAATATTCATTTATTGCGCTATCGTACACAAACATGACAATTTATATTACATTAAAAATTTAACACTTTAAAACTATTACAATTATTTTACATGAAAAAGTTTATCTTTCCGAAAAATCAACTTTCATCCATAATTTCAACGACTTTTTCACCATCATCATTACCAGAACTATCATCGCCAATCTCTAAAACTGATACGATAGGTTTATGGTAGCTGAAGTAAGAAACGAACAGTTTTGATTCGAACCTATTTAAATGTCTAATAAAGACCGCATCAATAGTAGTTTTGTATTTCGTTGTGCTAAGATTGCGATCATTTGACATAGTTAAACCAAATTCATTATTTAAAAATTCAATTAATAGTTGATTTTTATCGTCTGCGAAGTTTATGTTGAAATCTCCACTCAAAATCATTGGCAATTCATCAAAGCTTTTTCCAATTTTTTTTTTAAGCAATGCAGATGCATCATGAGAATAAATGAATAAATTTTCATACAAGAAGTCTCGTATAGCACGCAATGACTTATCTGGAGAGATGTAAACGGCAACCATAATTATGAACTGATTATCACCAGAGTGGCAACGACTTATACAAATATCACCGATATCAGAAACAGTGGCATTAAACATGCTGTTGTATTTCACATGTACATCCATATAATTTGTGCAATAATGAACTGTGTTCATATTTTGATAAATAGCTACTCCTCCCGCGGGACGATTATTTCTTCTGAAACTCGCAACAAAGTTGAAATTCGGAATGTCAATTATTTCATTGTTACGGTATACGGTAAAATATATTTCTCGAACACGGGATTTTCCCGTATGAACGCCGTGTAAACAATTTATAAGTTTTCACATATATTCTGTTGTCACTCCTCTATTCGATAAAATCGTTTATACGGTATTTTTTTTTTTTTTTTTTTTTAGCGTGGTAAAATCATCAAATGAGTCCTCCAACCCCGGGCAGGGCGGGAGGGACTGTCAGACTTCTACTGACTAAAATCCACGGTGTCCTTCAATAGCCCTTTCTGTTCCAGGGTCACGGTAAGGAAATAATCCCGCGACCCCGGCAGGCTTTGGCCCTCGGAGAGGGGGGCCCCGTCATTATGCTGACGCTCTTTGAGGCGCGCGTGGGACACAACGCGCCGTCGACCCGGGCATGGTCCTTGGTCGGGCAGCGAGTTGCCCTTTACTCGCTGCCCGCATGCCCGCGCCTACGGTGGCCGGAGATCGTCTCGCGACGTCCGTCGCCGTGGGCGTGCACCACTGCGGGTGGAGCGGAGGGAGGACACTGTCCTCTCTCGCTCGCGGCCCGCCTCCTCCTTAGCGAGCATTACTGCTTCGCAGAAGGAGGCGACCGCTTCCCACTCCGTCTCGCCCCGCAGCATGGCCGCGACCAATGCTGGGCGCGAGAGGTCTCCGCCTATCGCAGCCGTGAGGACACGTCGGTGCCCTGCCCAAGCTGGGCAGTCTTGCACCGTATGCTCCACCGTGTCCTCCGGGCGATCTTGGCAGTGGTGACACCCAGGCGTTTCCTCCTTTCGCATCAGACACAGGTACCTCCCGAAACTTCCGTGTCCGGTGAGGACCTGCGTCAAGCGGTAGGTCAGGACGCCATGACTTCTCTCCAGCCACTCCTCAAAGAGGGGTCTTACCGCCGGTTTATACGGTATACGGGAAAATAATCGCCGTGAGTACCTGGCCTTACAGTTCATAGTTTTTTTTCTAAATTATATCGCAACGTGTCGAGGAGGTTTAGTACTTAATACACCACATGACACTGGCATGCTAACAGTGCTATCGACTCGGTTGCCAAAAACAAAGAAAATTAAAAAAGCTTCTCAACATGTTACCCGATGTCAAAAATGGCGGCTGCGATCTGTCTGGTCAGAAAATCATTAGAAATGTACAAAATACTCGACAATCCGAATTTTGCGGATATATGTTGTCGACTCGAAATCTTTATTTTTTAATGTTTTATTAATCAGGCAAGCTTTCGATCGAGTCTACCGTAGCCCTGCACGAAATTATTAATATAGATAAAAATTTGAATGACGTCTTACTCATTTTCGATCAGGGTCACGTGACCCTGACGCGAGTTTTGGTCACGTGACCCTGACGCGAGTTTTGGTCACGTGACCCTGACGCGAGTTTTAAATTTTTTACCCATTACAGAAAAAGTGTACAACGCCGCTAAAGAAGTTTTCACTTCAAAAATACAAAAATTCAGAAGAAACATTAAACTATGCTGATCAATTCCTAATGTCTGTCAATTACTATTTACTAGTGTAAATAACGTGTATTTGGCTAAAGCGTTTTAACAAACATTATTTTATCAGATTGTTTAAATCCTATGTACTAAGCACGTATGTTGTCATCATCATTATTATTCTACTGCTCTGAACTCTATTTATTATCATGTCTTCTTCCACTATTTTCTATTAATCGTCATCTCTCAGAATATCTATTGTATCTAATATAAAATATGCAATCACTGTCTCAAAAATTCTCGTCAACTCCTCAATTAATGCATGCACGCGTCGTCGTCCCAAATTCTTAAATTAATTCCACCTCATTCAATTAAAAATGTCCGTTCTCGTAGACTGTCTACTGTCCAGTATGTAGTACATGAATTTCATTAGACTTTACTAAGGCCACAGAAGATTCATTACATACATTCAGCGAAAATGCACGCACACATTAACAGGCTTCACATACAGCGAGTGCAAGCGAACTCGCGACTGTCATTTGTTCTACATCACCGTACATACGCGTAAATGTGTGCGTGCGCCTGTTTTCGCTCATAGTATTAAGTTGGCCTTCTTTACTATTCTGTGGTTAGGGTCTTAGACAAGTCTCCGTTTATAGCTCGTGAGTATCTATGCAGTCACCGGCTGCATTCTGGTTTCTAGTCTCCTTGTAAGGTACTAGTCAATGCGACTTTAAAATAGCAAGACTAGTTGTGTTAGGACAGAAATAGATAATACGTCTTGTAACTGATACTGTGTGTTTAGTTAGATGTAACTTGGAAATGATATTTTGATTAAAAGGTAAAAGAATTATAAGATTTAGTTGCGGTAGATGATATTAAAGATACTAAAGCCTCTAAAAATATAGATAGTCAGACCAAAATAACGTTAACTGGTAAATAAGACACCATATTGTAAATAACACATACCACAGTTTCCTTCTAACGTCCAATAACTTCAAGGAACTGTGTCCTCAAAAGTTTAAAAACAAGTTGAATCATATTGTACTCACTACAGCACCTATTCACATTGCAGTCATTATGAACGATATTGTAAACAGTAATTAATCAATAGTGTCATTGTCTGCTGATCAATGGCAGCGTCCAAAAATAAATGGCTTGTGATTCTTTTATCTTGTGCATTCTAAGAGCGGTTGACTTCTCGTCCAATTTGAGCTTATTAGGGTGAACGCACAGTCTTGAAGATCGCTTGCACAACCTCAAGCGCTAGTCTATGATGCTGGACCGTGATCGTTTTATCATTTTTCTAACAATCAACAGGATTCCTTTCTCACAAATCATTCTGCCACTATCTTAATATATTCTGGTTTGTGTTAATACCGACGCTTATTTGGATACGAGTAGTTTTCACACTTTCAATTTTGTTATGATCTGGGATCTTTGATACGTCTGTCTGGGCCACTACGATAAATTTGCCCCTACAACTTCTGATATCAAGCCACCAGTAATCATAGCTTTCCTAAATCCTTAGCTTTAATGATAAGCTAAGTATACGATTGTCTTTACTACAAGTACATCGTTCCTTGGCAGGTACAACGAAAACATAAGTTTTGATATTATTTTAGCGACTAGCCGGGCGAGGCGCCTCGTGGCGACCTGCCAGGTACTCTTTCAAGAGCTTTATAGTGTTTATACTTTTATCATTTACTTCTAAGTGTGTGACAACACAATCTACATTTGACTTTGGATCGTAAAGTGCGTAAATCTTTTCGTAATCCTTAAGATTTTATAGATGACTGTCTTCATCGCGAAAAATACTTTCAACAACGTGCATAAGTACTTATAGACTTGTCAATAAAGCTCGGACCACTTCGATAAAGTCTAGGTTTTATGAAGAAACTTTCATCTCGACGTCTCGACACTAATCCTCCCCTGAGGCAACTAGACCCTCTAAAGTCTAAAGTATGTACTTATAGTTTGTAGTTCATATACGTAAGCGTTTCTTACTTGTACACTTAAAAGTTTTACTATGTTTTAGCCTTTGTCACCCGCTTCAAAAATTATCCTGCGAAAAATTAGTACCGAGATAAAACCTATCCTACGTATTATTCCAAATTTCATTCATCCGTTCTGGTGTTATCGAGTCACGAACATTCATCCAACCGATTTAAAAGCTGATGGAATCAAATCCTAAATATTGTAATATTTTTATTAGCAGTATACTTTATATAATACTTGATATTATGAGCTATAGAACTGTAATCATTTATATCAGCGAATTTAGAATTCTAAACATTGCAAACAAGAGAATTGAATTACCAAATTCAATTAATCAAACTGATTGCTTCCTCGGTCTTATTATTGAAGACAACGGCGCACAAAGCTCTTCCGTACGTACTACCACAAGATTTATTTACCCAAAATCACAAAAGAAAGTCCGATAATAAATTCTCGAAGTGCATTTTTAAAACTGTCCGGTAGCTGTAACTGGCTTTGCGCCAGAAGTGTGCGTGCGCAGCGTAGGCAGTAATACGGTAATTTAAATTGTTCGAGAGGATATAATTGTTTGTGCTGACATGTTATTCAGGTTCTTGATAACAGGTCTTTCGTTATCATTAAATAAAGGTAGTTACACGGCATATTTTCTTTCTTTATATTTATTTTGGTTTCTCTTCACTACAATTAATACAAATACAAGTAATCCTTCCCTTGCCCTTGTTGATAACCGGGATAAACACAGGTTGCTTTAGATTCGTCTTCCACATAACTATAATCAGTATAAAATATATTGGGCTTGATGTAGTAAAAACTGTCTAATGTCCATCCTCCAAGATGCTTAAGGAAACTAGATCCTTGTAGCCATTGTTAGATCTGTTTCATCACATACAGATACTTGGCAGCCAATGAGCCAATCATTATTGTTGGTAAATAAGAACCGGTTTCGTACCAAGAGCTTGCATAGTTAACTGCAGTAACGATAAGAAGAAATAAAAAAGTTGGAGAAGCTAAAAAAAAAGTGACAAAAAATTAAAGAGTATGCTTAGAATTGGTATGATATTGAGAGAACAATTAAAAGGCGACGAAGATGTGAGTGACCACATGCCCCAGAAAGACATTTTTCATAGTCCTCGATCCGGTGGCGTGCTTGTTGAACGAAGCGAAAGTAGTGTTGATGCTCATGGAAAGACGAGAGTTACTATTGTTTATAGGAAAAAAGAAACATCAAACAAATAAGTCCTACCTAAACTCCAGATGAACAGTTTCACGGTCACGCTATCATTTCCCGACGCGGAACAATTTCGCACAATTTGTCAACACACAAGTTAGCACGTAGCGTGTGCAAGTGCGCAACAATGCCCTGACGCGGAAGCTACGGAAGCACGTTTATATTATACACATGCATTGCAGTACCGTGTATGATGCACTCGTATTGCGGAAATAGGGATACCTGGTTTTATTTTTGGAACTGTATTTGTTTTTATAAGTCAGGTAGTTTGTATCTCGTTTCAGTAAGCTGGTTCTTCTTGAAGGGTTGTCATGCTAACAGCTGAAAGCCCTACGTTGTTTACACAATTCATCGAAAATAGTGTCCTTTAACTGTCGGCACAACGTTCCTACCCACTTTTCTCACATTCTCAAACAGAGCGCGTGTTAAAGTTGCAAGGTTGGCAACGCACAGGCGATACCCGTGACATTGCAGGCGTTTATGGTGTAAAAATTAAAAGTAAACAGCATTGACGAATGGGCTTATGACCGATGGTTATTATTCAACTGTTGGTGTACTTGTAGAAATATGTTAATGACTTGCGTAAGTTAGCTTGGCCGTTTCAGGATATGCGAATAACACTCTTTTTGCTTTCACAATAGGTCAGGATGGGACGAAATTAAATTGAATTTATTTTTGTAAAGGTCGACCTCTCCTTGTCGTTGCTTCATATTACTTGATGTTGGCGCAACATTTGTTTTTCTACCATTATTCTCTGTCGATCGTCACTCACACTATTCTATCCTTTTTCCTTCATTTAATTCCTTACGCAATCCATTCATCTTTCCTTTCATATTCTTTTCTGTCTTCAACATCATTTATAAAACTCTTTTAATAACAAGTTATTTACACTTCATCACATGTAGCAGTAAAATATTTTATTTTTTCGGAAATGTCGTCAATTTTAATCTCGTGACAGTATTTACTTTAGGAGACATTAACGTAGAACCCAAAATAATAGTCATAAAAAACCACAAGACGGATATATCAAGCGTACACAAATAAGTACATGCGTTTTCACATAACCTAAAACAAAGTTTTGAACGCTGAACGGAACTGGTAGTGCAAGTAGATTTCAGAAATCATCCAAACGGATACAAAAGTAACTTACGAACACAAAGTTTAAAAATATTTCGATACTTTTTTTAACCTTACTGTGCGACCACTGGGCAAAAGCCTTCCCCGTTTCCGTCCATGAAGTCTTTTCCCGGGCTGCTTTGAACCAGCCTTCGTGGTATGCGTGTATGTCGTCTCGCCACCGTTTTCAGGGCTGGCCTGGGGCGACCCCGTCCATCGCCATATTTTTTATTTTAATATTTCTATGTTACCGTAATATGGATTCAAAACTCGTTATAAAAAAGAATCGTATAAGCCTGCAGATTTCGGTGCGTTGTTTATGATGCACTAACAGAGATTAGATACGGAAGTGGCGAGGACATATTTCACAGATGAAATATCAACAGATAAGAAGTTGTTTGCTTTTTTAACTGCGATTGTGCATTAGCCTCTTATCTGTTTGCAGTATCTTTAAATCACTGTCCTTGTTGTACGGTTTCCTGAATTATGCAGTTAAGTTTTACAAACATTCCGATTTCCGTGTCTTTTACTGATGTCAGCCTTATCTTTTGATCGCACACTCGTTCCAAAATTCCAAATTCTCTTTGAGAAGATTCCGCTAAAAACCGAATGTTATTATCTAGTTCTATAAATCCGTCGTTGTACTCTTAGGCCCTTCGTACACAAGGCGACTCAAGTTTCCGATACCTTACGACTTCGGTATCCAAGCGGCTATCGCAATACAAACCCATAGAGGTTCGAACACAAGCACGCGTCAATGAATACCAAAATCGTAAGGTATCGGAGACTTGCGTCGCCTAGTGTACGAAGGGGCTTAGAATTAACGATATTGTTAGTTTGTATTTATTAATGTTGATGTATAATAACGTACATATTCTATTCTATTTGGTTGCGAGATTTGTCATCATTAGCTTATCTTTCTTCTAAAGCCGTATTTCCATAATCAGCATCTACCTGGTTCTTCACACTGCTGAGTACAGGTCTCCATTTCTGACATTCTTGTCCAGTCTTCGTAAGCCTCAACCAGGTCTAGTCCCCGTGATCTTCCGAATGTCATCCAATCATCTGTCTATTTGTCTGCCAACAAGTCTTCTGCAACGGGTGATGACACTGACATGATGACTGAGTAGACTGATTGTTTGCACCTTCGTACACAACGCGACACAGGTCTACGATACCTTACAAAGGTATCCAATCCAGGCGACTGGCGCAATACAAGTCCATAACCGTTCGTACACAGGCATGCGTCAATGGATACCAAAGTCGTAAGGTATCGGAGAGTTAAGTCGCGCTGTGTATGAAGGGGCTTTTCTTGACACCGAGAGACGCCTCGTTAGCCATTCAGTGGGGCTTTACTCCACCTGCCATCATCACGTCTTGCGAAGTCCTCTACTCGCAAACCTATTCCATAATATTCTCTCGCTAATTATAAATATTGTCTACAACAATCAGTCAGTCACAACAAACAAGCAACCAGTCTATCAGGCGAACGGAAGGCAGTCGCTTATTTGTAACATAACAACTGGAAGGCGATAACATAGTTATTTTATGCATTTCCTTTTCTCATATTGTAATAGTTGCAGAAAATATAATGGCAGAAGGAGCACTGTACTAATATGATAAAATGTTATCGTCAAAAATAACCCAGTTATTTTTGGGGTTGGCTCCATTTGGATTGCCGTAGAATATAACGGGAACGATATTTTTTTTTTGCTATATGCAGGGTCGTGTTTGACCACTTATACATCGCCTAATGGTAACCGATGATTTACTCAGTCGACGGTGAAGCACGCTTCCCTAAAAGTTACCTATTCACTCTTGACTTAAAGGCCCCAAGATTGTGACTATCGGGCATGTGGACGGCGAGTAAAGGGCAACTCGCTGTCCGACCATGGACCATGCCCGGGTCGACGGCGCGTTGTGTTCCACTCGCGCCTCAAACAGCGTCAGCATGATGACGGGGCCCCCTTTAGAGGGCCAAAGCCTGCCGGGGTCGCGGGACTTATCTCATTACCGTGACCCCGAAGGGCTATTGAAGGACACCGTGAATTTTAGTCAGTACAAGTCTGATAGTCCTTCCCGCCCTGCCCGGGGTGGACTCATTTGATGATTTACTATTTTACCGGTTACCCACGTAAAAAAATAGGTTGTGACTATCAGGAAACAAACAAGGAGTTCCACTCCACCACAGCTTCACTGTCAGTCTTGCACTAATGGCGCATTGCCGTACATCTTGTAGTCTAGTCTCAACAATGTTACTAGTAAAAGTAACAGTTATTAAATCTATTACGTTGCTACCAAATACGAAAGCGTACCTTCTACAAATAAGTATGAAGCTTACTGTCGTCAGACGAGGTTAATGAACTTGCACTTAAAATGCTAACTCATATACCAAAGGAGAAAAACGTTGAACAAATGAGTAATAATAACATATAGAACGCCGCAACGCCCAATATATCTTGGAAAACGGTGAAAAAGGAACTAATTAGAAATGTACTGAATTTTGTTCTTGGGTCGATGCTAGTAGCGACATCTTGAAATATCAGAATATACTGGTTGGGTGGCGCCCTTTAAAAATATACGCATTGAGTGAATAATTTCTTCATTTTTGTGACAGTTTTGATTTATTTCGTGCTGAAAATTGCATGAATGACAAATATTACACAGCGAAGTATAACCGTGAAAGAAGCAAAAGATTGTAACAGGTGACTGTATAGTTTCCGAATATTCTTATGGGATAACTAGCTTATGCCTGGAAGTTTTGCCTGCGTAAGAGTCAGAATGTATCCCATGTGAATAAAATACTGTAATAAAAGGGGTTCTCTGTATCATTGCAGCTTATAAACTATCTATTTTAGCAAAATATCATCTAAATCCATTCTGTCGTTATTGCGTGATAGAGACACAAACGTGAAAGAGTATTTACGTAATAGCGAGACGGTTCTAGAGTCTAATAATCTAATTCATTAATTTTATTTATTATATTTGGTGACGTGTGAACGCCAATAAATCAGGCACTTGAAGTTTTAATGCAATTTATGTAATCATCGATAATTAAAATTTGAAATCGAGAGTAAAACATGGTGTTACCAGCTTAAAAAACTCTAGAATAATAATTGCACTTATTCATCAATCGACACCATTTTTTTCATGTCAAACAATCCTACTTCTTTCGTTCTCAATTTTTCAATTTAATTAGGTGTGAGAGATGCTGTGTTTATAAATCTAAGTATTTAGATTAACCTAAATTATTTGAGCACAAAGCTGTCCTAAATTCCCACAAATTCATAAACACAGAAGCCAAATACTTTGGAAACATTTGACCCAGCATCGATTATCAAAACTTATCATAAGTCAAAAACATAAATTAAATTAATTCGCCATCTACAGTCTCTTATGCGACATCTCCACGAGCGAGAGAATCGCGGCGATAATATCGTCGTGCCACGTATTTCCATATACTCCCTATAAACGCGTCTCCACACGGCGATGCGATGAGTGGCAATGAGCCCGTATCGCCACGCCACGCGCTCGCGGCGATCTCGCAGCGAGCGCGTGGCAGACGCGCGGCGGGCGTGCTTCGAGCGCGGTACCAGTAGCGAAACAAAACACGGCGATTCCGTTGCGAGACGTCACACGCGTGCGGCGATTCCGTTGCGAGTCGCGACGATACGCTGGCGGAATAATCGCTCGTCGTGGAGATTCTCCGACGATAGAAGGACGGACTCGCCGCGATTCTCTCGCTCGTGGAGACGGCGCCTTACCACAGTTTTCAAACTAACATTATGAATGAGACTTGTCTATCTGTCTGTATTATATTTTTTACTTTTTTCATCGTTTACCTCACCTTTTCCCAACTATATGAGGCTTCTTCCAATCTTAACAGGCGCAACTGAACACCAGTATTTTACATGGAGCGACTACCTATCTGATCCTCACAACTATAGTTTATTTCTCGGGGTGGATCCTTCCCGCCCAAAATTAAAAATGACAGACTAGTAGCTTAGAATCTAAAGAAGGACGGAGGCTACTTCCATCATCATATCAGCCGTAGGATATCTATTGCTGAACATAGACCAATCTTCAACAATAGACGTCTTATAGATTTCCAATAAGACCTATTGGAATCAGCCTACGTCCAGCGCGATCTGTATCTTCATCAGATCGTCTGCCCGCCTTGTGGGACCCGGTCGTATGACGCTTTTATATGCTACTTTACATCCGGATAATGGAACTTATTGTCCGGATGTAATTCAATTCCAATAGAACAACTCCTGGGGGGGTATTACAACGTCTTAAAACCAGGCTTGTTCCAGTGAGTGAAAGTGACAGAGCTATACAAGTCGTCTAGCGCCATCTCGTTCACTCACTGGAACAAGCCTGGTTTTAAGACGTTGTAATACCCCCCCTGACCGTTATGCGAGCGAGATTGGGACTAATAGCTAGTTGAGACAAAAATAGGTCACGTTCACAAATATCCAGAAGTTCAACGTTCTTCGCACAT